>OW028754.1:16499925-17124925 GCA_932294355.1 Aporophyla lueneburgensis
TGTAAGAGCTGAGCGACCACACTTTATGGGTCGTAGTTATTTGTTTACAAATTCCCAGATTCGTTCTACAATTGTTTTAAGTCTACTACTAAATCCTAGGATTTTCATTTCGCGAATTCTCAGTGTGGTCCCTCAGTTCACACGCACATATTCAATCAACTACAGAAATTATTCCACTGAGCCGTGCTTTTATCAGTTGATAAAAACTACCATCAAACTCATCGATATTTTGAACCTTATTTATGCTGAGACCTAAAAAAGAGCTTCTTAGCGCCTTAACTATCCATTGTAGATAACCTATTTTTCCATTTTACTCACAGTCAGTATGATCGTATTATTAAAATTTCAGAAATAGTTTCGAAACCGATCAGAATATTTCAAACTATACGTTTCGAACGTCACTCACACTAAAATGTTACTATTTACTCGTACATTTCCGTACAATATGGCGAACGTAATATTTTGGGTGAAAAGCTTTTTTATTAAAACACACTGATGTTACGCTGCACGGCTAACGTCACATACCATGCGAGCACGTTATCTGATACCTCGCAAATAACGCGTGCAGCTTTTATGAATATAATCTGTCCAACACGGATAATATTTTGTGTTAATTTCAAAATGAAATAGTAACAATAATAAAAGCTAGACCTTTTCTAAAATAATAAACCAGAAAGGTATATTAAATGCAATATTATTTTAGAAAAGAAAATTTTTATATTTCACTGCCTCGTTGGTCGCAAACGCTACTGCTGAGCACGACGTTCTGGGTTGGATTCTGCGGTCACGCAAAGTGATATTTGGTTTTCCAATGTGAAATTTCTCAGTAGCAGCCCGGAGTCCGGAGTTGTGACACTGAAGAAATGTGGGTGTACTATAGATACACCACTGCCCAACCCTTCGGAAAAACAAGACGTGGCGTTATGTTATGTTAGAAAAGATCTAGTTTTTTTTTTTTAAGTACGCAAGTGCCAAACCAATGTTTGCTGCTGTGATTGGCTGTCTGAAAGAGCGCGTTCAATCAAACAAACGAACAAACTCTTCAGCTTTATAATATTAGTAAAGATATTTTATACAATAAATATAGTAATATAGTATATACATATTATATAATATAGATCAAGTTCCATATTCATGAGGCATGTGCCAGTGACTAAAATCATTTCACACTTCACATCACTCGTGTTAAAATTCATTATTTAAGACAAACTACATATTATGATAATCTGCTTCTCAATTATGGTTCGCCAGAGTATATAGTTCAGTGATGATAGACACACACTGAAATTTATGTAAATCAATGTTCCCGGAAGCACAGGATAATTACAAGATGGCTAAACATTGTGTTCAATTACGTATGATGAACATTTGTGTCCGACATTCCAACTATAACCATTTTATATTCTTGTACGGTATCGATTCTCGACCGTAATTGGCCGAGCTATAAAAACGGCAATTTTTAGGATATTTCGTTTTATACAACCGTGCGCCGTTTACTTCTTATCTTAAACTGAATTTATATTTTTTGATGTGATACACTACATCTACTGAGGCCTCAATAGAGCCTCCAAAAGTTGTTCTTAAAATGAATATGGGCAAAATGAAGGTAATGTCGAATGCCCATGTCACACCCACCCTCAAAAGATCGAGCTAATAAAAAATGCCAATGCCACTGTCATACGTGTTGTGGATAATCATCCACTACTTCGAGTGTAGAGTCTTCGAAGACTAGTAGTGGATGAGTATGTTTACCTAAGACCAACTGTCCAGTTCCGACTCGGCTGGGCAGCGTTTGGGACGCGACGTAATAACTTCTCGTCCCAGGAACCGCAGTGTCTCAAAACGAAAGTCTTTCACCAGTATGTGATGCCAATGATGACCTATGACTCTGAAACGTAGTCGCTCACAATGGGCCTTATTAGAAGCCCGAAAGAGTTAGCCGCTCCGCGAGCGAGACGTCATTTGATGATTTCCCAACCACAAAAAAAAGGGTCATGGATAGGGCTATGCTTAGAATTTCCTTACGCGATCAAATCAACAGTGATGAGAGCCCTAGGAGAACCAAGGTAACTGACATCATGCCAGAATAATTGCCAAACTTAAGTAGCAGTGGGTAGGGTAGGACACATCACTTGCAAAGTAGATGACCGATGGGGCCGAAAGGTTCTGGAGTGGTGACCGTGTACTGTTAGACCTAGAGTTGGAAAGTGAGAGGCAAGTGGACCTATTACCTATGTCCAACAGTGGACGTCTTTCGGCTGAAATGATGATGGAACGGCATCTAAAAGAAAGTTTCTGTGTAAGCAATCATGTCTTTCAAAGATTTTTATGTCTTAAGTAAACAAATATAATATACGTATTTCTGAAAACGTATGAACTCTTCAATAAAAAAATCTATATTCAGGTCACGTATCTGTCGAGTCTGTGTAAGTTGGGCTTCGGATCGGATATGACAGGGATAAGCCAATTGTGGGCGCATCTCTCCTAAATTGACAGCTCCGCCGGATAGACCCATATTTTGCGAGCTTTATTCAACTAATTACACTTAGTTCTACCCCTATATTACCCACGTCGTATTCTACTTGAACAAACTAATGAAACTACCCCTATAACCGACAAGTTAGACGAAATATTAGGGTTCCTAATAAACTCTCTATTCGTAAAATGTTGGCACTTGACGTTGAAACTTTCGTACCAGAAAGCTAGGTACAGGCACGGATGTCGGTTTAAATATTTGAAAAATCCTAGATTTGTAAGTCACGTACTTACTGCTCCCACTTCAGGTGGAATATTCTGTATGTAGGTACTTTAGACTAGGAACTGCAATTTTTACTTTTCAATTTTTACATTTTCCGTCGTATATAACCCCGAAGATTGACGAAACGGCGCACCCGGACCTGGCAGCAGACTGCATCAAAGATTTACATTTGTGGGTGAATGCGTTTGAAAAATGGAGGTTTACAAGTTGAGAGAGCTTCAAACTCGTTCCATACAAATCTTTCACCAAACTTGCTACTTAAAATGTCTTTCCTTTTTGTATCTTTAGAGGCAACATCAAGAAGCATAGTCCTTTGTGTTCCGGAGAATGTTCATACAACTGAAGTAAAAACGGAAATAATTATTGTTTTTCAGCTTTACTGGGTCATTTAGGAGAGACACAGAGGTTGAACATTGATATTATAGGATCTGACAATAGGTTCAATTGATGTTAATATCACGATCTTAGTACGGACAAGTTTTAGTTGCACACACTTAACGATTCATACTTTTCTTTGCCTCTCATTCTTATTCCGCAGACGTCAGTACATGCTGCGAGCATTTGAATAAGATGCTGTTTGAAAAGTTTGCAAAACTAAAGGCGTCCTACCCGAGAATTAATTTAGCCGACTTCGATATCAATTCAGAAAAAATACTTCATTAGAAGGTGCAGATCAGAAAATTATGCATTTGAAACAAAACACGTAGTCTTATTGGTATCCTTGTTCTTCGTACGTGATGTGAATTTAGAAAAAAAAACAACCGACTTCCTTAAAAAAAAAACATTACAAAGTCAAAAATAACTTTAATTTCGAAAGTCGGTGTGTGTATTTAAGGTTTTTGCCACCGAATTCCGAAATTAAAGTTATTTTTGACTTTGTAGTGTTTTTTTTAAGGAAGTCGGTTGTTTGTTTTTTTGGTAAAACGTTTTTATTTTTTAACTTTTGAGTTGTGGTAGATACTCCGCACTAATTTAATCGCGTTATTCGTTCATTTGTCGCGCAAATACGTAATACAAATTTAAGACTTATATGGTTTTCACATAGACCCCATTGTCCAAATGGAACTAAATTAAAATGGGACCATTCTGGAAGCACCAGCTTTCAAATAAAAAAAGAATCATCGAAATCGGTTCACCCAGTCAAGTTATGAGGTAACAAACATAAAACAAAAAAAAAAAGAACAGTCGAATTGATAACCTCCTCCTTTTTTTGAAGTCGGTTAAAAACTAAGCAAACAAAGGGCAACCTGTGTTTCGAGACTTTACGTGATGGTATTTCCTAATATTTGGTTTCAGAGCGAACCAATCGTAACCTAACAGTAATTTGGTACAACTGTAGCGGGATCTGTATCAAACAATATTAACATCAGTACTGACTTACAGAGAGACACGTACGACCCGGATATCTAGAACTTAATGATACGTTTCAAGTGACGCTTTACGTCAGGGTTGTCCAAGACTTAATACGAGTAGGTACCCCAGGGACTAATATACATAACGGACAAAATTGCCGAGGCGGACCGGGTTCGTTTTTAATTTTCCGGGATGGAAAGTACCTACTCTATGTCCCTTTCTGGGTATCAAAGCTACCTATCTAAAACTCATAAAATTGACTCGCTCAATTGATATCAGCTGTGGAAACGTAAAGTCAAGGCAATTAATTGTATATCAAATTCACTCGTGTATTCCAATCACAACTGTCATTCGTGACAGTATGAAATAGTACAGCATGGTAAATTGACGTTTCAATTTGATTAGCAATTAATTTCCCTGACCGTGCTACGTAAATTTGCCAACTAGTAATACGTTTTCCCGGCTAATTACATTTATATGTGATTACACTGATTACGTAATACCTGTGCGAGTTTATCTGTCGCCTTGCTCGCTTTGTGCCATTGAAATGAGGTTTGTACCAGCCCGTACGTTGGCCAGCCCTGTCCGAATAACCAGTAGCCTTGTGAGTAACATAACGCCACTTTCTACACATGATAATTATCTCCTTGTTACGCTGATAACACTAATTTTCCTTATGATTACCGGGATATTTCATGATCAATCCTACTTCTAAGAGTTCTGTTCTTAATTATGTGAAAATTTATACGATTTGTAACGAGTGTTCTTATTTACGCGATATTTAATGTTTTTACCTATAGTCGAATAACGACGACCGTCTGACCGTAACTCTGCTAATATTCCAAAAAAATCTAATTTCTGTATCTATGATTGCCTCGTTGGTCTAATGGTCATAAACGCTACTGCTGAGGTCCTGAGTTCTGTTCGCGGATCAGAAAAAGTGTTTTAAGGTTTTTCTATCTAGAATTTCTCAGTAGCAGTCCGGAGTGTAACTTTGTGCACGGTTGATGGCAATATGCTTCCTTTTACATGGGACTTAAACATAACTGGCGAAATGTGGGTGTACTATTAACCATAGGTACAACATTGCCCAAACCTTCGGGGAAAAGAGGCGTGATGAGATGTATATTTACTTACTGTATCATCCCTCAACAGATAATAGGTGGTACCCGGGAATACGTCCGCCAAGCCACCTGTCAACAGAGCAAAAACTTGGCATGCTTAACGATACCGTATATATTGTAGGTAGATAGATTCGTTCTGCTGCTGAAAACGAAATGCGTCTTTGAGTGATGTGGAATCATTTGTTATGTGATGCAACGGAGTATTACATTTTTTTGTGATGATTATGGCGTGACAAATATCTATTATTATTTTTTATTAAAAATGGAATAAAACAAGATCTCTTAAAATCTCTAGTATTTCAAAGTTAAAAGTACATAATAACAACATTTGCAAGTTGCAAGCCAAAGCCAATAGAGCCATAAGTTTCTGATTTATTACCCAATTTTTTTTCCAAATGAATTCATTCGTAAAGATAAATAGCTATCACAACATGTATTTTTCCTTTATTTCCACGCTGAGAAACACAAATATATATATCCCTACATATATTTCATCACGCCGATTTAATTCTACCATGAACGTAGGCGCGCAGACGTTAATAGAATCAGATAAAACGATCCCGAATAATATCTGACGATCGTAATATAATTAGCAGCCAATAATATCATCGTAATGCTGTCCGTAACTCCGTTAATATTAATACTTAATAAGTGCTTCGGACTCCTTAGTATGGAAGTTTGGCCCTCCTCTTGTGGTGTTGTTACTTTTGTAAGACAATGATTTTTTTACTATCCATCTTGTATTTGGCTCTTGGCCAAATTGTCACTACCAAGATAACCTATGGAGATACTAATGGATTGATGATTAAGCACCTTGTACTTGTTGAACGGACCTCCGCTGTCCTCCACTATAATTTGAAAACATTGTAAAAGCCTTATATTCTTAAAAGAGTAATCGTGGAGTTTCTAGACGGCTCTTCTTCATAGAAAACGACAAATTTTCCAATTGGTCGTTTCCTATGAAGAAGAGCCGGCCCCTAACTGCTGACGTTTTATAAGTGCCCATGTAAAGTTAATGTGATATTTTTTAAATATTTTCCTAAATAATAGCACACTAATTTTATCTTAATAGATACTTAAAATGTGTTTTACTGTCCAATACTAATTGTCACTATCAATTCCTACACAAGTTACGGCGCCACTTCGTATTAGAGATACCCAAAGATCTAGAGAACGTTACCAAAATCATTAAGTACCATTTAAAATCTGCGAGCGAAGTATCCCGCTGGGAATTCAGTTATATATTTATTGGTATACCATTTTTAAGAAAATCACGTAGTACTTATGTACGTAGACACACCATAAAGGCCAACACCGCATGATCAGATTGCTCACGCGCGCAGAAAAATCGTTCTGAACATTCACAGTTCAGTTAGCACCGATTAGGCTGCGATAATAACACGCGTGTCTAAGAATAGTCAACACAATGACGTCATAACAACCCGAATAGATGCGAATAATTTAGCGAATACCGTCTAGACATTAATGGTCCTGGAATTGGATTAAATGAGTATAATTCGATAACAGAAGTAGCTACATTTAGCGACAATAACTAAATTTATAGAACATCTGCCACAAACGTGAACTAAATACTGAATAATAAATAAGACAGAGACTCGAGAAATATCAACGATCAAGTTAATCGATGTACCGATTTAAGCCGTGTTTTATCGCTCCGAACAAACTTCGAGTGCCGATTAAGAGAGAATAGCGCGAGCCAGTTTAAACAAAGTTAAAGGCAAGTTTATGACCGTTTACTTACTGAAGCTACCTAAGTATGGGGTTGCGACAATCGTCGATAGGATCCGGCAATTGGGACTCGAGGTGGCCTTGCACAAGTCCGAGGCCATGGGTTTTCATGGTCCTCGGAACGCGCCACCTGCGGGTTCCCAACTCACGGTAGGAGGGGTTCACATCGGCGTCGAGTCGACGATGAAGTACCTGGGACTTGTCCTCGACACCCGGTGGCACTTCGTTGAGCATTTCCGACGTTTGGCTCCCAGACTGGAGCGAGCTGGGGCTGCATTAAAGCGGCTCCTGCCCAATCTGGGGGGTCCAAATGCCTCCTGCCGGAGGCTCTACACGGGGGTCGTGCGGTCCATGGCCCTCTACGGGGCACCGGTGTGGGCGCCCTCATTGAGGCTGCGCCCAGCGCGCCGGTTGAGTGCAGCCCAGAGGGTCATAGCCATCCGGCTAATCCGAGGATACCGCACGATCTCGTGTGAGGCGGCGAGCCTCCTTGCCGGAGTGCCACCATGGGATCTGGAGGCAAAGGTCCTCGCGCACATGTGGGAGTTGCGCGAGGAGGCGAAACGCCGGGGCGAAACTCCGCTGCCGCGACAAATCGCGGCACGGCGGACAGAGCTCCGGTGTGATCTCATGGCGACATGGCGGGTACGATTGTCGCAACCCAGTGCTGGGCACGCCACAATTGCGGCGGTAAGTCCCCTCTTTGAGGAGTGGATAGAGAGGCGCCACGGCGTCCTCACCTTCCGCCTGACGCAGGTTCTCACCGGGCATGGGTGCTTCGGTGGGTTCCTGTTCAGGATAAAGCGGGAGGATACATCCGGGTGTTTCCATTGCGAGGATCGTCTGGAGGACACGGTGGAGCATACGGTGGAGCTGTGCCCTGCCTGGGCGGAGCACCGCCGTGTCCTTGTGGAGGCGATCGGCGGCGGCGACCTCTCGCGTCCGGCCCTGGTACGAGCCATGGTACGGAGCGAGAGGGAATGGGAAGCCGTCACCTCCTTCTGCGAAGCAGTAATGCTCGCGAAGGAGGAGGCGGGGCGCTTGAGGGAGTGGCAGTCTCTGCGCCCTCACGTCCCTAGCCGCCGCAGGAGGAGACGCCCCGGGCGTCGGGAGTCGATTGCGGACTCCCGGCCACCGTAGGCGCGAGCTTGCGCGTGGCGAGCAATGGGTAGCTCGCCGCCCGGTAAGGACCAAGCTCGGGTCGACGGCGCGCAGTGTTCCACGCGCGCCTCAAAGAGATGTCAGCAGCAGTGTAGGGGTCTACTAGGACCGATGCCTGCCGGGGTCGCGTGATTGTTCGAAAGAGATACCGTGACCCTGGCACATGGGCAACTGATGGAACACGGGTGGGTTTTAGTCAGTAATCTGACACGCCCTCCCGCTCAGCCCAGAGCGGGAGAAGTCATTTGATGATTTCCCATCCTGAAACCTGCTACCTAAGTATTCATTTGGACTTCATTACATTATTTACTAGTTCATAAAAATAGGGAAGGAAATAACATGATTTGTTGAGAACTATAATCAGAGCAAGCAACATTTCATTCAAGAAAATGCACCTCGAGTCGGTAGAAAAAGGAATAAAAAAAGAGGAAAAAATGTCTACCTTAAAATGAACTAAACCAAAGATTACTATGACGTTAGTAGAGATACTACTGAAAGCTAAAATGCCACTAAAAATAGAAGTAAAAGCATTTATAAGTATTTAAACTGATCTCATTGTACAGTAAGGGCTGATTTTTCAACATTCAGATAACTCTCAAACCGAAATATTAAATTTATTCCTGAGATAAAAATCAACCCTGAATCAAAAACCAACATACCGCTTCCTCTACTCCGTAATAACTTATCTAAACGAAAAAAACCGTCACAAACGTACGTTTTCAGAGAATACAGTGCTCACCGTATCTCTGCGTGAATCACTTTCAGTGGTGACTTTCCTGTTGGTCTTGTTCCGGCGGACGGACGACGGATGCACAGGGTCGTCACCTCGGACCTCTGTCAACCGATACCACCTCAAATGTTTTACTACCCTCCTGCTTGCATTAGCGTAAAATTTATGATAAGCGCTCTCGTAAGGCGCAGTCATCAACAGTCTACGACTCAATCATAAAACTGCACGGCTCACTTCAAGAAAATGAATTGAACGAATTCTTGTTCAGCTCCATTTGAATTTAAGTGAATGTGTACGTAATGTTTAACGCGTAAAACTTTATTGTGTTCTTTGTGTAACGGCACCCTTGAATTCACAAGAAAATGTAATTATTTGGCCGTTTGTTTCGGACATTACGAACCCACTTATCTCCCGGCGATGGTCTTGATCTAGCGGACTTTATAACTTTTCTTTTTCTTATTTCTCAAGCAGTACTTAGATACAAACCTCGGAAGGCTTACCCACTTCAACTAAGAACTACGACCATATCTCGAGAAGACAATTTCCAATATATTTCGTATCCTCCTCGTGTTACATAGTTATTCACTTGCATGAACTTATAAATTCTTCGTAAGTTATCAACTCGTGTTATTACATAATTTTCCTGTTATTGCTCCACTCGGGATCAAATCATTTATACAAATATTAATATTTATGTTGACGTATCGGAGAACCAGGATTGGCGCAATAAAATAAACGATTCTGAACATCAAAGAGCAGATAGGTGTTAGGGGAGGAAACATAAAATAGATCGTTGTATGAACGAGTCCAACGGGCCAGGTGAACGCGCTCTAATCCCACGGCGCCGCTCTAATCGAAGCCTTTCAGTATAACTTTCTCTTATACGTATAGGCAATATAAACACTGGTATTCGATAAAAATAAACGTTATTGACTCTGTTCCGTACGATTCTCTAACTTGTTAAAACGCTGTATTGGGAAAAGACACAGATGTTGATGTTTGAATTAAATATGTTACTTGTAAGTGAATTGCCGAAATATAGTTATACTAGAATACCACTCGTTTCCATTTAAGAGCCCTCTTACAAAATTTGAACGCTCGAGTTTAGGTAAAAGACGGCAATCTTATGTATGTGTGCGTAGCTATCCACACATGCACAATACAAACAGTGTAACTCGAGTGTCGAGCCGGTCTAAACAATCTTGATCCGTTAGAATTATAATGCGGTATTTAGATATTTATGAAAATAATTATTTTATTTATCCAGTCTAATAAAGATTGCTAGACTAATAAAAAAATACAACTATATGTTATGTAAAGTATACAATAAAAATTAAAAATTAAAACAATTACATATTGGTGCCGATTCTGTTGTACACCGAACTAAACTAACAAAACTATCTCTAAAATTGCTTACTTTTAGCTATGAGAATTGTTACGCTATTCTGCAAGAAATAATCTATTTTAAAAATTATTTTGACACGACTAAAATCAAATTTGACAATCGCGACTCAACGTGGTATTTTTAGGGTTCCGTTGCCAAATGGCAAAAACGGAACCCTTATAGATTCGTCATGTCTGTCTGTCTGTCTGTCCGTATGTCACAGCCACTTTTCTCCGAAACTATAAGAGCATGATGTTGAAACTTGGTAAGAAGATGTATTCTGTGAACTGCATTAAGATTTTTACACTAAAATAGAAAAAACAACAAAAATTTTTTGGGTTCCCCATACTTAGAACTGAAAAAAATTTTCATCAAACCCATACGTGTGGGGTAAAATGGTATTGAGGTTTCTAATATATTTTTTTTCTAAACTGAATAGTT
The DNA here is from genome assembly GCA_932294355.1 of Aporophyla lueneburgensis. Lineage (NCBI taxonomy): Eukaryota > Metazoa > Arthropoda > Insecta > Lepidoptera > Noctuidae > Aporophyla > Aporophyla lueneburgensis. The sequence goes on from OW028754.1 coordinate 16,510,626, forward strand.
TGCGCGAGAAACACTTCCAAAGTGGTGAAATGTGTGTCCTCCCCCCCGTAACTTCTAAAATAAGAGAATGATAAAACTAAAAAAAATATATGATGTACATTACCATGTAAACTTCCACCAAAAATTGGTTTGAACGAGATCTAGTAAGTATTTTTTTTTAATACGTCATAAATCGTAAACCGCAATTTATCTTTCATTTAATCAACTCAAATATAAAAATTAAAAAAAAAAAACATTTAATTTCATAAACATAAACCTTATGCATAAACCGAGAATACATACAGGTTTGTACGGAAACCTCGGTGCGCGAGTCCGACTCGCACTTGGCCGGTTTTTTTTCTTTTGGCTTTGCAACTTAGTACTTGTGCGCTATGCAATGAACTTGCTGAGATACGAAGGCGCGCGCAAGGGCTGGACGTGTTTTATAAGGAATTTTTCATTTTTGTTTGAAAAAAAAAAAATATTACCCACGTGTTGAGATTTATATGTGTGAGATTTTATAAAGGGGGTCGAAAATTTCATTATTTTTGCGATAGGACACGCCATTTTCGAGATATAAGCAAAAGAAAAAAAAATACAGTAGTGTTTTTGCACGTGAGGCGAGGCGTTGCCGTTGGTGTGAATTTTTGTTCATGACCACTAGTTTTACTCCACACCTTTTTAATCGCGATTAAAAATAGTCAGATTTAGTTATAATAAATTATTTTAGTCAACATTTTTCTACAATCTATTAAAATAATGCTTTACTTGATAATTCACGAAACTCTTATTCAAACAAAAAAAATGCGAAGAGTAGCAAAATGTTGTAGTCGTAGTATATTTTTGCCTTCACGCTACGAGTACCCGTAAACTGAGACGCGGGAAAAATTGACACAGGTCCTTCCCCGTTGGGCGCTTGCGCCGTACTAACCGCTGCCCGCTTGTGCATCGTAATTTATTCTAATTTAGAGTGATTTCAAAAACGATATTATGTCTAATTAAATAAACAGATTTAAATAAAACTTGAGAATTCGATTTGTTATAGAGCATACTTTATATTGACATGAATTTTTTAACGTAATTATGCTTTATTCAAACCAAAAAAACGCGATAAAATTGCGAATAAATCGTAAAAATTGCCAGAAGACTTTATTTTTTTACTAATTAATGTTATTAAAAATCAATATTCTTGTACTAAATGTAACAACTAGATTATATGTCTGTTGTTTTGTGTATTTTTTTTACTCAAATTTCTACATATTAATGATAGAAATAGGAGTCTGAAATTGACCCTGCGCTGATTTTTACGCAAACTAGTTGTGGGAGATTAATTACTACAAAGTAAACAAATAAGTTTTTGTAAATGTTCTACTAAAAGTGACAAAACAAAAGATTGATCTATTTTTTACATGTATTCGTCAATGCCAGAGTATTTATAATGATGAGATGAGAGGTAAATAAGGCGACTAAAATCTTAGATATTCGCGCAAAAATGTAAAATGGCTCTTAAATTAATGGAAACGCTAGGGAATTAAATTTTAAACAAAGCATCAGATATCAAAAGAACTATTTGAAACTATCATTAATAACGAGTATATTCCCAGTTATCGTAGCGCAAATATTCGTACTCAAAAGTGAGTTTGTTGAATCTCTTTAATTACCGTCTACCGTCTTTTGTTCTAGTAATGAACATGAACTAGGTAAATACGAAAAACGGTAGAAGACTGGCTGGCTATAAAAAGTAAAGAACGTCAACCACCCTTAATGGTACTGTGGCTGGAAACTTAATTTACTCGTAGCTTTCAGACTAGGAAAAGCCAACATTGATGCAATTGCAATTAGTTAGAATACTAATCGTAATTACAATGTCTTCCGTATGACGGAACGTTTCTGCTTCTAAAATTCTAATAACAGATCCAGTTCCATTTATTTCATAAAGGAAATGAAGTTTCATATTTATGAGCCATAATTTAAGCATGTGCCAGTGACTCTAAAATCATTTCACACTTCACATCACTCGTGTTAAATTTCATTATGTAACACAAACTACATATTATGATAATCTGTTTCTCAATTATGGTTCGCCAGAGTATATAGTTCAGTGATGATAGACACACACTGAATATTTATGTAAATCAATGTTCCCGGAAGCACAGGATAATTACAAGATGGCTAAACATTGTGTTCAATTACGTATGATGAACATTTGTGTCCGACATTCCAACTATAGCCATTTTGTATTTTTGTACGGTATCGATTCTCGACCGTAATTGGCCGAGCTATAAAAACGGCAATTTTTTAGGATATTCCGTTTTATACGACCGTGCCCCGTTTACTTCTTGTCTTATCCTAAACTGAATTTATTATTTTCGATGTGATACATTGCATCTACTGAGGCCCCAGTAGAGCCTCCGAAAAAGTGGTTCTTAAAATGAACATGGGCAAAATGAAGGTAATATCTAATGCCCATGTCACACCCACCCTCAAAGGCTCGAGCTAAAAAAAAAATGGCATTGCCATGTGTGTTGTGAATAATCATCCACTACTTCAAGTGTAGAGACTTCGAAGTCTTCGAAGAGTCTTCGAAGTAGTGGATGATTATGTTTACCTAAGACAAACTGTCCAGTGCCGACTCGGCTGGGCAGCGTTCGAGATGCGACGTCCCACATACTGCAGCATCTCAAAACGAAAGTCTTTGACTAGTATGTGTTGCCAATCATGACCTATGGCTCTGTAACATAGTTGCTCGTTGTCGTTAGAAGCCTGAATGAAAGTCACTCAAAGGGTAATAGACAGAGTTTTCGTGGCCCTAGCATATAGGCAACTGAAGGAACATGGGTGGATTTTAGTCATTGAAATTTTGATACGCCCTCGGAGGCGTCATTTGATAATTTCCCAACCACAAAAAAAGGGGTAATGGACAGGGCTATACTTAGAATTTCCCTACGCGATCAAATTAACAGTGAAGAGAGCCCTAGGAGAACCAAGGTAACCGACATAGCCCTAATAATTGCCAAACTTAAGTGGCAGTGGGTAGGATACATTACTTGCAAAACAGATGACCGATGGGGCTGAAAGGTTCTGGAGTAGCGACCGTGTACTGTTAGACCTAGAGTTGGAAAGTGAGAGGCAAGTGGACCTATTACCTATGTCCAGCAGTGGACGTCTTTCGGCTGAAATGATGATGACACGGCATTTAAAAGAAAGTTTCTGTGTAAGCAATCATGTCTTTCAAAGATTTTTTATATCTTAAGTAAGCAAATATGTATTTCTGAAAACGTATGAACTCTGCAATAAAAAAATCTATATTCGGGTCACGTATCTGTCGAGTCTGTGTAAGTTGGGCTTCAGATCGGATATGACAGGGATAAGCCAATTGTGGGCGCATCTCTCCTAAATTGACAGCTCCGCCGGATAGACCCATATTTTGCGAGCTTTATTCAACTAATTACATTTAGTTCTACCCCTATATTACCCACGTCGTATCCTACTTGAACAAACTAATGAAACTACCCCTATAACCGAGAAGTTACACGAAATATTAGGGTACCTAATAAACTCTCTATTCGTAAAATGTTGGCTTTCGTACCAGAAAGCTAGGTACAGGCACGGATGTCGGTTTAAATATTTGAAAAATCCTAGACTTCGTCACGTACCTACTGCACCCACTTCAGGTGGAATATTTTATTTCTGTATGTAGGTACTTTAGACTAAGAACTGCAATTTTTACTTTTCAATTTTTACATTTTCCGTCGTACTTATATAATCCCGAAGATAGGCGAAATGGCGCACCCGGACCTAGCAGCAGACTGCATCAAAGATTTACATTTGTGGTTGAATGCGTTTGAAAAATGGAGGTTTCCAAGTTGAGAGAGCTTCCAAACTCGTTCCATACAAATCTTTCACCAAACTTGCTACATTTACGAGTGGTATTTGATTTATACAGTATCGTCCTAATAGCGTGGGGTGGTTATTCTCAAAGCTTTGTGAATAGTGAAAAGTTTACGAACGACAAGCAATTTCCTAACCTGACGATACTATCTTGAATTTTAAATTACATTCTTTGGGAGACAACGCTATAAATGAGAACACTAGAACATTCGAGTGCTTTTAATAATCGTCGGTCGAGTGTTCGTCGCAACAGATTCCGCATTTTCATTTTGTTTTCAGTAACGCGTGTAATGGAAAGAATGACTAGACATAATGAGGGCGTTTCAGTAAGAAAAAATGCGTCTTTCTCTGCGATATTTTTCTTTAAAATGTCTTTCCTTTTTGTATCTTTAGAGGCAACATCAAGAAGCATAGTCCTTTGTGTTCTGGAGAATTTTCATACAACTGAAGTAAAAAGGGAAATAATTATTGTTTTTCAGCTTTTCTGGGTCATTTAGGAGAGACACAGAGGTTGAACAATGATATTATAGGATCTGACAATAGGTTCAATTGATGTTAATATCACGATCTTAGTACGGACAAGTTTTAGTTTCACACACTTCACGATTACCGTATGTACCGTTATGTAACGTGTGGTGCCGGACGTAAAGAATAACACCACCCCATTTCTTCCCGTGGGTGTCGTAAAAGGCGACTAAGGGACTTACTAGAGAGTGGGCAGCAGCATTTTACCACCATACTGTGATCGCCAACCCGCCTGCCAAGCGTGGCGATTATGGCAAAGTCCCCCAAATCGGGGGAGGCCTAAGTCCAGCAGTGGACTTCTTACGGCTGAAATGATGATGATGATGACTTCACGATTCATACTTTTCTTTGCCTCTCATTCTTATTCCGCAGACGTCGGGACATGCTGCGATCAACCATTGAATATGGTTTAATATTCTGGGGAAACGCCGCTAATACAGAGTACGTATTTAAAGCACAAAAGAAATGTGTGCGTGCGTAAATTCCTACCGTCGCTAATACAAATAATATTAAAGACAAATATTCTCGATATGATCATTTGATCATAGATTTAAAAAATGAAATAGGTTATTTATCTATAAAATTCATTTATTACCTATGGTTATACTTGACATTCAGTAAGACTATAGACACAAAATCAGACTTACCAACTTAGGGTTTTCCCCAAATTTAGGGGATAAATAAGAGGATTGGGATTTTTAGGGGCGTTCCATTTTTAGGGGTATTCTTAGGGATTTTTTGCCCTCTTACATTTCTCATTGTGTTTTTGATTACAGTAAAAGTATTAGCGACTTCTAGTACGGTTCCTCGATACTAAGAATGCAGAGTGAATGATTAACAAATGTCGTGTAATAAATATAGACAAATATTACTACTGTGTGCCGGTCTATGATTACTGAACATTCGTTGGTTATTTTCATTATAATTTTTTAGCGGATTTTTTTAGTAATTGTGGTAATTTTAGGGGTTTTTAACTTAAGCTTTAGGGGTAAATATTTCTGGGTGTTGGTAACACTGCACAAAATATTAAAGACAGATTTGGACCATAAACAAAAGAATATCTATGCATGTGTGTATTAGATACACGGTAATGAATAGTAGTGTGTGTAATGTGTTATTTATTGAAAATAATGTATGTTAACGCATAATTTAAAAAAAATATTAGTATTCGTCACTTCTTCTCTGTATAAACTATAAGTGTGCGAAATTTCATTCGCCTCCGTCCGCCCAATTTTCGTAAAATGGGATCCAAAGTTTACGCTTCACGTATTAATATATAGATTAAGCACCATCTTTGTTAACTTATGACCACAAATAAAAGACTGAGTTTGAACTATATAAGCTATGATTGCCAGTGTAATATCACATATGCTTAGTCTGGCCATAAATACTGTTACAGTTAAAAACAAGAAAGACATTACATTTGAATTTGGAATCTGTCATTTTTATACGATTGTTCATTGAAATCTATACCATTGAGCAACATTTTAACAAACAAAATGACCGTATTTATGCTCAAAGCTCTAAGGAAGCTTCCCAATTAGTCGACAGAGTGCAACGTGGGCATTATCCGACTTCAGTGATGGTTTGGTGGGGTGTTAGCTATGAAGGAGTGACTGAGCCATATTTTTGTGAAAAAGGTATCAAAACATCGGCACAAGTGTATCAAGATACCATTCTTGAGAAGGTAGTTAAGCCCCTTAACAAGACCATGTTCAATAACCAAGTATGGTCCTTCCAACAAGACTCGGCGCCGGGTCATAAAGCTCGGTCCACGCAGTCTTGGTTGGAAGTGAACGTTTCGGACTTCATCAGAGCTGAAGACTGGCCGTCGTCTAGTCCCGATCTTAATCCGCTGGATTATGATTTATGGTCAGTTTTAGAAAGTATGGCTTGCTCTAAACGCCATGATAATTTGGAGTCTCTAAAACAATCCATACGGTTGGCAGTGAAGAATTTTTCCATGGAAAGAGTGCGTGCTTCTATTGATAACTGGCCTCAACGTTTAAAGGACTGTATTGCAGCTAATGGAGACCACTTTGAATAAGCTTTTTATATTTTAAATTGTTTTATATTTATGTATGAAACTAGCACACTGTAAAAGTAATAAATATTATACAAGATTATTTTTAGTATATGCGAAACCTGAATATAGTTTGTTCAGAATCAGTAACTGAATCGATTCCAATAATTTTTACACCATGTTATATTTTGTACCAAAAATATTTAATTACGCTTCCAAGTCGCGGGCCTTAGTGTTTTGTTTCGATTTTAAAATTATCATGTCTTTCTCGTATTCAAACGTCCATTACACGGAGATGGTATGTACGTACACTAGCTGTTTGTGGTGATCTGCATATGTTTTTGCGTGGACAACCAGGTAACTTATCAAGCTTATAACTTTGTGATTATTAAAGATACAGTTTTGAAATTTTTTTCATAGATTCTTTACATAAAAATACTAGACCCGTGTTTCGGGTTTCGCATAAACAAAAATTGATGTTGTATACAATAAAAAAAAAATTTTTTTTCTTCGTGACAATATTTATGGCAAGACTAGGTATACCTATTTGAACATATTCTTCTAAGATATTTTTTTAGTGCCACTTTCATAAAAAAGTGTTTAAATACATCCTGCCAATCAAACTTAATCAAAAGAGACATTGCATTTTTACCCTTAAATATAAATTTTATTGAAATATTTGGCATAGGTATTTTAGAAGAGGCAATTAACATCGATGAAGGAAACAGGAACTGTACCACTTGTGATGACCGATTTAGTTACAATTCCGAGCTTTCAAAAATAATATCATTCGATTTGAATGGCACTGATAGAAATTGTCTTACTAATGTTCCTGTTACCATAACAGTAAAGAACAAAACCTACAAAATCATGGGCGCATCTAAATTCATTCCAGCATTAATTCCAGGCAGTCTTGGCCATTACCGATGTCACTGTTTTATGAATGAGCGATTCTTTTGCTATGATGATCAACATCTCAAACTTATTGAAAGTACTGACCAACAAATATACTTACATTCATTAAGCTACATCCAAATGTCACTTACTTAAATAAAAGTATTATAATAAGTGATTAGTTACTTTTATAATCTACTTTTTATTAAATACACTTATGCCATGTAACATAGCATTAAATTAACCGTACAACCTTGTTTTCGTTTCGTCTAAATAATGATATTTTAAATAAAGTATAATAGTATTGTCTACATTTTGTTTTATTATGTGGTCACACTGCTCTATCTATTTTCATAGGATTAAAAAAATATTATTATCTCAGCTAAGAGGTAAGAAATACACAATTTTAGATACCTATTATTTAGTAGAAACTTATTACTAAAAGTTAAGTACACTAGACTTTCTGATATTCCTCTCGTCTAGCAGCTAGCACACGCACATATGTCAGTGGAGGAGAGGATTGAGGGACCAGTTTTAATCATCGGTATCTTCAAAATGCTTCGATATTTTTGCTCAATTTCTTTTTACAAAATGTTTTAAGACGTTTACTAAAACTTTATATACAAAAAGAACGGTTTTATTAATTTTATTCAGTAATATTCACTAAATTATTTATCATAGTTATGAGGACTGAGGACCACAGTACAGTCAATATATTTTTTTATCCTGAATGCTTTGTCTGTTATTTAGTAAATATCTTAACAAATTCTTTACTAAATATCTGTATTCACAAAACCTTCTTTTTTAAGATACTTTCCGAGATCTGGCTGATCGTCTGTAAGAGCTGAGCGACCACACTTTATGGGTCGTAGTTATTTGTTTACAAATTCCCAGATTCGTTCTACAATTGTTTTAAGTCTACTACTAAATCCTAGGATTTTCATTTCGCGAATTCTCAGTGTGGTCCCTCAGTTCACACGCACATATTCAATCAACTACAGAAATTATTCCACTGAGCCGTGCTTTTATCAGTTGATAAAAACCACCATCAAACTCATCGATATTTTGAACCTTATTTATGCTGAGACCTAAAGAGCTTCTTAGCGCCTTAACTGTCCATTGTAGATAACCTATTTTTCCATTTTACTCACAGTCAGTATGATCGTATTATTAAAATTTCAGAAATAGTTTCGAAACCGATCAGAATATTTCAAACTATACGTTTCGAACGTCACTCACACTAAAATGTTACTATTTACCCGTACATTTCCGTACAATATGGCGAACGTAATATTTTGGGTGAAAAGCTTTTTTATTAAAACACACTGATGTTACGCTGCACGGCTAACGTCACATACCATGCGAGCACGTTATCTGATACCTCGCAAATAACGCGTGCAGCTTTTATGAATATAATCTGTCCAACACGGATAATATTTTGTGTTAATTTCAAAATGAAATAGTAACAATAATAAAAGCTAGACCTTTTCTAAAATAATAAACCAGAAAGGTATATTAAATGCAATATTATTTTAGAAAAGATTTTTTTTATATTTCACTGCCTCGTTGGTCGCAAACGCTACTGCTGAGCACGACGTTCTGGGTTGGATTCTCCGGTCAGGCAAAGTGATATTTGGTTTTCCTATGTGGAATTTCTCAGTAGCAGCCCGGAGTCTGGAGTTGTGACACTGGAGAAATGTGGGTGTACTATAGATACACCACTGCCCAACCCTTCAGAAAAACAAGTCGTGGCGTTATGTTATGTTAGAAAAGATCTAGTTTTTTTTTAAGTACGCAAGTGCCAAACCAGTGTTTGCTGCTGTGATTGGCTGTCTGAAAGAGCGCGTCCAATCAAACAAACGAAAAAACTCTTCAGCTTTATAATATTAGTAAAGATATACAGTAAATATAGTAATTATAAAGTATATACATATAAAGTATAGATGAAGTTCCATATTCATGAGGCATGTGCCAGTGACTCTAAAATCATTTCACACTTCACATCACTCGTGTTAAAATTCGTTATTTAAGATAAACTACATATTATGACAATCTGTTTCTCAATTATGATTCACCAGAGTATATAGTTCAGTGAAGCACAGGATAATTACAACATGGCTAAACATTGTATTCAATTACGTATGATGAACATTCGTGTCCGACATTCCAACTATAACCATTTTATATTCTTGTACGGTATCGATTCTCGACCGTAATTGGCCGAGCTATAAAAACGGCAATTTTTAGGATATTTCGTTTTATACAACCGTGCGCCGTTTACTTCTTATCTTAAACTGAATTTATAATTTTTGATGTGATCCACTACATCTACGGAGGCCTCAATAGAGCCTCCAAAAGTTGTTCTTAAAATGAATAAGGGCAAAATGAGGGTAATGTCGAATGCCCATGTCACACCCACCCTCAAAAGATCGAGCTAATAAAAAATGCCAATGCCACTGTCATACGTGTTGTGGATAATCATCCACTACTTCGAGTGTAGAGTCTTCGAAGACTAGTAGTGGATGAGTATGTTTACCTAAGACCAACTGTCCAGTTCCGACTCGGCTGGGCAGCGTTTGGGACGCGACGTAATATCATCTCGTCCCAGTAACCGCAGTGTCTCAAAACGAAAGTCTTTCACCAGTATGTGATGCCAATGATGACCTATGGCTCTGAAACGTAGTCGCTCACAATGGGCCTTATTAGAAGCCCGAAAGAGTTAGCCGCTCCGCGAGCGAGACGTCATTTGATGATTTCCCAACCACAAAAAAAGGGTCATGGACAGGGCTATGCTTAGAATTTCCCTACGCGATCAAATCAACAATGATGAGAGCCCTAGGAGAACCAAGGTAACTGACATCATGCCAGAATAATTGCCAAACTTAAGTAGCAGTGGGTAGGGTAGGACACATCACTTGCAAAGTAGATGACCGATGGGGCCGAAAGGTTCTGGAGTGTTGACCGTGTACTGTTAGACCTAGAGTTGGAAAGTGAGAGGCAAGTGGACCTATTACCTATGTCCAGCAGTGGACGTCTTTCGGCTGAAATGATGATGGCACGGCATCTAAAAGAAAGTTTCTGTGTAAGCAATCATGTCTTTTAAAGATTTTTTATGTCTTAAGTAAACAAATATAATATACGTATTTCTGAAAACGTATGAACTCTTCAATAAAAAAATCTATATTCGGGTCACGTTTCTGTCGAGTCTGTGTAAGTTGGGCTTCGGATCGGATATGACAGGGATAAGCCAATTGTGGGCGCATCTCTCCTAAATTGACAGCTCCGTCGGATAGACCCATATTTTGCGAGCTTTATTCAACTAATTACACTTAGTTCTACCCCTATATTACCCACGTCGTATTCTACTTGAACAAACTAATGAAACTACCCCTATAACCGAGAAGTTACACGAAATATTAGGGTACCTAATAAACTCTCTATTCGTAAAATGTTGGCTTTGGTACCAGAAAGCTAGGTACAGGCACGGATGTCGGTTTAAATATTTGAAAAATCCTAGATTTGTAAGTCACGTACTTACTGCTCTCACTTCAGGTGGAATATTCTGTATGTAGGTACTTTAGACTAGGAACTGCAATTTTTACTTTTCAATTTTTACATTTTCCGTCGTATATAATCCCGAAGATTGACGAAATGGCGCACCCGGACCTGGCAGCAGACTGCATCAAAGATTTACATTTGTGGGTGAATGCGTTTGAAAAATGGAGGTTTCCAAGTTGAGAGAGCTTCCAAACTCGTTCCATACAAATCTTTCACCAAACTTGCTACATTTACGAGTGGTATTGGATTTTTACAGCATCGTCCTAATAACGTGGGGAGGTTATTTTCATAGCTTTGTGAACAGTGAAAAGTTTACGAAGGACAAGCAATTGCCTAACCTGACGATACTATCTTGAATTTTAAATAACATTCTTTGGAAGGCAACGCTATAAATGATAACAGTAGAACATTCGAGTGTTTTTAATAATCGTCGGTCGAGTGATCGTCGCAACAGATTCCGCATTTTCATTTTGCTTTCAGTAACGCGTGTAATGGAAAGAATGACTAGACATAATGAGGGCGTTTCAGTAAGAAAAAAATACGTCTTTCTCTGCGTTATTTTTCTTTAAAATGTCTTTCCTTTTTGTATCTTTAGAGGCAACATCAAGAAGCATAGTCCTTTGTGTTCCGGAGAATGTTCATACAACTGAAGTAAAAACGGAAATAATTATTGTTTTTCAGCTTTACTGGGTCATTTGGGTAAGACACAGAGGGTGAATAATTATATTTTAGGATGATGATGATAACAATAGGTTCAATTGATGTAAATATCACCATCTTAGTACGGACAAGTTTTAGTTGCACACACTTCACGATTCATACTTTTCGTTTTCTTTGCCTCTCATTCTTATTCCGCAAACGTCAGGACATGCTGCGAGCATTTTAATAAGATGCTGTTTGAAAAGTTTGCAAAACTAAAGGCGTCCTACCCGAGAATTAATTTAGCCGACTTCGATATCAATTCAGAAAAAATACTTCATTAGAAGGTGGCCGGCGTGCAGATCAGAAAATTATGCATTTGAAACAAAACACGTAGTCTTATTGGTATCCTTGTTCTTCGTACGTGATGTGAATTTAGAAAACTAAGCAAACAAAGGACAACCTGTGTTTCGAGACTTTACGTGATGGTATTCCCTAATATTTGGTTTCAGAGCGAACCAATCGTAACCTAACAGTAATTTGGTACAACTGTAGCGGGATCTGTATCAAACAATATTAACATCAGTACTGACTTACAGAGAGACACGTACGACCCGGATATCTAGAACTTAATGATACGTTTCAAGTGACGCTTTACGTCAGGGTTGTCCAAGACTTAATACGAGTAGGTACCTCAGGGACTAATATACATAACGGACAAAATTGCCGAGGCGGACCGGGTTCGTTTTTTAATTTTCCGGGATGGAAAGTATGTCCCTTCCCGGGTATCAAAGCTACCTATCTCAAACTCATAAAATTGACTCGCTATATCAGCTGTGAAAACGTAAAGTCAAGGCAATTAATTGTTTATCAAATTCACTCGTGTATTCCAATCTAAAGTACTATTTCATACTGCAGCATGGTAAATTGACGTTTCAATTTGATTAGCAATTCATTTCCCTGACCGTGCTACGTAAATTTGCCAACTAGTAATACGTTTTCCCGCCTAATTACATTCATATGTGATTACACAGATTACGTAATACCTGTGCGAGTTTATCTGTCGACTCTTCGTGCCATTGAAATGAGGTTGGTACAAGCCCCGTACGTTGGCCAGCCCTGTCTGAATAACTAGTAGCCTTGTGAGTAGCATAACGCCACTTCCTACACATGATAGTTATCTCCTTGTTACGCTGATAACACTAATTTTCCTTATGATTACCGGGATATTTCGTGATCAATTCTACTTCTAAGAGTTCTGTTCTTAATTATGTGAAAATTGATACGATTTGTAACGAGTGTTCTTATTTATGCGATATTTAATGTTTTTACCTATAGTCAAATAACGACGACCGTCTGACCGTAACTCTGCTAATATTGCAAAAAAATCTATTTTCTATATCCATGATTGCCTCGTTGGTCTAATGGTCATAAACGCTACTGCTGAGGTCCTGAGTTCTGTTCCCGGATTGGAAAAAGTGCTATTAGGTTTTTCTATCTGGAATTTCTAAGTAGCAGCCGGAGTCTAACTTTGTGCACGGTTGATGGCAATAGGCTACCTTTTACATGGGACTTAAACATAACTGGCGAAATGTGGGTGTACTATTAACCATAGGTCCAACATTGCCCAAACCTTCGGGGAAAAGAGGCGTGATGAGATGTATATGTACTTACTGTATCATCCCTCAACAGATAATTTCATAACAAATTTAGGTGGTACCCGGGAATACGTCCGCCAAGCCACCTGTCAACAGAGCAAAAACTTGCCATGTATTGATTACTCTTCGTATTCCTGTGTTCCTGATACTCCTATCCCCACTCCCAATATAGGCGCGATCTGAATTTACGTTTTCATTTTTAAAGGCAGTCCCAAACATTCGCCTACGCCGATAATTTTTCCAATTACGTAAAGTGAAAAACTAAATTCGTAAAAAGATTGACATTGGACCAATCCTCAGCGTTCCTTTTAAGATAATTTGTATGATTTCTTTTCACTTCGGCGTTCGGGCGCAAGTCGCTTAACGATACCGTATATATTGTAGGTAGATAGATTCGTTCTGCTGCTGAAAACGAAAAGCGTCTTTGAGTGACGTGGAATCATTTGTTATGTGATGCAACGGAGTATTACATTTTTTTGTGATGATTATGGCGTGACAAATATCTATTATTATTTTTTATTAAAAATGGAATAAAACAAGATCTCTTACAATTTGTATAATATAAAGATTTTTTGTAAATACAATCAAATTAATTGTACCCAACTGTAAGAGAACTGTTGAACCAGATGATTTTTTTTTTTTTTTTTTGTGGGGCATCTCGTAGTTAATCCTGAAAAGATTGTTACTACTTAAACGGATTGGAGCCCGGCGAGTTCTAAAAAGTTACCTTTTTAGGCCTCCAGCCGGGGCTTATTATACTTAAAACTAAAGCGAAAGCTCTAAGGGTTACCCCGAGGGGGGTACGAACCTCGGCTTAGGCAATCGCTGATAGGGGGGGCAGCAAGGGACTGGCTGGATCTGAGTTAAATTATTTTGGGACTAATTTAAAGCTAACGGCTCAGCATCGCGGGCTGGCTCTTGCAAGGGTCGGGAGGGACTGTTAAGTCGGGGTCGCGACGACGGACCTCGGCGGCGAGGTCGGTACGGTTTGTGTCTGTGTGCTGGTCTAGCTGTACTGGTCTCTTTTCGACTCTCCTGGAGGAGAGTAGTGGGATCATCAGGATCGGTAAGAACGTGCCGCGAGCGGCGGACTTTGCTAATGCGGGAGGGGGTGTAAGTAGCTGCCGCCACAACCAGAGGGTTGCGGTAGGCTACGGCCCTATCGAAGAAACGCTTCGAAGCGCGTTTTATGAATTGATGGATAGTCGGGAGTTTCATGTCTAAATGAAGATTGATATTCCGAACAAACCAAGGCGAGCCTGTGGCTTGACGGAGAAAACGGTTCTGGAGAGTCTGCATCCTATGGATGAATCGGGGCTTAGCATGTGCCCAGACTGGGCTTGCGTATGTCATAATCGGCCTGATACAAGCGGTGTAAAGCCGCTTCTTACACAGAAGAGACAATTTACTCCGCTTGTTCAGGACGCAATGGAGCCTACCCAGAGCGAAAGCGGCCCGCGAGCGAGCCTGCTTTATGTGCTCAGAAAAGGTGAGGTGTTCGTCGAGGATGACACCTAGATATTTGGCTTGCTTCGCCCAAGGGATCTGCTTGCCGAACATTGAAATGGGTCGGGGAGGGGGGTGATTACGTCGAGGTCGGGTGTAAAAGACCGCCTGACTTTTATCGGGATTGACTTCGATTCGCCACTTCCTGAACCATTCGCCGAGCTCGTCGACTGCGGTTTGGAGGTAGCGAACCAGCGCTGTGTCACTAAATCCCGAGAAAAAGATGGCAGTGTCGTCTGCGAACAGAGCTAACCTTGCCTTCTTGCTTCTGGGGATATCGCTAGTGAACAGCGTGAAAATGAGGGGGGCTAGTACAGAGCCTTGAGGGACTCCTGCACGAATCGGGTGAGGGGAGGAAAGTGCCCCTTCGATGCGATAGCGAAAGGTACGGTTCGCAAGAAAGTCTCGTAAGATGAGCACGAGACGGTCTGGCACTCCGAGTTGGTACAGCTTATATAATAAGCCGTTGTGCCAGACTTTGTCGAACGCTTTCGCTATATCGAAGTATACAGCGCCCGTGAACATACCACGCTGAAAACCAGCATTGATATGTTCGACGATACGGTGTACCTGATGGACACACGAGTGTTGGGTTCGAAAACCAAACTGCTCGTTGGGAATGAGGCCCTTGGTTTCGGCATAATCTCTGAGTCGCTTATAAATAAGTCTCTCATAGATTTTACCGAGAACTTTGAGCAAACTGATGGGGCGATAGCTCGTGGGCTCGGTTTTGGGCTTACCGGGCTTAGGGATGCCAATAACGGTGGCTTCCTTCCACGCTTGGGGGAAAATGTTATTACTCAAGGCACCATTGAAGATGGTACACATGAGCATAATCAGGTGCGCGGGGAACAGCTTGATCACTCTGTTGGTGATGCCGTCTGATCCGGGGGCTTTACGAGATTTCAGACCCTTGATGATCTCGTGCACTTCGTCAGGTGTGACAGGGGGCAGGGGATCATCAGGGTCTTCAACGGGCGGGAGTGAGGCTTTGCGTTCAACTTCCGCGTTTACCTTATTGACAAACGCTTGGTCTACTGGCTGCGAACTGGGAGTGCATTGGGCTTCGAGGCTATCGGCTAGGCATTCAGCCCTGTCGATATCCTCGAATGCAATGGTCGCATCGGGGCGGGTCAGGGGGGGCATAGTGGAAAACTCAGAGGATTTCAGTTTCCTCTGAAGTTCCCAGAAAGCGAGATGAGTCGGCTCTAGTTCGCCCACCATCTTGTCCCAGTTAGCGTCACGCAGCTCAGTCACACGTGTCCTTACAGCACGCTGTAAGTAACGCATGTGAGCTTTGTTAGCGTCACAGGGAAAGTTGCTGTAGGCACGAACGGCCGCGTTCTTCTCTGTCAGCAGATCACGTACATCGTCGGGGAGCTTCCATTTACGGTCACCCGTATCTGGAACCTCCCGTGAACTTTCGTTCACGATCGATTGTACGTGCTCCGTGAGAGAGTCGATCGCGGCCGTTGTGTCGGCGACAGAGTCGAACTGATCTGGGATAGAGTCTAAGTGATATGACGTGTTAGATTGTAAGCGTTCGCTTACTTTCTTCCAGTCAGTGATCACTTTAGTGGCGGGGGGTTGAGAGGGGTCGCGAGTACCTAATCGGGGGGCCAGGTTCATGACTACTGGTCGATGATCAGAGTCTCGTTCGTGAATAGCCTCTATAGAATCCAACCTTAAGTTGATATTCTTAAGGAGTGCTATGTCAAGAACGTCGGGTAACTGATCGGGGTCGAAAGGAAAGTGAGTGGGAGTCATCGGGGCGATGACGTCAAAGTTCATGGTAGAACAGAGGTTGAAAAGTTGCCTACCTCTAGTCGAGGTCCTGGTGCTATTCCAGGCGGGATGTTTGGCGTTGAGATCGCCCGCTATGATAACGGAGTCACTCATGCCGAAAAGTTCGGAGAGGTAATTAGTGAGGAGTTGAGGGTCCTCGGAACCGTCTGGGGGAGGGAAGTAAGCCGACACGATAGTGATTGGCTGGTGGCCTGTCAGTGCTAACCGACAGGCCGAAACTTCTAATCGGGAGAGTTGGGGGGGATCCATAGGTATGTAGTACAGGGACTTCCTATAGTATATGAGGGTGCCGCCTCTATGACAACGTGACCTGTCGTTGCGAACTAAACGATAGTTTGCAATTTTCGGGTCACGATGGTGAGGTTTTAGGAACGACTCTTGAATGAGTAAAATGTCTACGTGATGGTCGCGGAGGAACGTGGCGATCTCATCACGTTGGCCGTGAATGCCGTTGGCATTAAAGAAGCCTAGCTTTAGGGAACGGGGTTTTTGTCTAGTTAGTATTCCGCGACTATCCATAATGGGGGCGTTGGGAGTTCATAACGTGGAGTGCTTGCGTGATCTCTGGATACGCAGCATATATGGATTGGATACGGAACAGGTTGCCGCCGGCGGCAACTAGTTCCTGGGCCATCTGTTGGGCACGTGGGGAGAGGAACGTGCTATAGGTGTTGAAGGTCCCGGCAATGACGTTAAACGCATTGAGGGGAGCCTGACCTTTCCTCTGTACTGGGGTTGGTCCTGCCATAGGGGCAGTAGGAGGGGCCGCGGCGCGGGCGGGGGGAGCGGTCGCGGGAAAACCGGGGGGCGTAAGGGGCGCGGGGGCACGGGTACGCGGGTCCACTAAGGGAGGGATGGGGGCGGGCTTTGGCCTGGAGGAGGCCAGTGCGGGGAACTCCTTCTGGGAACTCAAAAGAGGCCATTGGGAGGGACGTTGAGGGGCCAATCTCGCGGGGAGTTTGGCCGAAGGGGATTCCCTTTTCTGGCGAGCGTCAAAACGTTGCGCCAATTTAGGGGACGATGACTTGGGGGCTTTCGGGCAGCCCCGGTAGTTTGCCGGATGACCGGACTCTTTGCAGAGCACACAACTAGGTGGCTCGGTGCAGAGAGTGCGGTCTTTGGGCCGGGTACAATCTGCTGTACCATGTTCTCCCAGGCACTTGACGCACCTGGGAGTGGCGTAACAGTTGTACGCTGAGTGCCCGTAAAGTTGGCATCTATGGCACTGGCCAATGATGTTCGACTTACGGGGCTTTTCGATGATGAGACCAGACAGATTACAGACTGCCTTGACTTTGAAAATGGGGTGGTGACCCTCCGTGGGAGGGCACACCATCAGGACCATATCAAAGGCAATGCCTTGCCTGGATCTGTGCATCCTATGGACCTCTGTGACAGGCACGTTCTGTCTTTCGAGGTCTGCTTTGATTTCGCTGGTGGCGATTTCGCAGGGGATCCTGCGGATCACCACCCTGGTCAGACGCTCCTCGGGCAAGGAATACGTGTGGAAGGACACGTTCCTGGCAGAGAGGAGCCTGGTCAGCTCGCGATAATCGGTCGAGTTCGGTACCGATACCTTAATGCCCTGCTGGGTGGCACGGGCACTGGTATAGTTGACCCTCTGGTCAACGCACCATTTGGACACCTCCGTCCACTTGGCCTTGTCCTGTATAAATACAGGGGGCGGTGGAGGGAGTTTCCTGGCGGTGGTTGAGCCAGAGGGCACGGACGGGGCGCTGGATTTAGCGCGGGGCGCGGCAACCTTCGCGGAGGTTGAAGGCGAGGGGCGGGAGGGGGACGCGTTGGCGGCGGTCGCCGGCGGCGTGGAGGGGATGGACGCGGTCGCGGTGGCGGGGGTCGCCTGCGTAGCGGGGTGGGGGGGGGGTTCGCGGTGGCGGAGGTCGCCTGCGGGGTGGGGGCGCGAGACGGAGGAGCGGAGTCCTCAGCCGCTATGATTTTAGCGGCCGGGGCTGAGCTGCTCGCCTTATTCTTTTTGCGCTTGCTCCCTTTGCCCTTTGTATGGGAGACGAGCTCGTACGTCTCTGCATCCGAGGACGAAGAGGAGTGCGAGTCCGTCTGGGGAGTGAGCGCGGCAGTATCGGAAGGAGTTGTGGGTACATCCTCCGTGTCCATTTGACACGGTTCATCGGTGGCGGCTGGGGCCTCGAGGGCATCGCTGAAGTCAGCGATGCCCGGGCTGGGCGGAATTGCGAGCTGCTCAGCTCTGTACAACTCGGAGAATTCGGCAGCGAAATCTTTGTTTTTCTTTATCAATAAAAGAAAAACAGAGACTACAGCCCCGACCTCCGAGTGCTCAATGCTAAGCTGACTCGCAAGTTCAGCCAGGAGCGTCTCCATTCTCGCTAGTCTCTCCGTAGGATCCATGGGTTTATCCATGGCGGAGGGGAGGGGGGACCTAATCACTCATGAGAGTGATCCTGACCAAAACCCTACTCCTACGTAGCCTAATCCCCGGTGGGTTGCCGGGGGTGAGTGTTACACTCCCTGTCGGGTATAGACAGGGAGGTGAACCTGGTGAGCCCTAAGAGTGTCCCCCGTCGCCAATCTTATTGTGCGAACGGGTTCCTAACCGGTCATGCGATGGGTACTGAAGGTACCCGACCAGTCTAGTGCGGGGGGTATAGATATACCCGCGGCACTAGTACGCGGCTGTGGAGGGAAGACTGTCACCGGGGCTGACGAGGGAAGCCCCCAAGGCCAGCGATCCGGGACCCGTCCAACTTTCGTCTAGCCCTGAAGGGGATAGACGGGTGCGTTGGGTCTGCACCCACTCGGCTTCGTTGGCACCGTTAAGGTATCCACCGAGTGACCACGAAACTGTGGATTTGCCCTGAAGGGGCCACAACACAACACACGTTTTTGACGATTTTCTGACGAATCAGAAATACCACTGTCTTGCGAACAAGACAGTACGGTTTTAGACTGAATCTGAAGAAACAAGATAGCGGAGAGTAGTCGGGGCGACTACGCAGCGTGGCGCACGGAGCACAACTGACGGACGAACGAGCGGCGGGCGGTGGAGGGGATACGCGCAGCGGAGTGGCAGCGTAACGCAACTCGCGTCGCGCAAACTCCTTAAAAACAGTTGTGTAACGAAGTTGTGGTAACTAATATTGCAAAACACATTGCTATATCCTTTTTAAACGAATTATCACTCGTTGACTCATACAAAAATGGAAGATTTGCAGAATGTTAACACCCGGAGCCGTCGCCGAAAAAGTTTGGATTTCCATGACAGTGAGTATGAATTAGACATTTCATATCAGAGTTTACCAAACAGCGTAAATAGAGATGAAATAACGGAAATCAAAGATAACCTTATCAAAATAAACATGGAATTGCAAATAGCAAACAATGAGATAGAAAGTTTAAACATTGAAAACAGCAACTTGAAGAAACAATTATCAACATTTCAACATAAACTAAATCTGTACAAATCGGTAGGCGCTTATGAATTAAATAGAAATAGCAATAGTTTGATTGCATCGCCACTGAAATTTTACTCACCACAGTTTCAAAAACGTCATAGGTCATGTAGTACAAGAATCGGCCTAGCAAGAACATCTTCTAAGGATCATCTTTTACAAATTAACACGCCCAGAAATAGCCCCAAACATGACGATAGCAATAATTTAAGTTACTTTTTCGAGCAGTCCTTACCAGCAGAATTCAACTTACAAAACACAATAATAGAACACCAGCCATCTTATCGACATATTGTAGACAAAGGACAAATTGAAATGGGTACAATAGTGGACGTTAAGACAGCTGAAACCCTGACTATAAATAAATTATTGGACTCAAATCATTGCAACAAACTGTCAAATTGCAATAGGAACATCACTTCATTAAACACAAAAACGATTGACGTAACAACAAGAAAACACCAAGTAAAAATTTTTGCTGATCAAACCGGACTGGATATGAGAAGTTTGCTACAAGAACTACTGGGAAACTCTTTCAATGTGACATCAATTGTAAAGCCAGGGGCCCCAATGGCTGAAGTTATAAGCACATGTTTTGCTGACTGTAAAGATTTTACCAACTCAGATTATATAATAATATTAGGGGGTTCTAACGATTCAAATCCTTTAAACTGTCAGTCAATTTTATATTCCACTCTGAGTCAAGTTAAACAAACAAATGTCTTAGTTGGCAAACTCTATAAAAACAAATGTCTTAGTGTTAATATGCTTAATAACTCGTTGAAACTAGTGTGTAGTAATTTTATGAATTCAACCTTTTTGCCACTGGACATGGATCTTTTTAATTCAAAATTATTCTCAAAATACATAAATACAATTCAAGCAAGTAGACTAATCCATAAAGAAATACTACGTTTGAAGTACAAAAACGACTACATTAAGTATAACATTCTAATTAAAAGAGATGCCCTAAAAACGACTGATCATGTACAAAAGTGTTACAATAATATTTATACACAGACAGATAATGAAACTTCAGCAATGCGAAGTTTAACAGTAACAAATAGCATTGGCATTCAGACTGATAGCCTCGAAAATAATGACGACTTTTTTCGTGCGTAAATTGTATAGCAACTCTTTTTGCGCGATAAATAAATCTAAAACCTTTGATAATTATGTCTCCCTTAATATATATCTTCAGAATTTATGTGGAATAAGTAGTAAAAAAAAATGAATTAGAGCTATACCTACAAGAACTTAAACAAAACAATTTGTATATATGTATTACAGAACATTTCTTGACCATGGAGTCGGCTTCTCTATTTAACATTAACAATTATAAAATGGTGTCTTTTACTACACGAAAAAATAAAAAAAGAGGTGGTAGCCTAATAATGTCAAGTAATGAAATCGTTTGTGAAGAGGTACCTTTTTGTAAAAAAATATACAAAACTGAAAGTTTTGAAATATGTGGTGTTAAAGATGCTAACACCAATATCTACATCTTCTGCTGTTACAGAAATCCGGTTGATCAAAACTTTGAAACATTTTTATGTAAGTTAGAACAATTACTGGAACACTTCTTCCGCAAGAAATGCATTATCTGCGGAGATTTCAACATCGACTTACTTAAAAACGACAAAAAGACTTTAAATTTTTTGACATTATTGACATCTTATAATTTTAGACCAGTTATTAACGAAGTGACGTATAGGCGAAATAACGCGGAATCATGTTTGGATAACTTTTTGACGAATCTACCAGATGAATTAATGAATGAGCACTTTGTTGACCACAATTGCTTGGCGGACGGCCACGCAGCATTATTCTATGGCTTAAAAACTGTAAAAATAAAGTCAAATGGCAACCAAGACTTTTTAAATATAGAGAATAGGCAGTTTAGTAGTGACAGAAATTTAGATAATTTTAGACAACGTATAATGAATATCAATTGGATGAAAGAAGGTATAAATGGTTTTCTAAAAAAATTTGGACAAATATTTCGCAGCAGTTTTAAAAAGAAGAAACGAAAAATTAATTTTAAAAATAAACGTAAGTCAACCTGGATTACAAAAGGTATAAAGGTCTCTAGTAAAATGAAACGATTCATTCTTCAAAATATAAATAAGGCAACTTGCAGTGATAACATAAGAACCTATGTAAAAACATATATTAGAATATACAGATTAGTCTTGAAAAAAGCCAGAATCATATCGGTTAGGAAAGAACTTGAAAAAGCAAACGAATCTTCAAAAGCTATATGGCAGGTTATAAATAGACATAGGAACACAAAATTAAAACGTGACAACAATAAGGACATTCTTCTTAAAATTAAAAATAAAATTATATCAAACCCCCAGGAGATAGTTGACATTTTCTCGAATACATTTGATAAAGGCAGGGTAGTTAGTGACCCTACTACTCTAGATACTTTTGAACAAGCCGTAAAAAGTTTGCAAGATAGCGTAAATAGAGTAGATGTAGAAATGTGCTGCGAAGAAGTAACTGCTTATGAAATAAAAAAAATTGTCAATGCAATGGCCAACAAGAAGTCTTCTGGTCATGATGAAATACCAATACGGATAATTAAAGATAATATTGACATATTGGCAGAACCTCTTGCGCATTTCATAAATACGTGCATAAACATGAACATGTTTCCAGAACAACTTAAGATAGCAAGAGTCTTACCAATTTATAAAAAAGGGTGCAAAACAGATCCCAATAATTATAGGCCGATTTCTCTACTACCTATAATTTCCAAATTATTTGAAAAAATACTAAAAACAAGGCTTCTTAGACATCTAAATCGAAACAACATTCTTAATTATAGACAATTCGGTTATCAGAAAAACGTGGGAACAAATGACGCAATTAATACGTTAATAGAGGAAGTAGTTAGCGGAGTTAATGAGAAATTAAAAGTCGTAGGGTTATTTCTTGATCTCAGCTCTGCTTTTGACACTGTTAATCATAAACTATTGTTAGCAAAAATGGAACATTATGGAGTGAGAGGATCAGTTTTAAATCTGTTTAAATCTTACTTAGAAAATCGGAAACAATATGTTGAAATTAAAGTAGAAGAAGAAAATAGTGAAAAATTGTACAAATCGGGACTAAAACTAATTAGACAAGGAGTTCCACAAGGTTCAATATTAGGCCCTATCTTCTTTATCTTGTTTATTAATGATTTAATTAACTTCATGCTAAAACAAACTGGCACAGAACTTGTCCTATTTGCTGATGATACGAATGCTGTTATAACCGCAGAAGATATAGAAACTCTAAGAAGTAAGGTAAATAAGGCTCTGGCTCTCTTTCATTCTTGGTTTACCATCAACAATCTCAACTTAAATAGCAGTAAAACGCATGCCATATTATTTAAAACAACGCCGAGAAACAAAGATACAATTGACATACATTTGAATGAAAATAAAATAATATTAGTAGACAGCGTTAAATTTTTAGGTATTTATATTGACGAAAGCCTGAACTGGAAAAAGGAACTTACAGCCATAGAAAGTTCAATTAGTTCTGCTTGCTATGCCCTTCGAAGCCTTCGAGATGAGATCTCCATTAAACTGTTAAAAATAGTATATTACTCGCTTGTTGAGTCAAAGCTTAGATACAGTATCGCTCTATGGGGAGGCAGTTATGCGTACAATGTAAATACTGCTTTTATCATACAAAAAAGGGCCATAAGAACCATGGTGCGAATTCCCCAATGGGTATCATGTAAGCAGTATTTTAAAGAACTACAAATACTTACAGTCCCTTGCTTATATATTTTAGTTCTACTCACAGACCTCTTGAAAAAGCTACATAATTTCGAAACACTTGACGAAAGAAATAAGCGGGAAGCCACAAGGCGTAAGGACTTACAATATAAGATACAACCGCATTTGAAAATAGTTAGTCATGCCGCATGTTATCAATCAATTAAATTATTTAATAAATTACCGTTACAATTAAAGTCCATTTATAATTTAAATCAGTTTAGGAGCCAGTTAAAGACATTTTTGATAGAAAAATGCTATTACTCACTTGATGAGTTTCTCGGTGATGCACATAACTAAACTTTTATAATTATTAACCTTTTATTTTTCACATAATTTATTTCTATTTTTGACACAATATAATTGATTTCCATTTTTGACATGATATAATTGATTTCTATTTTCGACATTATATAATTTATTTCTATTTTTGACAGTGTATAATTTATTTCTATTCTTGACATTATATCATTTATTACTTTTGACATTTGTATCGGTGTAAATTTACCTAAATTGTATTATTTTTTCTTTTATTCTTGATTTGACGACAGTGGGTCCCATTCATTATATAAATTCATTTGTTTAATTCTTTTTTTTTAATTTATGTATGCATGTTTTTAGTTTTTACTGTAATAATTTCGACACAATGTAAAAATTGTTCATGAAATAAATAAATAAATAAATAAACGACCTTCCAAGGCGGGCGTCGAGCGTAGATGTTGAACCAGATGAACAGCTCCTTTTTCTTAAATACACCAACGTCACCAATTAAATAACCCTAACAGAAATGTTTTTAAATTCTTGTTAATTAAACTTATAACACCCCGTTTACTTCGGGGTTTATAAATTGAATAGCATTTTGTTCGAAAAGTTAATAACTTTCGTCCGTTTCGTTTCATTTGTTTCGCGAATAAGTTCACTAATTGAGAGGAGCCGCACAAGTCGACCGATCAGGTTAAGCAACACTTGACACGGTCAGTCCGTGGATGGGTGACCACCTTACGTACCGAACCCCCTCCGTGCAAGTATGTAAATCCATTAGCACCGGCTGTCATTCGTGGATCTATAACAGTCGTTACGAGTAGTCGGAGGCCAGAAAATCTGGTAACCAGTCATACCAAGTCGTATTACCCAGTAATTGGATTGTGGAAGTGAGATAGGTAGTCACTTCATGTAAAATACTGGTATTCACCTGCATACGGTTAAACTGTAAGCCGACGCCATCATAGTTGGAAAATGGCGGGGCAGATTTATTGAATAACTTTATTAGTTCAAGTTTGTTATTAGTACTCGTAGGTCTATATTAGAGCTTTAGAATATTTTCGATTACGTAGATAGAACGGTGTCGTTAAGAGATTACATGTGAGAGGAGTGGAGTGTAGTCAGCGTCGGATTCTGCTGACGCGGCTCGTCCACCGCGAGCCGGCGACATTGTCAAGTAGCACTAGCACTAGGGCTGCTGGGAAACGGTTTACAATTTAAAAATGAATTCATTCGAAAATTTAATCGCAATGCAATTTTAGTTACGTACGTTCCTTTGTATGCATTGTCAATGTTCTGTGCGTTTTCTTAGGAAAACGCACAGAATCTGCTCAACACGCAAAAATGCAAAAAAGAACAAATTGACACAAACGAGATTACATTAGTGTAATCTCGTTTGTGTCAATTTGTTCTTTTTTAAGGCGCTGCCCAAACATTGGACACCATAAACCACTCTGTTTTCTGTTGCACAGTTAGGCGTGTGGTACAGACGCCAACACATCAAGCTACTACAATCTGTCAGATTTCTTTGATAGATTTTCGACTTTATTTCTAGAGCATTAGGTTCAAGGTTCATTGGGAAAAATTGACAGTTTCGGGTAGCTTGACCTGGTGGCGTCTGTACATATGTAATATCTATACTTTTATAATATGTATTATAAAGCTGAAGAGTTTGTTTGTTTGTTTGATTGAACGCGCTAATCTCAGGAACTTCTGGTCCGAATTGAAAAATTATTTTTGTGTTGGGTAGCCTATTTATCGAGGAAGGCTATAAGCTATATAACATCACGCTGCAACACAGAGGAGCTGAGCAGTAATGAAAAATGTTGCAAAAACGGGGAAAATCGCACGGGTAGGCGACTTGACGCGACGGGAAGGGTCGGGGAAGCAAGAAATTTAACGCGGACGAAGTCAGGGGCAGAAGCTAGTGTACAAGCCAAAAAAAATTGTGGATAATCAATATCCAAAAATAACTTATTCAAAAATCCTATGCTACTAATGTGAAAGTTTGTATGTTTAGATTTTTGTTACTAAATCACACGAAAATTGCTGAACACATTTGGATAAAATTTGCTACGCAGATACTCTGAAACCTAATCCAGGTTTCAGAGTATCTGCGTAGCAAATTAGCACTTGGGATACCCTATAATACTTTCCCGTGGAATAATATTCGACCTCCCTTCGGGTGAAGCTATTGACAAAAACATTCATAAAATAAAATTTTATCATGAGAAAATAATCGTCAAACCGAGCTCAAAAAACACCTTCGTCGCATAATTCTTAACAATTTTCATACTTTATGTCCTTATTATAAAAAGAATTCAATCAACTACAGAAATTATTCCACTACGCCGTGCTTTTATCAGTTAAAACTACAATCAAACTCATCGTCAACGATATTTTAAACCTTATTTTTGCTGAGACCTAAAAAAGAGCTTCTTACAGCGCCTTAACTGTCTATTGTGGATAATCTATTTTTCCATTATACTCACAGTCAATATGATCGTATTATTAAAATTTCAGAACTACTTTCGAAACCGATCAGAACATTTCAAACTATACGCTTCGAACGTCACTCACACTAAAATGTTACTATTTATTCGTACATTTCCCTACGAAATGGCGAACGTAATATTTTGGGGGAAAGCTTTTTATTAAAACACACTGATGTTACGCTGTACGGCTAACGTCACATGCCATGCGAGCACGTTATCTGATAGCTCGCAAATAACGCAGCAGCTTTTATGAATATAATCTGTTCAACACGGATAATATTTTGTATTTATTTCAAAATGAAATAGTAACAATAATAAAAACGAGACCTTTTCTAAAATAATATACCAGAAAGGTATATGCAATATTATTGTAGAAAAGAATTTTTTTATATTTCACTGCCTCGTTGGTCGCAAACGCTACTGCTGAGCACGACGTTCTGGGTTGGATTCTCCGGTCAGGCAAAGTGATATTTGGTTTTCCTATGTGGAATTTCTCAGTAGCAGCCCGGAGTCTGGAGTTGTGACACTGGAGAAATGTGGGTGTACTATAGATACACCACTGCCCAACCCTTCGGAAAAACAAGTCGTGGCGTTATGTTATGTTAGAAAAGATCTAGTTTTTTTTTAAGTACGCAAGTGCCAAACCAGTGTTTGCTGCTGTGATTGGCTGTCTGAAAGAGCGCGTCCAATCAAACAAACGAACAAACTCTTCAACTTTATAATATTAGTAAAGATATACAGTAAATATAGTAATAAAGTATATACATATAAAGTATAGATGAAGTTCCATATTCATGAGGCATGTGCCAGTGACACTAAAATCATTTCACACTTCACATCACTCGTGTTAAAATTCGTTATTTAAGATAAACTACATATTATGACAATCTGTTTCTCAATTATGATTCACCAAAGTATATAGTTCAGTGAAGCACAAGATAATTACAACATGGCTAAACATTGTACTCAATTACGTATGATGAACATTCGTGTCCGACATTCCAACTATAACCATTTTATATTCTTGTACGGTATCGATTCTCGACCGTAATTGACCGAGCTATAAAAACGGCAATTTTTAGGATATTTCGTTTTATACAACCGTGCGCCGTTTACTTCTTATCTTAAACTGAATTTATAATTTTTGATGTGATCCACTACATCTACGGAGGCCTCAATAGAGCCTCCAAAAGTTGTTCTTAAAATGAATAAGGGCAAAATGAAGGTAATGTCGAATGCCCATGTCACACCCACCCTCAAAAGATCGAGCTAATAAAAAATGCCAATGCCACTGTCATACGTGTTGTGGATAATCATCCACTACTTCGAGTGTAGAGTCTTCGAAGACTAGTAGTGGATGAGTATGTTTACCTAAGACCAACTGTCCAGTTCCGACTCGGCTGGGCAGCGTTTGGGACGCGACGTAATATCTTCTCGTCCCAGTAACCGCAGTGTCTCAAAACGAAAGTCTTTCACCAGTATGTGATGCCAATGATGACCTATGGCTCTGAAACGTAGTCGCTCACAATGTGCCTTATTAGAAGCCCGAAAGAGTTAGCCGCTCCGCGAGCGAGACGTCATTTGATGATTTCCCAACCACAAAAAAAAGGGTCATGGACAGGGCTATGCTTAGAATTTCCCTACGCGATCAAATCAACAGTGATGAGAGCCCTAGGAGAACCAAGGTAACTGACATCATGCCAAAATAATTGCCAAACTTAAGTGGCAGTATGTAGGACACATTACTTGCAAAACAGATGACCGATGGGGCCGAAAGGTTCTGGAGTGGTGACCGTGTACTGTTAGACCTAGAGTTGGAAAGTGAGAGGCAAGTGGACCTATTACCTATGTCCAGCAGTGGACGTCTTTCGGCTGAAATGATGATGGCACGGCATCTAAAAGAAAGTTTCTGTGTAAGCAATCATGTCTTTCAAAGATTTTTTATATTTTAAGTAAACAAATATATATACGTATTTCTGAAAACGTATGAACTCTTCAATAAAAAAATCTATATTCGGGTCACGTTTCTGTCGAGTCTGTGTAAGTTGGGCTTCGGATCGGATATGACAGGGATAAGCCAATTGTGGGCGCATCTCTCCTAAATTGACAGCTCCGCCGGATAGACCCATATTTTGCGAGCTTTATTCAACTAATTACACTTATTTCTACCCCTATATTACCCACGTCGTATCCTACTTGAACAAACTAATGAAACTACCGCTATAACCGAGAAGTTAGACGAAATATTAGGGTACCTAATAAACTCTCTATTCGTAAAATGTTGGCGTTGGTACCAGAAAGCTAGGTACAGGCACGGATGTCGGTTTAAATATTTGAAAAATCCTAGATTTGTAAGTCACGTACTTACTGCTCTCACTTCAGGTGGAATATTCTGTATGTAGGTACTTTAGACTAGGAACTGCAATTTTTACATTTTCCGTCGAATATAATCCCGAAGATTGACGAAATGGCGCACCCGGACCTGGCAGCAGACTGCATCAAAGATTTACATTTGTGGGTGAATGCGTTTGATAAATGGAGGTTTCCAAGTTGAGAGAGCTTCCAAACTCGTTCCATACAAATCTTTCGCCAAACTTGCTACATTTACGAGTAGTATTGGATTTTTACAGCATCGTTCTAATAACGTGGGGAGGTTATTCTCAAAGCTTTGTGAATAGTGAAAAGTTTACAAACGACAAGCAATTTCCTAACCTGACGATACTACCTATCTTGAATTTTAAATTACATTCTTTGGAAGGCAACGCTATAAATGATAACAGCAGAACATTCGAGTGCTTTTAAAAACCGTCGGTCGAGTGTTCGTCGCAACAGATTCCGCATTTCCATTTTGTTTTCAGTAACGCGTGTAATGGAAAGAATGACTAGACATAATGAGGGCGTTTCAGTAAGAAAAAAATGCGTCTTTCTCTGCGATATTTTTCTTTAAAATGTCTTTCCTTTTTGTATATTTAGAGGCAACATCAAGAAGCATAGTCCTTTGTGTTCCGGAGAATGTTCATACAACTGAAGTAAAAAGGGAAATAATTATTGTTTTTCAGCTTTACTGGGTCATTTGGGTAAAACACAGAGGGTGAATAATTATATTTTAGGATGATGATGATAACAATAGGTTCAATTGATGTAAATATCACCATCTTAGTACGGACAAGTTTTAGTTGCACACACTTCACGATTCATACTTTTCTAGTTTTCTTTGCCTCTCATTCTTATTCCGCAAACGTCAGGACATGCTGCGAGCATTTTAATAAGATGCTGTTTGAAAAGTTTGCAAAACTAAAGGCGTCCTACTCGAGAATTAATTTAGCCGACTTCGATATCAATTCAGAAAAAATACTTCATTAGAAGGTGGCCGGCGTGCAGATCAGAAAATTATGCATTTGAAACAAAACACGTAGTCTTATTGGTATCCTTGTTCTTCGTACGTGATGTGAATTTAGAAAACTAAGCAAACAAAGGACAACCTGTGTTTCGAGACTTTACGTGATGGTATTCCCTAATATTTGGTTTCAGAGCGAACCAATCGTAACCTAACAGTAATTTGGTACAACTGTAGCGGGATCTGTATCAAACAATATTAACATCAGTACTGACTTACAGAGAGACACGTACGACCCGGATATCTAGAACTTAATGATACGTTTCAAGTGACGCTTTACGTCAGGGTTGTCCAAGACTTAATACGAGTAGGTACCTCAGGGACTAATATACATAACGGACAAAATTGCCGAGGCGGACCGGGTTCGTTTTTAATTTTCCGGGATGGAAAGTATGTCCCTTCCCGGGTATCAAAGCTACCTATCTCAAACTCATAAAATTGACTCGCTATATCAGCTGTGAAAACGTAAAGTCAGGGCAATTAATTGTTTATCAACTTCACTCGTGTATTCCAATCTAAAGTACTATTTCATACTGTCATTCGTGACAGTATGAAATAGTACAGCATGGTAAATTGACGTTTCAATTTGATTAGCAATTAATTTCCCTGACCGTGCTACGTAAATTTGCCAACTAGTAATACGTTTTCCCGGCTAATTACATTTATATGTGATTACACTGATTACGTAATACCTGTGCGAGTTTATCTGTCGACTCTTCGTGCCATTGAAATGAGGTTGGTACAAGCCCCGTACGTTGGCCAGCCCTGTCTGAATAACTAGTAGCCTTGTGAGTAACATAACGCCACTTCCTACATATGATAGTTATCTCCTTGTTACGCTGATAACACTAATTTTCCTTATGATTAACGGGATATTTCGTGATCAATCCTACTTCTAAGAGTCCTTAATTATGTGAAAATTGATACGATTTGTAACGAGTGTTCTTATTTACACGATATTTAATGTTTTTACCTATAGTCGAATAACGACGACCGTCTGACCGTAACTCTGCTAATATTGCAAAAAAATCTAATTTCTGTATCTATGATTGCCTCGTTGGTGTAATGGTCGTAAACGCTACTGCTGAGCTTGAGGTCCTGGGTCCAATTCCCCGGTCGGGCAAAGTGTTACCTACTGCAATTTTCTATCTAAAAATGCTCAGTAGCAGCCAGGAGTCTAGATCTGTGCCCGGTTGATGGCAAGGCTGCCTATTACATGAGATTTACACATAACTGTCGCAATTTGGGTGTGTTATGGGTACAGCGTTTTTTTTTTGTCAGTGGGCAATCACCAAATTTTGTCTCCCGCTCTTGGGCGGGGTGGGAGTGCGTGTCAAACTTTTACTGACTAAAACCCGGCCCGTGTTCCTTCATTTGCCCATATGCCAGGGCCATGGTAACTCTTTCGAACAGATCTCAAGATCCTAGCAGTTCTATAGGTACAGCTCAGCCCAACCCTTAGGGGAAACAAGGCATGATATTTAGTATGTGTAGTTTCTGTATCTTCCCTCAACTGATAATGTATATACTATATTTATGTATTGTATAATTTATATATATCTTATATATACAGTTAAGCTGTACACGGAAATACTTCCGCCAAGCCACTGACGGATAAAGACTTGGTGTGTATTGATTACTCTTCGTATTCCTGTGTTCCTGATCAATCAATCAATCAATCAATCCTTTATTTCAGGCTACTAAGGCCCATAAAAACAATACATAAATAATATAAAATCAATAACTATAAACTAATACATATTGTATAAAACTAAATTAAACTAAAACTGTCTCTAAACACGTAATGACGTCGTGTTCCGCTGCGTGGTGTCGCGTAACCGTCCTCGGAAGCGTCGAAACATGACACCTTTCGGCCAAAAGTCCTCTCTTAAGTAGGTCTGTAGATGGTCGGTTGGAACGCGTACCACGAACGACTTAAAGTTGATGTTGTGGCGCGACTCCAACCTTTCGACCCTCAGAGTCCAGTTGGTCTTCACTTTCAAAAACTGCACTACTTCTTCAATCGTCGTGGAGTAGTGCAGGCGTGAAATGTACAGCTGCGTCGTAGGCACAGCAGGGCGCAGCAGCATGTTGGGTCCACTCGGAGCGGTACCACACTGGTTTCGTGAACAGGGCTTCTTCTTCTTCCTTTCCACTTTCGTGAAACCCTCTTCATCAACTTGGCCCGTTCTCGGCAAGGAGCTACGGACCGCAGCCAGGGCAGGTTGGGCACCCTTCTTCTGTTTTTCCCCTATTACAGTTGGTCGCTTAGGTTGCGACACACCTGATTCGCCGGTGGTGACAATAGCAGCGTAGGCACGCTTAGGGGTCGACGTACCTACGTGTGACGTTTCCGCAGCCGGTGTTGTGGCGCGGGCGACGGCGTCGGCGGGCGGCGCTTGGTCAGCATTATCAGCTGGTGACGCACTTGTGTTCGCCGATGCAAAACTGCCGATAGATGCATTTTGCGCCGCTCGACGTGTGTTCACCTTAGAGGCCTCAGGTGACCCAATTACTGAACCCACTTTGCGCAATAATGCTATTTCCGCTCGTAGTTCAGTATTTGTTTTTTCCGTAACCTCCATTCGGGACTGCATTTTGGTAATCTCCACTTTCAACGTAGCCGTGTTACATCTACGTGATCGAATGTGACGGGAGGCAGCTTACCCAGCTCCTTCGCCACGAAATCTGGCACGTCATCCGGGTCGGTCTTCTTTAACATGTCCACAATGTCTTGAACACTCTTTTCAGTGCCATCTCTGCGGCGAGACGGCATCTGGTCCAGTTTCCCAAGTGACTGGAACAGTAACAGTTTACCACTGCTGATCTCGTCCTCCTTGAAATTGGACCGGCATATCTGCAGAATGCTCACCTCGTCCATGTAGTCGATGGCATGGACCAGGAAAGCCAGCAATTCATTGACTATGAGTGGTTTGGAACTCATAGTGACAGTACGGCAGCGGCTATGGCAGCGCTACACGTGAATAAAATTCGCTCCGTGCACAGTGGAAACACGTCCGTATTTGACCGCGCATCGCACTGCACTCACTCCTAAAATAGCCGCGTTCTTAATTTACGTTTTCATTTTTAAAGGCAATCCCAAACATTCGCCTACGCCGATATTTTTTCCAATTACGTAAAGTGAAAAACTAAATTCGTAAAAAGATTGACATTGGGCCAGTCCTCAGCGTTCCTTTTAAGATAATTTGTATGATTTCTTTTCACTTCGGCGTTCGGGCGCAAGTCGCTTAACGATACCGTATATATTGTACGTAGATAGATTCGTTCTGCTGCTGAGTGACGTGGAATCATTTGTTATGTGATGCAACGGAGTATTACATTTTTTTGTGATGATTATGGCGTGACAAATATCTATTATTTTTTGTTTGAAAATGAAATGAAATAAGATCTCTTACAATTTTTATAATATAAATTTTTTGTAAATACAATCAAATTAATTGTACCCAACTGTAAGAGAACTGTTGAACCAGATGAACGGCTCCTTTTTCTTAAATACACCAACGTCACCAATTAAATAACCCTAACAGAAATGTTTTTAAATTCTTGTTAATTAAACTTATAACAACTCGTTTACGTCGGGGTTTATAAATTAAAATAGCCTTTTGTTCGAAAGTTAATAACTTTCGTTCGTTCCGTTTCATTTGTTTCGCGAATAAGTTCACTAATTGAGAGGAGCCGCACAAGTCGACCGATCAGGTTAAGCAACACTTGACAAGGTCAGTCCGTGGATGGGTGACCACCTTAACGTACCGAAACCCCTTCGTGCAAGTATGTTAACCCATTGACACCGGCTGTCATTCATGGATCTATAACAGTCGTTACGAGCAGTCGGAAGCCAGAAAATCTGGTAACCAGTCTTACCAAGTCTTATTACCCAGTAATTGGATTGTGGAAGTGAGATAAGTTGTCACTTCATGTAAAATACTGGTATTCACCTGCATACAGTTAAACTGTAAGCCGACGCCATCATAGTTGGAAAATGGCGGGGCAGATTTATTGAATAAGTTTATTAGTTCAAGTTTGTTATTAGTACTCGTAGGTCTATATTAGAGCTTTAGAATATTTTCGATTACGTAGATAGAACGGTGTCGTTAAGAGATTACATGTGAGAGGAGTGGAGTGTAGTCAGCGTCGGATTCTGCTGACGCGGCTCGTCCACCGCGAGCCGGCGACATTGTCAAGTAGCACTAGCACTAGGGCTGCTGGGAAACGGTTTACAATTTAAAAATTAATTCATTCGAAAATTTAATCGCAATGCAATTTTAGTTACGTACGTTCCTTTGTATGCATTGTCAATGTTCTGTGCGTTTTCTTAGGAAAACGCACAGAATCTGCTCAACACGCAAAAATGCAAAAAAGAACAAATTGACACAAACGAGATTACATTAGTGTAATCTCGTTTGTGTCAATTTGTTCTTTTTTAAGGCGCTGCCCAAACATTGGACACCATAAACCACTCTGTTTTCTGTTGCACAGTTAGGCGTGTGGTACAGACGCCAACACATCAAGCTACTACAATCTGTCAGATTTCTTTGATAGATTTTCGACTTTATTTCTAGAGCATTAGGTTCAAGGTTCATTGGGAAAAATTGACAGTTTCGGGTAGCTTGACCTGGTGGCGTCTGTACATATGTAATATCTATATACTTTTATAATATGTATTATAAAGCTGAAGAGTTTGTTTGTTTGTTTGATTGAACGCGCTAATCTCAGGAACTTCTGGTCCGAATTGAAAAATTATTTTTGTGTTGGGTAGCCTATTTATCGAGAAAGGCTATTAGCTATATAACATCACGCTGCAACTCAGAGGAGCTGAGCAGTAATGAAAAATGTTGCAAAAACGGGGAAAATCGCACGGGTAGGCGACTTGACGCGACGGGAAGGGTCGGGGAAGCAAGAAATTTAACGCGGACGAAGTCAGGGCCAGAAGCTAGTGTACAAGCCAAAAAAAATTGTGGATAATCAATATCCAAAAATAACTTATTCAAAAATCCTATGCTACTAATGTGAAAGTTTGTATGTTTAGATTTTTGTTACTAAATCACGCGAAAATTGCTGAACACATTTGGATAAAATTTGCTACGCAGATACTCTGAAACCTGGATTAACACTTGGGATACCCTATAATACTTTCCCGTGGAATAATATTCGACCTCCCTTCGGGTGAAGCTATTGACAAAAACATTCATAAAATAAAATTTTATCATGAGAAAATAATCGTCAAACCGAGCTCAAAAAACACCTTCGTCGCATAATTCTTAACAATTTTCATACTTTATGTCCTTATTATAAAAAGAATTCAATCAACTACAGAAATTATTCCACTACGCCGTGCTTTTATCAGTTAAAACTACAATCAAACTCATCGTCAACGATATTTTAAACCTTATTTTTGCTGAGACCTAAAAAAGAGCTTCTTACAGCGCCTTAACTGTCTATTGTGGATAATCTATTTTTCCATTATACTCACAGTCAATATGATCGTATTATTAAAATTTCAGAACTACTTTCGAAACCGATCAGAACATTTCAAACTATACGCTTCGAACGTCACTCACACTAAAATGTTACTATTTATTCGTACATTTCCCTACGAAATGGCGAACGTAATATTTTGGGGGAAAGCTTTTTATTAAAACACACTGATGTTACGCTGTACGGCTAACGTCACATGCCATGCGAGCACGTTATCTGATAGCTCGCAAATAACGCAGCAGCTTTTATGAATATAATCTGTTCAACACGGATAATATTTTGTATTTATTTCAAAATGAAATAGTAACAATAATAAAAACGAGACCTTTTCTAAAATAATATACCAGAAAGGTATATGCAATATTATTGTAGAAAAGAATTTTTTTATATTTCACTGCCTCGTTGGTCGCAAACGCTACTGCTGAGCACGACGTTCTGGGTTGGATTCTCCGGTCAGGCAAAGTGATATTTGGTTTTCCTATGTGGAATTTCTCAGTAGCAGCCCGGAGTCTGGAGTTGTGACACTGGAGAAATGTGGGTGTACTATAGATACACCACTGCCCAACCCTTCGGAAAAACAAGTCGTGGCGTTATGTTATGTTAGAAAAGATCTAGTTTTTTTTTAAGTACGCAAGTGCCAAACCAGTGTTTCGACAACGAACAAACGAACAAACTCTTCACCTTTATAATATTAGTAAAGATATACAGTAAATATAGTAATAAAATATATACATATAAAGTATAGATGAAGTCCCATATTCATGAGGCATGTGCCAGTGACACTAAAATCATTTCACACTTCACATCACTCGTGTTAAAATTCGTTATTTAAGATAAACTACATATTATGACAATCTGTTTCTCAATTATGATTCACCAAAGTATATAGTTCAGTGAAGCACAAGATAATTACAACATGGCTAAACATTGTACTCAATTACGTATGATGAACATTCGTGTCCGACATTCCAACTATAACCATTTTATATTCTTGTACGGTATCGATTCTCGACCGTAATTGACCGAGCTATAAAAACGGCAATTTTTAGGATATTTCGTTTTATACAACCGTGCGCCGTTTACTTCTTATCTTAAACTGAATTTATAATTTTTGATGTGATCCACTACATCTACGGAGGCCTCAATAGAGCCTCCAAAAGTTGTTCTTAAAATGAATAAGGGCAAAATGAGGGTAATGTCGAATGCCCATGTCACACCCACCCTCAAAAGATCGAGCTAATAAAAAATGCCAATGCCACTGTCATACGTGTTGTGGATAATCATCCACTACTTCGAGTGTAGAGTCTTCGAAGACTAGTAGTGGATGAGTATGTTTACCTAAGACCAACTGTCCAGTTCCGACTCGGCTGGGCAGCGTTTGGGACGCGACGTAATATCATCTCGTCCCAGTAACCGCAGTGTCTCAAAACGAAAGTCTTTCACCAGTATGTGATGCCAATGATGACCTATGGCTCTGAAACGTAGTCGCTCACAATGGGCCTTATTAGAAGCCCGAAAGAGTTAGCCGCTCCGCGAGCGAGACGTCATTTGATGATTTCCCAACCACAAAAAAAGGGTCATGGACAGGGCTATGCTTAGAATTTCCCTACGCGATCAAATCAACAGTGATGAGAGCCCTAGGAGAACCAAGGTAACTGACATCATGCCAGAATAATTGCCAAACTTAAGTAGCAGTGGGTAGGGTAGGACACATCACTTGCAAAGTAGATGACCGATGGGGCCGAAAGGTTCTGGAGTGTTGACCGTGTACTGTTAGACCTAGAGTTGGAAAGTGAGAGGCAAGTGGACCTATTACCTATGTCCAGCAGTGGACGTCTTTCGGCTGAAATGATGATGGCACGGCATCTAAAAGAAAGTTTCTGTGTAAGCAATCATGTCTTTCAAAGATTTTTTATGTCTTAAGTAAGCAAATATAATATACGTATTTCTGAAAACGTATGAACTCTTCAATAAAAAAATCTATATTCGGGTCACGTTTCTGTCGAGTCTGTGTAAGTTGGGCTTCGGATTGGATATGACAGGGATAAGCCAATTGTGGGTGCATCTCTCCTAAATTGACAGCTCCGCCGGATAGACCCATATTTTGCGAGCTTTATTCAACTAATTACACTTAGTTCTACCCCTATATTACCCACGTCGTATCCAACTTGAACAAACTAATGAAACAACCCCTATAACCGAGAAGTTAGACGAAATATTAGGGTACCTAATAAACTCTCTATTCGTAAAATGTTGGCTTTCGTACCAGAAAGCTAGGTACAGGCACGGATTTCGGTTTAAATATTTGAAAAATCCTAGATTTGTAAGTCACGTACTTACTGCTCCCACTTCAGGTGGAATATTCTGTATGTAGGTACTTTAGACTAGGAACTGCAATTTTTACTTTTCAATTTTTACATTTTCCGTCGTACTTATATAATCCCGAAGATTGGCGAAATGGCGCACCCGGACCTAGCAGCAGACTGCATCAAAGATTTACATTTGTGGGTGAATGCGTTTGATAAATGGAGGTTTCCAAGTTGAGAGAGCTTCCAAACTCGTTCCATACAAATCTTTCACCAAACTTGCTACATTTACGAGTGGTATTGGATTTTTACAGCATCGTTCTAATAACGTGGGGAGGTTATTCTCAAAGCTTTGTGAATAGTGAAAAGTTTACGAACGACAAGCAATTTCCTAACCTGACGATACTATCTTGAATTTTAAATTACATTCTTTGGAAGGCAACGCTATAAATGAGAACAGTAGAACATTCGAGTGCTTTTAATAATCGACGGTCGAGTGTTCGTCGCAACAGATTCCGCATTTCCATTTTGTTTTCAGTAACGCGTGTAATGGAAAGAATGACTAGACATAATGAGGGCGTTTCAGTAAGAAAAAAATGCGTCTTTCTCTGCGATATTTTTCTTTAAAATGTCTTTCCTTTTTGTATCTTTAGAGGCAACATCAAGAAGCATAGTCCTTTGTGTTCTGGAGAATTTTCATACAACTGAAGTAAACAGGGAAATAATTATTGTTTTTCAGCTTTTCTGGGTCATTTAGGAGAGACACAGAGGTTGAACATTGATATTATAGGATCTGACAATAGGTTCAATTGATGTTAATATCACGATCTTAGTACGGACAAGTTTTAGTTGCACACACTTCACGATTACCGTATGTACCGTTATGTAACGTGTGGTGCCGGACGTAAAGAATAACACAACCCCATTTCTTCCCGTGGGTGTCGTAAAAGGCGA
The DNA here is from genome assembly GCA_932294355.1 of Aporophyla lueneburgensis. Taxonomy (NCBI): domain Eukaryota; kingdom Metazoa; phylum Arthropoda; class Insecta; order Lepidoptera; family Noctuidae; genus Aporophyla; species Aporophyla lueneburgensis. The sequence goes on from OW028754.1 coordinate 16,549,236, forward strand.
CTAAAGGACTTACTAGAGATTGGGCAGCAGCGTTCTCTATGCATTTTACCACCATACTGCGATCGCCAACCCGCCTGCCAAGCGTGGCGATTATGGCAAAGTCCCCCAAATCGGGGGAGGCCTAAGTCCAGCAGTGGACTTCTTACGGCTGAAATGATGATGATGATGACTTCACGATTCATACTTTTCTTTGCCTCTCATTCTTATTCCGCAGACGTCAGGACATGCTGCGAGCATTTTAATAAGATGCTGTTTGAAAAGTTTGCAAAACTAAAGGCGTCCTACCCGAGAATTAATTTAGCCGACTTCGATATCAATTCAGAAAAAATACTTCATTAGAAGGTGGCCGGCGTGCAGATCAGAAAATTATGCATTTGAAACAAAACACGTAGTCTTATTGGTATCCTTGTTCTTCGTACGTGATGTGAATTTAGAAAAAAAAACAACCGACTTCCTTAAAAAAAAAACATTACAAAGTCAAAAATAACTTTAATTTCGAAAGTCGGTGTGTGTATTTAAGGTTTTTGCCACCGAATTCCGAAATTAAAGTTATTTTTGACTTTGTAGTGTTTTTTTTAAGGAAGTCGGTTGTTTGTTTTTTTTGGTAAAACGTTTTTATTTTTTAACTTTTTAGTTGTGGTAGATACTCCGCACTAATTTAATCGCGTTATTCGTTCATTTGTCGCGCAATTACGTAATACAAATTTAAGACTTATATGGTTTTCACATAGATCCGATTGTCCAAATGGAACTAAATTAAAATGGGACCATTCTGGAAGCACCAGCTTTCAAATAAAAAAAGAATCATCGAAATCGGTTCACCCAGTCAAAAGTTATGAGGTAACAAACATAAAACAAAAAAAAAAGAACAGTCGAATTGATAACCTCCTCCTTTTTTTGAAGTCGGTTAAAAACTAAGCAAACAAAGGGCAACCTGTGTTTCGAGACTTTACGTGATGGTATTTCCTAATATTTGGTTTCAGAGCGAACCAATCGTAACCTAACAGTAATTTGGTACAACTGTAGCGGGATCTGTATCAAACAATATTAACATCAGTACTGACTTACAGAGAGACACGTACGACCCGGATATCTAGAACTTAATGATACGTTTCAAGTGACGCTTTACGTCAGGGTTGTCCAAGACTTAATACGAGTAGGTACCCCAGGGACTAATATACATAACGGACAAAATTGCCGAGGCGGACCGGGTTCGTTTTTAATTTTCCGGGATGGAAAGTACCTACTCTATGTCCCTTTCTGGGTATCAAAGCTACCTATCTAAAACTCATAAAATTGACTCGCTCAATTGATATCAGCTGTGGAAACGTAAAGTCAAGGCAATTAATTGTAAATTCACTCGTGTATTCCAATCACAACTGTCATTCGTGACAGTATGAAATAGTACAGCATGGTAAATTGACGTTTCAATTTGATTAGCAATTAATTTCCCTGACCGTGCTACGTAAATTTGCCAACTAGTAATACGTTTTCCCGGCTAATTACATTTATATGTGATTACACTGATTACGTAATACCTGTGCGAGTTTATCTGTCGCCTTGCTCGCTTTGTGCCATTGAAATGAGGTTTGTACCAGCCCGTACGTTGGCCAGCCCTGTCCGAATAACCAGTAGCCTTGTGAGTAACATAACGCCACTTTCTACACATGATAATTATCTCCTTGTTACGCTGATAACACTAATTTTCCTTATGATTACCGGGATATTTCATGATCAATCCTACTTCTAAGAGTTCTGTTCTTAATTATGTGAAAATTTATACGATTTGTAACGAGTGTTCTTATTTACGCGATATTTAATGTTTTTACCTATAGTCGAATAACGACGACCGTCTGACCGTAACTCTGCTAATATTCCAAAAAAATCTAATTTCTGTATCTATGATTGCCTCGTTGGTGTAATGGTCATAAACGCTACTGCTGAGGTCCTGAGTTCTGTTCGCGGATCAGAAAAAGTGTTTTAAGGTTTTTCTATCTAGAATTTCTCAGTAGCAGTCCGGAGTGTAACTTTGTGCACGGTTGATGGCAATATGCTTCCTTTTACATGGGACTTAAACATAACTGGCGAAATGTGGGTGTACTATTAACCATAGGTACAACATTGCCCAAACCTTCGGGGAAAAGAGGCGTGATGAGATGTATATTTACTTACTGTATCATCCCTCAACAAATAATAGGTGGTACCCGGGAATACGTCCGCCAAGCCACCTGTCAACAGAGCAAAAACTTGGCATGCTTAACGATACCGTATATATTGTAGGTAGATAGATTCGTTCTGCTGCTGAAAACGAAATGCGTCTTTGAGTGATGTGGAATCATTTGTTATGTGATGCAACGGAGTATTACATTTTTTTGTGATGATTATGGCGTGACAAATATCTATTATTATTTTTTATTAAAAATGGAATAAAACAAGATCTCTTAAAATCTCTAGTATTTCAAAGTTAAAAGTACATAATAACAACATTTGCAAATTGCAAGCCACAGCCAATAGAGCCATAAGTTTCTGATTTATTACCCAATTTTTTTTTCCAAATGAATTCATTCGTAAAGATAAATAGCTATCACAACATGTATTTTTCCTTTATTTCCACGCTGAGAAACACAAATATATATATCCCTACATATATTTCATCACGCCGATTTAATTCTACCATGAACGTAGGCGCGCAGACGTTAATAGAATCAGATAAAACGATCCCGAATAATATCTGACGATCGTAATATAATTAGCAGCCAATAATATCATCGTAATGCTGTCCGTAACTCCGTTAATATTAATACTTAATAAGTGCTTGGGACTCCTTAGTATGGAAGTTTGGCCCTCCTCTTGTGGTGTTGTTACTTTTGTAGGACAATGATTTTTTTACTATCAATCTTGTATTTGGCTCTTGGCCAAATTGTCACTACCAAGATAACCCATGGAGATACTAATGGATTGATGATTAAGCACCTTGTACTTGTTGAACGGACCTCCGCTGTCCTCCACTATAATTTGAAAACATTGTAAAAGCCTTATATTCTTAAAAGAGTAATCGTGGAGTTTCTAGACGGCTCTTCTTCATAGAAAACGACAAATTTTCCAATTGGTCGTTTCCTATGAAGAAGAGCCGGCCCCTAACTGCTGACGTTTTATAAGTGCCCATGTAAGTTAATGTGATATTTTTTAAATATTTTCCTAAATAATAGCACACTAATTTTATCTTAATAGATACTTAAAATGTATTTTACTGTCCAATACTAATTGTCACTATCAATTCCTACACAAGTTACGGCGCCACTTCGTATTAGAGATACCCAAAGATCTAGAGAACGTTACCAAAATCATTAAGTACCATTTAAAATCTGCGAGCGAAGTATCCCGCTATGAATTCAGTTATATATTTATTGGTATACCATTTTTAAGAAAATCACGTAGTACTTATGTACGTAGACACACCATAAAGGCCAACACCGCATGATCAGATTGCTCACGCGCGCAGAAAAATCGTTCTGAACATTCACAGTTCAGTTAGCACCGATTAGGCTGCGATAATAACACGCGTGTCTAAGAATAGTCAACACAATGACGTCATAACAACCCGAATAGATGCGAATAATTTAGCGAATACCGTCTAGACATTAATGGTCCTGGAATTGGATTAAATGAGTATAATTCGATAACAGAAGTAGCTACATTTAGCGACAATAACTAAATTTATAGAACATCTGCCACAAACGTGAACTAAATACTGAATAATAAATAAGACAGAGACTCGAGAAATATCAACGATCAAGTTAATCGATGTACCGATTTAAGCCGTGTTTTATCGCTCCGAACAAACTTCGAGTGCCGATTAAGAGAGAATAGCGCGAGCCAGTTTAAACAAAGTTAAAGGCAAGTTTATGACCGTTTACTTACTGAAGCTACCTAAGTATGGGGTTGCGACAATCGTCGATAGGATCCGGCAATTGGGACTCGAGGTGGCCTTGCACAAGTCCGAGGCCATGGGTTTTCATGGTCCTCGGAACGCGCCACCTGCGGGTTCCCAACTCACGGTAGGAGGGGTTCACATCGGCGTCGAGTCGACGATGAAGTACCTGGGACTTGTCCTCGACAACCGGTGGCACTTCGTTGAGCATTTCCGACGTTTGGCTCCCAGACTGGAGCGAGCTGGGGCTGCATTAAAGCGGCTCCTGCCCAATCTGGGGGGTCCAAACGCCTCCTGCCGGAGGCTCTACACGGGGATCGTGCGGTCCATGGCCCTCTACGGGGCACCGGTGTGGGCGCCCTCATTGAGGCTGCGCCCAGCGCGCCGGTTGAGTGCAGCCCAGAGGGTCATAGCCATCCGGCTAATCCGAGGATACCGCACGATCTCGTGTGAGGTGGCGAGCCTCCTTGCCGGAGTGCCACCATGGGATCTGGAGGCAAAGGTCCTCGCGCACATGTGGGAGTGGTGCGAGGAGGCGAAACGCCGGGGCGAAACTCCGCTGCCGCAACAAATCGCGGCACGGCGGACAGAGCTCCGGTGTGATCTCATGGCGACATGGCGGGTACGATTGTCGCAACCCAGTGCTGGGCACGGGAGGCGCGCGGTAGCCGTGGCGAGCGGACGTGCGCGCGGAGCTATCTCGCGCTCCGTGCCTCGAGTGACGCAATATTTTTATAAGACTACCTACATAAGTTACATTCATATGAGTGTGGAGACTAAGGGAGGCCCTCCAGGCCCTCCCGAACACAGTGAAACTAGTGAAATGGACACAGATAGTGCAATTGTGAACAATAAAAAAAACAGTGATTATAAATTAACTAGTGTAAGTGAACTTTCCCCGGACCATGAAGGACAATACGCAGTTGCTTGTTGGTACTGCGCAAAAATTAACGTAATTAAAAAATTCCATGAGTGGCAAGGACTCCAAACTAAGATTAAACAATTAAACTGTAGATTGTGTAACAAGAGAAGTGCCGTGAAATGTTTTATAAAAACTTTAGCAAATATTTCAAACGGACACCTAATGAACAGTGTAAACGAAATTAATATATATTCGTGTAATATAAATTTCTGTAAAATAAATAAAATAGACTGCCGCAAATGCAACGAACAGTTAAATGTTAAGTACATGCCAATTATTGGACTTGAAAGTGAAGAAAACGTGACCTGTGAATGTGGCACAGTGAACCAAATAGTATCGAAATATATAGATGTATCCAGCACCCCAAGTTCTAGGGCTGAATCATCGCTGTGTGGGTCGGGTCGCACTCTCTGGACGCCGCGTCCCGCCTTTGGTGGCACGATAACTGCGAACTCGCCCAGCGTAACGCTGATCCCTAGCGCCGCACGAGCGAAACCAAATGAAGCCACCGCTGTTGCACGAGCTAGCAATGGTGTTACGGCTGCGCGCGCGCGCGAGAACATGACTGTCTCGAAACCTCTGCGCGCCGACTCCGTAGCCGCGCAGCTCGGTCACGCGACGGAGCAGGCGCGCGCCACTAGTCCGACCGTGGCCTCGCAGCGACAGCTCGGCATAACAACAAGCAACCGCTTCTCCTCGCTCCCCACCGAAGAGGACCACAAAGGTGAGTTCGAAAGGGAAAAAGATTACGCACACGCGACTTTTACCTCACCCAAACCCAAGAAGAGAAAGAGAGGTGTCATCACTCCTAATTCAACAGCGACCCAGCGACAGCCGAGAGTGAACACAACATCCATTCACATCCCTGACATAATCATAACAGACGTCAAGAAAATCAATGAACCAGAATACCTTACTAAAATTAGAAAAATAAGCACAGAGCATGGAGCAAGACACGCTATGGCTAGTAACAAAAGAACCATCACGATCCGCGTATACACCGCGGATATGAGGAAAATCATTATAGAAGAGCTGAGGAAACTTGACGATGGGCTCCGCTTCGTGGCACGCGTCCCTAAAGCCCAGCAGACTCACCAGACGAAGGTTGTGCTCATCACGAACATCTACGATGAGACGAACGAGGCATGCCTTGATGAAATGGAGAGGTGCATCGGTGTAAGACCGATCAAAATGAGAACTATTAAAGGTAACCTACAACTATTCATCTTTGATGGTGCCCACCCATACGATGAAATTGTCACGCTTATGAAGACAACAAAGCATGCCTACTTCGGGGCCTTCAGCATGAAGCCTCAGGAATACAAAGATGACCCTAGAAGAGTAGTACAATGTAAGAGATGTTTCCTCTTCACACATGCGACATCGGCGTGTCACGGTGAGAAGAAACACCCCACCTCCACAATTCAAAACCAAGAAGGCATAGATATCGAAATATGTATAGCATGCAAAAAACCGGGCCATGGGGCCAACCAAGTCAAATGCGAGAAGTTCCAGAAGGCAGTGGACCGTCAACTGGCACAACATGAAGAAAAAGAAAGGAAAAAAAGAGAAGCAGCCGACCGTAGACAGGCAGCAGTGAGATACCGTCGGGAAAACGTCTCGTATGTGAACGTAACCTCCACCTCACAATTTCCACCATTGGCCAAACAGGAGCCCCAATTACAAAAACAACCACAACGCCAGCCACCAATGCAATTAAATGACCACACAACAAACAAAGAAAATAGCATGGAGCCATTAGGGCAAGAGCTACAAACAACTATGAAACAAATATTACACCAGCTACAGCTACAACACGAAATTCTCTTAAAAATTCTCAACAAATAATCCGAGAAATCAATATCATAAGTTGCGTATACTGCACCTCAATGCGCAAGGATTGAAAGGTAAATTCCTTGAGCTAAAATCCTTAGCCGACCGCCACAAACCACATATAATCGTAGTTAACGAGTGCCGGGTGGACTTTTCCAAAATCCGTATGAATCTCCTGAACTACGATAAGATCACGCACTCGATCGCGTCACATCTTACTACAGCCATGTATGTGATGAGAGGAATACGCTGGAGTCAGTCCGACGTAACCCCAGGTACCGAAGAAAGAGACCGCCTCATCGAAGGCGTCGCTATCAACCTCACATATGATCATCAGACCGGAGATTCCATAAAAATTAAGGGCATCTACATACCGCACAGATCAGAGCACTTCGACGTCGCAGCGCTTAATGATGAGCTAGAAGACATCATAACCGAAGCTCCTAACATCACTATCGGGGACCTCAACCTTAAAATGACCGCACTCAACCAGACGAGAGACGAAGGGGCGGGTATTCTCGTCCGTGACCTCTGTAAATCTGACGTTTGCACCATACACCACACTGGCCTACCCTCGCGACCTAACAGTGCAGGCTATGGTATCCTCGATGCAGCCATCTTCTCGCACGATGCGCAAGCTTTCGACACCATAACATGCCGACAAACAACACCAGTTGGCTCCGATCATGTGCCCTGGTTACTGGACCTAAGCATAATGGTGGACAGAGAGAAAACACTGGTAAGAAACACTCGCGCTATTGCAAACAACGAAGAACTCAGACACAGATTCCAACAAACCCTATGGGACAAAACTACACACCTTCCTAAGGAAATCACAACCGACGTAGAATGCGAGGAATATATAGTACATCTAGAAAAAGCCATCATAGATACCTTAGATGAGTATGCGCCACTACATGAAAACAACAGACGAGATCAACTTCCAGAAGATATCAATGAAATAATCGACAGAAGAAACCAAGCAAAAAATAAAGCGTGGCGACTACGCTTCAACCAAGACAGAATAACGGAACAAAAGAGAACCTACAATCGTCTAAAACGCCAGGCTCATCAAGCACTCGTGGAATATAGCAGTGAAAAATGGACCCGAATAATAAACGACCCACAGAACAACAGAGCCCAGATGTGGCGAATCCAACGCAACCTGAAGGCTCCTGTACAGAGACTCCCCCATATTGAGGGCTGCAACAGCGAGAAAGAAACCATCGACGCCCTGGTCGACGCAGCGATCGTCACAGAAGCCGAGATAAACAACGAAGATAAGAGCACAGAGAAGACTACACCGTTCCAGCCTCTCGACCCCACCTCCATAGAGGAAATCAGATTCGCACTGAGACGCTTTAAAAATAAGAAGGCGCCTGGCCCAGACAAAATCAAATCAGACGCCCTCAAACTTGGAGGCGACCCCTTCCTCTTCAGGTACAAAGTGATAGCTGACTACCTGTTACTGACAGGTTACTATCCCAACAGATGGAAAATCGGAGAGTGCATCTTCTTGCATAAAGCAGGCAAGAATCACCGTGATGCCAAATCGTACCGACCCATCACTCTTCTAAACATCATGGGTAAACTACACGAACGCCTGCTCTTGTCGCGCCTGCAACAAACCGCCGACAGACTCCAACCACCGTTTCAACATGGCTTTACCAAGAACAGAGGGACAGGCACACAGATCCTTCGCACCGGCAAGTTCATCACGGATGCGCTGGAAGCAAGGCAAAGTGTGGCTATGGTCATGACGGATCTTTCGAAGGCCTTTGACTCAATAAACCACGAAGGTCTGACGAAAAAGCTTCAAACAGCTGACGTCCCGAACAACATCATCAAAATAATAGAAAATTACCTGAGCGGTCGCAAAACCTACGGGCGCTTCAGAACCACCAACAGCGACGAAATACTGGTGCCACACGGGGTTCCCCAAGGCTCTATCCTGGGTCCAGTCATCTTCAACCTGTACGTGTATGACGTCTGGGACCAACGGGACCGTATCCGCGGACTTAAGCTGTCCCAATACGCCGATGATCTGTGCATCCTTAATAGGTCTCCCGACCCAAACTGCGCCACACGCCGCGCGGGCTGGGCCGCCGACACCGTCATCGACTACTACCGTCGCTGGGGGCTAAAATGTAACGTAGACAAAACGGAGTGTGCAATGTTTACTCACAAGAGAAATTACCACAGAACCATTCGCATCAAAGACGAGGCAATCGAATATCAAAATAGCATAAAATATCTGGGCGTTCACTTAGACAAGACCATGACCATGGGCAAACAGACGGATTACGTCGTGCAGAAGGCGCGACGAGCACGCGGCGCGCTAGCCCCTATCATAGGTTGGCACGCCAAAACAGATATCGCTGTGAAACTTGCGGTCATCCAGGCCTGCCTACTTCCTATATTGGATTATGGCGTGGTACAATTGATCTCACGTTACAGTAAGAGCAATTTACAAAAAATTGAACGCCAATATCGAATGGCTCTCAAGACCAGCGGACAATTCCCAAGACGCCTAGAAACCTCATTGCTCTGGGATATGCTCGATTGGGATCCATGGCACCTTCGTGCACAAGATTTGAATGAGGACATGCTGCGCCGTCTTCGCGAAATGCACATCGAGGATCTAGAGACCCCTGGTGACGCCTACCTCGGATACGGACAGCACAACCCCCTCCTCACTAATACTAGACTAGGTGAAATCGACTATGTACCCAAAAAAGACAGGAGTCGGCTGCTCAGCAAGCGAACGACCGCTCCACGTCCCCATAGATTATAATTAGCTGTAAGTAGTATAGGGTAATATATAACAACATTATAAATTTATATAAATTGATTCTGTACACACTAACAAGCACACAGCACACACTACACGACACTTATATAGATCTCTCTCAGACAAACATAGGTAGACTGTAAGTAGCTGACACACCCACAGGCCGAATACACCATCGACCTGTGGACATAATGTACCATATGAACCAGGGAAATAAACATCTTTCTATTCTATTCTATTCTATGCTGGGCACGCCACAATTGCGGCGGTAAGTCCCCTCTTTGAGGAGTGGATAGAGAGGCGCCACGGCGTCCTCACCTTCCGCCTGACGCAGGTTCTCACCGGGCATGGGTGCTTCGGTGGGTTCCTGTTCAGGATAAAACGGGAGGATACATCCGGGTGTTTCCATTGCGAGGATCGTCTGGAGGACACGGTGGAGCATACGGTGGAGCTGTGCCCTGCCTGGGCGGAGCACCGCCGTGTCCTCGTGGAGGCGATCGGCGGCGGCGACCTCTCGCGTCCGGCCCTGGTGCGAGCCATGGTACGGAGCGAGGGAGTGGCAGTCTCTGCGCCCTCACGTCCCTAGCCGCCGCAGGAGGAGACGCCCCGGGCGTCGGGAGTCGATTGCGAACTCCCGGCCACCGTAGGCGCGAGCTTGCGGGTGGCGAGCAATGGGTAGCTCGCCGCCCGGTAAGGACCAAGCTCGGGTCGACGGCGCGCAGTGTTCCACGCGCGCCTCAAAGAGATGTCAGCAGCAGTGTAGGGGTCTACTAGGACCGATGCCTGCCGGGGTCGCGTGATTGTTCGAAAGAGATACCGTGACCCTGGCACATGGGCAACTGATGGAACACGGGTGGGTTTTAGTCAGTAATCTGACACGCCCTCCCGCTCAGCCCAGAGCGGGAGAAGTCATTTGATGATTTCCCATCCTGAAACCTGCTACCTAAGTATTCATTTGGACTTCATTACATTATTTACTAGTTCATAAAAATAGGGAAGGAAATAACATGATTTGTTGAGAACTATAATCAGAGCAAGCAACATTTCATTCAAGAAAATGCACCTCGAGTCGGTAGAAAAAGGAATCAAGAGAAAAACTAATAAGGAGCTCCGCTGAAAGAGGAAAAAATGTCTACCTTAAAATGAACTAAACCAAAGATTACTATGACGTTAGTAGAGATACTACTGAAAGCTAAAATGCCACTAAAAATAGAAGTAAAAGCATTTATAAGTATTTAAACTGATCTCATTGTACAGTAAGGGCTGATTTTTCAACATTCAGATAACTCTCAAACCGAAATATTAAATTTATTCCTGAGATAAAAATCAACCCTGAATCAAAAACCAACATACCGCTTCCTCTACTCCGTAATAACTTATCTAAACGAAAAAAACCGTCACAAACGTACGTTTTCAGAGAATATAGTGCTCACCGTATCTCTGCGTGAATCACTTTCAGTAGTGACTTTCCTGTTGGTCTTGTTCCGGCGGACGGACGACGGATGCACAGGGTCGTCACCTCGGACCTCTGTCAACCGATACCACCTCAAATGTTTTACTACCCTCCTGCTTGCATTAGCGTAAGATTTATGATAAGCGCTCTCGTAAGGCGCAGTCATCAACAGTCTACGACTCAATCATAAAACTGCACGGCTCACTTCAAGAAAATGAATTGAACGAATTCTTGTTCAGCTCCATTTGAATTTAAGTGAATGTGTACGTAATGTTCAACGCGTAAAACTTTATTGTGCTCTTTGTGTAACGGCACCCTTGAATTCACAAGAAAATGTAATTATTTGGCCGTTTGTTTCGGACATTACGAACCCACTTATCTCCCGGCGATGGTCTTGACCTAGCGGACTTTATAACTTTTCTTTTTCTTATTTCTCAAGCAGTACTTAGATACAAACCTCGGAAGGCTAACCCACTTCAACTAAGAACTACGACCATATCTCGAGAAGAGAATTTCCAATATATTTCGTATCCTCCTCGTGTTACATAGTTATTCACTTGCATGAACTTATAAATTCTTCGTAAGTTATCAACTCGTGTTATTACATAATTTTCCTGTTATTGCTCCACTCGGGATCAAATCATTTATACAAATATTAATATTTATGTTGACGTATCGGAGAACCAGGATTGGCGCAATAAAATAAACGATTCTGAACATCAAAGAGCAGATAGGTGTTAGGGGAGGAAACATAAAATAGATCGTTGTATGAACGAGTCCAACGGGCCAGGTGAACGCGCTCTAATCCCACGGCGCCGCTCTAATCGAAGCCTTTCAGTATAACTTTCTCTTATACGTATAGGCAATATAAACACTGGTATTCGATAAAAATAAACGTTATTGACTCTGTTCCGTACGATTCTCTAACTTGTTAAAAAGCTGTATTGGGAAAAGACACAGATGTTGATGTTTGAATTAAATATGTTACTTGTAAGTGTATTGCCGAAATATAGTTATACTAGAATACCACTCGTTTCCATTTAAGAGCCCTCTTACAAAATTTGAACGCTCGAGTTTAGGTAAAAGACGGCAATCTTATGTATGTGTGCGTAGCTATCCACACATGCACAATACAAACAGTGTAACTCGAGTGTCGAGCCGGTCTAAACAATCTTGATCCGTTAGAATTATAATGCGGTATTTAGATATTTATGAAAATAATTATTTTATTTATCCAGTCTAATAAAGATTGCTAGACTAATAAAAAAAATACAACTATATGTTATGTAAAGTATACAATAAAAATTAAAAATTAAAACAATTACATATTGGTGCCGATTCTGTTGTACACCGAACTAAACTAACAAAACTATCTCTAAAATTGCTTACTTTTAGCTATGAGAATTGTTACGCTATTCTGCAAGAAATAATCTATTTTAAAAATTATTTTGACACGACTAAAATCAAATTTGACAATCGCGACTCAACGTGGTATTTTTAGGGTTCCGTTGCCAAATGGCAAAAACGGAACCCTTATAGATTCGTCATGTCTGTCTGTCTGTCTGTCCGTATGTCACAGCCACTTTTCTCCGAAACTATAAGAGCATGATGTTGAAACTTGGTAAGAAGATGTATTCTGTGAACTGCATTAAGATTTTTACACTAAAATAGAAAAAAAAAAACAATAAATTTTTGGGTTCCCCATACTTAGAACTGAAAAAAAATTTCATCAAACCCATACGTGTGGGGTAAAATGGTATTGAGGTTTCTAATATATTTTTTTTCTAAACTGAATAGTTTGCGCGAGAAACACTTCCAAAGTGGTGAAATGTGTGTCCTCCCCCCCGTAACTTCTAAAATAAGAGAATGATAAAACTAAAAAAAATATATGATGTACATTACCATGTAAACTTCCACCAAAAATTGGTTTGAACGAGATCTAGTAAGTATTTTTTTTTTAATACGTCATAAATCGTAAACCGCAATTTATCTTTCATTTAATCAACTCAAATAAAAAATTAAAAAAAAAAACATTTAATTTCATAAACATAAACCTTATGCATAAACCGAGAATACATACAGGTTTGTACGGAAACCTCGGTGCGCGAGTCCGACTCGCACTTGGCCGGTTTTTTTTCTTTTGGCTTCGCAACTTAGTACTTGTGCGCTATGCAATGAACTTGCTGAGATACGAAGGCGCGCGCAAGGGCTGGACGTGTTTTATAAGGAATTTTTCATTTTTGTTTGAAAAAAAAAAATATTACCCACGTGTTGTGATTTATATGTGTGAGATTTTATAAAGGGGGTCAAAAATTTCATTATGTTTGCGATAGGACACGCCATTTTCGAGATATAAGCAAAAGAAAAAAAAATACAGTAGTGTTTTTGCACGTGAGGCGAGGCGTTGCCGTTGGTGTGAATTTTTGTTCATGACCACTAGTTTTACTCCACACCTTTTTAATCGCGATTAAAAATAGTCAGATTTAGTTAAAATAAATTATTTTAGTCAACATTTTTCTACAATCTATTAAAATAATGCTTTACTTGATAATTCACGAAACTCTTATTCAAACAAAAAAAATGCGAAGAGTAGCAAAATGTTGTAGTCGTAGTATATTTTTGCCTTCACGATACGAGTACCCGTAAACTGAGACGCGGGAAAAATTGACACAGGTCCTTCCCCGTTGGGCGCTTGCGCCGTACTAAACGCTGCCCGCTTGTGCATCGTAATTTATTCTAATTTAGAGTGATTTCAAAAACGATATTATGTCTAATTAAATAAACAGATTTAAATAAAACTTGAGAATTCGATTTGTTATAGAGCATACTTTATATTGACATGATTTTTTTAACATAATTATGCTTTATTCAAACCAAAAAAACACGATAAAATTGCGAATAAATCGTAAAAATTGCCATAAGACTTTATTTTTTTACTAATTAATGTTATTAAAAATCAATATTCTTGTACTAAATGTAACAACTAGATTATATGTCTGTTGTTTTGTGTATTTTTTTTACTCAAATTTCTACATATTAATGATAGAAATAGGAGTCTGAAATTGACCCTGCGCTGATTTTTACGCAAACTAGTTGTGGGAGATTAATTACTACAAAGTAAACAAATAAGTTTTTGTAAATGTTCTACTAAAAGTGACAAAACAAAAGATTGATCTATTTTTTACATGTATTCGTCAATGCCAGAGTATTTATAATGATGAGATGAGAGGTAAATAAGGCGACTAAAATCTTAGATATTCGCGCAAAAATGTAAAATGGCTCTTAAATTAATGGAAACGCTAGGGACTTAAATTTTAAACAAAGCATCAGATATCAAAAGAACTATTTGAAACTATCATTAATAACGAGTATATTCCCAGTTATCGTAGCGCAAATATTTGTACTCAAAAGTGAGTTTGTTGAATCTCTTTAATTACCGTCTACCGTCTTTTGTTCTAGTAATGAACATGAACTAGGTAAATACGAAAAACGGTAGAAGACTGGCTGGCTATAAAAAGTAAAGAACGTCAACCAGCCTTAATGGTACTGTGGCTGGAAACTTAATTTACTCGTAGCTTTCAGACTAGGAAAAGCCAACATTGATGCAATTGCAATTAGTTAGAATACTAATCGTAATTACAATGTCTTCCGTATGACGGAACGTTTCTGCTTCTATAATTCTAATAACAGATCCAGTTCCATTTATTTTATAAAGGAAATGAAGTTTCATATTTATGAGCCATAATTTAAGCATGTGCCAGTGACTCTAAAATCATTTCACGCTTCACATCACTCGTGTTAAATTTCATTATGTAACACAAACTACATATTATGATAATCTGTTTCTCAATTATGGTTCGCCAGAGTATATAGTTCAGTGATGATAGACACACACTGAATATTTATGTAAATCAATGTTCCCGGAAGCACAGGATAATTACAAGATGGCTAAACATTGTGTTCAATTACGTATGATGAACATTTGTGTCCGACATTCCAACTATAGCCATTTTGTATTTTTGTACGGTATCGATTCTCGACCGTAATTGGCCGAGCTATAAAAACGGCAATTTTTTAGGATATTCCGTTTTATACGACCGTGCCCCGTTTACTTCTTGTCTTATCCTAAACTGAATTTATTATTTTCGATGTGATACATTGCATCTACTGAGGCCCCAGTAGAGCCTCCGAAAAAGTGGTTCTTAAAATGAACATGGGCAAAATGAAGGTAATATCTAATGCCCATGTCACACCCACCCTCAAAGGCTCGAGCTAAAAAAAAAATGGCATTGCCATGTGTGTTGTGAATAATCATCCACTACTTCAAGTGTAGAGACTTCGAAGTCTTCGAAGAGTCTTCGAAGTAGTGGATGATTATGTTTACCTAAGACAAACTGTCCACTGCCGACTCGGCTGGGCAGCGTTCGAGATGCGACGTCCCACATACCGCAGCATCTCAAAACGAAAGTCTTTGACCAGTATGTGTTGCCAATCATGACCTATGGCTCTGCAACATAGTTGCTCGTTGTCGTTAGAAGCCTGAATGAAAGTCACTCAAAGGGTAATAGACAGAGTTTTCGTGGCCCTAGCATATAGGCAACTGAAGGAACATGGGTGGATTTTAGTCATTGAAATTCTGATACGCCCTCGGAGGCGTCATTTGATAATTTCCCAACCACAAAAAAAGGGGTAATGGACAGGGCTATACTTAGAATTTCCCTACGCGATCAAATTAACAGTGAAGAGAGCCCTAGGAGAACCAAGGTAACCGACATAGCCCTAATAATTGCCAAACTTAAGTGGCAGTGGGTAGGATACATTACTTGCAAAACAGATGACCGATGGGGCCGAAAGGTTCTGGAGTAGCGACCGTGTACTGTTAGACCTAGAGTTGGAAAGTGAGAGGCAAGTGGACCTATTACCTATGTCCAGCAGTGGACGTCTTTCGGCTGAAATGATGATGACACGGCATCTAAAAGAAAGTTTCTGTGTAAGCAATCATGTCTTTCAAAGATTTTTTA
This sequence comes from Aporophyla lueneburgensis, assembly GCA_932294355.1. Lineage (NCBI taxonomy): Eukaryota > Metazoa > Arthropoda > Insecta > Lepidoptera > Noctuidae > Aporophyla > Aporophyla lueneburgensis. The sequence goes on from OW028754.1 coordinate 16,565,187, forward strand.
TATCTTAAGTAAGCAAATATGTATTTCTGAAAACGTATGAACTCTTCAATAAAAAAATCTATATTCGGGTCACGTTTCTGTCGAGTCTGTGTAAGTTGGGCTTCAGATCGGATATGACAGGGATAAGCCAATTGTGGGCGCATCTCTCCTAAATTGACAGCTCCGCCGGATAGACCCATATTTTGCGAGCTTTATTCAACTAATTACACTTAGTTCTACCCCTATATTACCCACGTCGTATTCTACTTGAACAAACTAATGAAACTACCCCTATAACCGAGAAGTTAGACGAAATATTAGGGTACCTAATAAACTCTCTATTCGTAAAATGTTGGCTTTCGTACCAGAAAGCTAGGTACAGGCACGGATGTCGGTTTAAATATTTGAAAAATCCTAGACTTCGTCACGTACCTACTGCACCCACTTCAGGTGGAATATTTTATTTCTGTATGTAGGTACTTTAGACTAAGAACTGCAATTTTTACTTTTCAATTTTTACATTTTCCGTCGTACTTATATAATCCCGAAGATTGGCGAAATGGCGCACCCGGACCTAGCAGCAGACAGCATCACAGATTTACATTTGTGGTTGAATGCGTTTGAAAAATGGAGGTTTCCAAGTTGAGAGAGCTTCCAAACTCGTTCCATACAAATCTTTCACCAAACTTGCTACATTTACGAGTGGTATTTGATTTTTACAGTATCGTCCTAATAGCGTGGGGTGGTTATTCTCAAAGCTTTGTGAATAGTGAAAAGTTTACGAACGACAAGCAATTTCCTAACCTGACGATACTATCTTGAATTTTAAATGACATTCTTTGGGAGACAACGCTATAAATGAGAACAGTAGAACATTCGAGTGCTTTTAATAATCGTCGGTCGAGTGTTCGTCGCAACAGATTCCGCATTTTCATTTTGTTTTCAGTAACGCGTGTAATGGAAAGAATGACTAGACATAATGAGGGCGTTTCAGTAAGAAAAAAATGCGTCTTTCTCTGCGATATTTTTCTATAAATATCTTATAAATATCTTAGGACAACCAACACACCATTATCTGATCCCAAACTAGGCAGAGCCTGTACTATGGCAACCAGACAACTGATAAACATACTTATATATTTCTAAATACATACATATTATAGATAAATTACACCCAGACACAGAACAAATGATTGTGCTCATCACACAAAGATTTGTCCTGGGTGGGAATCGAACCCACGACCTCAGTCTTAGCAGTCAGGGTCACTAACCACTAGATAACAGGCCAGTCTTTTCTTTAAAATGTCTTTCCTTTTTGTATCTTTAGAGGCAACATCAAGAAGCATAGTCCTTTGTGTTCTGGAGAATTTTCATACAACTGAAGTAAAAAGGGAAATAATTATTGTTTTTCAGCTTTTCTGGGTCATTTAGGAGAGACACAGAGGTTGAACATTGATATTATAGGATCTGACAATAGGTTCAATTGATGTTAATATCACGATCTTAGTACGGACAAGTTTTAGTTGCACACACTTCACGATTACCGTATGTACCGTTATGTAACGTGTGGTGCCGGACGTAAAGAATAACACCACCCCATTTCTTCCCGTGGGTGTCGTAAAAGGCGACTAAGGGACTTACTAGAGAGTGGGCAGCAGCATTTTACCACCATACTGTGATCGCCAACCCGCCTGCCAAGCGTGGCGATTATGGCAAAGTCCCCCAAATCGGGGGAGGCCTAAGTCCAGCAGTGGACTTCTTACGGCTGAAATGATGATGATGATGACTTCACGATTCATACTTTTCTTTGCCTCTCATTCTTATTCCGCAGACGTCAGGACATGCTGCGAGCATTTTAATAAGATGCTGTTTGAAAAGTTTGCAAAACTAAAGGCGTCCTACCCGAGAATTAATTTAGCCGACTTCGATATCAATTCAGAAAAAATACTTCATTAGAAGGTGGCCAGCGTGCAGATCAGAAAATTATGCATTTGAAACAAAACACGTAGTCTTATTGGTATCCTTGTTCTTCGTACGTGATGTGAATTTAGAAAACTAAGCAAACAAAGGACAACCTGTGTTTCGAGACTTTACGTGATGGTATTCCCTAATATTTGGTTTCAGAGCGAACCAATCGTAACCTAACAGTAATTTGGTACAACTGTAGCGGGATCTGCATCAAACAATATTAACATCAGTACTGACTTACAGAGAGACACGTACGACCCGGATATCTAGAACTTAATGATACGTTTCAAGTGACGCTTTACGTCAGGGCTGTCCAAAACTTAATACAAGTAGGTTCCTCAGGGACTAATATACATAACGGACAAAATTGGCGCGGCGGACCGGGTTCGTTTTTAATTTTCCGGGATGGAAAGTATGTCCCTTCCCGGGTATCAAAGCTACCTATCTCAAACTCATAAAATTGACTCGCTATATCAGCTGTGAAAACGTAAAGTCAGGGCAATTAATTGTTTATCAACTTCACTCGTGTATTCCAATCTAAAGTACTATTTCATACTGTCATTCGTGACAGTATGAAATAGTACTTTAGACAGCATGGTAAATTGACGTTTCAATTTGATTAGCAATTAATTTCCCTGACCGTGCTACGTAAATTTGCCAACTAGTAATACGTTTTCCCGGCTAATTACATTTATATGTGATTACACTGATTACGTAATACCTGTGCGAGTTTATCTGTCGACTCTTCGTGCCATTGAAATGAGGTTGGTACAAGCCCCGTACGTTGGCCAGCCCTGTCCGAATAACTAGTAGCCTTGTGAGTAGCATAACGCCACTTCCTACACATGATAGTTATCTCCTTGTTACGCTGATAACACTAATTTTCCTTATGATTACCGCGATATTTCGTGATCAATTCTACTTCTAAGAGTTCTGTTCTTAATTATGTGAAAATTGATACGATTTGTAACGAGTGTTCTTATTTACGCGATATTTAATGTTTTTACCTATAGTCGAATAACGACGACCCTCTGACCGTAACTCTGCTAATATTGCAAAAAAATCTAATTTCTGTATCTATGATTGCCTGGTTGGTCTAATTTATTTATTTATTTATTTAGGATCTCCAACAAAGGATACACATACACATTACAAATCACAGTTATAAAGGTTTCTTTTACGTGTGCTCCTTCAATTACAGGAGACCACAGCATGCACATATAACTAGGTAAACGTTAAACGTTAATGGTCATAAACGCTACTGCTGAGGTCCTGAGTTCTGTTCCCGGATCGGAAAATGTGTTTCTGATACTCCAATCCCCACTCCCAATATAGGCGCGTTCTGAATTTACGTTTTCATTTTTAAAGGCCGATCCAAACATTCGCCTACGCCGATATTTTTTCCAATTACGTAAAGTGAAAAACTAAATTCGTAAAAAGATTGACATTGGACCAATCCTCAGCGTTCCTTTTAAGATAATTTGTATGATTTCTTTTCACGTCGGCCTTCGGGCGCAAATCGCTTAACGATACCGTATATATTGTAGGTAGATAGATTCGTTCTGCTGCTGAAAACGAAAAGCGTCTTTGAGTGACGTGGAATCATTTGTTATGTGATGCAACGGAGTATTACATTTTTTTGTGATGATTATGGCGTGACAAATATCTATTATTATTTTTTATTAAAAATGGAATAAAACAAGATCTCTTACAATTTGTATAATATAAAGATTTTTTGTAAATACAATCAAATTAATTGTACCCAACTGTAAGAGAACTGTTGAACCAGATGAACAGCTCCTTTTTCTTAAATACACCAACGTCACCAATTAAATAACCCTAACAGAAATGTTTTTAAATTCTTGTTAATTAAACTTATAACACCCCGTTTACTTCGGTGTTTATAAATTGAATAGCATTTTGTTCGAAAAGTTAATAACTTTCGTCCGTTTCGTTTTATTTGTTTCGCGAATAAGTTCACTAATTGAGAGGAGCCGCACAAGTCGACCGATCAGGTTAAGCAACACTTGACACGGTCAGTCCGTGGATGGGTGACCACCTTACGTACCGAAACCCCTTCGTGCAAGTATGTTAACCCATTGACACCGGCTGTCATTCATGGATCTATAACAGTCGTTACGAGTAGTCGGAAGCCAGAAAATCTGGTAACCAGTCTTACCAAGTCGTATTACCCAGTAATTGGATTGTGGAAGTGAGATAGGTAGTCACTTCATGTAAAATACTGGTATTCACCTGCATACGGTTAAACTGTAAGCCGACGCCATCATAGTTGGAAAATGGCGGGCAGATTTATTGAATAAGTTTATTAGTTCAAGTTTGTTATTAGTACTCGTAGGTCTATATTAGAGCTTTAGAATATTTTCGGTTACGTAGATAGAACGGTGTCGTTAAGAGATTACATGTGAGAGGAGTTGAGTGTCGTCAGCGTCGGATTCTGCTGACGCGGCTCGTCCACCGCGACCCGGCGACATTATCAAGTAGCACTAGCACTAGGGCTGCTAGGAAACGGAACACAATTTTAAAATTAAATAATTTGAGAATAATTTAGGCAAGTTTTACAAGCCAATTTTATTTGTGTACGCATTATCAATATTCACTTGTGTCGATTCGTTCCTTTTTTAAGGCGCTGCCAAGACATATTCAGATTCAGATTTATTTATTTGCAAAAACATGTGTAGATAATATACATGATATAGTATGGTTGTTACAAAGTGGCTGGTTGTGTCTCAACATGTTTGACCATGGCTGGTGTACAAATTTAGTCGAAAGACACCGTACACCGACATAGGACACCGTAAAACGCTGTTTTCAACCGACGCAAAAAAAACGGAGGAGGTTCTCAAATCGACGCGTATATTTTTTTTTATGTATGGCCACGTATAACTTTTACATAGTGGTCCGATTATGACAATTCTTCTTCTATTGGAAAGGGTATACTCCCAAGGTGGTCCCATATAAATTTGAAAAACAAAATCGAACCCTAAGGGTCGGAAAACAGGGGATGATTGATTGTTCACTCACTGATTGTAATGTATAACCACGCATAACTTTATACAGAGTAGTCCGATTTTGATAATTCTTTTTTTGTTGGATAGGGTATACCTTGCCAAGTATTATTAGTACATTAAAGCCACAAAAAATAATAAAATAAAAACTTTTTAACAAAAAATTTAACCGTTTTATTAAGTTTTTGAAGTGAAACTTCTAATGCGACTTCCAACAAGGTTGCGTTACACGTTTAGCGCTACCATGGAGGGGGTATGAAAGCACTGTTGCGTTCAATTATGAATTGTAAGCAATTTTAATAAAGTTTTTCTTAAAGAAACAATATTATTTCACTAAAAATAAATTCTACACCTTCCTTTTTTCATTTGCACATTACGAAGTTTCACTTCTTCCGCGCGGAGGGACTCCACGCACAATTTTTTTTTTTTTTTGCTCAGTTAGACGTATAGTACAGTCAGCGTCAAAAATATCAGGACAATGAGATTGCTCAAAATGATCTCTCAAAAACTGCAAAATTACAAATTTACGAAGCGATGCGTTTGATTGAACTAACATCGAAAGCATCGCTGTTTTAAGCCTTATTTTTGGCTGCAATGAGCTATTGTCAAATGTCAAAAGAAGAACTTCTTACATCACTGTCCATAGTGGATAATCTACTCACCCATTCGACTCACAGTTAATATGATCGTTCTATTAGAATTTCAGAACTAGTTTCGAAACCGATCAGATTATTTCAAACTATACGTTTCGAACGTCACTCACACTAAAATGTTACTATTTACTCGTACATTTCCTTACGAAACGGCGAACGTAATATTTTGGGACGAAAAGCTTTTTTTTAAAACACACTGACGTTACGCTGCATGGCTAACGTCACATGTCATGCGAGCACATTATCTGATACCTCGCAAATAACGCAGCAGCTGTTATGAAAATAATCTGTCCAACACGGATAATATTTTGTGTTTATTAAAAAATGAAATAGTAACAATAATAAAAGCTAGACCTTTTCTGGAAAATAAAAATTAAAAGAAAATAATAAGTTTTGACTGCCTCCTAAGTCTAATAGTCACAAACGCTACTGCTGTGCACGACGTTCTGGGTTGGATTCCCAGGTCAGGCCTATGCCTGTTACTAAGAAATTCCGGAAGAAAACCCAATAACACTATTGTTAAGTATTGGGTTTTCTTCCGGAATTTCTTAGTAGCATCCCGGAGTGTGGATTTGTGCGCGGTCGATGGGAGTTGACTCGTCCTCCATGACACTGGCGGAATGTGAGTGTACTATAGATACACCACTGCCCAACCCTTCGGGAAAATAAGACGTGACGTTATGTTATTTTAGAAAAGGTCTAGCTTTTTTTTGAGAACTCCATTTGCGTACTAAAAAAAAGAACTAGACCTTTTCTAAACCAATGTTTATTGCTGCGATTGGCTGTCTAAAATAATACCCGTCAATGTAATTGCTTGAATTTCATAGTCCGTCGGCTAGTTAAGTTTTGTGGTGTCTGTCAGACACCGAGTGTTAGTCGTCCTTTTAATTACCGGAGTAAGAAAAACCCATGTTAAAACCACACCAGACAGACAGAATGCTGTTCGCGGTATTGTATTGTGATCAAAAAGGGATTACGTCAAGAAATACGTCTCCCATACTCATTCCTCCGACTTAGTACCTCACTTGCCATGAAAAAGTCCCTCAAATAAATAAAAATAGGCAATTTTCATGGTCATAGTGAGAAAAACTATTTACATTATATCATATTTGACAACCTTATCAAACTCTCCATTAGCTGTTCAATACTCATTGAGTGTTATTTATATCGAATATGAATATTCTAGCAAAAGCTAGGGCTGTCCCTAAATGTTTGAACCTATGTCAGAATACATTACATATTTAATTACTTTGACGGAGGTAGCAACATACGTGGGCAGTTGGAAAACAACAGACATTTATATTAAAAATTAATTGATTGCTTGTAGAAGTAGGGAATCGAAATATTATGTAAATGTTTTATCTAAGTTTTTCATATCGTAAAAATCGAACTATTAATTTCAAAATGAGTTGATATTGACATAGTTTTATAAACACAATCCTGAAAATTAAAAATAGTATACATTTGAATTATTAACACATTTTCTGTAACACATTTTTTTATAAAACAATTGTTTTACCAATACGATACAGGGCAAATCCAAGAACTTAAAATCACCAAGGAGTTTCCATCAATTATTTATTTCTAATCGAACTCGTACGCGGGTTTTCGCCATTTTTCAACCGACGAAAAAAAACGGAGGAGGTTATCAATTCGACGCGTATATTTTTTTTTTATGTATGACCACGCATAACTTTTTATATAGTGGTCGGATTGTGATAATTCTTCTTCTATTGGAAAGGGTATACTCTCAAGGTGGTCCCATATAAATTTAGAAAACAAAATCGAACCCTAAGGGTCGGAAAACAGGGGATGATTGATTGTTCACTCACTGATTGTAATGTATAACCACGCATAACTTTATACAGAGTAGTCCGATTTTGATCATTCTTTTTTCATTGGATGAGGTATACCTTGCCAAGTATTATTAGTACATTCAAGCCACAAAAAAATATAAAATAAAAACTTTTTAACAAAAAATTAAACCGCCGAAAAACTGAAAAGCACAAAATAATAAACCTTAAAATTTTGAGTCGGCGCTGAAAAATTAATGAACAAAGATCACTCAAAGCGCCGACTCATCATTTTAAGGCTTATTATTTTGTGCTTTTCAGTTTTTCGGCGGTTTAATTTTTTGTTAAAAAGTTTTTACAGCATTACAAAACTAAGATTTCCTTTTTTAACTTTAATCTTTTATTTAATAGGTTCAATCCCAATGTATGAAGGATGAAGTAGATGAAGTAGTGTACGAAACTGCACATAACTAGGTATTAAAACACTCGTGTGAAACTATACACACACACACAAACACACACTCACACACACACACACTCGACACACACACTCGTTTTAATACCCCTCATTATGCAACAGTTTCATAAACTACTATTCTATTTGTGAATCAAAAGTAGCCGACTGTTATAATGAAACAATTTTGAAAAGAAGAGGTTGCAATCTATAATGTACTACCAACAACACCTTAGGAGCTAATGTGGTACTGTACATAAGTAGCTATTTAAGTACTCCGTTTGTTTGTATGATTCATTAGAACGACTTAGCATGTACTTCATTCCACAATTTATTAAATGGAGTGTAATAATATACACGTATTACTAAGTACGCTTTACTTTCGCTGAGGCAAATAACTCCTCACCGTTTGCAGACGCTTGAGGCGTATAAACATTGTAAAAGAGAACTTCTCATAACTTGTTAGCGCCTACTAACCTATTTCTCTCACTTAGCTACTCTCCTTAATAACCGACGCGGGGAAATAAATGAAAGACTCACTTTACCTTCTTCATTTTTCAAAGCAGCATGAAAATTGTCCTACTGTGAAAGATATTATAATATTTTTCATATTTATCAACACGTGAAATTATGCGAGTATTCACTTGAAAGCTAAACAAATTAGTGTGCTTCTTGTTTAAGTGTAAGTACATAATCAGTCTATAATATTCCCTCTGTTGGGACAAAGGCCTATTCTTAACGAGAGGGAGTGGGCGTAATGTATGGCGTAATCCACCACGCCGACCTAGTGCGGGTTGGTAGATGCCCACGTCTTCGAATTTTTAGTTCTAGGACAAGCCGGTTTCCTCAAAATGTTTTCCTTCATCGTTATGAGAGCAATGGTGATAAAATAATGTACACAAGTTTAAGCACATGTCTGGGCTCGCTACTACTGCTAGTTATTACGGCACAAATATGTCACTCCACCACCCTTAATACAGTGGTTAACCCAAACCTGAAGGATGTGTACCTAATTTAACTTTGTTAACCTTCGTAATTTATTCGTCTTCACTCAGACGGCGGTATGGGCCCTAACGACTCCTTTAATAAAGTAAATAAATCTGTTGCGACAGCGGAAGAGAAGCCAACAACAGTAAATATTTCGACCGAAGATCAAATGATGTAACGTTGTAATCTTTCATCAGACACTTTGATTAAATTATGCTGGGTATTCAAAACAGCGGTAATGCGGCGGGAAAACACGTTGTCAGTGTCAAAAGAGAATTTAATTAAGTTATTATTAAAAATAATTGGTATGGAATATAGAAAGAGGGGACAAAGCGGATTCCTTTATAAGATTTGAGTCATGTTGTTCGTTAGCGTCACATTCCCATGCGGCGGACACTTGTTCACGCCTCTCGACAGCCAGCCCTGAATTTATTTACTTTGATCTCGCCTTCATATTGTTTTAAATTGCAGAACGAAACGCGGTTTGTTCAAAATTTATTTTCTTTTTCATATGTTACAACCCATATTTTTTTTATTCTGTTCATTATAATACGAGTGGCTTTTTTTGACCAAAAAAATAACCAGTTGGAATAATAGACTTTAGAGATTCGAAATTGGAGCAGCATTTATTCAAAACAAACAACACATTTCACTGCGTAGCGTGTTTCAGAACTATTGAAATTTTATAAAACTTTAGGCAGGTGTCTGAAAAATAGACGTGCTATTACAGAAATGCTTTCACACAAAAATAACTAAATTTACTTACCTCTATTTAAATTGAAATAATAGTTAAAAAAAAAAAACTAAAAAACACGCTTCCTTAGAAAACCGAACTAAAAAGTAGAAAATAATGGAAAAAAGCGTGGGATGCTTTTTAAGGTATTTTTTATTGATATCAGGTATTTTTTTTAGTTTTTTAAACTATTATTTATTTTCTATTTTTAGGGTGTTTCGAATTTTGAGACGTATGTCAGCGTAGTTTGTGACGTAGGTATGTCAACGAAGTTTTCGATGACAGTTTTTTTGCTGTCCTGGTAGTGATAACCCTGGCAAGGATAAGGGCACAAATTTATGAAATTATTGCATTGTCATCGGTCTTTGACAAGTGTGCAAAGTTTGAATGAAATCTGGTCGTTTAAAGTGGGTCAAAATCGCGCTATAAGGAGTCGGTTACAAACAAACATACAAGTGAAGCTAGTATAAAGCGTGTAAAAATGTCTCATTTGTCGCTAGTGCCGAACAGCTAGGGTTTGATTCCCAGGTCGAGAAAACTGTTACTGGATTTTGCCATCAGAAATGTTTCATTAGCAGCTCGGAGTTTGAATTTGTGCCCGGTTGATGGCAATAGGCTTGCTCCTATTACATGGGTCTTAAACATAGCTGGTGAAATGTGAGTGTACCTACTATAGGTACTCCTCTGCCTAACCCTTGGGAGATTACAGACGAGGTGTTATGTGTCATATTGAATACTGTTACTCCAGTACAACATAACACAGGAAACATCAATTCAAAATCTCTAACCTACTCTAATTACATATCAGCTTATGCGATAATTGACCTGAAGCAAGCCCAAGTGAATGCCACGACAACCCAGAACCGAAACATCTGGCGTAGAATGACGAGGAAAGCCGAACCTAAAATGGCTAGACAAAGAGAGAGAGAGACAGAGCTTATGCGATAATTGTCGCTAGAATCTCAAAGGAACACATCACAGTATCTATAATGTGATTATGAATACTGCACAGTGCACAATCATAGCTCATCTAATGAGAAGCTAAGGCAGGCACACACGTACGGATATATCTCATTGTTTCGGACCGTTCGATTAGTTACTCTATGCGCTTTGGAACGCGCGCGAATGGAATGACATCTGACTTGTCAGTTTGACTTTGACAGCCTGTTGATTTGGCGCTTGAAAGGGTCCGTCGCCGTGTTGAATTCCGCGACGCGTTTGTTGAAATTAATCCTTTTAAATCGATCCGTTTGTGACAATTAGTCGTGATCCAATTGCTTTGATTGTTAAACATCCCCATTTGACGTAATAATACGGGTTAAATTTGTTAAAACTGAAGTTCTTGAAAGGGATGGTCGGTCCAATTGCGCGCGCGACCCCTTTGTAAAGTAATCCCTGAGAATCGGTCGTTTTGTGGACAATCTGTCATGACCCAATTGTATTGATTGTAACTAACCCCAATTTGAAGACATAACACGGGTATAGTTTAGTTTCTTGACATTGAAGAACTTTGAAGGTTAAGTGGAAGTGACGCTATTGGGAACGAGTGATTTGAAGACCGCATGCTGTGATTGCCTCCAGCCTTATTGCAGCGGATTGTAACCTGGAGAATACTCATAACGTCACGACACGATACATATACACTCACTTACATACATAACTCCGGGTAACCCCAAGGAGCTGGTGTTCGTCTACCCACAGGTAAGTTCTTTTGTTGTATTGTAGGTGAGTTACTTGAATTGTACTTGTATTGTCTGCTCCGCGTACGGCGGACTAGTTTCGCTAGCCACTCTTGTCTCTAGAGCCCCACGGTTATCACACTTCCACTGCGCTATTGAAATCGTATTGTGAGGTCTAGTCTGGCAGTGAACACTCATCTTACTTAACATCATACAGTACTAATTAAGTGCTCGCTATCAAATAATCCCTAGTGTGCACTGTATATGTTACGCAAATGCAGCACTCCTAGGAGTCTATGACTAGCTGATGTAGGTATTTGCAGTGTGTGCGACCTTTGTGTGCATTGACATGTTTCGGTGAGTCTATGTTTGAATGAATTTATTGTTAAAGTTAATACAAACTGTTTCCTGAGCCTTAGTTTTCGCATGAACTTCGACTTCAGTAATTAGGTTCAAAGGTTGTCGTGAATCCTTTTTGATTTCATTTCTACAACTTATTTAATAACATTTATTTTAAATTAATTAGTGTGTTCAGTTTTTTCATCGACTAACTGGATCATCCCCAGTGCCTGAGAAATGATCGAAGAAAATTACGTTTTGACCTCAGATTTTAGTGTTTTATAAATCGTACTTAAAGTGAAAAAGCGATGCAGCGTTTTATCTGACTGAATATCTTAGTTTAATACATCTGATGAACCCGAACTTTGTACAGATGGCTGTGCAATAATATTTTAGTGTTCCATGGACAACAAAGAACCTCATAATTTCGCCATATACGTTCGTCTGTCCGCAGCTTAGCTCGGAAACTCTTAGTAATTCGTATCCGTAATTTGGCATGAATATGATTAAAAACAACGTCAAAGGAGGTAAAAAAAAAATTGTGTCCCTTTTAAACACAGTGGCGATATTTTTTTTCCCGTTTACCCCATGCTGTGTTGTTGGAGAGGTGTTTCAATAAATATTACGGGTTTGTGAAAACAGTTTTTTTCGATTACGGGTTCAGCTTGTGATATATTAAGTTAATTTTTGTGAGAGTCAAGTCTAAGTAAAGACAAAGGGGTACCCCCTTAGTCTTTACTTGGAGTTGACTTAGAGTTATTACCTGCCAGCTAAATACTACCGTATTTGGATATGTGAAAAAAACATGGTAGTAGCACAATATACGAGTATTTAATGAAGTTAATAGGAAAACTATTATAGCTAAGAAGGCTTTACAAGTTAACGAGTAATAGTTGACCAACTTTCATTTGCAGTTGGATATTAGAACTTTTTTCAACTTCAATGTTAAATTTTGCCTGATCCGACACGCAATTGGCCGTTTTTAGGGTTCCGTTGCCAAATGGCAAAAAACGGAACCCTTAAAGATTCGTCATGTCTGTCTGTCTGTCTGTCCGTGTATGTCACAGCCATTTTTTTCCGAAACTACAAGAGCTATGTTGTTGAAACTTGGTAAGTAGATGTATTCTGTAAACCGCATTAAGATTTTCTCACAAAAATAGAAAAAAAAACAATAAATTTTGGGGTTCCCCATACATAGAACTGAAACTCAAAAAAAATTTTTTCATCGTACCCATACGTGTGGGGTATCTATGGATAGGTCTTTAAAAATGATATTGAGGTTTCTAATATCATTTTTTTCTAAACTGTATAGTTTGCGCGAGAGACACTCCCAAAGTGGTAAAATGTGTGTGTCCCCCCCCCCTGTAACTTCTAAAATAAGAGAATGATAAAACTAAAAAAAATATATGATGTACATTGCTATATAAACTTCCAATAAAAATTGGTTTGAACAAGATCTAGTAAGTAGTTTTTTTTTTTTTTATACGTCATAAATCGTAAACCGCAATTTACCTTTCATTCAATCAACTCAAATATAAAAATTAAAAAAATAGGATTTAATTTCATAAACACAAGCCTTATGCATAAACCGTGAATACCTACAGGTTTGTACGGAACCCTCGGTGCACGAGTCCGACTCGCACTTGGCCGGTTTTTTTTTTGGAGCCAAATGGTGACATTAGGTGAATGTAAGTTAGAGAACATAATATGGAGTAACAAATTCCAGGGTACCTAAGTTGAGACCGGCCGTGACTTACCCGACGTATTGTATGGTTGTGTCAAATGTAATCTAATGTAAAATAACGTATAATTGACTAACTCTATTGTACAGAATCAAATAACTTTAAGGAAATATTAAAATTCTCAATACACCACCGGCTCTTCGACCGGTTCTGTGCTTCTCACATCCGGCGGATTCCTGCGGCCTTCAACAGGTCATTGGTCTACTTGTGGAAGGCCGGCGTTTCCAACGTTAGGTCTTCCGGTTACCCTCCAAAACCTTTGTTAATTCTTCGGGCTTTGTCGGTTCTCTTTGGTTCCTCAATGAATCTCTTCATTCGATCGCGTAGGGAAACTCCAAGCATAGCCTTCTCCATCGCCCTTTGGGTGACTTTAAGTCTTCTAATTTTTTCGTCTTGTGATACTACGTTATAAAAGCATGGTGCCTTCTGGTAATGTCATCATAATTTTAATAACCAAGACATATCCAACTCACCAATACTCACCTGAAATTGAATTCATAACCCATAAACACGATGAATACCAATGACCAGAAGTAATTCCTTATTTCTTCAATCAATATCCAGTCCCACGGGTCGTAACGCACGTTTTATATAAAATCAATTAAGTATAGTAGGAAGCCTTCCACGGCTTCCGTTATGGCTTTGATTAATGAACTTTTTATTGGAACGGTCTGGCTTGTCGCCAAATCTATATACGACGTTAACGATTTCAAAGGGGCCAATAAGCCTTTACATGGCATAATAAAATTGTGTATGCGATTACTATATGTTTTATGTGACCGTATTGGCGTAAAATATTACCGACACTTTAACAACAAATTATTATCGGAAAATAGTTTGATAAGCAAACTGAAACCTTCAGAACATGATTCTGGCCCCCTAGCATAAAAAAAAATGTTGTCGGTTTCAAAATAAAATCTGTTGTTCCTACGAAAAGTGACCTTCGCAGTCGAAATGAATGTAAAACTGCGTTATTTTTATTTGGTACTAGCTTCTGCCCGCGACTTCGTCCGCGTCAAATTTTTGCTCCCCTTACCCTTCCCGTCGCATCGATTTGCCTGCTAGTTTTCGTCCATTTTCGCTCCTTGAGTTATAGTGAGTCAACCTTAAAAGATAGACATATGCTCTTGGGACTTTTTTTTTGAACTTTTTAAAAATAACAATCCCGTCATACATGATTTTTGCGTTACTTTAACCGTTTACGCAGCGCACGCAACGGAAACTCTCAGAAGGAATAAATTTTCCCCGTTTTTGCAACATTTTTCATTACTGTTCCGCTCCTCTGAGGTGTAGCGTGATGTTATATAGCCTATAGCCTCCCTCGATAAATAGGCTACCTAACACAAAAAGAATTTTTCAATTCGGACCGGATTCGATTCGGAGATTAGCGCGTTCAATCAAACAAACAAACTCTTCAGCTTTATAATATTAGTATAGATAATTAGTTGACCCAGCGAACTTCGTATCGCCTCAGATTCAATAAATGTTGTTATAAACGTACCAAGTTTGACAACCTGGTACGCGGTGGTGATCTGGTAAGCGTTTTCTAGCTGACACTCATATGTTAGGTTAGCTCCTACCCAGTTATGATGACCTGGTACTTCGAAGGCATAAAGCGTTTTCTAGCTGACACTCCTTTGTTTGGTAAGCTCCTGTCAAGTTATGATAACCTGGTACTTCGAAGGCAACGTTTTTGTCATAGTACCACGTTTTATAGTGACTTGTATTCTCTTTGACGTTTTATGTGACGTCTCACGGGAACGCGGTCGTAAAAAGGGGAAAAAAAAAAAAAAAAAAAAACGGGATAAAAAGTATCCTATGTCCTTCTCCTGGCTCTAAACTACCTCCCTGCCAATTTTCAGCTAAATCGGTTCAGCCGTTCTTGAGTTATAAGTGAAGTAACTAACACGACTTTCTTTTATATATATAGATTTAAAAAAAAACGCAATTTTATATTCATTTTGACGAATGACTGATTCTATGAAAAATTTCAACGCAAAAAGGTCAGAACCATGTGCTGAATTTATAGTTTCAGTTTACGGGTCGTACCTGTTACCCTGTATGAGGTTAAGTATAAATGTGTGTGTATAATTGTATCCAGTAAATTATGTCGATACCGACAATTTCCGGGAACAATTTTCGTCGAATTACAAATTCCAATAAAGCTAGTGCGAGAACAGCACTTGAAATGAAAATTCTCCGAAATAAATCATTAACATACTCCAGTTGGGTAGTGGATTCCTAGTAAAACTGTTTACAAATTATTTGAATACAGTCGTAAAATTGATTGATTTTATGAAAAAAAAAATGAAAATACGTTTAACTGCGGTAAATATGACGCAAAGAAAGACTGAACACAGCAAAAATATGGAAAAAAATGGGGTAAAACATGTGTCACATCCACGCAAAACGGTCATCACTCAGCATAATGCTGCGACCCGATGCGAGACAGAGCCCCAGCGCTAAAAGCCTTTAAAATTTCACTGCTGAACGAAAACCTTCTTTAGTGATTTGCAAATTACGCAACCTCAAGACGTCCCTATACCAACATATACAAGTTTCTCCAACACTAAAGTTTTACAAGTGTAATTATGAATATCGCATAAACGTAAACCTTTGCTCAAAAGGCCGTTGCGGTACCAATTAGCCTGAAGCTGAAAGCTTGGCTAGTAATTACTACTAGCCATTGAGCCCAACAACACACATTGATAGTTTGGCACACAAAGGCACACCTGATAGGCTAAGTTATTAGTAGACTTTATTAGGAAACTTGAAACTGCCTGACACAGGTCTTACAAAATTAATATTTAATGACCGAATTCTTAGGTTTTCTCTTAATAAAGATTGTTTCGAAAAAGTGTCAATTTAAAATCCAGTTAAAAATGTTTCTACGGACTTCCACGGACTATGAGAAATTATTAACTCATTATAAGGTTTACCTACCTTTTAGGCATTTAAAATATTACACATTGTTATATGTGTATAAAATTACAAAAAAATACACATCGCTTTTTTGGCCAAATATTTGAAACCAACGAAAATGTTAAATGCAGGAAACGCCCGCTACGTTTCGAATCCAAACAAACAAAAGGGATCTCCTTTACGAACGAAAAAGATCTAAATCACATCTGTTATGTTACATCGTTAAGTTAATGAGATTGATCGAACCTATGAGATAATGTCGTTTATGGCAAATGTAGTATTGATTTCTACGCAATAAATGCTGGACAATTTTTTTTATAGGTAAGTATTGTAAAAATGGTCTGCAAAAGATGACCTTACGTAGTATAGCCACACTATCAATACCCTTAATGACATTCGAACAGGCAAACTAACTAAAAATAGAAAAGCAAAAAAGCTATAGGCGTGATTGGGCAAAAAAGCCGAAAAAAGGAGGATTTAAATAAGATTCGCAGACTGATTTCTAGGAATAATAGGCAACCTTTAAAAACCGATAATAACCGGCTCTTATTGAAAAACCGATTACAATCACAAAACATGTAAGTATCCGACAGTTTTTGATATGTATTAGAGGTTTGCACCGGAGCAATGAGTACCGGAGAATCACCAGTTATTTTCCGGTGAACATATTCAGTAAAAACATCGAATAAAACCCATTGATCACTGGTTTGATTGGAGCAGCATTTTTTTAATAAAGGTGATTTAAATAAAAGGAAGGTTTATTATTCAACATTGTTCTTTATTTCATATTAATTAGTTCTTATTTCTTATTTACTTTTTTATATAAGACATAATATTTCGGACACTAAATCAAAGCGTGCCTGTCCATGTATATGATTTACATTTCACTTGCTACTAATTTCCCAAATAGCTCGTTGTATTGTGTATGATTATTGCCAATATTTTTGGTTTGAGTTCCTATTTCACATTTAAATACAAGCTTCTGCCCGCGACTTCGTCCGCGTCAAATATTTGCTACCCTGCACCACTAGCCAAGTTGATAATCTGCAATCGTTAACGCTAGTCGCTCAACGTTAAGTCACGTGGTTAGAACAAACGAACAGAAAATTCGTAGCCAAATTCACATCGTTCAAAATGATAGAATGATTTTTTATCGTTTCTATAATGTTCAACGCTAAATCCTTTGTTATAATGTGTCGTTTTTCTAAAGACATTGTAGAACGAGCGGCCGACTCAGGCGCTTCAACATGGCTACCAACTTATCGTTTTCTACAATTGCTGACACTGAGGCGTTAGCGATTGTAGAACGGTAAAAGTTTGTGACTTGGCTAGGGGGGCTGACCCTTCCCGTCCCATCGCAGCCTGCCAGATTCGTCCATTTTTAGGGTTCCGTTGCCAAATGGCAAAAAACGGAACCCTTATAGATTCGTCATGTCTGTCTGTCTGTCTGTCTGTCTGTCTGTCCATCCGTATGTCACAGCCACTTTTTTCCGAAACTATAAGAGCTATGCTGTTGAAACTTGGTAAGTAGATGTATTCTGTGAACTGCATTAAGATTTTCACACTAAAATAGAAAAAAAAACAATACATTTTGGGGTTCCCCATACATAGAACTGAAACTCAAAAATGTTTTTTTTTTCATCAAACCCATACGTGTGGGGTATCTATGAATAGGTCTTCAAAAATGGTAATGAGGTTTCTATTATCATTTTTTTCTAAAGTGAATAGTTTGCGCGAGAGACACTTCCAAAGTGGTAAAATGTGTGTGTGTGTGTCCCCCCCCCCCCGTAACTTCTAAAATAAGAGAATTATAAAACTAAAAAAAATATATGATGTAGATTACCATGTAAACTACCAACGAAAATTGGTTTGAAAGAGATCGAGTGAGTAGTTTTTTTTTTAAACGTCATAAATCGTAAACCGCAATTTACTTTACATTCAATCAACTGAAATATAAAAAATATATATTTTTAATCCGCGAATACCTACAGATTTGTACGGAACCCTCGGTGCGCGAGTCCGACTCGCACTTGGCCGATTTTTTTTTGCTTCTTTTGATCGTAGCGTGATGTTATATAGCCTATAACCTACCTCAATAAATAGGCTACTCGACTCAAAAAGAATGTTTCAATTCGAACCAGTAGTTCCTGAGATTAGAGCGTTTCACCTCTCATTTTAGGGAAGTAGGGGGTTAGAAAGAGACAAAAAGTAGCCTATGTCACTTTCCATCCCTACAACTATCTCCACTTAAAAAATCACGTCATTTCGTCGCTCCGTCTTGCCGTGAAAGACGGACAAACAGACACACACACTTTCCCATTTATAATATTAGTATGGTTATACAACTAGCTGACCCAGCGAACTTCGTACCGCCTCAGAATCAATAAATGTTGTGTTAACTTATCAGATCCCACCAACACAAAGCAAAGAGCACCAAGTACCATAAACCCATGTTAGACCAAGTTATGACAAACTGGTACTTTGAAGGCATAAAGCGTTTTC
The DNA here is from genome assembly GCA_932294355.1 of Aporophyla lueneburgensis. Classification (NCBI taxonomy): domain Eukaryota; kingdom Metazoa; phylum Arthropoda; class Insecta; order Lepidoptera; family Noctuidae; genus Aporophyla; species Aporophyla lueneburgensis. The sequence goes on from OW028754.1 coordinate 16,583,964, forward strand.
TAGCTACCACACACTCCATGACAGGTGAGCTCCTACCAAATTATGCCAACCTAGTACTTCCAAGACATAAAGCGTTTTCTAGCTACCACACACCCATGTTAGGTGAGCTCCTACCAAGTTATACCAACCTGGTACTTCGAAGACATAAAGCGTTTTCTAGCTATTACACACCCATGTTGTTTATAATATTAGTGTAGATAGGTGACAACGGTTGCTGTTTTTTTGAAGCATTTGCATTAGACCAAGTTTCTGGTTCATCATCTGAAGACGAGTCTATCGCTTGTGCATATTGTTCAAGCAGATCTAAAACAAATTGACATGGTGTCCTTTACGGTGATTATAAAAGTCATATAAAATCATAAAAGCTTATAACCTTCACTCGCCATTGAAATGTGCCAAACGCCAAAAAATATCAATAGAAATAAAATCCATTTACAAGACGCTCAGGATTTTTTTTAAAGTTATGTCCGTCCCAGCGGTCAAAGCCAAATTAAGGGATACTGGTATTTTTTTTTTTAGGAAAAACCTTCAACCTTAAAAACCGATTTGAATAAATTACTAATCGTTTTAAACCGGTGTTAAAAATTGTAATCAGTTCACATCACTAGTTGTCATAACAACAATTCGACAACAACAATTCAATCAATTCTCAACAATAATTCGTTTCGTTTCATGTAATTTTTAATTTGTAATTATTGTAAAAAATCAACATTATCATATATACACATATTTATTTATTTACATATTATAAAATAAAGTCACTTCCCGCTGTCTGTCTGTCCCTATGTATGCTTAAATCTTCAAAACTACGCAACAGATTTTGATGCAGTTTTTTTTAATAGATAGAGTGATTCAAGAGGAAGGTTTATGTGTATATAACATGCATAATATAATAAAGAAACGCTGATAATTTTAGAGGTTTCTAATGTGATGCCATAAATAAACACATTTTTTTGCGCTTACATTACGAACGCTGGCTGAACCCTACGAAATAGCTCAAAATAATGTAGAACTTTTTAAGGTGCACAATACTGTAGAGAATTGTGCACCTTAAAAAGTTCTACAAAAAAATCCGCGATGGTATATGTCTAACTCTTAGTGTTCGCTGCCAGGCTAGACCCCCTACAATAGCATTTCAATAGCGCAGTGGAAGTTATGATGGTGGGGTCCAGGAGACAAGAAGTGGCTAGCGAAACTAGTCCGCCGTACGCGGAGCAGACAATACAAGTACAAACAATTACAATTCAACAAAAGAACTTACCTGTGGTAGAAGAACACCTGCTCTGGTGCCTACCTGGAGTTATGTATGTAAGTGAGTGTATATGTATCGTGTAGTGACATTGTAAATGGGTTTTCCAGGTTACAAGCCGCAACAATGAGGCTGGAGGCAATCACAGCATTCGGTTTCCAATAGCGTCACTTTGAATAACCTTCAAACTATTTCAACAAGATATATCCAAAACTCAACCCGTGTTATTACACCAAATTGGGGTTATTTACAATCAAAGCAATTGGATCACGACTAATTGTCACAAACGGATCGATTTAAAAGGATTAATTTCAACAAACGCGTCGCGGGGTCCCAATACGGCGACGGACCTTTTCAAGCGCCAAATCAAGAGAAGTGTCAAGTGTCAAAATCAAACTGACAAGTCAGATGTCATTCTGTTACACGTTTAGAAACGTAGGCGCATAAAGTAACTAATTTATACGGTCCGGAACATCTACCCCCCCGGACGGGCCTTCCCGTCCGCTAATCACTTGGCAATCCCGACAAGGTTGCGTTTTATCAGTCCACCTGACGTGCTGCTGGAGGATGTGCAAATACTCCAAGCTCCAACGCTTCCAAAACTCTGAGCGAGCTGCTGCACCAACTGAAACCGCGATAGCCAATTTTGGCTCACATCGACAAAAGGGTGCTCCGGCAGGGCGACAAGTGGCTGTCAAATCAAAAAAAAAAAAATGTCCCGGGGTCAGGGCCTCCAAGTCGTTCGGGTCCGAAGACAGCGGGCACAATGGACGCGAGTTCAATACAGCTTCAATGCGGCAAAATACCGTAGCTAACTCCTTAAAGGTGAGAACGGCGTCTCCCAACAATCTGCGCCAGTGTCCCTGTGCCGCTTTCACCGCGGCCTCAAAATACCCCCCCAATGGGGGCAGGCTGGCGGATCAAAACAGCAACAAACAACAAAAACAACCAAACAACAACAACAACAACCAAACATCAACAACAACAACAGTTTAACCAAATGGCCCTCCTTAGGCAACAAAAGGGGGTGACGGGCCCCATAAGAGAGGCTAGAGTGCCTCAACCGTTAACAACCAAACAACAAAAGACCCTTATCCTCCAAAAGGGGGTTCAACTTACTAACGGCTCCCGACAATTTCCAAAACTCTCGCTGCAGAATGGCCAACAGCGCATTGCAACCGGCATGCGAGTTCATAATGTGACGATCAGTCACCAACAATTCAACAACAACAAACAACAACTCATCAATTTGTCGAGGGAGCTAAATCGACTCAACAAAAATCAGGGTCAAACGGAGAGTCCTTCGTTCCAACAGCGAGCACCTTGAGCCCGGGCAAAGGACCCGACATCAAGACTGGCGATCGAGGCCAATCATCCTCGGGGTGAGTCAGCCAGTCTGGTCCCCACCATAGGGGGTAAGCAAACAAGCGGGGTGCCATGCACCCACGTGAGGCCACGGCGCCTGGGTTCAAATCTCCAGGCACGTGCCTCCAAATCAAATGCGTTTTAGACTTTTGAATCTGGGACACTCGGTTCGTAACAAAGACCTCCAAAGAGTGGACGGATGTCTTCAACCAACACAAAACAATTTGACTGTCCGTCCAGATGTAAGAAACCCGAATGTCCACAGTTCCACCCAAAGTGTGAGCAACGTGGTTCAATAGACGCACAAGAAGCGCCGCCCCTGACAATTCTAACTTAGGGATGGTCAGTGCCATCCGGAGGGGGGCCACCTTGCTCTTGGCCAAGACCAGTGACAAATTCACCTGGCCTGTTGCGCAGACGGTGCGCAGACAAACAACAGCTGCATAACCGTGCGAAGACGCATCACAAACAAGGGTAGCAGTGTAGCTCCCAGGGGGGAGGATAGCGCGGGGTAACACGACCTCGTTGACTGCGGGGAGTGCGGATACAAATTGGAGCCAATCTTCCAACAGGGTTTCCCGAAGTGGCTCATCCCAACCAAGTTCCGCAGTCCAAAGGCGCTGAAGAAAACAATTTTGCCCAAAACAATACAAACAAAACAACAAAACAATAGACAAAAGGCAACCCTGGGCTCCCGTGTCCAAACTGGCACGGACCACAACAGAGTCTCCCGAGGGCCCCCAGACCCGACCGATGCCGTTGGCAACAAAACCGTGTCGATCTGAGGGGTACATTAGCGGGGCGGGCGCCAATGTCCTAACAATGCCTGGGCGGTGACCGATCGCCGCACCCAGGCTCAAGTCTTTCCCGACGAGGATGGAATTCAAATTCTTCGTACGCGCGGTGTCCCGAGCCACGCACCATCGCTGGAAGGGCATATCCCACCGGATGCCTGAATGGCGGGGGGCGTGACTCCAACCGGGGACGTTCCGCCAATGGAGGGGAGGGAAGGCGGTGCTGGTCTGGCCAGCGCTGCCTAGCAACAATTGCGTAATCGCCTTTACGCGGGGAGACCAAATGGCGGTCGCGCGGCTCCCGATCAACTTGCGCGGGGGGTGGAGTGCGGCGCTCAAAATTGCGGGCCTCTCCCCGGTTCTGAACTGGCGAGGCAGAAGCCCGGTGACCAACTCCATGGTACCCCCCCCGTACGCGAACCTTCATCAGAGGCTGGTCTGCCAGCGTGGTTCGCGTTAGCGCACAATATGTCCAAATGGGACCCCCTACAAATTCTACAAGGGCGGGGGTTGGGGCAGTCCCGATGGAAGTGAGCCCCCAAACAAGAGAAGCACATGCGGCGTGCATTGGCAATTCGGCGGCGGGCACTCACGTGCAACTTCAAAAAGGCCGCGCAAGTTGCCATGCCATGCCCCGTGTCCCTACAAAACTCACAACCAGGACGACTCTGGGTGCCAGCAAAACGAGCGGCGGGGCGACCATCAACAGGCCCGCGAGCCCTAGTCCGTCCCTGGTCTCGTAGCCGGGAAGACGGCTGGCATGACTCAGTGGCAACGCCAGAGTTGTCCACAAACCGACACTCATCCTCCAAAAATTGGACGAGGTCATCAAATGGGGGGAGATGTGTGACACTATCCCCACCATACTTTTGCTCGAAACGAGCCCTCAAATCGGCAGGAAGCCGTTGCAGCACAACGTGCACCAAAAGGTAAGACCAATGGTCCACCGGCAAGTCCAATTGCTTTAAAGCGTTAGTCGCTGCCACCAACGGGTTCAACAGGTCAGTACGCAATGCTGACAATCCAGTAATGACCGGTAACCCCAAAATCAATTCAATATGAACGTCAGCCATTTTGGTACCGCCGGGTGAGTAGTTCCACAGCGGTAGGGTAGGCTGAGTCAGTCAACGACAGATGCTATACCAAGGCTCGGGCCTCACCTTCTAGGACAGACAACAAATAGGCCAACTGTTGGGCGGGTCTGAGGTCCGAGCGTGCATCAACCAAACTTTCAAACAGGTTTTGGAAACCTAACCAGTGGTCCAGGCGACCGTCAAAGTGTGGCAGTTCCAAAGTAGGCAGTCTACTCAATAGTCCGGGACCTGAAACAACCGAGGTCTCCGGTTTGACCTGGACAGGTGTCCGGCTCTCCAATATTTCCCGAGCACGTTGACCAATGACATCCCCCAGATCCAAGATCTGGTCGTAGTCAGCAAGGACCTTGTCACGTGCTGCCTGATCCAGCACTTCCAGAGCCACATCACAAATGTACTCGTTGTAGCGAGTAAGCAGAGCATCAACGTTGCCGAGTCTCACGTTCAACTGCTCGAACCGAGCCAGAGTGACCGCTTCAAGATCCGGGCGCTCAGCGGTCGCTGCAGCTGAAGTGAACCACCGCAGCTGTGTGGCCAATCCACTGATTGCCTCTCTCACCGCTTTGTGTGCCATTGCACAAACAATACAATTCAAATAAACCAAGCAAAAAGATAACAAATTCAAACAATCAATTACAAAATAACTACAAGCAAACAATCAAACTACCAAACTGTTAGTCAGCAACTCAAAAAATAACAAAATATTGGTTTCAATTCAATGAACAAAAATAAACTTTCATTTTAATTCAAACCAATGTCAACGGTACAACAATAATAAACCTTTATTCCAATTTTCAATGTTAATGCTCAATAATGCCAATCAACACTGTTAGCATATAACCAGGCTGACTATGGTAACTTCAGTTTACCCGACACAACAAATTTAAACGAATTATTTCAAATGAACAATTAATCATAGTTATCAAATATTTACAGCGTATTACTACTTCCCTTATAGAGACTGCCAAGTAATTAGCCTACTGTAAATTCCCAATTTGGTGGTTTTGTAGGTTAGAACCACGCTCTGCTACCAAAAATGTTCGCTGCCAGGCTAGACCCCCTACAATAGCATTTCAATAGCGCAGTGGAAGTTATAATGGTGGGGTCCAGGAGACAAGAAGTGGCTAGCGAAACTAGTCCGCCGTACGCGGAGCAGACAATACAAGTACAAACAATTACAATTCAACAAAAGAACTTACCTGTGGTAGAAGAACACCTGCTCTGGTGCCTACCTGGAGTTATGTATGTAAGTGAGTGTATATGTATCGTGTAGTGACATTGTAAATGGGTTTTCCAGGTTACAAGCCGCAACAATGAGGCTGGAGGCAATCACAGCATTCGGTTTCCAATAGCGTCACTTTGAATAATCTTCAAACTATTTCAACAAGATATATCCAAAACTCAACCCGTGTTATTACACCAACTTGGGGTTATTTACAATCAAAGCAATTGGATCACGACTAATTGTCACAAACGGATCGATTTAAAAGGATTAATTTCAACAAACGCGTCGCGGGGTCCCAATACGGCGACGGACCTTTTCAAGCGCCAAATCAAGAGAAGTGTCAAGTGTCAAAATCAAACTGACAAGTCAGATGTCATTCTGTTACACGTTTAGAAACGTAGGCGCATAAAGTAACTAATTTATACGGTCCGGAACACTTAGGGATAACCCACAATAACCATTTTTATCCTTTACTTTTTACGAGAAATAATGGCTTATTTATGAATGCGATTTTAAGAAATACAGCATTAATCCTTATCCAATTAAGTACCTTAAATAAATTGTACATTTCATGTAGATCAAAATTGCCCTTTACAGCATATCATTAACATGAATATTTTAGAAGATATCAGAGATTATAATAAAATAGCCTCAGAGCGGCTAGCGGGCCGTCCCGGTTGGTAGCGGTCGGGTAGTGCAGGATTAGTAGGATTGTAATATTGTAATTCATATTACTTTGGCTTCATAGTAAATCCGAATATCATGTGTGTTCGAAGTACTCAAAATAAACCCAATTGTATTATTCCAAGTAAGAGACCGCGAAATATGGCTTAGATGTTTAGATTTTTGGATGGATTTAGTTTTTTGGTTATCCTGGATACTTACCATATACGTTCCCAGGAGATATTTTCCGACAGCTATACGGGCGAAGCCACTGGCCAAAGTACTATTCTTATAACTATGTTTAATTTGGTGTCTGGTAAATAATTGAGTGTCTGTATAGGTCTGTATAGGAGCGTTAAGAAAAAGCAGGAAGACTTATATTCAATTCAATCCAGCCCTATGTCGCAGTCTTCTTACTCTGAATACTATTAGTTTTATTTTAAGTACATCAAACACACAAGATATGTAAGGATCGTAGCAGGTGGCGTTCCGTAGTTTCTGCCTACCCCCATGAGAAACAGGCGTAATTTTATGTATGTATAACATGGATTAATACATTCTTACCGCGGTAGTACGTCCTCTTGCGATTATCGCAAGAGGACGTTCGACATCCACGCGGGCGAAGCCGCGGGCAAAAGCTAGTGTAAAATAAAATGTTGCAGTAGCCCTTCTCTTATATTTTTTTACCATTTTAATCATAAAATTTTCATAAATATTCCTTGCATCTTCCCTATTATTCACAAAACACAACAAAGGTGTTTTATTATTAGATTCCAGGAGACCATAAGGCTCCTAAAGTACATTCAACTTTTACAGTAACGTGGTAGAAAATAATAGAATAGGCTGGAAAGATTAAGACGTCCCACTCCAAAGCCAAAAATCCTTAGACCAAGTAGGAACGTGTTGACCAGCGGCAGTTAGCTGGGAGCAACCACGCTTGCTCCTAGTTGATCCTGCTTCACCAAGTGGCGATTTACCTTCTTGTAGTGTCTTAAGTCGTTGGAGATCACTAAAAAGCCAGCAAGTTTTGAATTTCCTCGTGATATTGACTTTATTATGAATTGCATGTATTGCGATGATTAATAAATAATAAATATAAATGACCTGAGATGATGATTGCGCGGAGGACGCGACGAATGTTTTTATATTTTATTTATATTGGTTCTTCTATATTTTGTGAATGAGAGAACGTTGTAGGCCTTGTGGACTATATATTTGTAGGCTATTGTCTATTATAGTATTTACCTTGTGCTTTACTATTAACACTGTAATTTGAAACCATTGTAAAAGCCAATTATTTTTAAAACAGTAACCATGGAGTATCTTGCCGGCTCTTACCCATAGAAATCAACCAATTGGGACTGTGCATAATATGCCCCTGTAGGTTTATGTGAAATAAAATATTTTGATTTTGTATGAAGGCCCATAATTGTACAAGACGTATGAATTATGAAAATTGTCATTACGCTCTGCCTTAGATTTAAGTTACGGAGGTGGAACACTGGAGCGTTGCTAGCCATTCGAATTATAAAACGGTACCAGCTTTTGCCAGCGGCCACAAGAACACAGTATCGGGATAAACAAAGTATCCTATCTATTAATCAGGATTTTAATCTGTGTACAGAATTTCAAACAAATCCGTTCAGTCGTTTTTGAGTGATTGACTATCAAACATCCAAACATACAAACTTTTACATCCATAAAATTAGTAGGATTTGGTGCCGATAAATGAATAGGAAAGCAGTGAGAGCAGTGAAGGCCTAATGGTATCCACTCCAACTTACGAGAGAAGTCTTATCGTGAGGTCGAACCCAGAGAGGCGGTTTACTTTGTGTAAATAATTTCATAACCATTGCTCTCAAAACGATGAAGGAAAACATCATAAGGAAACCGGCATGTCCTAAAACCAAACATTCGAAGACATGTGACAACATCTACCAACCCGCACTGGGCTCGTGTGGTAGATCGTACCCCACTCCCTTTTGAAGAGAGGAGGCCTGTGTCCCAGCAGTGGGAAATATTATAGGATGAATATGCAAATGAATAGGTAAGTATGAATTATGAATTTTAAGTTTATAAATAAGTATAGTTTTAAATATAATTAAGTACCTTAATATTAACGAAACTAAACGAAGTATTCAAACAAGAATTTTAATTAAAATGTACGATGGACAGTGGGTAAAAATTAAATTTAAAAATTCGTAGATATACATTGAGGTTACCTCATTAAGCGAACTATAAAATCAAAGCCAGAAAATGAATTCAAAATAATGAAGATGTATAGAAACCAAATTGAAGCGAAACGTACGTAAACTCTTTGCAATTTGTACGAAATCTTAGCCGAAAAGAAAGGAAACAATGCCAGTGTTCCAGATTCCAAGAGTTTTAATTAGCAATGAAAAAATCTCTGGTAGGCACGCCTAGCAAACAAAACTAAGCTTTACTTTACTTTCACTTCCCTTCTGTGCCAAGTTAATGTAACGAATTAGTATTCGGAAGACGTTTAGCCAAGTAAAGGGAAGTTATCCATACCCTTCTTTAAGTTCTTCGTCCACAAGCTATCGATGATCCCGAATTCTTCCCCTGGGAGGCACACATAGACTCACAATATACCCACCTACCTACTCAAAGGGCAAAGGAACTGTCATAAGGTCGCTTATAACTTTGTATGTTTAAGCCTAATTAAATCCAACATATAAAGCCCATGTGACATTATCATTGTCACCCAGCGCGGTGACAAACTGTAAAACGGTGTAAGTTGGCCACTGTGTGACGAACCTACAGATGCGGGCGCGCTGAAAGTCTAACCAAATTAAACAGATTACTCCCCGGAGGTTCCCCGACGCGTCACTTAAATACCGCGTTATTCAAATTAAAATAGGTATATTATGAAGTCAATTTTGGCAGAATTCAAAACGACCTCTCGGCGAAACTGCGCGATTCTTCAACGTTCCTCATTTAAATTTATGCATAGCCATAAAACCTCAACCGCGGAGTGATTAGGTGTACAAAGTGAAATAAGTTAAATATTTACCTTCTGAGTCTCGCTAAAATTCTTCCAGCGCTTTCGGCAATAAACTAACTTTACTTCATTTCCCGAAAACTTGTTTAGTAATTACTTAATTAGTCGATGTTCAAATTAGTCTAACTGCACTTCGTAATTGTGTACGTGTTATACATATACAAGCGAGTTCCTCTTACAAAAGTTATATGTAGAATTAATCGATTTGAAATACTATCTCTCGTTACATTGGCCAGCTATTATATTTCTTCCGCATACAAAAAGCGGTCCCTAACTGAAGGTAACTGCAAAGAATGTCTGTTAGTTCTTTGTCAACAGTTTTACCGAGCTTTAATTTAGTTCAGTCAATCTTTACCTTTGTGAACGAGCTTTTATCCCAAGCGGCGCTCTCTAGCTCCACGAATTAGCATAAATTCGTAATTAAAATTTTCATAATTATCAATTTGTCCAAGTTCGCTCCACTCAAGGTTCATCTCAGTGACGGTCATTATTCAACGCATTATTACTAAGATCGAAAAATAATGAAATACCTGACGACTTGTCCCGAAAATTGTTCAGCGTTGATAGCTGTAAAATGATCTCAAAAATAAACAACACAGACAAATCTGGTAGTTAATAACAATTTACAATGACCCAGATAGCTGACGTTCTTACTCTGGAAGGAAATTTAATCACTATGATAAATTCCTTTGACGTTATAATAAACTAACACGGAGAAATTTGCAGAAAATTATAAACAGAAATGAAAGACATAACTGTGTTGTAGAAACAAGAACAAGCAGAAACAACTAGAAACAAACAAAACACTACACAGAGACCTAACAATCCCAAAACGTTAAACCTGAGCGGAACACCACACAAGCTAAATGTAACAACAATTAAGCAGAGTAGAATGAGGCTGAAATTTTTAAGGGTCGTCCTGACCGTGTAGTAATGAAGTTGTTGTACGCACAATCAACCCTGTGCGGTAGGCCCCCGAACTTTACCGCCCCACAAAGTCCCCTTAACAATTACACGGCAAGATATCACTTTGATCTCGTCAACTAAATTATTTACTTTCTGATTGACGACCTTTTGTTCGGAAAATTCAAAGAGGACAATCCCGCTGTAAGCTTGAATTTGATTTTACGAAATTTGGCTTTCATTTACTCGGAATTTCTATAGTCGCTTATTATATAGGTATTATTCGTTCTTTTCTATTATATTGCTCGTTGATCGTAATTTAAAGTTACAGAAAACGTCTGCTTAGTTATTAAGAGATTGTGACTGGGCATTTTCACCGTTTTAAAAGAGCAAAGCTGCCAAGCGATACCGACAGGCTGTCGGTCGTTAGCACAGGTCAAAGCCGCAAGGAGAAACATGCTGCATTTAAAACCTCCATGCAGGCAATTTGCTGGCATCTACGACCAACTACATTTAAAAAAAAAGGTAAAATTCTGTCGTACCAGTTTCAATGCTAAACAGTCTGTGGTAGCATTTTTTTTTATTGTATGTAGTCGTTGCTCATCGGCACAAAAGTTAGTCTTGCCTCGATTAGGAATTCTTTAGAAAAATATAAAAAATAGTTTAAATACTTTATAACCTTGCCAACTAAACGTGGTCTTTAAAAGGGATTACATTTTTATTACAATAGTGAATTGTAGTCAAACCCATAAAATGCATAATTATTATAATTAACAACCATAGGTCAAGTGTACTAACCCCAGTACTTGATGGAACAGGTAAAACTGATTGTGATAAGATAAATTGCCATTCCTTTAACAGCACAAGATACAATTATCCTAATAAGTAATTAACACGTAAAGCAAAAACTTTGTACCCCTTTTTACGAATATCACGCAGACGGATGAGTATGAAATTTAGCATAGTTAAAGTTTATCAGGAGAAGGAGTGGAGAAAGCTAATATTTTTATATAATAATGCATACAATAAAAAACGTGGAAATTCGACCGCTTGATGACCACTAGTTCGAATTATTGTTCAACGACTGTCAAGTGTCTGTGTGTTATATTCTATGTGTTGTTCCTCATTTGCTTATTTTATTTTATTGGAACCTTTATTTCCTTGGCATATCATCAAGTAATCCCGTTGAGGCTCAGTTCAAACTCAGATATTGCATCAACACTGCTTACTATCGAGACTACAAATAAACTCATCTTGTGTGTTCCTAGCCCAGACTACATTGTAACGGCTGAACCATATACATATGTTAGACTAAAGTCTGACTGGCCATAAATATGTCTACGCTAGCAATAAAATAGATACCTATTCGAAGTCACCGAGTACAGACAATACAAAATAATAATAACACAAAAATATATGGAATTTTAGGACATACCAACTATGAGTATTAAAATTGTACCTAATACTTAGCCCGAAGGTATGACAACCAGTCTTACCAAGGGGTATCGTATTACCCAGTAACTGGGTTGTGGAGGTCAAATAAGTAGCCAGTCCATTTGAAATACTCAGATGCACTCGGTTAGACTGGAATCCAACCCCAACATTGTTGGGAAGTGGCTAGGCAGATTGATTGCATATGTTTAATAGTTCAAGATTGTTTTAAGTACTTGTAGAGCTATTTAAGGGCTTTAGAATGTGTTCGATTATGTACATAGAAAACGGTGTCGTTAAGAGATTAAATGTGAGAGGAGTGGAGTGTAGTTGGGAAAAGGCGAGACAGATGATGATTATGACTTAGATCCGTATTCACAACTGTAAGCTTTCGACTAATCACAACGAACAGTGAGCTGGCAAGCAAACAGCGAAAACGGTATAGTATTTTCTCCGCCCACCTCTAGCTATTATTTATTCTAAAATATAAAACATGTCCGTACTTAATGAACAAGCAAAAACACTCAACACAAAAGCCTTTCAAAATCCTGTCACAACTACTTTTGGGACTTATCCCTTTCTAGGTATTCTTAAAAACTAAAAGGAAACAGTGAATCCCCTGTAGAGTCGGAATAGACCGGGCAAATAAATTCTCACGCTAAATGCAATCGATTCGATGTCATGAAATATGGCCCGTTTATTTCAATAATGGTGTCAGGGTGGATTGAAACTTAGGTCCGTGGGATTCATAGGTTTCCGAATATTGAATTTAGGGTTAACTTAACGGTAACTTAACTTATTAAATTGTAATATTTAATTCATGCACTATTGTAATGATGATAGCAATGCGGACAAGTTGTTTGATGCCCTATAATTCTTTCACATCCTTTTTGATACATAAAAATGCACATAATATTATTATTTTAAGGCTTTTCGCTGATATACATGGTCAATTTAAATTAACTGGCAATACTTTACTCACGTGTTGGGTATAAATATCGAAAACCAATAAAATAAAAAATTCATCAATCCAACATTCTTCAAACCTTTAAATGACACTAAAATCTATATTTAGGCAATCAAACCATTATTCTTGTTATGGTTTTGTTAAAAATATCTATGTTTCACGAAAATGTCACTAAAACAGCTGACCTTCACCAATCGAAAGTAGTTTTTTTTTTTATTGTTCCATTAATATTCGATATCGATACCCAACACTTGGGTAAAATAGTACCAGCTTATTTAATTTGACCCTGTATTATGTAAATATTATCTTGGTCGGTAGGTAACTATATGACATAAAATATAGGTACAATGTAGTAAGTTAGTAAATTATTACCAATTACCAACTGAAATACAATCATTGAACAGGTAGGAATAGTCGGATATCTATATATTAATAAGTGAAGCGAAAACTTTGGATCCTTTTTTACGAAAATTGGGCGGACGGAGGAGTATGAAATTTCGCATACTTATAGTTTATAAAGAGAAGAAGTGACGAATGCTAATATTTTTTTTTTAAATTATGCGTAAATATACATTATTTTCAATAAATAACACGTTACACACACTACTATTCACTACCGTGTATTTAATACACACATGCCCAAATCGAGTCTGTATTTGTTTTTGGTATTATTTATCTATAGCCTTACTGAATGTCAAATATAATTATGGATTACGAAAGTTTATTGTTGAAATCTGTAGTCCAATCGAGAATATCTGTCTTTAATATTTTGTATCTATAGTCTTACTGAACGACAAGTATATAACCATATCATTTTTTTATTTAGTTTTAATGGATATACATATAGATTTATTATTATGGTCGAATGTCGACCATTAGGCGACCACTAGTTTAAACAAAAATTTCTGTTCCATACTTTCTGACCACGTATGTATCGCACATCATCATCAGCAGCCTATAATATTCCCACTGCTGGGACACAGGCCTCCTCTCGGTGACAGGGAGGTATTGCACACTTCTATGAAATAGTTGAGTTTGTTTTTGATAACCGAAAAAAAATCTACGCTAGGATTTTTAGAATAACGTGCTGAATTCAAGAGGTCCATTTTCCGCGTCGATGTCCCAGCCTGCATAGGTAGCACGTTCACCCATCTATTGATTGCCAAACCTAAAGCCTTCACGCTCTTATTATATTATCAATTCAGGTGGTGCCATACCATTTATTTCCGAGAGAGCCCGATCGTGTCCAAATTGTAGCTATTAACTAAATTAGCAATTTAGCTTCAAGGTGCCGCTCTAATTGATTACACTGAAAAATATCGGTACGTGCCTATTGGAAAACTGTCTTGTCTACTATCTGCGAGTACCTACGGCTTCGATAATTATTTCATGAAGGAGATTTATCTTCGCAGGTGTTACTCCGTAAATTATTTTTCGTGGGCTATTAGGTTTTAGTATATTACGCCGCCTCGCTATTAGGGTTACGTGCTACCCTAACATAGCTCCTAAAATAGTTTATGTACGATTTATGGCGGTGCGATAGATTTTATTTTGTTCTCACCATTACTTTAACGGTATGCGAAACAAACAACCGAGATAAAATTTAAAAATAAAAGGTAAAACCTTTTTCACGCTCAAATTGAGAATTAAGTGCGATACTAAATCAAAAGCGCTCCGAACAGCTGAATGCTGGATCCGTAAAGATAAAAAATATATAAATTACGCATCTAGTACGTGATAAGGTTCGCAGTGAGTACATTCCAAGATTTACTGTCTGTTCGCAAAGATAATAGAAGGAAACGAAGCTTGAGAATGGCATTACCTCGTTGAGCTCGTAAAATGTGCGAATCTGCCAGACTAAGATCTCAGGTCGCGCACATTTGGACTCGCCGGGTAATACGGCCAGCTCGTAAAGCTACGCAGTTACTGCTCACTCCTAGATACTAAAAACTCCTTAAAGTTAAAGTCATTACGCACGTTTTTCGATTTCATCGTTGGCCTTGACTGAAAAATACGTGTGACGGAAAAGCTTAGATAAAATTTCGTATATCGACACGTTTTTAACATGACGTGAAGCAGAATACCTTCTCAAATATCATGTTATTTAGTACCTGTAACTTCCCACTTATTACTTTTCACAGTGCTAAATTTAAACAATACCTAAGTTTACCCAATATTCAGCGAATAAATCGATTTACTTATCTCGCTCCCACAATAAAATAAATATCAGACCGATCAAACCGAAACTTATAATTGAATATTTTTTTTTCCAATTAATTATTTATCAGAGTATTATAGTTTGGAAACTGTCAGCTTCAATTAAATTCAATTAGCGTTCCGTTAAAACTACGTTGTCATGCAATAAGTAAATTAGTGAAATCAGTTGTTCGCCGACATACAAATGGTTAATTAATAAGGGTATTCGGGACAAAGTGGTTGACACAAACGAACCGAGAAGCAGCTGGGAGCTCTACCGGATACAATTTAATGAATACAATCATTATGTTCTGAAATGACAGTAAACAAAGAACAATAGGTAAGGAAATTACTGAGACGTATTCTGACAAATTTTATTAAGTAGTTACGGGATACGGAACCTTTGTAGTCTCGACACAAAAGAACTTTGCGGAGATTTCACTTTATGTCAGTATCGTATTTCATGGGGATGCCCTTGATCTATATTGTAATAAAATGAGCCCCAGCGATGTGATTGGCCTTTGTCTGTTCAATTATTTTGTGAGTTGCCTTTAAGGCTAGCTTAAAACTTCATATTTTACTTTATTTTGCCTCCAACTTTCTTAATCAAGAGTAACAAAGAGACATTAATGACAAGAGCTCTCTTACAAGTGATATATATTACTTATGTCACTAAAAGATCACCATTCACACCCTACAGGGTCTACTCTATGAAGTACCGACTCATCTCACGATTTTTAACACGCCACCCTCCCTGTAATTAACATTTAATACGGTGTTCATTAACCACATTAGATGTAAAATTACCGCTGAATTTCAGCTAATAGAGCCTTGGATACGCAACACTTCCAGCCACGCGTGTTTATGAACTCCCTTTGTCAATAAAGACCAATATGGAAGACACAACCGATATTACGACGGTGGTTGATTTTAATTGCTTTACATTTAAATGACACAATATAGATATACATTAAAACTGTGATATTAATGTCTTTGATAATCTTCTTTTTACATAAATTACGCGGACTAAGGTGTATGAAATTTGGCACAGATAAAGGTGGTATGAAAAAGGATATCAAAAAGCACTTTTTTTTATAATAATGAATTAGAAATACATTAAGTTTTAACTGAATTATGATCGAAATTAATTCACTAGCATTTGAAAGCAGGAGCTCCTGATGATTTCATGTCACTTATAAATTTTATGTCAGTTGTCACATTTTCAGAAATGCAAATAAAATTTTAACATTGTATTATAGCGTAGGCAGTAATGGTTACTCAATAATTCAACGCTTGTCTCTCCATTTTTCAAGATCAGACTAAATAATTATAAATATCATACACGGAGCGACTGAGTTCGACCACCCAAATAAATCAAATCTCAAATATTTATTATGAAACAATTATGAACCCTGTAGGGCACTGCAACACTTTAAATAATAAAGTAGAACAGAGAAAGAGCGCTTCAATAACCTAACATGAAACTCGGTGCAATATTCTAAGATTTTTCTAGTTTAAGGCTTCTAAGTTACCCGTAACAATTAATACAAGTATTAATGTGCAAGCAGAACCAATGCACAGTATACCCAAGACGATCAGCGGTATCCACGCGCAAATCTGTCGATCGCTTCATCAAACAATTAACTACCTCCCTCTTACACAATTACCTGAATTATGAATGAGAGAGATAGGAGTACAGGAGCCAGCCAGACACAGTGATTACATCGACAAAGACGGCTCGCCGCACAATGCATGCGGTAAGTACGCACCAACTGCTGGGTAATTGAATGTCGTATACAGCTTGCAGAATCGAGCTCATCTGTATTTCAGGCAAAACTAGATTTTGTTAGTATACTTTTAATATCTCTTTTGGAATAATACGCGTACATACATTCTCAAATTAGCTATAAAACATCGCATTTTGTCAAACTAAAGGTTTTATTAAAGTTATAAAAATTACTTTGTATTGGATGATTGCAATTGTACCGAAAAAAGCTGCGTTAGTGCATTTATAAAATCAGTATTTAAATACTAATTCTATAAATGCACTTGTTTAGGCTGTTGCCCCTGTGATTCGTGGGTGCTGCTCTCGGGTACTTCAATGAGTTACGGTTTTTGTATATGAAAACTGTTTAATCCAGTGAATTAGCGTTTTTACAATGTTTCTAGTAGCGAAAGAAGTCGTTGTGTTTCGTGTCTTGAATTTCGGTTGAATATAGCGAGAGAACCAAAAAGAACGGAGTGAACAGATGCGAAGAACGGCGAGCCGCTCCGTCGTCCGCGCACGGTGATTGGTCGACGCCGCGCCGCGGCTGCAGTTCATTCGCGATGCGACGATCGGTTGCCGATTCCAGGCGTAAGATGGCGTTGCGCGTCAAACATGCCGGCCGCCTTGGAAGAACCATCTTCCAACAGAGATAATATGCTTCAGTTGGAGTCTTCAGGAAGAGGGCATATCTTTGAGCATGCTCTTTGTATGATGCCTGATGCAGTGCGAATTTCGGCTACACGTGATATTCCGTCTTTCCCTGTGAACAGTCGAACTATTCTTCCCATTCTCCACTTAAGCGGTGGGAGATTATCTTCCTTTATTAGTACAAGACTGTTGGAGGCAATATCGTCTTTGTTGGCCATCCACTTGGTGCGACGTTGAAGCTCTGAGACGTACTCCTTGGACCAGCGCTCCCAGAAATGTTGCCGTAACTGCTCCAGTCGCTCGTAGCGATTTAAACGCGTTGTTGCCACCAGATCGAGGTCGTCACATGCTGGTGCAGTCAACGGCCGGCCAATGAGGAAGTGAGCTGGTGTAAGCGGGAGGTAGTCATTGGGATCAGTGGACAAAGGTGACATAGGTCGGGAGTTCAGGACAGCTTCGATTTGTGTCAATACCGTGCTGAACTCTTCAAACGATAATTTAGCGTTGCCTACGACACGCCTTAAATGGTATTTGCACGACTTAACGCCCGCCTCCCACAAACCACCAAAATGAGGAGCGTAAGGCGGGATGAAATTAAACTTAATATTTTGACTACTAGCAAAGTCTAAAACGTCTTTAGTATCTTGAAATATAGCTGAAAGTTCTCTTTCAGCGCCAACAAAATTCTTGCCGTTATCGGAAAATATTTGATTAGGTTTACCGCGACGCGATATAAACCGTTTGAGTGCCAATAGATAGTCCTGTGTAGACAATGAACTAACCAACTCTAAATGCACGGCTCGGGTAGTGAAGCAGATAAATAGACAAATGTATGCCTTAATTAAACGTGAACCTCTGCCTTTACGGTTTAAAATAAGTATGGGTCCAGCATAATCCACACCACATTTCATAAAAGGATAAGTGGGTTCTAGGCGTTCTGACGGAAGGTTACCCATTAGTGGAGTTAGCGTCTTCCCCTTAATACGTGTGCAAGTGACGCACCGATGTACTACTTGCTTAGCTAAATTTCGTGCTCCTAACACCCACCAGGTGTCACGCATACTCGACACTAGAAGTTGAGGCCCAGCATGAAGCAACCTGTTATGCTCGTGCGTACACAAAAGTCGTGTAAACCGATGTTTGTGACATAATACAATGGGATGTTTTTTGTCATAACTAAATTGTGAATTGTGCAATCTGCCGCCTACCCGAATTATTTTGTTTGAATCTAAAAATACATTTAACCCTGATATTTTATTAAAACGTTTACCAGATTTTTCTTTGACAGGTAAGTTATGTATAAGGTTACGATATTCATTATGAAACGATTGTTGTTGAACTAAGCGTACTAGCATTTGTAATGAGTTATTTACCTCGTCGACTGTCAATGAACCGGTTTTACGTGGTTGCCCGCTGCGCGATACGCGCGCATTATGCACAAAACGCAAAACATACGCACCGGTTCGTTGAAGACGATTAAAGCACGAAAACCTATCAAAGTTAATAACAACATTCGAGTCTGTACTTAATAGATTTATTGTTTGAGGTTTTACGTCCGGTAATTGTAGGTCAGGTTCCAAATTTGTACAAGTTAACCAACTAGAACTTCGTTCACAAAGAAAACGCGGCCCGTGCCACCAAAGACAAATATTTTCTTCTTTCAACGAATCGAAATAAACGCCTCTAGATAATAAATCAGCCGGGTTATCTTTACCCTTAACGTGACGCCAAATAGTATTACTAGTTAATTCATTTATCTGTACTACCCTATTTTGTACAAACGTTTTTAATTGATGTGGAGCCATCCTAAGCCAACCTTGAACAATTGTGGAGTCAGTCCAAAAATATATTTTATTAAAAGTTAACCGAAGAGAATTTATTATTTTCTTATATAATTGTGCTCCAACTAACGCACCGCACAGTTCAAGGCGTGGAATACTAATAGTTTTAAGAGGTGCTACTTTACCCTTGGCACACAATAATCGAACAGCTATCTCCGAGTTATCTGTGTTATAAGAACGTATATATGCACACGCGCCGTACGCGACCTGTGATGCATCGGTAAATATGTGCAGTTCCGTGCACTGCATGTGTACTATAGCACAACGAGGAACCCTTATTTCAGGTAGGTACTTAACACTACTCATAAATTGTTGCCACTCAGTAGCGATGTTACTAGGAACCTTGTCGTCCCAGTCAAGTTTACTCAGCCATAATTTCTGTAATATTATTTTAGCAGTAGTAATCGCGGGTGATACTAAACCCAGAGGGTCATAAATTTGTGAAATTACGGACATAATTAAACGTTTTGTAATGACAATATTGTTATTTTGTGATTCTAAATTAGAAGTAAAATACAATTTATCACTTTTATTAGACCATCCTATACCTAATGTTTTAGACTGACAGTGTTCACCTATACTTAAGTCCCGACAAGCTTCCGGTGTTACGTCGTGATTAAACGTCCACTTTCGTAAGGGAAAACAACCGCTCTGTAACATTTTCGATGTTTTGTTACAAATATCTAGTAAAACATTTAATTCGTCATGACCCGTTATCAAGTCGTCTACGTAAAAGTCGTCATTGATGACGCGCGCGATGACGTCATCGTCGCATTCCTGAGCCAGCTGTTTTAAACACCGAATACTCAAGTAAGGCGCCGATGTAGTACCGTACGTAACTGTATTCAACCTATAAACCTGAAGTGGCTTATCACTATTTGTTCGCCATAAAATGAGCTGTAAATTACGCTGGTCATGTTGGATGAGAACCTGCCGGTACATTTTCTCAACATCCGCGCACGCAACGTATTGATATTGTCTAAAGCGCAGCAATATTGAGATTATGTCATTTTGAATCGCAGGGCCTACGTACTGAAGGTCATTCAATGATTTATTACTCGTGGTGGTCGCACTCGCGTCAAAGACGACGCGCAATTTAGTTGTTAAGCTATTTTCACGGTAAATACCATGATGAGGCATAACATAATACGGTTTAGGTAACGTTTGTATGTCTGATAACAACGTCATATGACCTAATTTTTCATATTCATCTAAAAAATCACAATACATTTTTTTATATTGCGGTAAACGCTCCAACTTTCGTTCTAACGCATAAAAACGTTTCTCTGCAGATGTATAAGAATCTCCTAAAATGTCGGGAGAAGACTTGAACGGCATTCTGACTTGAAATCTACCATCGTTATCACGTGTTGTTGACTCAATGAATAAACTCTCACATAAGTTTTCCTCTTCAGACAACATACGCGACACGTTAATTTCTTCAATTTCCCAAAACTTACGTAATTGGATGTCCAATGAGTCAGTCTGAGTAAAATTGCACTGAACCGTATTAATATTTGATTTTTGTAACCGTTTGTTATTAACTGGACCGGATATTATCCAACCCAAACTAGTACTTTGTAGGCATGGTCCGGACTCTAGTCTTATAATTTTATTTCCGTCTAATAATGACCAAAACAAATCCGCGCCTATTAATATGTCAATTTTAGACGGTACATTGAACGACGGATCAGCGAGTTGAACGTGATTAGGTATACGTATAGTATTACGATCAACATTTACAGACGGTAAATAAGAAGTAATACTGGGTAAAACGAGGCAATGTAAATCAGTATTAAACTCATAGAGTTTTGAACGCATCTTGATTTTACATGTATGGCTTGACTGTGTGTGTGCTTCACCCACACCACAGACACGTATTGTGGACTGTATAATAGGAATATTTAAACGTTTGCATAAAGCATCAGTGATGAACGAATTTTGACTGCCATTGTCGAGAAGCGCGCGCACTGTGTGATAATTGTTATCTAAGTCGGCTACTTCAATTAACGCTGTGGACAATAAAACAGGTTGCAACACTTTCGCATTAGTTGTGAACGCACCGCGCCCCGAGTCAATAATATTACAATCAGCTGTTTGGCTAACGCAATGCGAAACAGATGACTGCGGCAACGTATTATTATTAACGGTTGATCGTGGCGCTGTATTTACACTAACGTCGTTATTAGTGTGCAATAACGTATTGTGTTTCTGTTGACACAACTTACACGGGCCGAAAACACAATCCTTCACTGTATGACTATCTGTTCGTATACAATTAAAACAAAGTTTTTTCGATATAACTATGTTCGACCTATCGTTTACGGACATATTAAGAAAACTTGCACATGAGTATAAAGAATGGTTACCATTACATAACGGGCATGTAACATTAATACTACGCTTATTATGACTTCCCGAGGAACCTTTTCCCTTATTCGTATTTACAACGTAACTATGCGTATTTTGTACATTGGAATTTCTTTTATCGTTCGACGACTTGTCATATTTAGTGTGTTGAGAATGTGAATTATTACTCTTGCTGCTACTTGATGTTATCATGTCTAACATGTCCGCCCTATTTCTTAGAAACGTAAGCAAGTCGTCTAACTTTAAACTAGTACAATCTTTACGTGAATCCGAAATTAACGTGCCTTTATAGTTCTCCCATTCACGCTCCGTTGCCGGATCGAGTTTCGTAACTACTAAATAAATGACTAATGTGTCCCACGAGTCAGTGGGTTCCTTCAAAGAATTAAGTGCACGTAAATTACGTAAAACGGTATCAATTAATTTACGGATTTGCGCTGAAGACTCTTTGTTAATTGACGACGCTGTAAATAAGGACTTAACGTGGTTATGTACCAGTAAACGATTATTCTGGAACCTATTTTCAAGTAACTCCCACGCGTGACCATAATTATAGGCAGTAAATTCCAACGCACTAATTACAGTTAACGCAGTGCCACTGAGTGCCGATTTCAAATAGTGAAATTTCTGTATGGAGTCCAAATCTTGGCGATCATGGATCATAGTCACATAAGAATTTTTAAACTCTAACCAATTATCGTATGAACCGTCAAAGGCGGGTAGCTGTATTTGCGGCAATTTAACGTTTATAGACTTACCTACCGTGCACGAAGAATTGTTCAACTGACTTTGTTCATCGTTAATCATGCATTTAGCAGTTGATAGAATTGTATAATATTGACACTCGAACGTTTCTCTATATTCTAATTGCACTAATAATTCTTCTCCATCTACATTATTTTCGATTTTGGACTGAATACTATTAAAGTCAGAAAAGAAAATGGTTGCCGCTTGAATTCGTAATTGAACTTGCGTTTTCGTTACGGAATCTAAACATGAACTGTCTAATTTATGTATAAAATTAGCAAAAAGTGTTAATCTGCCTTTTATCACACCCCTTTGTTTCTTAAGATCGGCAATATTAACTTCAGAACTATCGGATTTACACTCATCGTCACTCATTTTGGCGGCTTAAAGAAAGCAAAGGTACTTACAGTTGTGCAAACACGGAAAGTCAGGCGTGGCAGAACTCGCGAAGTCGCTATACTCACTATCACAAGACCGCTGCTCGAACTTCTAGAAACGTATAGAACGATATTAACACAACTCGAAACGGGTAAGAGGGAAGGAAGGGCGAAGGATCACCTGACCGTTGCTGGCTGATGCTGCTTGAACGCAGGTATGGAACGCTTACTCCGCCTTTTCTTCTATGAGCAGTTTGAACGCTTGGGTTTCCGCTTCAGGGCTGATTCTTCTCGAATGATCTCGAATATCCTGGTCGAAGGTCCAAATGTTTAGGCTGTTGCCCCTGTGATTCGTGGGTGCTGCTCTCGGGTACTTCAATGAGTTACGGTTTTTGTATATGAAAACTGTTTAATCCAGTGAATTAGCGTTTTTACAATGTTTCTAGTAGCGAAAGAAGTCGTTGTGTTTCGTGTCTTGAATTTCGGTTGAATATAGCGAGAGAACCAAAAAGAACGGAGTGAACAGATGCGAAGAACGGCGAGCCGCTCCGTCGTCCGCGCACGGTGATTGGTCGACGCCGCGCCGCGGCTGCAGTTCATTCGCGATGCGACGATCGGTTGCCGATTCCAGGCGTAAGATGGCGTTGCGCGTCAAACAGCACTAACGCAGCTTATGAGCTCCCTCATTCTTAAGAATGAGGAATCTTTTTAGTTTACAAAATAATCTTCACAGTGACTTTTATTGCAATATTTTAAATCAGCGAATTCACACCCTTTTAGGTATGGGGTTTTAAACAAAACTAATGAAATGCGTGCGTTCTGTTCACCACTGCCTAACCCATCGAGGAATACAGCCGTGATGATATGTGGTTCATCATTTCGGACATAGGCCTCCCTCAATTTGGCAGGGATTGCCGTAATCGCCACTCTTGGCAGGCGAGTTGGCGATCGCACTTTGATGGTAAATTGCATAGAGAGTGCTGCTGCCTATTCTCTAGTAAGTTCCATAGTCACCTCTTACGACACATACGGGAAGAAATAAGATAAGTGGTTGATTTTCATCAAATCGATTGATAGTCGAATAACTTTCTACACGTGGTACCTATATCAACACGACATCAATATTGACGGGTACATGCATTGTGTTTGCAAGTGCACGCATCAACTGCTATCTAGGTAATTGAATGTCGTATACAGCTGACACTGAGCTGTCTAGCAAACATTCACTTTATGCTTCACCTAGTTTTGAGTTCAAACCCTCCTCTACTGCTCCTCATACATGAACAAGGGAAATTTCCATAATCACCACACACACTAAATGAGTGTTTTAGCATTAAATTATTTATAATTAAACACAAACGATTTACAGTTGGAACCTCTAATTAATATTCAAATAACCACACTACCCGCACGGGAATTATAACGGAAATATTATCTAAACTACGCAGCTAGGCGGAGTACACACATCCTCTATTTATGTCAGTTTTTATTCCAATACAGATTTATGGGTATATCCGACATGCGCTAGATGCCTAAAAGCCGCCCGCTTTTAGGCCTTAGTTGACAGCTGGGTAACATGCAAATACTGTTTTTCCCTCACATTCTTCTTCGTCGTATCGCCTACGCCGTAGCGCCTACGCCGTAGAATTCTACGCGGCTACGAGTGCTAAGAAGTGGCACGTGCCTGCTTTATCAATGTTATGGCTTTTGGTGTTTTATTTTTAGTGCGCGTAAAAATATATGGAACGAAGGGCTTTTGTACTGAGCTCAACATAAAAACGAAGGTTGGTGCAACAAGTGAATATTTCTATCAAGAAACAACATGAGATAGCCAGTGGGCTTAGCTAAATGAAACACGAAGAAACTAATTTGTTTTGAGCTCATTTTGTGTTTTTTTTCGTTACATGCACATCGGTCACCGACGACACGATCCGTCTTCGTTAACTGCCGCTCGACCATTCTTCCTGACAACAGCCGACATTCATCAAGGAAAACTGTTTGTATAGCTTCACACCTGCACGGACTCCATGAAAAATTGTATAAATTGATGTCTGTTGTATTGTGATGAGCCTAAAATTTTTATGAAATTCCCTCCATCATCTACCAGAAAGGAGGTGGTTATTTCATCGCTTCTTAATTCGAATGGAATAAGCGCGCCTCGCTAGTAAAATGGACATTGGAATATCCGTCATATTGTATCACAATAATGGTTTGGTCATCATTGTGTAAGTGTAGACCGCATACAACAATATCCATGATGTTTTTGTGATTAATCCACTTAACGGTTCACGCAACCATTAATATTAATTTATTTTGAAGGACGTTGATATATGAATACCTCGCCATAGGTCTTCATCTCTTTCATATATCTCGTCATAGTTTCCATAATTTAACTTCATAAATCAAAGTAATTTTGTTTGAAAGAGGACCTCACAAATGTCCTCATTTGATAGAGTGACCCCCGACGTCAGTTGGAAGGATTTATGACAAAACTTTCCGCATATACATAAACGTATAACTAACTACACATAGTACTGTATATTGAATAATCAATTAGTCGTCACAGACAGTCATCCGCCGTCCCAGCCATTTCTCAGAAGGATGTCTAAAATCTCAAGGGTTATAATTGGATCAAACATAATTGACACTAGTCCGAAACCCGGACCCTCGCCCACATAATTTCATGTAGCAGCCTCAAAATCTGCATTTCATTCCCAAACAGGCACATGGGAATAATTAATTTAATACGAACAACATTTTCATTAAAAACGTGCCCAACACAGAAAGGGTTTCTACAACAACTTTCGACATCGTGAAAAACGAAAGAATATAATAAATTACAAGCCTACGTGAGTTGAAAAGTGTAATACAATTGAGGTGTCTTTGCTCCCGTTGTTCAAAACGGTGATTTTCTTTGTTTTAATTACCGCATCGCGCCATTGCATCTGTATCTTTAACATTTCATGAAGCTAACGACTAGTCACTTCCTTTGATTAATTCAAAGAAACAAGCTAACAACCAATTAGTATCTACTATCTGCAACAAAATAAGAAACACTTCGAAATTTATACAAAAACACAACCTTACAGGTCTTCGATTTTATTTATTATTCTGCAAATTGAAAGAGTGAAGTGAAGCAAATAAGTTTTCTAACAAGCTTTGCACCGGTACCTTGGTACAGGCGATGTTGGCACAGCTTAGCCGGATTCGAGTCCAATCTGTTGGGGAAATACCGAGAAGATACTTACAATATATACGATTCCTCAAACAAAAATAGTAAATTAATACCGTTTCTTTCGCACGTCGGCACGTGTTGTTTGAGAAATAGCTTCAGACGAGGTGAAAAATTATTGTAACATTTGTATAGAAATTGTAACAACAACACGCGTATTTGGAAACTTCTAAAAGAGATAATTAGGAGACGAAATACGAAAATGTATTTAAATGACCGGTATATTTACTGTTAGATCGCCTCAAAATAAACGATTCGTTCATAGGTACACCTTCATTCAGGTTTGGATAGATTTGCTCAGTTTACAGCGAAAAATACAGACACAAATATTGGGAGTGTACAAAACTTTACAGTACAGGTTTCCTTCACTGGCATAACTAACAAATTGGCACACTGTATTATTATTATGTAAAGTACAACGACCGAATGGCAAACAACGTCAATGTTGTTGGAAAACACACATCGTCGCCACTGCGCCTAAAGACAATGTATGATAAAGTGTAAGCTCTCAACTGAAAGCAATGTAATCTAAACTAGGTGCACTACATAGGTGGGTAAGAAATACTATCGAGAATTTTCAAAATATCGTATATACTAGTACAGCAATTAGTTGATCTTTCCGCACTCTCCTTGGGGTTAGGTCACAAGCAATTGCGGTTTCTAATCGAATAATCACTTGAATCGATTTAGATAAAGGCGCCGTCAAACAGCAAGAGGTAAGCGACACGAATGCTCTGAAGCCTGAAGAGCAAATTCCATCTGAAGCTTAGACGAGTGGCAGTCGTTTTTAAAGCATTTCCTATTTTTACAGCGGCTTCCAATGGGATTGACATAAGTTTTTCGATACCTTATGTCAGTTAAGATATGAAAATCTTAACTAATATTATATAGAGAAGAGATTAGTTTGTTTGTATGATTGTTGGTTATGCTGTCACACTTTTATGGCTGAACTGATTTGGATGAAATTTGGTTAGAACAACACTCAGGTTAGAACTTATGCGTGTAAAACCGTACAGCCTGTCAGCTGACTGTCAGCCCCATACATATTTTACTTTTTCAGTATTGTTATCGCTAATAGACTGACACTTGGTTTAGGCCATCTAGCCCGACC
Organism: Aporophyla lueneburgensis; assembly: GCA_932294355.1. Taxonomy (NCBI): domain Eukaryota; kingdom Metazoa; phylum Arthropoda; class Insecta; order Lepidoptera; family Noctuidae; genus Aporophyla; species Aporophyla lueneburgensis. Next base: position 16,610,967 of record OW028754.1, read on the forward strand.
AAAAATTAGTTTTTGGACTACACCACGCTACAAAAGAATGAGAGCATTCAGACAAAAGTCGAAACTCTCCGATTTTCTGGAGCACTTCATTTCCAGTGAGGCAGAGCTAAGTCACTAAGAGGAACAGCTTTTAGTGAAAATTAATGTTTCCCAGGAGCGCTAGCTTTCACGAATTACGCAAATCAAAAGTATCTAGGGATAAGGTGGATTATAATATTTTTTTACTCTACTAAAAAGAAATAAATTTAATGGGAAAATACTAATGTATACTGCAAGTGTCTAACTCGGACTAACTGCTTCGTACACGGACAAATACGTTGCTTGCCCCAGCGTCATCAATCCTGACTCTCTTCATATTTTGGCTCCTGTAATCAAAAATAGAAACGTAGTATACAGAAAAGTTGTATAAAAATGTTCCTGTGCTTTTAGTAAATTAAATTAATAGTGTGTGTGTAGTGTACGACTTCGACATGACTGAAATCGCGGGCAGGAGATAACTGTGGAAATAAAACAATTAATTGACATTAGAAACTTTAATGTGATGAAGTGATTATTGATCATGGACACATCAAATATTACATTTATTATTGTAAGTAATTAAGGGAAGGAAATAAATGTTTAGCCCTAAAGCGCCCTATGTTTTGTTTTATACAATTTATTAGTGGCTAATAATGATGATGATACTACAATTTATTATTATTTTGCACATCCTAAATAGTTGACCAAACAGAATTAAGAAAGACAAAATTTAAGGGTCAATAATTTTCTGGAACTGCAGCAATATGATGACGTATGTAACAAGGAGGCCGACGAACTTGAACGGCAGACTGATGTCAATGTTCAACATGCGCAGGAGTGAGAACGAGAGGTCCCTAGTCTCGGTCCACGCCAGCAGCGCCCGCGCTATGACGCGACTACACCTATCTGCAAAGTTAGTTATGTCATTAAAGTTTTAAGTAATTGGAAATTAAAAACTGGACAAGAAACTAGGGGTATTTGAAACTTTCAAGGAATTTCGAGAAAATTGCCCTGTATGTAACCATTAACTTTAATACCCTCTTGTGTCCACGCTGATACGCTCTACTGACTCCAACTGTTCGTAAAAATAATATTTTAAAACATACCCATTTGATTCTCATAAATCCTTGCAGTCAACAGTTCTCTTAGTCTTGCAACTTCATAGTGAACTTGATGTGCGAGCACGCAAGGCGAAAACAATGACAATATTAAACCTGCCGATAGTAGCATAAAGCTAAGAACATAGAAGCAGGTCACCTGGGGACAAACGTAATGGAAGTTAAATTCGCTCTATCTCGACTGGCAGAAACTTGCCCAAAATAGTCTGATCTGGCCTGGATAGCAGTAACACTTACATTTTCATGTATAACACTCAGTGAAACATTATAAGTGCCCATCAAAATGATTAAAAACGTACACATCAGGGTGACCAGCAACTGAAAAACAAAAAGTAAGTAGGTATTATATTTTAGTCGAAGAATACGTTTGTAAAATAATCAAAAGTAATAACCCACTTGGTCCAAAATTCGCCGCATTCACAAGCAGAGTATTTAATACGCGATCCTTGTAGTTTGCATTGCTCATTGAGAGATGCGGTTTTTGTTAATCTTAGCTTAGTAATTCCTACTTATGCTTAGTAATTTTGTGATTATATAAACAGTGTAATTAATTCAAATATAAAACTTAGATGAACATAATTTTTCATTAAATAGTTGTTTTTATTCAACAAATTGACATTATTTACCGTATCCTATTTCGTTTTTTATTAGAATATTTGGCGGCTTCGAATCAGTGAAAACTCTTAAAAAACTACGAGCCATTTTTCGCAAATATTTTTTTGAAAATGTTTAGTTTATTCATTTCATCCTTTTGTACTTGTATCAAAATGATGAAATCAATATAAAAATATATTAATATAATAAATACTGTTCTTTAACCTACCTGCCATTTAACTGCTTCCACCAAGTAACTGTGTGCTTTTATCATGTTGTAGTACAGATTCATCATCTGTTCCATTTCACAAAGAGTCTTCTTAGTGTCAGCTTTCGAGTATCCAAAGTCTTCAAGGTTCAAGGTTTTCTCTATATGACTGTCTGCCAACGACAGCTCCATGTAGTAGTTTATTAAACGCATCCGTGGTATAAGAAGGCTAAGTAGATGGCCATAGTAATGTACTTCCTGAATAATACAAAGTGTGAAGGGCATCGCACTTAAATACAGACTTTGGAAGGCATCCGAGACCTCAGGCAGAGCATATATAGTTATCATGAATAGCAACATAACAACGGTTTCTATCAAGTTTCTTATCGACGCTTTTCCAATCCTAGGTCCGCAACCAACTTCTCTATCAAACACATTCAACTCATTGTAATAACGCTTTAGTCTCTTGGTTGAAACTAAGTTAAAGATAACGAAGAAGGTCCACTGGACATAGTGTGTACCAATAATTAATTCTAAATAGGGCATTTCTAAAACACTATAAAAGAAAAACGAAAAATGGAACACGAAAAGAAAGGTGGATAAGAAGGAAAATATGAAGAATACTATGTTAATGTTGCCGAGAAGAGGAAGTCTATTGATTCCAAAAAACAATCCACCAATCATGAAGATCTTAGATATAGAATCTATTATTGGCTTTGCATTTGATTTAACATAAGTGTTCACGAGAACCGACGGGCGCGTCATGGCGACAAATATACACGTTTCAAAAACAACAGTCGGCATGAAACCCGACATTCATAATATATACTAATGGTAATGGTTTATAATTGTGTGATTAATTCGATCAATTCCGTTGAAAGACGACAAGAGGCTTGATGAAACATTAAAATAATTGATTGTAAATATAGCGTTGTAATTGGCAACACGTCATAAACGTTATCACAAAGTACCACTTATGAAATTCATCGAATAAGGAACTTTTTGAACAAACATCTGTAAGCCTTTTTTTCGAATAAGTAATTTACATATTTATGAATAATACTCACTGATCCCTGATTTGTTTTTTTTAGCTGAGTGTGACTTTTTTTTAAGTGTGGCTTGATTTAAACCTTCGTACTGTCTGAGTCTAACATCTTGGTTCTTTAAAGTGATATCTCGAAAAGTTTTTTATCAGGCAATAAAATGTTTCGTGACTAAATAATATAAGACGCCTTTATCCTGTATACACTGAAGGGTTACGCAGAGATGTACAGACGCCAGCACATCGAGCTACTACAATCTGTCAAATTTCTTTAATAAATTTTCAACTTTATTACTTAAGCATTAGGTTCAAGATTGATTGGGAGAATTTGACAGTTTCGGGTACCGTGATGTGCTGGCGTCTGTACCTAGAGGGGCGGGGGTGGGTGTATAGTCACAAGTAATAATATGTATACACATAACCAAATTCAAAAGCGATTTTCTCTTTAAATAACTATTGTAAATTTGAGATAAGACCTATTTCGTAATAGTGTGGGTTCCAAAATACTACTACTTCGTAATAAAATAAAACTACAATCAGTACAATAGGAGCAAATCCCTTTTAAAATTTAGTAAGTGTATACATACTCGTGCTCTTGACTGTACTCACGGTTCACAGTTATGTATGAGATCCATGTAACAGGGGACGGCCTATTGCCATCGACCTGGCTCAAACCCAAACTCCGGGCTGCTACTGAGAAATTCCATATAGAAAAACACAATATTTAACACTTTACCAAACCCAAGAATCGAAACTAGGACCTCATGCTCAGCAATAACGCTTACGAATACTAGACCAACGAGACCTCCGCTTTCTTCTTAAGTTTAATACTTCCTTATACCTTTTTCACAATCAAATATGAGAGCGTAAAGAAATACACCGCATACCAGACAATGGTCACAGGCACTTTCCAAATTGTGTAGCAATAAATTTCTTTGCGGAATGCTCCTCATCCATCATTGTAAAATACGAAAAAAGGGAAATTGTTGGAATGTTTCCTCAGAATATAAAGGACTAACCTTAGCGCTATTCCCGATGACAATAGATACCTCTTACCTCTGTAGAAAATATCCTTTGTCAGACACTAAATCTGAGTAAAAAATTGCTAAGCCGCTTGCGGACGGTTTTTAGTGAAAATTGAGTGCATAGCTCTTGTTTCTTCTTATAAATTTGAATAGCTCAACATTGTGTTGTATAGATTTAACATTAACCTTCAAATTATGGTAACTATGATGAAAAAGCCCTTAATAACCATATTAAGCCTTTCCTGGAACGACGAAAAAGACTATCAAGAACTAACAAATTAATTTCCCTGTGCCAAGGACTTAACATTCAAACACAGAACTGCAGATATTCTTAGAATTTTCTGCCGCATAGGGATATAAAAATCAATTTTGTATTTCAGTGGCAGTTCCATGTAGTTAGGACCCAGGTACTCTCATATACTGAATTTGCATGCTAATGATCTCGCGTACGACTGAAATTATTATACAAAACAGATAGAAACTAAAGACAACTGTCTGAAGCAGGTTATCTGCAAACAGGAGAGAAAACCTTTGTAAAAGCTCGCATATTTTTATGTTACTGGTTGATTTAAGCCTGCACCGTCTCACTACTGGATAAAATTAATAAATAGAGATTGCTTTCACAAAGTTAATAATTTTATATTTATTTCTTTAGGGGAAAAATGCAGTAGTATATCTATACTAATATTATAAAGCTGAAGAGTTTGTTTGTTTGATTGAACGCGCTAATCTCAGGAACTACTGATTCGAATTGAAAAATTCTTTTTGTGTTGGGTAGCCTATTTATCGAGGAAGGCTATAGGTTATATAATATCACGCTAAAACGAAGAGGAGCGGAGCAGTAATGAAAAATGTTGCAAAAATGGAGAAAATCGCACGGGTAGGCGATTCGACGCGACGGGAAGGGTCGGGGGAACAAGAAATTTAACGCGGACGAAGTCGCGAGCAGAAGCTTGTTAAAAATAAACGGTGATAACTTATCAAATATACCCACTTCATTATCCACAGATACATGTTTATAAAATGATGGCAAACGTTTACTGTAGTTCGGAAAATTAATGAAATGAACAAAAGTAACGAAAGAACACAAATCTCTTGCTTGTGTACTGCTTTCTAATATGAAATGTAAATCGGTTTGGCAGCAGAACATGTTATCTTCTAAAATTACATAACGACAAGGTTTTTTTTCACATGTCGGTTGTCACTAGGGGTCACAAAACCGAAGGTATATTAGAATACCGGTTTTTCGATTTCTGTTTCATCATAAAACCGGTTTTTCGGTTTTTCTGATTATTTCGATGTTTCTTTTAATTAAACCTATTTTTATGGTTCTTAAGTCTTTTGTCGTCGACAGTCGTTAATAAGTTTTATTGATAAATCAGAGAAAACTAAAATAAAATGTAAAACTCCTTTTGAGTGATAAACTAAACAAAGCAACAATAATTATAGTACCTGAGAATCAACAAAACATCTGGCTTAAAGCAACGATAAATTAAAGTACATTTTTATTTTTGCAATTCGTCCATAAAATTGAAAGAATGTCTAAAGTGTTAGTTATCACTAAGCGAGGTTCGGAGCCTGATTAACTTTAATATTCAGACGAGTTTTTACGGTCTGTTTGACGTCGATTAGTCAAAATCAAATTATAAAATAAAAACGTAGCTCATTAATTTCATCGAAATTTAAATGATCATAGTTTGATCAAAATTGAAATGATGAATGAATGAACATAGAAATACAGTATTTTAACTGTAAAATAAAGTAAATCAACAAATCGAAAAAAAATCGTGCCACGGTCTCTTAAGTCGTTATAAAGGTAACCAACCGGCTGATCAGAAGATTCTTTCAGACTCGACCCTCGGAGGGAGGAACTTTAAACAAATTATTTTACACCTGCAAAAGCCTCAATTTTCAAAAAGGACCAGCCCCACTTTAATGATGGCAGTTAAATCATTCTCAACTTCCGTATCAATAGCGGTGGACGTCCTTTTTTTTTTAAATCATCACTTACCGTCTCCCGCTTTAGGTGGAGCGGAAGGGCGTGTCAGACTTTTACTGACTAAAACCCACCCGTGTTTCTTTCGTTCCCTATGCCAGTGCCACCGCTCTTCCGAACAAATCCGTGACCCTGGCTTACATCGGTCCTAGCCGACCCCTTCATTAATACTGACATCTCTTTGAGGCGCGCGTGGAATACAACGCGCCGTCTACCCGGGCCTGGTCTTTCCCGGGCGGCGAGCTGCCCATTGCTCGCCACTCGCAAGCCCACTCCTACGGTAGCCGAAAATCTGCAATGGATTCTCGACGGCCGGGGCTTATCCGGCAGCGGCTAGGGGCATGAAGGCGCATAGATTGCCTTTCCCTCACATGCTCCGCCTCCTCCGTCGCGAGCATTACTGCCTTGCCCCTTGCTTCGTACATGGTCTGTGCTCTGCCCAGGCAGGGCATAGTTTCACCGTATGCTCCACCGTGTCCTCCAGGCGATCCACACAGTGGTGACACCCAGGCAATTCCTCCCACCCTATCCTGAATAGGAACCTCGTGAAGCACCCGTGTCCGATAAAGACCTGCGTAAGGCGAAAGGTGAAGACGCCATGGCACCTCTGCAGCCACTCCTCAAAGTGGGGAAGTGGTGGTCGTTCTACGTCCATTGTTAGGTTGAGACTTAGATACAGAGTTTTCAATTGATTGATACTATACCTCGGCAAAGACAGAGCAATGGTGTGGTCAGTATAATAATTGTATTTATAGATGAGACAGTATATTTAAAACATGTCATACCGTTGGATAAATTATTATTTAAAAAGAAAACCGAAATCGAAAAAACTCGGATTTTTATAAACTGAAACCCGGTTTCCAAAAATGACGTGTAACCCGTTTAACCGGTTTTTCGATTTCAGTGAAATCTGTTTTGTGACCCCTAGTTGTCACCTATTATTATCTCCTTTATTTCATTACTAGCTTATGCCCGCGACTTCGATCGCGTCAAAGTTTTATACCTCTGACCCTTTCCGTCGCACCGAATTCCACGCCATTCTTCGTTGCTGCTCCACTCCTTTTGATCGTAGCGTGATGATATATAGCCTTCCTCGATAAATAGGCTTCCTAACACAAAAAGTATAATTCAATTCGGACCAGTAGTTCCTGAGAATACCGTATTCAACCAAACAAACAAACTCTTCAGCTTTATAATATTAGCATAGATATACATATGAACGATATTTATAAATGTAATTATATAAAAACACTAGCTTCTGCCCGCGACTTCATTCGCGTCACATTTTTGCTCCCCTGACCCTTCCCGTCGCATCGAATTTCCTGCCAGTTTTCGTACATTTTTCGTTGCTACTCCGCTTTTTTTAATTGTAGCGTAATATTATATAGCTTTTAGCCTTCCTCAATAAATAAGCTACTCAACACAAAAATAATTTTTCAATCCGGTTTAGCAGTTTCTGAGATTAGCGCGTTCAACCAAACAAACAAACTCTTCAGCTTTATAATATTAGTATGTATAGATATAAAATATAATAGCCCACCGGTGTCAGCAACAGGGCCCAAGCTACCGGCGGCCTAGGCTCCAGAGAGAGGAATCGCCTAACAATGCGAGCCGTGTCCAGAAGTACTTCTCTCTGAAGCAACCCCTTAATCCAGCTGCTCAACGCGACCTTCCTGAGGTGTTGGTCGAGATTCTTGGTTTTTAAGCCATTGGGTGTTACGACTATTGACACAATGATCGCTAAGTCCACATACACATGTTGACAACCTCGCGAGCCAAGTCACATATAATACCTAATAAACCAGTCAGAATTTAATTAGGTATTTCCTAAATGTGTTAATGAAACTGCCAACGAAAGCATTCAAATTATTTCTTTCATATTTCATTTCCAGCGTTAAGTTTATTCTGAAATTAATTAACGAGCTTCAAACTTTTATAACGATTGTTGTCGCTGTCCGCCATTACTAAATAATAAAAGGAGACTTTAAAACTTACTCGTAAACTGAGATTTATCGGCAATATTATTTTATGCAATCTTACTTGTTTCCCTCTTGGGCGTTTTCTCAATTTTTGTTTTTTGTTAAACTAATCTCAATACTTTTTTATTATAACCGACTAAAAATTTCAACGCATTTAATTAAACTGAATTGATGTCTGAAAATAAAGACAACATCGTTAGTGTCAATAACGTTTTATTTCATTCCAAATTAAAGTGTGTTTACACTAAATAAACATGTCATATACTTTTACAAATATACTCATACTTAGATTCATAACAAATGATAACTTTTCACAATTTCGATTGCTATAATAAAAATAGAAATGGTCAAATTTGGAACTCAGTTGGTATGGTCTCCCAACTGAGTTCCAAATTTGACCATTTCTATATTATTAATAATTTTCATACTGATCCAATAAAATCTATTTCGTATGCAAAATGGATGTTATTGGATTGGAAATTATTTCAGTTTTTATTTCTAGAGATCTCAAAAACCGGAAGTCGGTTATTTATATAAGATACCAGTAATGTAAAATAATAACCCAGCTACGAACATAATATACAGAAACGCCAAACCAGATAATATTTAAACTCTAAACCACAGTACCAGTATTCTGGTTCCATTCAAGTAAATATTTATACTTCACTCGGAAAACGTGCAACTTGCCTAAAGATGACACTTGTAATATAAATACTGCAACCAGGTATCGCATTTTCTGTTCTGACTTTAAACAGATAAATCAGTCATAGGGCCCGCTTGCAACACAAACCACGTAATTTTTCGCTAAAGATACTTTAAATTAAATCATCATTCGGTTTCTCTCGTCTTCAAATTATTGACAGAAACAAAACGATGTTTTAGAAACGTTTAAAGCATTTTATGGTTTGTGGTGAAAGCAGTCCTAAGTATATACTATGCTTCATGTCTTATTTAAGGGTTAATAACTTTCTGGAACTGCAGCAATATGATGAGGTATGTAACAAGGAGGCCGACGAACTTGAATGGCAGCGAAATGTCGATGTCCAACATGCGCAGGAGTGAGAACGAGAGGTCCCTTGTCTCTGTCCACGCCAGCAGCGCTCGCGCCATGCCACGACTCGCCTTATCTGCGAAGTTACCATTACTGTTAGTAGAAATTCCGTTTACCTAGTTCCTATTTCCTTAACTATATTAAAGTTCAACGTCCAGTATGATCCATCTTTCTTGATGGTACAAGCAATGTCAGCAGCCAATCAAGGTAACACCATTTGCAGGACTAGAGTGAACATACCCAGTTGATTCTCATAAAGTCTTGAAGCAATCAGTTCTCTAAGTCTTCGAACTTCGTTGTGCACCTGATCTCCCAGCATACACGGTGAGAACAGCGGTAACATGATGCCTGCCAGTAGTCCCACATATGTCACCATGAATGATAATGGTACCTGGAGGGAAAAACATGTAAATTATACTTACTGGCTACATAATATTTATTCATGGTCTAATCTACCATACACGGTATGGTCTGGAGCATTTCAATGCAGATACAAACCAAAAATACACTTTAACTATACGATAAAACAACTTAAGGTTATTTTTGATAAATATGATTAAACTTACATCCTCCTTGATAATAGTCAAAGACACTCTGTAGCAGCAAGATAAAATGTTAAGAAATGCCGAGACGATAGTGACCAGTAACTGAAAATAAAATATAGTATCGTGTAGTAAAAGTTTAAGCACAAATTGTATGTTTTTAACCAGATTCTTGACCTCTAACTCTTACCTGCCATTTAACCGATTCAATCAAATAATTGTACGCTTTAATCATATTGTGGTACAGATTCATCACTTTATCCATTTTACAAAGAGTCTTGTTGCTGTCACCTTTCGAGTATCCAAATTGTTCTATGTTCAGGTTCTTTGAAATTTTACTGTTTGACAGTGACAGCTCCATGTAATAGTTTATTAATCGTAGCCGCGGTAAGAGAAGGCTCAGCAAATGGCCACAAAAATTTACTTCCAAAATATGAATAATCGGGAACGGCATGATGCCCAAATACAGGTCCTCCAGGCTAACAAAGATGAAAGGCAACGCAAACACAAATACAACATATATTATCATACAAATTGTTAGCATCAAGTTATTAATCGATGCTTTTCCAATCCTGGGTCTGCAACCAACTTCTTTATCAAACACATTCAACTCATTGTAATACCGCTGCATTCTCCTGATTGACACTACATTGAATACCATAAAGAAGATGCACTGGAAATAGAATATGTAAACGATGATACTCAAGAGCTCCACATCGTGCAGCTTCACCAGGACAAGCGCGTAGAGTAGCGCCAGTAGGAGTGAGTATATAGCGGACAATATTATGAAACCAACGTGTACATCCCCGAGGAGTGGCAGTCGAATTATACCAAAAGCTAGTTTACTGAGTATGAAGATTTTTGATATAGGATCTATGTAAGGTTTATCACTAGAGCTAAGATAAGTGTTCACGAGGACCGATGGAGGCGTCATATCGACTTCTAAGCACGAATATAAATGAACGTTTAGTTCCTAACGAAAACAATTTATAAAAACATAGCGGTGACAAGTAATAATCTAATTCAAATGACAATATTATCTATAGTTCATATCAGACGGAATATACCATTAAATTAATTAGAAGGTCCGTTGCCCTACACAACTTGACACACGTCGACTTTATAAATTAATATAATGCATTACGAAATAAAAGGAAAATACCATTGGAATGTCCTTGTGTGCCTTAGACACAAGAATTGAACTCAAAATGCCTAAATAAAGCTAAAAAAAACAATTTGGAAACGCGCTACGGCGAACACTAAATAAATCGTTATCCATCCTGGTAGAAAATCGATTTATTCAGTGTTAGATTATATTGCGTGAAAATTCCGATTCATATTCAGCCAATCGTAGCGCAATTTCAAACCAGAAATGATTCTTTCGGCGCCCTTTGTACACCACAAAAGCTAAATCTTTTTTTGTACCCAGGTCTTCGGTTGCGTTAAAACACATTTGAATTGGGATCCATCACATGCAACATCCCGTATAACTAAAAGGTTAGACAAATGCGTTTACTGTATCCATATTTCGCAAGCTTAGTCCCAAATGAGAGTGGATGAGTCATTTATAATTGGGATATTACATTATATGATTGTTATGGATGTAATCGACTTTAAGACTATTCAAAAGTGCCTGTAAATAGTTTCATTGAAATAAACGCTTTAAGCATGAGTTTGGCTAAGTTGATGTAATTTTAACCCACTTAATGAATTATGGTTCCTCTATAATCTATTTCAAAGAGTTGCACTTAGAGACAAAAATATTATGACATCAACCTTCACAAAATACTTTAGTAATTTAAAACACAGGTTTAATAACAGAAACACCACTCAAATCATAATGTGATATTATGATTTGAGTATGAGTGTATACAAAAACAGGTAGCTTCTTATTGTGTCTACATTTTCACTACACTCAGAAACGTGCAACTTTGCATTACCATAAAAAAAACGTCAATTTTTATACCAGAAATGATCCTTGGGATAAAAGGTAGACTATACTTCTTATTTTAGGGATTAATAACTTTCTGGAACTGTAGCAATATGATGAGGTAGGTGACAAGGAGGCCGACGAACTTGAACGGCAGCGAAATGTCGATGTCCAACATGCGCAGGAGTGAGAACGAGAGGTCCCTTGTCTCTGTCCACGCCAGCAGCGCCCGCGCCATGCCACGACTCGCCTTATCTGAGAAGATAACATCCCCATCAATCGCACGTCACTTCATTCGTATTGTATAACCAAAATGTAACTTCAAACCGGTACACAAATGCCATCTAAATACTATTATAACATCGAAATTTAAATGGAAAAATTATCTCACAGAGAAGTCTGTGTCTCAGTAATAATAAAATAATCGGCTTCAAATGTACCCAACATTTGAAGCCGATTATTTATTGTAATATTTATTTATTGCAATACTAGCATTGCAGGCATGCCTGCCAGGGTCACGAGATTTGTTCGAAAGAGTTGCCGTGGCCTTGGCCTAGGCAACTGAAGGAACACGGTTGGGTTTTAGTCAGTAAAAGTCTGACACGCCCTCCCGTTCCGCCCAGAGCGGAGGTCGTGATTTGATGATTTCCCACCCAAAAAAAAGGTTTCCGTCTATTCATGAAGTCTGTCATCAACATTTAACAGCCGTCATCGACTGTGTCACCATGTTCTCAGACGCGATTCCGAGGTTTCGATGGGTTCAAGGAACGACCCATTTTTTTTTTTTTTCAGGATGGGAAATCATCAAATGACTTCTCCCGCTCTGGGCGGAGCGGGAGGGCGTGTCAGACTTTTACTGACTAAAACCCACCCATGTTCCATCAGTTGCCCATGTGCCAGGGTCACGGTATCTCTTTCGAACAATCACGCGACCCCGGCAGGCATCGGTCCTAGTAGACCCCTACAAAGGAACGACCCTGATGTTAATAAATAGCCTTCATCAAAAACTGGGCTTTCAAATGCAAAATAAGTAATTTTTTAAATCCACCTGATAGTTTCAGAAATAAGCGCGTTTTAAAAAAAAAACAACAAGCTCTTAATTTAGTGCAGATAGATTTTAAGAGCTGTAGTTTTCTTTCATCATCATAACATATCGATAGCCATCACGTCTCTATGCTAAGTAGTTAATTTATTTCACCTTGCATCGAAGTATACAAGTATTCTTCAAGGTTAACGATCACGGGCCGGACTGGACCTGGTGGATAGAAAACGTACTCAGGGCAGAGCACCGGCAAGATGGTCAGAATACGCGGTCCAGAAGGCTGTCGGAAGCAACATTTATTCGGAGAAGCGTCGTATGCTACCCCAATCCTTAGCATTGTGGGAATGACGAAGAAGAAGAAGAAAAATACATGCAGAAATAATAAGGTGATCCCTCCATGTTACATTCTAATATTCAGTCTTATTACCGCATACATTATCTATGCTGATTTTGATGAATCTGATCTAACATATCTATTCTAATATTATAAAGCTGAAGAGTTTGTTTGTTTGTTTGTTTGTTTGATTGAACGCGCTAATCTCAGGAACTACTGGTCCGAATTGAAAAATTCTTTTTGTGTTGGGTAGCCTATTTATCGTGGGAGGCTATAGGCTATATAACATCACGCTACAACTAAGAGGAGCGGAGCAGTAATGAAAAATGTTGCAAAAACGGGGAACATTTATTCCTTTTGAGAGTTTCCGTTGCGTGCGCTGCGTAAACGGTTAAAGTAACTCAAAAATCATGTATGACGGAATTGTTCCTTTTAAAAAGTTCTAAAAAAAAGTCCGCGAGAGCATATGTCTATCTTTTAAGGTTGACTCACTATAACTCAAAAGGAGCGAGCAGCAACGAAAAATGGATGAAAACTAGCAGGCAAATCGATGCGACGGGAAGGGTCAGGGGAGCAAAAATTTGACGCGGACGAAGTCGCGGGCAGAAGCTAGTATAGTAATAAAGTCCTCCAGACCGTATTTCGGCCACGGCGGCCAATGTCGATGGAGACTATCCATCGGCGCGGGAGATATCATAGTGCTCAAGTGTGTGCGCAGACACAGGAGCACTCACTTTTCCCTCACTCTCATAGTCCGATGGGACGGCAATCCGACACGACCGGACAGAGATCAGGCATAGGACCAACAGCTTAACGTACTTTCCGAGGCAGGGGTTATCATACCGCCAACTTCCAAACTCCGGGCTGCTACTACGAAATTCCTAATGGAAAATTCCAGTAACACTTTGCCCGATCCAGGAGTCGAACCCAGGACCCCACGCTCAGCAGTCGCGCTTGCGACCACGAGACCAACGGAGCAGTTAACATATAGGTATGTAATCAAAGAGATTGCGACTAACTAGCATCGCTAAGTTAAGTCGGTAATGATAAGTTTGAGTACAGTTCAATCCCCGAGAGAGCAGACCCATAAAGGTTGATTTAGACCGAACGAATATAGAATCATAACAAGAGCAATAGCACTATTTTAATCGATTTTCTTGATATTTTTGTACAGTTAGATTAACAGAACAATTCTCATTCCCTGTTTCCATTTAAGCCTATATGGACACAGACCTCTTCGTGAGAGGGGGTGGGTAATAGTCCACCACGCAGGCCCAGTGCGGGTTGCTAGATTTAACATGTCTTTTAATTTTTGTTTCTAGGATATGCTGCTTTCCTCACGCTGTTTTTGTTCACCGTTTGTTCAAACCCTAAATCCAACAATTCTTAAGTCACGGCTGTTACCACTGTGCAACTACTGCTCTCACCACTGCTTTCCTTGTTTATACTAAGAGATTTGACAGAGTGGGGATAGAATATACATTCGCTTAAAGTCTAAACACACCTTAAGAGGCAATTAGTTGCACGGGGACGCCTTGTATAATTATGAGATTTGCGTGCACTGGCGTGTTAAATTATCGTGGAAATAGGGATTTGTAGTGCTCCTAAATTGGTCTTGCTGGTGCTCCAGCAGGACCAATAAGCAAGTAGTAGTAAGCAAGCTTTCAATCGGCAATTTTAATACACCTTTGAGTATTAAGAGCACAGTGAGATAAAGAAGTACTTAAGTGAACCTACCCAATTGATTCTCATAAAGCCTTGATGCAAGCAGCTCCCTCAGTCTTCGAACTTCGTTATGTACTTTGTCTCCCAGCATGCAAGGTGAGAATAATGGTAACATAAGGCCTGCCAGTAGCCCGACATATGTGACCATGAATGATAATGGCACCTAGAAGTATAAACATGAATAGAGCAGAGAAGAACTAGAGCTAAACTGGAAAAGATCGTTGCTTCTTTAATTTATACATGGAATGAGAAGGTGCTACTCTGAAATGGCACTGTCTCATCATTGTGACGAGAGAGAGAACAGAGTACGGAGTAGCGCAGTGCTATCGGCGGATTGCTCTGTCGTTCACCAAATTTGACACATAGATTTTGTTAAACTTACGTCTTCCTTGATAATAGTCAAAGACACTCTGTAGCAGCAAGATAAAATGTTAAGGAAAGCCGATACTATGGTGACCAGCAACTGAAAATAAAATATCCTGTTATATGTAGTTGGTACTAATTAGTTCCGTTTTACCAGATCCTTAACCTATACTCTTACCTGCCATTTAACCGACTCTATCAAATAATTGTACGATTTAATCATATTGTGGTACAAATTCATCACTTTATCCATTTTACAAAGAGTCTTGTTACTGTCGGCTTTCGAGTATCCAAACTGTTCTATGTTTAGGGTTTTCGTTATCTTACTGTTTGTCAACGACAGCTCCATGTAATAGTTTATTAAACGCAGCCGCGGTAAGAGAAGGCTCAGCAAATGACCACAAAAATGTACTTCCATAATATGAATGATTGGGAACGGCATCATTCCTAAATTTAGGTTCTCTAGGCTAACACAGATATGAGGCAGCGCGAACAGTATCACCATGTACAGCATCATAACGATTGTTGAGATTAAGTTATTTATCGATGCTCTTCCAATCCTCGGTCTGCAGCCAACTTCTTTGTCAAACACATTCAACTCGTTGTAATAACGCTGCATTCTTCCGATTGACACTACATTGAATGTCATAAAAAATATGCACTGTATACAGAATATACAAATAACAATATTCAAGGGATATGCGTTTATGTTATCGTGCACAACGTATCCGTAGGAACAAGCCAGTAGGAGCGAGTACATAGCCGAAATCATTATGTAACCATAATGTACGTCCCCGAGGAGTGGTAAACGAATAGTACCAAAAGCCAGTTGACTCATAATGAAAACTTTAGAAATAGGATCGATGTAGGGCTTATCATTGCCGCTGAGATAAGTGTTCACGAGAACTGACGGAGGCGTCATGTCGACAACTAGACGGGTCTTGTAATGAGCTTTGAGCACCTTATAACAATAAAATGGTGGCGACAGTTAATAATCTATTTCGAATTACAATATAATCAGTACTTCATATCGGACGGAGTACCATTAAATTAATAAGATGGTATATTGTTTTTCACAACATACCGATGTAATAATTAATGTTCATTTATTAGAAAAGCACCTGTCAATAAATTTTAAT
This sequence comes from Aporophyla lueneburgensis, assembly GCA_932294355.1. Lineage (NCBI taxonomy): Eukaryota > Metazoa > Arthropoda > Insecta > Lepidoptera > Noctuidae > Aporophyla > Aporophyla lueneburgensis. The sequence goes on from OW028754.1 coordinate 16,627,073, forward strand.
TTATCTAAATGAAAATATGGTTAAAATATTTTTTGGAAGACGCTGTGTGGGATATTAACTTGATTTATTTATTTTAAATCCGTTCGTGAAATTGATAAAGCTGGTCCAAATGCAACATTCGTTTGAAGGGGTACAATTCCTAATTTGAAATTATGCTATTCATCTTTTTCCCATTTTGTACGTAATGACCGTAATCCCACACAGCTATAGAAATTTTGGGACTTCTGATCAATAAACTGTGACAAGTAGTTTTTTTAGTCGTCTCTTATGTTAACCTAACAGTAACAAAATAATGAAAAGAAATTAAAGTCAAGTCAAGGCTATATGGTGGATGCATTAACACTTCTCAACCAAGCCGTGTCAATTTTTGATGAGTTGCTAAAGATATGTGTGGTCTGGATTTTCATGATGAAGTACCAAATCCCTTCTCTTAATCAATTCTGGCCGTTTTTTTTTTCTCAATTTCTTGCTGGAGTCTGATCAGGTGGCGTATTTACAAAGGCTATACTATTTTAGTCACGAGTCAGACTCTAATCAGTGAGCTTTTGTTTATGCATATTACTCAACAATACCTAGTCTATCTCAGTAAAAAAATTGACTCAAATAGACTAGCTTTTTGTTTTAATATTTTCAAAGAAAATGCATGGACAAAATCTAGTTCTATATAATACATATCACTCGAATAGCTAAGGTTTTGGCGAGATATTTTTAAATTTATACACGCAACAAGTGGGTAGTGTTCTTTACCTAATAAAAGTACTTCTCGTTTGTTAATTCGTTTTATTTTTGTTTATCAAATACATAATAGAAACGACCAATTAAAACTTTTTTACAAAAAAAAACAACCGACTTCCTTAAAAACACTACAAAGTGAAAAATAACTTTAATTTCGGCAGTCGGTGTCTTAAGATTTGTATTTAAGGTTTTTGCCACCGACTTCCGAAATTAAAGTTATTTTTCACTTTGTAGTGTTTTTAAGGAAGTCGGTTGTTTTTTTTTTGTAAAAAAGTTTTTATTTTTAAATTTTTAGTTTTGGTATCTACCACGCACTAATTACAAACAAACAATGCATATTAATGCGATAGCAGAAATCGCGGTTGATTTGCCGTCATTTTTTAAAGAGTTCCGGTGTCTGTCTCCGGAACTCATCATCAGATCTACATGAAATTTATATGGGACCATTTCGAAATAAACTTCTTTCGAACAAAAAAAGAATTTTGGAAATCCGTTTATATATGACGGAGTTATGGCCGAACATACATAAAAAAAAAAAAAAATAATAATATAAACATCCGAATTGATAACCTCCTCCTTTTTGAAGTCGGTTAAAAATGATAACAGTTGCCATGTAACTATCAACCTATAATTGAAGCTTATCTATTTGATTAATATGTATTCAAAATTAATATGTATGTAACTGATTGCCACCTGCGCTAAGGTAGGTTGACGGAGCCCCGCTCCGCGGGGCTCCTATTTCTGGGTGGTTTAAAAAAATATAACCACGAAGGCTAAGGCGGGTGCTCCGCTCTGCTTCGCTCCCGCCTTAGCCTTCTAACCTAACCTATCCAAGTCGGGGTAGTCTGAGTCGGGGTATTAACCATGGATGGGATTTCGTCCACGCGTGACTGAAATGGTACTAGGTTTTGTCCGTGCATTTTCTTTGAAAATATCAAAACAAAAAGCTAGTCTATTTGAGTCATTTTTTTTACTGAGATAGACTAGGTATTGTCGAGTAATATTCAGAAACAAAAGCTCACTGATTAGAGTCTGACTCGTGACTAAAATAGTATAGCCTTTGTAAATTCGCGATCAGGTGTTGGCAGCTTTGTCAAGGTAAAAGCTCGTAATGAACGATGCCCTTCCGATCACGATACACACAGCATCATCTTAATGCGAGTTAATCCTGGTTTCACTATTGTCTATGGAGCTTGCCTGTCTTTGATCATGATTTTTTTCGCACCTTCTTGTTGTAAGTGATCCACTTTTCACCATCAGTGATCAATCTTTTCAAAAATAGTTCGGTGTCATTACGTTACAAAAGACAATCGCAAATGAGTACACGATTCACTAGGTTTCTTTCAGCGAACTAATGTTGCACTCAAATACCAAGCTTCTGTGTGTACCCAGACTTTTCCAAATAGATCAAAACTGTATTGTGGTCAACCCCTAACTCTTGGGCTCCGTCATAATTACTAATATGATGATTTTGCTCCACTTTTCCAAAAAATGGCATCCAATTCATCCGTAACAGAGCGAACTGCATCTTTGACATCAAAATTCATGGACTGTAAACGCTAAACGAACTTTCTGCTACTCTTACCGACACTGGCTCATAAACGCCACATATTTATTTCGCAGCTTGTGTCGCATTTTTTCCTTTGTAAGAAAACTTCAAAATGCCGTACTTCCAGACTCGTATTTCTTCGCTATTATCGATTACTAAATCATTTTGCTGAAAAAAGGCAAGGAGAGTTATTAAATTTGAATTGTTTGCAAAAAAAAAATTGGAAAAAGTGACGGATAGATAATAACGATGAATTAATATTTCTTTTAATTTTATGCAAACATTTTTTTTTCTTTTGTGAGAAATCGTTACCCTTCATAAGGGCCCCCAAACAAATTTTTATACGGGGCCCCGCCAAGGCACGCTACGCCACTGTATGTAGGTATACTTATCTCAAACTTTGATGTTACAACTGTCTTGGTAACTGAAACGGATATACACTACTCAATATCAGTGTTAACTGTGCTTGATAGGATTATGCACAATTGGATTTCAGTCAGTTCACGCTCACACAAGCGCTTCTTGGCTCGGAGCTCTGATTAAAGACGCCGTCAGAACTGTGGGTGGCCATACGAAGATTCCTACTGTACGCATCAAGAGATTGGGAAATGGCCGATAGTGACAATAAAAAAAAAAATTACATACCTCTCCTGTACTAGGTACATATTTAGGTCAGACAATATGATCACATAAATTCCTCACTTATAGGTCCAGCCTTTTGTAAATTTTCTATCATTTTGCTACACTTATCTATATTTTCAATTGGCTATTGAAAATATAAGATTTAAAATATGTATATTTCATCCACATTACTTTTATGTTTGTTTTTTTTCTTTAAGAATTCCAGATCATTGCACGGCGTTAATTTACATTTTACGAGATTGGTTTGTTGATTGGTTGTTGAGTTTAGAAAATATCATTAAGTAAATCCGCCAATTCCTTCCCCACTGCGAATCAAGATGGAACCCAAAAATGAGCTTCAATTTTATTCAGAAATTCAACGGAATTTTCAAATAACGAAGCCGTATCGTAATCTCATTCCATGCGTCATAGAGAGCTGACTTTATGACCGACCGCCACAGCTGCTGAAATTTTAAAATCCATTTATATAGTAACCTATGCCGTGTTTGACATTTTAAATCCCAAATGCGTTCTGTAGATAGCAACTCGTGTACATTTTATATTTCTTCCCAATACATCCAAAGAATTAAAAACCTTTGAAAGCTTTAGCTACAATTTTTCTTCCAAGTTAACGGCAGCTGGAGTAAATGTTTTAAACAATGGACTCGACTTAAAATATAGCTCACGTTTTCCGTGACTTTTACGATATTGTGTGTATTGTCGGGTGAATCACGTTTCGTGAACAAAGGACTCACACTAGTCACGGCGACATAAACACTTGTGCAAATAAAACCAAAAAAATATAAAACGCGAGAGAATCGGGCCAGATAAACTCGTAGGACCTGCTTGGCTTTTGAATTGAACTGAGAGATTCGACTTAAATTATGGAGAAATATGTATAGCTGCTTTTGATTCAATTTATGTGCAGTTGACATAGCTGAACTGATGAAATTCGATTTTCCTATATAAAAAACTCGTGGAACCTAAAGGGGCCGCTCCGAACGGGAAAGACGCGGATTGGTATTTCCGACTCCTAACAATAAAATCAAACGGAGGCCATATTAAGCTTGAAAAGGTTGCAAATCTTGAAAATGCATCTTTAAAAAAAAAAACATGTCACCAAACGGCATCAGTAATTTTCACTGGCTTTACCCGAACGAGTTTTTTTCATTTCAGTCCTATAAAATTCTTTTTTAAATATTGATTTACTTAGTTCTTTAAAAATACCACCCGAAAGCAGGCTGGTATTGCTGAAAAAAAATATAGGAGCTGGCTTTTAATTTACTCAAAAGGGTTTTTTTTTTTTGTGATGTCTGTAATATTTTTGGAGGTTTTCAGCCAACCTCTATATATTTTAATTTAGTTCCAAAAATGCTAACATTTCAAATACAGAGGTAAGTATTATAAAACTCACGATTACCATACCACTGGGCTTGTATGGTAACCGTGTATAATACTGTTACGTAGATCGTAAAGTCTAGAAACATCACGCTAATTCCATCTAAGGACGGGGCAGTGTTGGAAACTACTGGAAATGACACGCTAACGCCATCTGTTATTGAGTAGCAAGTACTACACGAAATTGTACGTAGACGCTACTGCCATCTTTTGTCGAATAGTGGGATTAAACAGTTCAATGGAAGTTACTAGAAGCTTCTACGCTGTGGCAGTGTCGAATGTTCGAGAATGTTCTGCTCGGGATATAAATAGCGGATTGTCGGGCCGACAAGCAGTTGTCCATCAGGTACACCGTATCGTCGAACATATCAATGCTGGTTTTCAGAAAACAATTGAGAAATGGTGAGAAATCTTTCTAACTTTTCATTTCTTCTTTTGTAAAATGTCGTCTACTTAATGGTATCAAAACCAGCCAGATACAAGCAGTACAGCCAAAGAGAATTTACAACAACTTTTTACTCTAAATACGAAAAAACCGTGATCTATAATGTAAATATCACAAAAATGGGAAACTTTTTTCGGGCATTCAATTAGGATTCTCCATTTAATAAGCCCACGAACAAAACTATGGTTAACCTTTATTCCGTTAAATTCTGTTCTAGATTTTCTTTGAGCAAACCTCTTATATGTTGGCAAATGCACATTTTCGTCCTTATTTTGCTGCAAGTGGCAAAAATACGGACTTTATTTCAGGAGCTACAAAATGTATGACTTTAATCCTTTCTTCCCGTTTTGCTATTTATTTCCACGGTCGTATTATTTGTCACAGTTGTATCTCATAATGTTCACTCACTTTACAAATGTGATTACGCTTTTCCTCTTGCGTCAGAAAATATGATGTTGTGTCAACTTGCGTCCTCTCTGCTCTCATAATGATTAGGAATAAAAATTGTGTCCTTCTCCACCCAGCTCTTTGTTCCCCACTTCAAATTAACTACAAAAAAGTTATAAAAGCCTTTGTTTGTCCATGGGGCGCACCCACCCGTTGTCACCGTAAACTTATTATGTCGCTTTCTACAATAATGGAAGGGAAAATTGTTTATCTACTCGAAATAAGCACCCTTTTGATTCACTGATGAGATAAAGTTACATTCTTTAGACACAAACATTGTTTTCGCTTCCGTTTTCCTTAACTCTTGTGATGATTTTAGGTTTCATAAATTAGCTTTTTATGTGCACCTTTGTTTTATTATTTTATCGATTTCTTCTGCCCTTGATAATATTAATAATAATCCGCCTATAGTGTCCCACTACAGGGCAAAGGCTTCCCTTTCCTTTTTCCACTCAACTCTATCCTGAGCCAGTAAGAACCAATCCCTCATGTAGGCGTTGAGTTCGTCCCGCCATCTACGCCTGGATCTTCCGCGATGCCGTATGACGTTTTCGGGGCCCCATGTTGTGGTGATCTTAGCCCAAACGTGTCCAGGCTAGTCCCATTTGAACTTAGCTGCTTTTCGGGTGACGTCCACGATTTGTGTTTTAGAGCGCAGTATCGTGTTCGTTATCCGATCGGTAAGTGTAACTCCGAGGATGCTACGCTCCAACGCTCGCTGGCAAACCTTGAGCCTGGTCCTCTGCTGAACTGTCAAAGACCAGGTTTCAGCGCCGTATATAAGGATAGGGAGAATGCACACGTCCATTAATTTACGTTTGTGGCAAATTGATCAATAGTTCTTCCAGGCGTTTTCAGTCCGCGGGCAACTTCTTTTTCTTGTCTCGCCTGGAAGAGAGACTATTTGGCCGAGGTAGATATACTGGGTGTTAGTGTAAACACCGTTATCCTTGAAACCAGTGATTTGGTTTCGTTAATAGAACGTAAAATCAATGAAAAAAAAAAACAACTTTTTTTTTTAAAAGAAAATCTGCATTTTTCCACAAGAATATTTCACCCTATGCGCGAGGGCAACAAACTTCGGGAACCACACCGCGTTGCACGACGCGACGCCGACACGGGTCGCGACCCCGCAGTCAGTCAGCTGGCAGTCTCGCTAGCGATCGCACGTAACGCCGCGTCTTAGCGTCCGTCGCTCATTTCTCGCGCGTGAATTGAGTGTGTTACAATGTCTTACACAAATGAACAGTGAACTGAAATGGCTCGGCTTTACGCCATTGCGGGTAATAATCTGAACGGGGCGCGTAGGATGTACGCAGAATTGTTCCCTGGACAACCTGTGCCAAACCGTGAAACGATGTTGGCGGCGCGCAACGTACCTACGGCCAGTTCACTGTGCCGGCGGTTCAATTTTCAATGTTTCCCACTGGACACTATGGACAATACTCTCCTCATCGATCGTCAACATCCATATCATTTCAGCCGGTCCAAGAACTAAATGATAACGATCGCATACCACGGATGGTATTTTCGCAGTGGCTTATCAATAACCTCGATAACAACAGAATGTTGGACGGACCCCATTTTGAACACGTGTTGAGGTTAATGTAGGTCGGTAAGTGTTGATATTTTATTCAGTCAGTGTAAATTTAATTTAATTTTTAATTAAACTGTATGTACATAAAATTGTGATTAACTTTTTAAATACGCTAAAAGTACCTACCCAATGGTTTGGTTTATTAAAAACAAAATGTTTTCAAATCATTTAGAATCCAAAGACATTTCGAATCAAATTTACATTTAGACTCGTCACGCAATACCAAAGGTAGGTATTTGTGGCCGTCCTAAGCCAAGATAAGTATGATGGGAAAGTTACATCACAGGTAATGTGTATTTATGTGTTGTGTGGACGGAACGCCTGGCGATCGTTGTAGTGATTACGTCACTGATGCGCATATCCATGAATTTGCGGGCGGTCTGGGATAAAATCCGTTCTTAACCTTTTAAGGAAAATATTTTTTTTTTAACTCGCTCTGTTATTTTATATTTAAGTCAAATTACCCATGGGTTAAGTGACAACGGTGTTTACCCTTACAGTCTGTATATGAGGTAGATATAAACACCAACTTTAATTTGTAACGTAACATTTAGTTGTAGTCCCTTGAAAATATGAACCTTTGTATCAAAAATGCTAGCAAATAAATAACAAAACTCATAATTTAAAGAAAACAAGCGCTACACGTGAATGCAACAAATAGCGGTAGAGTATGCGCATATGAAGTCCTACATTGTTACAGAGTTTGAAACTGTTTGTACTGTAAGTAAGTTACAGTGAACCGAGCGGATACAGTGTAGTTTTAAATTAAATATGAGCCATGCCTAGAGCACTCCACGGCTGAATACATAGAGATGAGCTCCATTTATAAGCATTACATGCAAATCTAAAACTATACGATCGAATACAGATGCAAAGAGAAAGGTCAGATACTGCTATTGTACCATCCACTGCGCATCCATGGCAACAAATTACCATTGATTATTGATAGCTTCCTTATTTCGTAGCAGTAAGGATGGTTTTGGTAAGGTTAGTGTTACTAGTGACGTGTGGACTACGGTGTACAATGCGGGCGTCGACTGTGCTAGCGGGATTTCGATATCTCCTGCGTTTACGACCTAGCTAACGTTGCATTTTCATATCACGTACATAATATATTTCCAATCTGTAATTTCATAGAAAGCATTTCGAGCTAGCACACACTTAGTGGCTGTGTGCTAGCTCAAAATGTTTCTAACAACACGATACTTCTTTATTAAATTGTGCAGAGTGCACTAAGGTGGGCAATGGTGGTCCAGTGGTACCGGTCCTGCCTTTTTTTTTTTTTTTTTCAGGATGGGAAATCATCAAATGACTTCTCCCGCTCTGGGCGGAGCGGGAGGGCGTGTCAGACTTTTACTGACTAAAACCCACCCGTGTTCCATCAGTTGCCCATGTGCCAGGGTCACGGTATTTCTTTCGAACAGTCACGCGACCCCGGCAGGCATCGGTCCTAGTAGACCCCTACACTGCTGCTGACATCTCTTTGAGGCGCACGTGGAACACTGTGCGCCGTCGACCCGAGCTTGGTCGCGGTGAGTCGGGGTCGCGTGATTGTTCGAAAGAGATACCGTATCTTTCGAACAATCACGCGACCCCGACTCACGAGTTGTTCGTCATGGGTTCGATCCTAAGCAGGCGCTTTACTTTCTGTAATTTATTTCATCACCACCGCTCTCAAAAACCGTGAAGAAACATCGTGAGGAAACCGATATCCTGCCAGGGTCGCTAGTTTTGTTTGAAAGAGATACCGTGGCCCTGGCATATGGGTTACTGAAGGAACACGGGTGGATTTTAATCAGTAAAAGTCTGACACGCCCTTCCGCTCCACTCTAGAGCGGTAGAAGACATTTGATGATTTCCCACCCACAAAAAAAAGGGAAACCGGCGTATACAAAAACGGCACATTCAATGGCATGTTACATCTACCAACTCCTTCCCTCTCACAGAGAGGAGGCCTGTGTGATTATGCTACTATGCTATGCACTAAGGAAGGATTTTTGTAACTGCAAGTAAAACAGCTGACAAGTTTAGTAATGTCGCTGGCAGCTAGTAGTTACCTAGAAGCTACCACACACATAAAAAGTAAGATAACGTCCTTTTTTTTGTGGGTGCCAAATCATCAAATAACGTCTCCCGCTCTGGGCGGAGCGAAAGCGCGTGTCAGACTTTTACTGACTATAACCCACCCGTGTTCCTTCCTTCCATGTGCCAGGGCCACGGTATCTCTTTCGAACAAATCTCGCGACCCTGGCAGGAAGAACACGTCCTTACGGCATTTACCTAACTTAAACTGTCGCTCATCAGATTATTCAGCAACAGTGGTGTTTTTTGGTACATATAAATGTACAAAAAAACACCACTGTTGCTTACACATAATTCATTTTTATTGTTTACCAACTCGAATTTTCAGCAGAACCTTATATTTACATAAATCTAAAACAGACGCCGAGAATAATATTATGAATCATGTGAATTGAGTTACTTGGATATAGACATACAATATGTATGAGCTTACCATACAACATAGGTGGAAATACTTTGCAATGATTTTGTAGGCTCACGGAACATCAACAGAAATTGAAATAGAAAATAGGCTCCCATAGAAAAGTACTTTCCTACCTACGACTATTCAGTTTGTGACTGTATGAATAAAATGAAATGCTGTTCGTTGCAAGCGCAACATTTGAGAACAGCTGGACCGATTTGATTATTTTTATTGTTTTAAAATAAGAACAGATAGGTATGTACACTATTAGTAAGAATCGCTTTCATTTTGATATTTCCGCAACATTCATGGCGTTGTTTTCGTTACTAATAATATTTTTTTTCGAACATCCGTAAAAATGGGTGACAAATAAGCCCCAAAATGATTCATTTAGATTCTGACTAGTAGTGTGATCCGGAATTAGGGTGCAGTTTTGGGCACGCCACAATTGCGGCGGTAAGTCCTCTCTTTGAGGAGTGGATAGAGAAGCGCCACGGCATCCTCACCTTCCGCCTGACGCAGATTCTCACCGGGCACGGGTGCTTCGGTGGGATCCTGTTCAGGATAAAGCGGGAGGAAACGCCCGGGTGTTCATTATGAGGATCGTCTAGAGGACACGGTGGAGCATACAGTGGAACTGCCTGGGCGGAGCACTGCCGTGTCCTCGTGGAGGCGATCGGCGGCGGTGACGTCTCGTGTCCGGCCCTGGTGCGAGCCATGGTACGGAGCGAGAGGGCATGGGAAGCCGTCACCTTCTTCTGCGAAGCAGTAATGCTTGCGAAGGAGAAGGCGGGGTGGCAGTCTCTGCGCCCTCACGTCCCTAGCCGCCGCAGGAGGAGACGCCCCGGGCGTCGGGAATCGATAGCTGACTCCCGGCCACCGTAGGTACGAGCTTGCGGGCGGAGAGCAATGGGTAGCTCGCCGCCCGGTAAAGACCAAGCTCGAGTTGACGTCGCGTAGTGTTCCACGCGCGCCTCAAAGAGATGTCAGCAGCACTGAAGGGGTCTGCTAGGACCGATGCCTGCCGAGGTCGCGAGATTGTTCGAAAGAGATACCATGACCCTGGCACATGGGCAACTGAAGGAACACGGGTGGGTTTTAGTCAGTAAAAGTCTGACACGCCCTCCAGCTCCGCCCAGAGCGGGAGAAGTCATTTGATGACGTCCCATCCAAAAAAAAAAGGGTGCAGTGTTCTGGAAAATTTTCAAATCAGGAAAAAGTGAACGTCCTCTTTTTATGGGATTTTTGTATCAATTACTGAACAGGACAAAGTCTTGGGTCAGCAAGTTTCTGACAAAAAACACTGTATTGGCAAATTACATTAAATTTTCAGTCGATTACTCTACCTTTCATTAAATAAGTAGGTATCTATTGAATTCATCTTTTTTCTTCGTATATTAGGTATATATAAAAGTAGGTAAATGTCTCGTGTCTGACCATCAAGGGCGAGGACAAATAATGCATGCTACTTAATTTAAAATATAGATTGGGCTACAATTGTATTACAGAAATAGAGATCTAGATAAACAAAAAGAAAGTCTTTACAACTACGCTGCCTACGTATGTAGTTAGTGATTCAACATCGAAATCAAAAGCTAATTTCTTACAACACAAAACTCACATAGAACTACAACAGCACAATATTCAGACAAAACAACAATCAAATCTACATCTAAAACCGATTACTGGGTACCCAATCAAGAGATAGCAGAGCATTGTAGTAACAAAATCAAGAGAAATATTATGAATTATGATATACGATGCGACTAAACGCGGTAACAAATAGACGGTTTCCTATCGTTCTGGCGGCTAATACGGGAAACAAGCGATGTTTTCTGCAGCCCTAATCAATCATGTGACGCCACGCAACACCCCTATAGGATATATCCCGATCTATCTATAGGTTTTATTGTGTAGTACCTTTTGCCCGCGGCTACAGTCACGCAGAGGTTGGAAATTATCCCAGCCACACTACCGGAACAAATAGTATTCTGTGTTAACCCAGATTGCTTATAAATGGTCTTTGTACCCAATTTCATCCATATCCATTATTTTGTTGATTTGATTGCGTGATGAGTATAAAGCATACTTACAGAGTTTCACATGTTTAATATTAGTAGGATAATTATCGGAATACTGCTAGGTTGCCTTCTTAATGAATTTATAAAGAAAACCAGCTTTTGCCCGCAGCTTCGCAAGCGTTAAAAATAACAATAAAAATAGAATGTTTTTTTTTTTTCATAAAATGTACCCTATGTTACTTCTAATACCTATATGTGTACAAAGTTTCATGTTAAGTAGTTTTCGCGTGAATGCGTAACAAACAAACTGACATTCACATTTATAATATTAGTATGATTAATTGTCACTTGAGAATTACGGACCACAGGAAAATTAATGCGTTCGTAAATTTTTTTCACCCTTCTCTGTGAATGTTGGCATATCTCATCATCATCATCATCATTATTTCAGCCGAAAGACGTCCACTGCTGGACATAGGCCTCCCCCAAGCACCGCCACTTCGACCTGTTCTGAGCTTCTCGCATCCAACGTATTCCTGCGGCCTTCACCAGGTTATCGGTCAATGGGCAGAGCACATTGCTCGCAGAACAGATGGCCGATGGGGCCAGAAGGTTCTAGAATGACGACCGCGTACTGGAAGACAGAGCGTTGGAAGGCCTCCCACAAGATGGGCCGATGACCTGGTTGGTATATCCACTAATAAGATATTTTTTTTAATGTTGACGTGTAGTTAAAAGGATAATAAGATGTTACCGGTCACTGGCTCGCTTGCTCGGCATGATAACTTGCGGTCATTTCCCCCCTTTTAGTAGTGCCCGCTGCACAACAATGAACTGAGATAATAAAGAATAAAGTTCCGTGGAAAGTGTTATTTTGTCATAATTTTGTAAAGGAAGCAGACAGACATGTAACTAGGGAGGTTATGGCGACGTTTCATTTTACCATCTGAAAGGTTTCTATATGATTCTCCTAAATATCTAAACCTAGTGGATTTTAACATTTGTTTTTCAATAAAACTTTGTATACCTGTGCACATAATAATAAAGAACATCACTTTGGTAGATAAAACCACCGAAATATACAACATTAATTTTGTCACATATCTTATCATGATTTTATTACAGAAAAAGTAATTTCCTAAATCGGACAAGCTCACCGTCACAGTTCGTATACCTACAACACGAAACCACGGAGAGCTCTAGATATCGGTACGTAGGTACATTTAACATAATCACTTTATCGACATTGGCTCCGTGATTGATGCACATTTAGAGCGGATTCCCACTTCCGGATAGATATCGGAAATATATAAAATATTTCGGTTTTGCTGAGTTTAATACCTACGGAATCATGAATTGGAAATCAGAGGAAAATAGATACAGATTTAATTACTTTGCCATTGTGACAATTGACTCTGTTGTTTTGTTTTGGTTCTGAGTAAAATAAAAAATATGTTTAAAGGTAATAGGGTAGGCTCTTCTGCCAAAATCTTTAATATGCACCCCAAAGATAAGGGAGCTTAGGGTACTATCCGACGGGTTTATACCCAAGTAAACCAAGACATAAAAACCCCGAGCTATATTACCAACACGCGTTTCATGTGAAAACGTTGGCCACTGAAGAATACGCCACTGTATTTCATTGTGCCCTTTGTGTTGGTTTTGTGCTTTGAAAAAGAAGTCGGTTGAAATTCCATTCAAAAACTCCATTACGCGGAAATTCGCCTAAACGCGTCCTTGACTTATAAACACTTCGAATCCAGGTGAATGGAAAGCGGCGCAATAAAATTTATCTTTAATAAAAATCGAAGTCCAATTATGTGGGTATTATAAACCCGTATTCATATTGACGGCGACCCAGCGCTGAGCCAAGGAAATTGGAACGGCAAATAAATATCACAAAGTGTGGAAATTGGAAACCGTAACAAAAATTTTATGTTGCCACCCTCCGATACCTAATATAACATGTCGGTCGTACAAAATAAATATGGTTTCCGCAAACAGAGAGCGGCGACACGTGACACCATACGTATTTCAATCAACAATACTTTTGACTTTCGCTTATGGGAAGGAAAAGGATCATCCATTATCAGGAAGTACTCGGTCGGATGTTTTCTTCTTCCGATTCTACTTTCGAACAGTTTGTAGCGAAACAAAACGTTGTTTCAAAGGGGATAGTGAATTCCAATCTAGTCATCATTACTTTTAAGCTTCTTACTTATATCCTTCTGTTAGTAGATCTTATAAGACACTTTTACACGTCAAAATTTTTAAGTCAATATTTTAAAACAAGATGGCGCCGGCATATCCTAGCCGAGAAGAAACGCCAAAAATAAAACTCAGACATCCCTTTTAAAGTCCAAACATTATATTATTCGAGTTTTATGTGAGTCTAACAAATGCAGGGCAATCTGTCGGTCTAGAAGAGCCTTTTGAAGAAAGAGCCATTGCAACTTTGAGCTGATCTGTCCCAACAGACGGCATGTGTTTCAGTCATCGTATAGCTCAACCCTATTTTAGGGAGCTCAACGACCCGTCAGAAGTCACTACCAGATCTGCAGGACATTTACGTAGGGCATATATGAAATACTCAAAACCGCCAGACAGTTATTTTATAAAGGCATGTATTCAATCTAGCTTGCAGATAGTTTATAACCTAGATTAATACATTTTATTCCGGTAAACCGACAACCACGCGCGCCAAGTCGCCGTCAAAAGCTAGTGTCTAATTAAATAGAGATATTAGCACTTGTTGGTTAAAATAGGTACTGAATCGCAAAGTTGCAATATGAAGCAGTTCACCTAGTGTTATTCCAGCCTCTACACAACATTTACCGCCTGCTTCTATAATGATGAAACAATCATAAACACACTGTCCAGATTTTTTATAAAAAAAATTATGTAATATACTCATTAGACTTATAACAGAGAAATGACAGGCACGCGGCTTAAAGTTAGCCGCCATCTAAAAAAACCAATAAGTCCACTAAGTAAAAAGCTTCGGTAACTTCGTACAAGTTGGGGCGGACTCATGAAAAATTTGGATTACTCTGAAGTTTGCTATCTCGAGTCAACGACATGAATATTCAATCAAAGTATCAATATGAAATCTACTTAATAAAGTATTTTCATAAAGATATTCGTGTTAATAAAAAAGTTTTCACTCGACGACCGCCTAAAAGCAACTAAGTTAAAAAAAAACTTTGTTTATTTAAGGATTTCTAAAAAGAGTATTTGATAACATTCACGCATACACACTTACACAGTCAATTCCCCACAAAAGGCGAGTTTTATCCGCGACCCATATATTATACATACCATATGCACAAATATGTAAACGAGTACATAAGTAAGCATTTCTTCCGAGTTGTGTTGCCCCAGAAACGCGATCTGTTTGCCAAGGAACGTGACAGTGGCGTGATGAACGAATGCCGCTGGCGAAATTTCGCGAAAGGATTTCTCCTAAACTCTACACTAACGGTACATCGTATACACACAAGGAATACATTATAGAGAATCGTTTAGTGAGATATAGTTACTGTTTCTTGTTTATGTTTGTTCACATAAAATAATATGGAATAGTTTCTTAAAATAAAATATGGTGTACAAAGCCATATTTATGAAATAAATGTCATCTAGCTACAGCAACGCTCCTAGAATAAATTAAAATTTTGAGAACAAAATATATATGTGCATGTATAATTTACAAACACAGTATCATTAGAATATTTTGTGGAACAAAAAAAAAACAATGAATGAACATCAAGTAACAACGTGGTTTAGATGCCGTAGCTGGTGCTACGGCGTAGCTGACGTAGCGGTCGCGTGGGCGTAGCATTCAGACGAAATCATCATTGCTTTTGGCTTGTAGATTGTTCCAATTACTAAGAATTTAATGTTGATTTCGAAATTACAGATTAATTTTTCTTTACCTCAAAAGACGTATCTGTAGCAATAAATTGAGATGAAAGTAGGTAACCAAAAAGCTTATTAACAAAACAAAAAGTCAACTTTGATACAAAGATAAGAATCTTCTATCTTGCTCCGTTTAAGTGCTTTCGATAGATCATTAATCTTGTAAGGCTTGTTGTACACGCGCCGTAAATAATAATGCAGCGTCCCAAATTCACGGCGGACAATACCTAAGTGTCGCTGCTCAAGTTTGATTAATGAACACTCAATAACCCACACAAAGAGCTCTTCGAGAATAATATACACAAAAACCAATATTATCGCAGACTTTTTGGAAAATATTTTATAATGGCAGAGAAAAGGGCTGTCGAGAGTATTTTACGATAATCGTCGGCCATTCAAGCGAGTAAAACAGCAAGTAACTGTTAAATTGTGAAACGTCGGATACAATGTGCGAACTGAATATACTGGCAACATTCATTACGTAGGGACCTGCTGGTACGCACTCTGTTGCGGTAAAGTCAAGTGGCTTATTTGTGCGGACCGCCGCATAAATGGATACCTATTTATTTTTCCACAATACATACTTCATATCCGATTAACTGAAAGCCTATACAATACAATACCTTCATGTATATAACCACCATTCTCCACATAGCGACCGATATTTTTTTTAATATATTTATTTTATTTTTATTTATATGTTGCCTTGACATTTGATGAGACTATAATACATTTCCATTAACCTTGATTACCTGTTAGTAAGGACGTCAGTATTGGTGTTACTATACTGTCAGGACTCATAGAACACTGGGTGTGAATCAAAGTGCATCCACATCGGCCATTGTTTCACAAAGATTCATGAAACCAGGCTGCGGCTGAAACCAATGCTTTGTCTAACATATGTAGCATATACACATGTAGGTACATTCACATATATAGTTAATAGCCCCAACAATTGTGCAGGGTCAGGTAGGATACCGAGGGTAACGGGTTACGGGTAGGCTCCCTGGCTCTCGGCCACCGCGGACCGGAACCGACGACGACTTGAAACGTCGGCCCTTTGGCCAGTTTCAAGATTTAACTGCAGACCTTCCCTAATTAAGTAACCTTTTAATGTGTGTGGCCGAATTGAGGGTTTAAACCCACTCGGAAGCGACTTAACCTTTATAAGTACTCAGATATATAGAGTTAAAAAATCTAGGTCAGCTTCTTAACTTGCTTGTTGCTACCCAAGGGTGAAGGAAGCAATATGTACCGTTGGTGAAAGGAATCGACTCCGTAGTTACTTCTATTAGTAAATAAACATTCACAATGTTGACGGTCGATAGAAATTGTAATTTAATTATTGACATTTCTCCTGTAACGTTATTAAAACGTTCTTCTGTTGCCTTAATTAAAAACAAAACTTTGTCAGTAATAAAACAACGGGGATCTAACGTAATTTCCTTTTTAACGGCACCGCCATCAAAAGAAGAATGCTAATTTATTTAAGTGTTCTCCTGCACTTAGCGCAGCTCAAAAAAGACTACATTTTAGCTTATTTTGTAAGACGATACTCAGGGTAATGACGTCCTGGTACATGCCGAAAACAAGTATTAGAAATTTCGTTAAAATAAAATCATGTTTTATTAAAAACTTTTCCGAACAGCTGTTACGGGTTTCCATTCCACACATATGTCCTGCCCTTCTTCCTACATCTTCCTTCTTTACAATAAATGGTGATAAAAAAGAGTTAGAACACTTGAGCTGAAACTTTGTAAGCTAAAAGAAAACCATTTTTAATTTTTATTAAAATCAGTATTCATTGTAAATTGAAAATTTCGCCGCGTCTCGTCGCACCTCGTGGTGACCGGCGGCGGGGAGGTGGCGGGGGACAAGGGAGGGGGGAGGGCCTGAAGTCGACCGCCACTGAAACGCGACACTTTTCTTTTCCATTCTCATCTCAAACGAGCGCCGTCCACGAGACACTTCTTCATATTTTCAAAGCCCCCGCAGATAACTTTGAATTAT
Source organism: Aporophyla lueneburgensis (assembly GCA_932294355.1). Taxonomy (NCBI): domain Eukaryota; kingdom Metazoa; phylum Arthropoda; class Insecta; order Lepidoptera; family Noctuidae; genus Aporophyla; species Aporophyla lueneburgensis. The sequence continues at coordinate 16,644,296 of OW028754.1, forward strand.
GACACTTTGTTGTTGTTTGACGGCCCTACATAAGTATACGCAACAACTTCAATTCTAAAACTCTCAATTCAATTGTCCTTTCTTTTTGTTGCTCCACGAAATGTGAGTAATTCACACTCTTCTCCTCCCTTTTCGTTTCGGCCAACTTAATTAGCAAAAGTTTTAAGTAATGTCACCAAACACAATTGAATTTCCTTGTTTTCGTCGTATTTCTTCGTAATATCGGAATCCACTTGAAATTATTATTTTGCCTGGCTTTAATCGTCTAGTAAATGATAAATATTTTGTACATCTATACTATTAATATTATAAAGCTGAAGAGTTAGTTTGTTTGCTTGTTTGGTTGAACGCGCTAATCGCAGAAACTACTGGTCCGAATTGAAAAAAATATTTTTGTGTTGGGTAGCCTATTTATTGAGGAAGGCTATATAACATCACGTTATGATCAAAAGGAGCGGAGCAGCAACGAAATATGACGAAAACTGGCAGGCAATTCGATGCGACGGGAAGGGTCACGAGATCAAAAATTTGACGGGGACGAAGTCGCAGGCAGAAGCTAGTTGTTCAATAAAATACTGAATCTATGAATAACAAATACATATGCAGTTTAATTATTTCTATTTCATAAATACTCACTTAAAATTCATACATCCTGTATACAAAACCTTTCACTATTCCAAACAAGATCGAAGCATTAATAAAGTGTAACTTGACCGTACTTAAGTTACAACTGAGCGAGCTGATGGCTAAAGTACAGATCAAATGAGAGAGTTGTTCCAACTTTAGCAGTCAGTTGCTCCGGGAGACAAATCCCCAAAGCCTCGGATCGAATGTTACAACTTGCTACCAGTGTAGACTGTAGAGCTCCGATTGACAGTTGCACCTGCATCCTAGAGATTTATGGTCTTGGTTTTTAAGTTGAGAACTACTTTTTTAAACGACGATAAGTTATTAACTTTTCATAAGTAGACTGATCTCAGAGTTCGTTTTAATGTTTGTTCTCAAAAGAAATCGGATAAGACATACCTAAACACATGATAATAATAAGTCTGAAAAAAAGGGGCAAAGTAACCATAGACACCATAGCGATATCAACGAATGGTATATTATAGCGAGCAATTATATAACCGTTTAAATGCAACACATGTCGTATAGTCCGAAAATTTCTTCAATTAGATTTAGAGACAATAATTTCAATGCAAAACAAATAACATTATCCATCTAATCAAACTCAAAATCGCACCTGGGTTTATATTAGTGAGTTTAAAAAAATAACACTTTTGTTCTATCAACCAGAGAAAATAATCCACACTAATATTATAATCCACATCCACATCCACACTAATATTATAAATGCAAAAGTAACTCTGTCTGTCTGTCTCGCTTTCCTGCTAAAACTACTGAACCGATTTTAATGAAATTTTAGAGATTAGGTACACAGATAGTTTAGAGCCTGAGAAAGGACATAGGCTACTTTTTAACCCGGTAGTATGTTCCCGCGGGATATTTTCCGCCCTCCACGCGGGCGAAGCCTCTGGCAAAAGCTAGTTGTAAATAAAAACAAAATAAAAATTATACCAACCTAACAAAGTCCCGCTGCAGGGCAATGAGCTCTTCTCAAACAGAGAAAGCATGAACTTTTATCACCACGCTTGCTCAAAACGGTGGCATACTAATCAAAATAAAATATTGACGTGGTACCTACCACCAGTCATCTGAATAATCACTATCAGATATAAAAAAAACACAAACATAAGACGGATTATCGCATTGAGTTAAATAACTAGAGATGCAAACCTCAATAAAATATGTCAAAAAACTGTTACCACTTTTAAACGCGACGACGTAGCTTTGACACTACTAAACATTTAAAAGTAAACATATATCTGTCTCACTCACACAAGTCGCAAGAATAATACTGGCGCTTAGATTAGACAAAGACCGCAATATAAACATGCAATGACGGGATGGGGTTGCCTACCCATTCGAATTACCCATCTTTTTAAGCCATAAAAAAACGTTTAAAAAAATTGTTAAACGTTAAGTTAAATTATTTGAATTATGTATTTCTTATTGGATGTGTATTAGAATTTTATCATTAATAAAATTAATTAAGACATTTTCTTTTTGAATATTCTTTGTATTGGCAGTGCTTTGAACAAATGACAGTCGATTTAGTAGGTAGCCAGTTAGTCTCTCGTCTCAGCAATCGGATTATTTCTACCCATTTGTCACGGTGTACTGCATCTTTAGGCACCCTGCAACGATTTTATTATTAAAAAAAACCTTTATTCCATAAATTAAAAACTCCCACAAATGTGGGAAACTAAAACTAAGTTTTTAGTGGTAACACTGAACCTAATTTACAAAATTTTACATTTTATTGCGTTTTTGCTTTGATATAAACACTGAAACAATAAACTTACGTGTGGAAAGTAATTCCGGTTAATTTATTATGTTTTTGAGATCTTGAATCACCCTCTTTCACAACGCATTTACCCATTTTGGGGATATTTTCTGTCACGCGTCACTCGGTTGGCGTCACATAGAGCACTGAACTGACGTCAGCTACGCATAAGGCTGTGGCCTTATGTCCAGTGGCAACGCTTTGACGCGGTAATTGCTAATCTAGTGTAACATATATATCAATGGATTATCGTAAATAAAAACCTTAAAAATCTAGTGTCAATTGCATCTCGGCGACTATTAATGTCAAAAAATTCTCAAAAATATTGGGAAATTGGAGGTATTTTTGACAGATTGAAACTGAGATCAGAATGCGAACGTTCTTACTTCTACGAAGATTGATTAGGTACTCTTTAGATGCGTAAGTAGCTAAGTATTCAAAATAACCCATCTGAAACATTTTCTATACAGCTACAACGTTAACTAACACAACTGTAATTCCAAAAGACGCTGTTTAAAACGAAAATGCAACATGGATATCAACGAGAGCTTTTTGTGCTGTCAAAGGAGATTGCAAAACAAAAGCTCTAGTTCGTTATCTCGCTCCTTTACCAAACCACCGCGATACTTGTGTGCAGTGCTGTCTACCAAGCTTACTTTACAAAACTTTAAGATATCAACACTATTATCAACGTAAACAATTTCTGTCAGGACGTCTTTATTACATTTGCTTTAAAAACAAACCATTTTTATACATGTTAGACACGTCTATACACAGATGAGTTTAGGACATTACTATTTATTTACAGCTTTTGAACTGGTTTGATCCTATTTACTGCCACAGTAATTTAGATTTTAATTGATTTTTGTAACTAGGTTATCTTAATTTACTTACTAGTTTTTGTTAGCGGCATCGCCCGCGTAGATTTAAAAAATAATCCCCGAGAAAGTACTACCGGGATAAAAAGATCAGTAGATCCAAGTTATAAACTATCTGTGTGCCAAATTTCATCCAAATCCTTTGGAATCCGGTTACTTTTGCATAGTTACAAACATCCAAACATTCACATTTATAGCATATTAGTAGAAGTGTTTAGAACATTCGGCAACATAATACATAATATTGTAACTTCCCATTATTGAAATAATTATCAGTATAGCATCAGAAGTTCAGAAGATGACCCTTGCATAAAAACTCACAAATTTTACCTATAGTATAACAACACTTTGCCACCGTGAAATGTATAGGGATAATGTAGCTTACCATAGGTGAAAGAATTTAAAAAATTAGTTAAGTTGTTTTTGAGTTTATGCCTTACAAACATTTTTATATACCTACAGTCAAATCTTTCCTTTTTATAATATTAGTGTAGATTCGTATAGACAAGTAGGTAGCAACAAAGGCATTAAAACATAGGGCAGTAAAAAGTCTTACAAAACAGTGTTTGCAGTTAAGTAATGTTCAAATTAGTCTGTACTTAATTGTCTCGGAACACTGAGTAGATCCAAACACAAGGTTTATTTACTTAATACATCGACTTGGTCTATAAAAATGTTTAAAATTATCTCGTTACGTCTAAGATATTTAACGTAACATGCTAAACAAACACCAATTTATTAACACGTAACTAGCAATATTTATACCTGCACATCGTTTCCGCGTCGTCGAGATTGTAAGCACTTCAGTATAAAAATGGCTTTTATGAAAATCAAATTCCGTCGTGGAGAAAGCATCGCCAACTTTATGTTATTCAGGGGCACGAAATAACCGAGAGGTGGGAAGTATAAATGAAAAATGTTTGAAGTTATAATCGATTTCAGAACCAACAGTAGCACTGGCCGAAAAGCGTAGCGTTATTTGCGTACTAACAAAGTCAATTGTAAAGTCATTTTGTTTTGACACCGCAGTGACAATTAAGAGTTGGTGTACTGTAATACTATAATTTAAGATTCTTGTTAATTAGCCACCAAAATGAGTCATAGGATAATTACCTCGAAGGTACTGACGCTCATAGAATCGAAACGTAATTTGCATTCTATGGAATCGAAACGTAGTTTGCTTCCTATGGAGCCCATAGCAGAGGTGACGAATGAGGGAGCGGAACTCACGACAAAAAACAGCGCGTACATGGTGGGGGTGGGAGAAAGCCAGGTTAGCATGCGGAGCCTTGGCCATGAGTGGAATGAGGACTACTCCAAAATCAACTATTTTAGCAAAATGGCACTATCTACCATCGCATCAGATCATAAATCAGGTAATATATCACATATTCCTAGGTTTTTGTGTTAAAGTGAACCAGGATCAAAAATATTTAAAAATAAACTTCCTAAGTCGCTTTGATCAGAACATAACTTTTTATTAAAATGTCTCTCCCTTACAAGAGTATGAAATGACTGTAATTAGAACATTATTAACATAATACATATACCTTCAATACATATACCTATTATTATAGTCCGTTTTTGTTACTAACTCGAAATTATTCCTACTTCAGTTAAACAAGTTGGAGCTATTTAATTGTTAGGTTTTCACAAATATAGGTTATTCATTCCCTTATCGAACTCTTGAATCTCAAAAACGAAGGAAATCAAAATAGGCTTATTTTAATGTATCGCCTGTCCGTGACAGGCGATACATTAAAATAAGCCTATTTTGATGAACAGTCGTGGCTGTTACGTAAATATTTAATGAGTTTGTTAATATTTCAGTTACAAGTGCTTGGAGACGAAGTTTTGTGCCAATTATACATTCAGAACCACATTTAGCTTATGGAAAAGAGGAAGAGCTAATTAAAAAGGAGGTATCTGGGTCTATTTCTTTTCTAACATAATGTCACCTGTATTACATAATAGGCAATAGTTATTTTTATAACATGACTTTTATTAGATACTTTCTAACAAGTTAATCCGTCGAATTTACGTACAACGTAATATTTTGTGCCATAATTAAACAGCAATTTATTTTTGCAAGATGTTGTTCAAGTTATATTAAATTCCGACTAACTTTAGGGACTAAAACTCCAAGTTATTTGTTAATTTTCGATGCAAATATTTACGAATCTATACTTAAAGGTATACGTGTATCATAAATATTCCCGTCAGCAGACGCCCTGTTATATTTTTGGTAGTTATTAAAAGGTACTAAGCAATATACATAGTGTAATGACGTACATGGAAGGTAAAAAAAAGTCCCGGTGAATCAGGCTCTCACGACCACACATTTAATGAATGATGGTCCTCTAGAGAGAGGTCACATTTCGTCACACCTCTTTAGTAGAGATTCCCCACAGGTAAAGACATTTCACCGGACCTGTTTTATTTTTATGTGAAGTAAAAGCCACAGTGATTTTGGACGACACACGATTATTCACATAAAATGCCTGGTTGAACATACAATATAACGAGTTGGTATATTTTTGTAATAACATTTTCAGTTTCCTTTACACGTGTCGAATCTCATGAACGAAAGTAATTACTGGGGATGCTTCTACATTTTTCCTGAGCTCTATTCAGATACATATTCGCCAGTAGTTCGCATTCGTAAAATGCAAGATGTGCCGGAGCTCGAGGGCGGCGAACTTACCAGAGACATGGTCACCGCTTGTCTCACCTATCCCAAACGTACTCCTATTCTAGGAGACGTCGTTTATATCAAACTGGATCTTTCGTCTAAGGTAATAATCATAATCACATCAAATACAACTCTCACTTCTTGAACATAGACGAGCTCATCTTATTTTTGGAAAATTCGGTGGAGGGCTTGAGAGCAACCTTACTACCCTTACAACAAAATCGTACGATTTTGTTTGAACAAGGAATGCGTTAACATGTATGCAAAGTACCTTTCTATGCAAAATTCAATATTTTTTTCTGTAGGCATATAAGAGTACAATCGACCGCCAATATTTACTCCTAATCTTAAAATTAACATCAATTTGTTGAAGAACATTGGGCCGTTGTTCCATCCGTTTATGTAATTTAGATGTAGGTTTCCTTAAGCTGAGTTCCATTTCTCGTTTAATTTATTAACTCCTTCATTTTATTATTCCAGCATCTCCAGAAAATTGATGTGTTAATACACTACAAGTTCTTGGTGTTCTTGGATCTGTCATCAAACTTGCTGACGTCGTTGACGGTTCTAACGAATCTGCCGTACTTGCAATTCTTGTCGGTGGCGTTCAACAGGCTTAGCACAGTTCTGGAATATGAAACTCGTAAATATTGTACACTAGTTATTTATTTACGTTTGTATGGTCAACCACGCTGATGGGCCCACCGTCTGCCAAACCAGAAGTATCGGAGATGCGTTGTCAGCCCATAGACAAACATAAAACTCACCTACAATAACATTTGCCCCCAACGGTACACTTCCAATTGGACAACACTGCTTGGCGGCAGAAATGTTGCCCGCGGTTTCATCGCATCCTATGGGGATTAACTCATAGTTCAAAACTAGATACCCGGATAAGAAGTACCCAACATATTGATCCAACACAAATTCCCTTGGGACTCGAATGTACCAGATCCACATACACAGCATGATCAATGTTTACGTTTGCCTGTAGCCATTCCGCAGTCTGTTTCACATTTCACACGAACTTCAACGTTTGCGCAAATGTAGACATAAACTCTTGGCACATGTTACCCTTTTCACTTTGCAGCTCAATGGTTCCTTACTGAAGTGCACTATAAATACAATTCGGTGAAGAAAATTAGAGATTTGACCATGTTTTGGTCGTTAACTATACTGGATCTGTCGCATAATAATATCAAGAGTATTACTGGTCTGGAAAATTTGATGTAAGTATTCTGCTTGCTTATTGTAGTCTTCTGTAGTGTACTCTTTTTTTTTACGGGGAGATAGTACAGTTAAGTGGGGCTCCAACTCAGTAAAACTCCACGATGAAGTTCTGTGTCGCTTATGGCGGAAACACGGGCACGCGTAACCCCCTCATCTACGAACTCGCCCCGGCTGTCCGTCACTGGAAATCACGGGTGCACCAGAACGTTCCATGTTCATTGCACGCCGTGACGACCCCAGGGACAAAATAGGACATGGGTGCCAACCGACCCCGTGTATGGCACCCTTGGTCTCCCTGTGACGGGTCAGTACAGTGGCCTCGTCGCCTACCAGTTTTCGGCCGCAGGGAATAGGGAGAGCGGCCAACGCTATACCGACACTCCTCTCCAGCGGACCCACTGCTTCCGCGGTGGACGTTGGCAACTCCATCCAGGCCGTGGAAGGTGAGAGGAGCGGCTCACCGCAATACCGTCACTCCTCTCCCGCCGCGGCGTCCAACCATCGACTTCACTTCATCCATTGTTCCATTCAACTCCTACATGCCAAAGGGCGCGTTAAGGAACTTCATTGCAATTACAAACTCGTAGTAGATATTTTACAAAATATATATCTGAGATTCTCTCCCTCAGGTATCTTCGTCGATTGGACTTATCGTTTAATCACATTCAGCGTCTTGAGAATTTGAACCACCTGCGTCTGCTCTGGCTAGATGTATCTTACAACAATATATCAAACTGTGAGTTCAGCGCCACCGCCGGTCTCTGGACATTGCTACACCTCGAATACCTTAACTTAAACGAAAACAATTTGACTTCTATGAAAATGTTCTCATTTTGTACCAGGTGAGTAGTGCAAGTAGTGCGGGTGCTAATGACTTCGCCACGTTTTCACCACAATGCCCAATCCCCGCTGATTCAACCGGTGCGCTAACGAATGAAACAAAGGCTGTATATTACGTTTCAATACTATAGAGTGGGAAAGATGGGAACAGCAATTAATTACGTTTTTGGCACGATTAATTACGCTCAAGTTTGTATTACAAAGGAATTAGAAATTAATAGTTTAAGTTTCGTTTGTAATTGATTTTGCATAAAAGTGATACAGAACCTATTTATCTATGAATAACCAAAACTGGATTAGATTTTTATTTATCTTCCATCTGGAATTTCTTACTAACAGCTTGGAGTCTGGATTTTTTGCCGATTGATGGCAGTACTCTCGCCCCCTATTACATGCGACTTAAACATAACTGACGAAATGTGGGTGTACTATAGATACGCCTTTGCCAAAACCTATGAGGAAACAAGACGTGATATTGTGTTATGTCTGTTCCGTTTCGACGCAAGTAAATGTGGTTGCCAACCTCGAAATGTGTTATTTAATTCACGTATTCAACGCCTCACTGCCTCATAATATACTCATGAGAAACCTGAACTACAATAACTCGTATGTACAAGAGTTGGAAACGTTACGTTCCTTTACAATGCTTTTCGCGTAAAAAGTTGGCGATTAGACCGATGGTCCTGATGGAAAGCGGTTATCGGCGCAAATGTAGACACTTGCCAAGTGCATTCCGATGCTTATCTAACAACCTAACAATAGATAGATTGAACAACATCTCTTGTCCCTTTTTTTCCTGCGCAGGGCATATCCGAATCCCAGCAATGCCACTTGGGGACAAAACTAGTTAAAGGTTTTTTTTATATATCAAATAAAAACAGTGATGTGTTTTGTTCAGACTCCGCGAGCTCCACCTCCGGAACAACCGCCTGAGTGTGATGCTGGAGCTGCCGATCTACATGCGTCAGTTGCGGCGGCTGATCGTGCTCGACCTCCGCGCCAACCCTATTTGTACGATGCCCGGCTACAAAGCTGTCATCGTCAACACATTCGCGATGCTACTCAGTTTAGATGCAGTGGAACTGAATCCAATTGAACAGGTAAGGGGATATAATAGCTCGGGGTACTCTTTGCTTACAACGTTATTTAATATCTTACATAGAATAGGTATTTAATACTAATACCCACAACTGAATATGGTAGGTACCTACTGCTCTTCATACTAGGGTATGGTGCTACACGTGAAGATTAGGGACACCATACTTGAGACTGGAACAACTAAATGATATTTTTATTTCTGTTAGTAAGTCACTCATATTTTAAAAACTAGATGAGGTCTGCGTTTACTATCTGAATGTTGTTAGAAAAATGGCCGAAACAAACTCGGTTCAGCGACACTTTTATTAAAGTCTATACATAATCTTGGAGATTATGTGAAGGCTATGCAGATTGGCGTCTGAAATGGTCTTCTGAGGATAGAACCACACAGACCTGTCCAGTCAGTGCACGCATTTATCAGTAATCATGCAGTTCGACTCAGAACTTAAGGAGCTCAACGATTTGACGTAAAATACCAAAGAACGGACATTTGGGTAGGCCGCAAAAATTATCCAAACTGTCAAACAAAAAAAAACCTATACTGGACTCACAATTTTAGAAGCTCCGAAAGAAATTGGGTTTTGTAAATTGCCTAATTACCTCATCCCATATAGCAGGAATTACCTATTTAATTGTAAGACCAGCCTGCCCAAAACTCTTCACCAAACTTACCGCCCACATATATTCTCAAGTTCACGTACTTGCAGCGCACCTTGATGATGGATATGAACCCAGACATAATTGTGCACACTACCCGCAAATTACTGCGGCTGCTCTACATCGAGCAGCTGACGAAGGCTCGGGTCTCGCTTTACGTACCGCCGGCGGATACCACCGACGTACCTATAGTTGTGCTTGTGGGCCATGAGGGCGTCGGCAAAGGTAAATAAAAGTTTTAATTGCTTCTAAGAAAAGGTTTATAGGAACTGAAAAGGTAGGTATAAATATTTGCCTTCGATCAGGAATAGGAAATAAGGGCCACAAAAAACGGCCCGAAAAGTAAGGAAAGCCGGCCATACGTTATCCTTTAAAGAACACAAATTACCAACATCAAATTTTCAACAAAATAAAAAAGAAAAAAATTATCGAATAAATATTTTGCCTTATTTTAATCTACCCCCTGCTTCACACGGGTCCAATGGCGCCAATCAACATATCGAAACTATACACATAAACCTTCCGGAAAAACTACTCTAAATAATAATAAAAACCGCATACAAAACTAACCAGACTGGAAACAGATCGAAAAAGTCACGCAGACAGACACGATAAGCGACTTTGCTTTAAATTTTAAACCTTATATCGACGGTTAAAAGGTAATAAGCGACATTTTGGTCGAAAATGACTTATGAATTCCATCCTACTTAAAATTTTCTGCTTTTTCGAATGCGCTTACTTCCATGGCCCTACGATGTCTTTAAAATTTTCACGATATGATAATAAACAAAAAGTTATGTCAATTGTTCTACAATTTCAAATTTTAAACCGCTCTCCTGAACAATTTGGTTTTTGTCGCTTATACCCTATTACCTTTTAACCGTCGATATGTATGTCCTATGACAGAACTGAACATTAATATATCGCCCTTATATTCTAGTAAGTGTCATCTTGATTGAAATATTAAGTAACCATGATGGATTATAGAATAAGTATCATATAAGCAGGGAGATGGTATATAAAAAAATACCAGTCCAGACTCTTGAAATACTAATACTTATTAAAAAAAGTGAAAATAAAGAAAATCAACTCCTCAATAATGGTTTTGTCATCAATGAATCCGAAGTAGCGAAAGGAGGATACCAACAATATCTATATATTGTTAACCCACATGTTACCTACGACACAATCTAATCGTTATAACTTACGTACTAATCGATTATTTATTGATTACATGAATATGGATGTCCTAAAATAGAAAGTACTTAGGTAAATACATCAGGAAAGCAGCCTACGTGAAGTTAGCCAACTTCGAGTTCCAATTACATTAACATAATGTCTCGCATGCTAATCTCATCTCTCTGAAAGTTTATCTTCTTCTTCATTGGTTTGAGTAGGAACTAAGGATAGTACACGAGAATCTCGTGTGTCCAGATAAAAAATACTGACTTCCCAAGGTACTCCTCAACTAGGTATGCACCTACATAGGCAAATGTACTCGTAAGTAGATACATACACTCGGGATGAGTATTTGGAGTCACCTTGTACATCAATGAGTGGGTGAGATAAGATCAAACGTTGTTGCAGGAAGTTTGTCGCGCCGGCTCGCGGCAGAGTGCAGCTCAAACATACAGCTGGCGCTACTACACACGACGGCTAAGTGCCACTTCACAGACCACTACATAGAAATCACTAGGAAAAAGTTTGATGATATGCTGCTCGCAGGGAACTTCCTCACTTACTCTGAATTGGATGGACAGTCATACGGACTAAGTACAATATACTAAGTTCTATTTGTAGCGTGCGAAGGAACCAAGTGGTTTTAATTATTTGCCCCAACTTAAGAACCATCCACGGATGAGGGTGGCAGGTGGTGTAAATATTCACCATTCCAGCAACAAAAAAACACCGGTTCTACGGTTCGCTATGCGCTACGGCTAACGCCCATCGTCGGCTGTAGCACATATCCCGCAGAACGCACCTAAGTTCCAATACCCCTTTGTTTCGAAGAATTCAAAATATTATATTAAAGTGTAGTACGCCATCACACTTTTTCTATATTACAATTTAATACATACATATACTCACGCCTTTTTCCTATGGGGGTAGGCAGAAACAACGGAACGCCACCTGCTACGATATCTGCACACTCCTTTTGCCTCGTTTAGGTTCATACAATTGGTCATACACACACGCCGGTTGCGAGTACTACGCACCTAACCTTTCTGAAGAACATCACCAATAAAGTCACTATATGTCCTCCTAGGGCGTCCCCTCCCGGTGTTTCCACTCACATCTGCCTTAAAAAATAAATAAAAATAAAATACCTTTTTAACAAGAATCGTTTTATGTCAACTTGCAGCCCTATAATGACAACAAAATCTCTGTATTTTAGTTTTATAACAGAACCTCACGTACATACCTGTAGGCACTACCAAAAAATGTATGTTAGCACTCTAGAAAATCATAAACTCCAGAGCTCAACAAAACAAGCTAAAACATGGGTCTTAATAAGCCACAAACATGGGCAAGGTTGCGTATGTTTTACGTAAATACTTTTATTCCGTAGGTCGCCAGGAAGCCTTCGTAACAGAAGGGAAAGTGAAAGTCGTGTGTTTGGATTTATCCGCGGCTTTGATGCTGAAATTACGTGGTTACCGGCCATACTTGATTCTCGCAAGGCGCTTAGATACAGAATACCTAGCAAAAATACAAGAATTTCGTAAAACGTATGAACTCCTTTATCATCATACATTTTGTTAACATATTTTGCTAGTAATTAGTCATTTCATTTCTTGTAAATTTTTATCAACCTATAGGTAATGTTCCCACTACTGGGATACAGGCCTCTTCTCGGTAAGATGGAGTGACCCGTAATCTACCATGCGGGTCGATAAATGTCACATGTCTTCAAGTTCTGGTTCTGGAATATGCTGGTTACCTCACGATATTTCCTCCACCGTTTTGAGTGCAGTGGTGATGATATAATTAACAGAAGCAAAGCGCCTGTCTGGTTTCGAACCTACTACTGGGTCATCACTACTCGCTCATCTTTCATGCATGACTAAAAATCGAAACCTGTGTTAAGTAATATTTCTTAAAGTATTTTTATCTCATTAACAATCGTTTCAAACATCATAGCATAATAGCAATCTATCTCAATCTTCCACCTTCTTCCAATACTATTGAAAATATAAATAACTTCAAGTTTACCTTATTTCTTATACAGGCAACGAATGAGCCACTGGGACCGCTTGTCTCTTGACGCGATCACAGAGCCCACGTTGCAGGTCATGCTCTCCGGCCGCATTATCATCTCCGGCGTTATTAACGAAATTATTATGGTAATTAACGCATTATTTTAAGTACAAAAAACATCCCACTAATACATTAGGTATTTTATAAATATGAAAGTTTCGGAAGAATTTAAAACTTTATATAACTCATCAAAGCGGGTTTGAATACAATTCAGTAAAGAGAGACCATGTCTTCAATTAGATGCTTATTTATAAAGCAATAAAATATACGGACAAATGAAGTATAAGGTATGTACTTCTGGCCAGAATCTAGAATGGGACAGAAATTACCAAGAAATAGGTCAAAGGGGAGGGGGGGGGGGGGAACTTGGGCGACGGATTATTAGATCTTGCAGTTGGATGCTACGAGCAGACTGTGCTAGTGCACTCTTCCCTAAGTGACTGTCAAAATATGATGCAAGACAGCAGCCTCCTAACTGACTAACTATATTAATGTTTCAGGGCCTAACAGACGAAAAAGAGAAAAGCGAATTCACTATGGAATCTGAATGTTCGCTTATGTTGGACAGCGAGATTCGCCAGACAATGAAGGATACCGCCAGAAGTTTCAACATACTAGCCCTCTTGAATTCAGTAGGTCATCCACATCTTCTTTACTTACTTCGGAAAGTACTAGGTACGTCTTCATAAGCCTAGCCTTTTTCCAAGTATGCTGGGATCGGCTTTCAGTCCAACCGGATACAGCTGAATGATGGAGTGGCTGTAAACTTAGCCAAGAGCATCTGTTTTACTTTTAAGTCCTATTTAATGTTGTACGTGGACTGGGACGTAATCGAAACCATTGTGATTCTGTTATTCAGAGTTCCTCTTCTCTTGACGAGGCAATAAGGCAAACTCAAGACTTAGAAGAACGAAGTCTATACTCCTTGTTCAAAGGGTCGCAGCAGGGCACGGTTGAATATGGGAGCGACGTCGGCCAACACCAACCATCATATAAGAAGTAACTATGTCAAATAACTGATTCTATTTCCTTCGCATCAGTATGCATAATCCACACTAATATTATAAATGCAAAAGTAACTCTATCTGTCTGTCTGTCTGTCTCGCTTTCCTGCTAAAACTACTGAACCGATTTAAATGAAATTTGGTACACAGATACTTTAGAGCCCGAAAAAGGACATAGGCTACTTTTTATACCGGTAGTATGTTCCCGCGGGATAATTTCCTACCTCCACGCGGGCGAAGCCGCTGGAAAAAGCTAGTCATTAATATAATAAGCCTATAATGTTCCCACTGCTGGGACACAGGCCTCCTCTCTGTTAGAGGGAGTACCCGTAATCCACCACGCGGACTCAGTGCGGGTTGGGACATCACCCAACCAAGTCTTCGAATTGTTTGTTCTAGGTCACGCCGAAACCGGCGTGACTAAGAACAACGACGATGTTTTCCTCCACCGTTTTGAGAGCAATGGTGGTGAAATAATTTACATAAAGTAAAGCGCCAGTCTGGGTTCGAACTTACGATCTGCAACTCGTAAGTCGCGGCCGTTACCAGTGGGCCACCACTGCTTAGCATGCATTAACAAGAGCAACCTATTATCGCAGGGCTAAGGTCTCATCTCATACAGTGAACGTAGAGCATTGATCACGACGCTTACTCAAGACGGATGACCTATACAAGGTCAACGTCATGGATATCATTACCTAAATATAATAAAAGATAAAAGTATAATTTCCTAAACTACTTGGATATTCTGAAATCCTGAAGTAATAAATACTCAGTTGCAGAAAAAGCCCAATGAATGGCAATCTCCACCTCCTATTACATCGGAAAAAATAACTAGCGAAATAACGGTGTACTTTATGGTACACCACGGCCAAAACCTTCGGGGAAAACGGCATGATGTTAATTATGTTCATTTTCGAACTCATGTTATAAAACCCCTTATACCTATCCTTCACCGTTTTCAGAGCAAAAACATGATAAAAGCTTACTAGATGATGACAACGTTTAACATTCTTTTACAGGGATCGGTACTCGCGTTCAAAATTTACTGATAAGCATTCTTATAATTCTCGTAAGTATCATTATTATTAGTTTCACTATTAATCACACAACAGAACTCACTACTTAGGATGTTACCAAAAAAAATAAATATTATATCGATACGACCAGGAACATTTTATCTTCCTCACGAGTCGATTTTGTACCGTGTAAAATGTTTGCCCGATGCGTTGAATGCTTGGAAAATGGCTTGTCCCAAAACGGATTTGCCCCATCGGTCCTCCTTGAGAAGGTGACACGTTCCGCTCTGCAGTATTATACGGAAAACCCTGGTAAACACCATACCAACCAACCACCCAACCACAACCAACCATGGGCAGCAGCGTTCTCTATGCATTTTACCACCATACTGCGATCGCCAATCCGCCTGCCAAGCGTGGCGATTATGGCAAAGCCCCCCAAATTGGGGGAGGTCATGTCCTGCAGTGGACGTATTACGGCTGAAATGATGATGATGATGGTAAACACGTCAACTAAGTCTGTAGAGCTTGCCCATCCAGCTGGCTGTTAGCGCATGGCCAGGGTTGTGGCTTCAAGCACACCCCTCATCCACAGGCACTATGATGGATGTATCTTCGTTTCGGCTTGCTTACGTGTCTTCACTTGACTGCACCTTGTGTTGCTCCGCAACGATGTCACTGCGGAGAAGCTATTGACAGTCTTGGGTACCATGGCCTGCCCTACTGCAGGAACGCCGGTTCGATAGTACGGAACGCCAGCATCAACGATATTATTTACCGATTCCTTGTCATCGTCGGCTTAGTAGTGGTGTTAGAACCAAACAGTTTAGTACGTAACGAAGGGAAGAGACTAGAGGGCATGCCCTTGTTGCCTTGGAGAAAGGGTAGGCCTCTGGTGTGAGAAAATACGGTATACCTTCCGTTATGGATAACCACTAATTTGAGCCGTTTGGAGTTGAAACGCTCGGGGCACTGGTCCAATTGCGCGTATTGAAATGTGACGTCGACTGGTGGATGCCTTGACCAGGGCTGGGTCGTTCTATAGCAGAAGAACAAGCATTGCTATTCCACGTTGCAATGCTGCCAGGCTTGTGAGCATGTTTCCGGATGACAGCGATGTGGACAAGTACTGTTATGCCTAAGTCTGCATTTGTTTCTCTAATCATAATTACTCATTTCATTAGTATCTAGTGTAATAAGTTTATTGTGTAATCTTTCTACACTAATCTATACTAAAAATAAAATAAAGCAATAGAGTTGTTTGTTCCTTAGACTCGGTTAGGTTAATATGGAACAAATTGTCGGATTTGAAAAATTATGTTTGTTTTTGATAGCTCAATACATGGGGAAGGTTACTTAGCATCACGCTACGAAACTTAGGAGCCGAACAAAAAGAACCTGGCCAAATGCGAATCCGACTCGCACACGAAGAGTTCCGGACCACAGGGCAATAAACGCCGAAAATAGGTTTCTTTTATGGATACCCCCTTTGATTTTCACTATTTCATTCTCCTACCCTTATCCCAATTTATTTGGGGTCGGCGCAACATGTCTTCTTCTTCCACGCTTCTTTATTAGTCGTCATCGTGACTACTGGTCACCCCCTTTCTATCCATATCATAATTCACCTAGTCCATCCATCGTTTCTTTGGTCTCCCTCTACTCTTAAAGCTATCGACATTTATACTCAATACTTTCCTCACATTTTCCTCATTCCTCCGTATCACGTGACCATATCATGACTACCGATTCTCACACAACTTTTCAGTTATTGGTGCCACTTTCAGACTTCCTCTTATGTACTCATTTCTTATTCTGTCCATTCGTGTAACACCACACATCCCTCTTAACATTCTCATCTCAGCTGCATACAATTGCCTTTCATTCATCCCTTTTGTGGCCCAACATTCTGACCCATACAAGACAGCAGATCTGACCATGGTTTTATATATCCTCCCCTTAAGTGTAAAGGGGATGTGGGAGTCGCAGATTGTTCCTGTGACCTGCAGCCATTTCATCCAGTGTTTATGCTGTGCTTAACCGTCCGATCCACTTCGCCATCGCTTTGCACGAGTGAACCAAGATACCGAAAGTTGGAGCAGACTGGGAGAAGCACACCATCAAGCACTATGGCTCCAGAGTTGGAGAGACCACCGTAATCGCGAAAAAGAAAACATACATATATTTGGTTTTGGTTCTGCCGATTTTCAAGCCAACATTCTCCAGTTTCTGTTGATTTTCTTGATTTGATTTCCACTAACTAGGTACATTTTATTTTTATCATTTGTTGTTACGGTTCATGAAATACAGCGTGCTGACAGACAGAGGCTTAGTTATAGGATTCCGTTGGCACCATTTGGGTACGGAACCCTAAATAGTCAGAAAGACCGCTACGCGAAACCGAAGTAACAGCGCGGGCGGGCGATGCATTGCGACGCGGTAGATCAGGGAAAGGAGAAATTTCACGCGAATGACCTCACGGGTAGAAGGTAGTATATAGATATAGATAAATAGTGTAACTTTCTAATTGAAAACTGTTACTTAGGTATGTAGCACAATGCGAGTCCCCACGCAATGCGAACGCACGGCAAAAAATCAAGCTATCATTTCCAGTATAAGCTGAGTTTTCATTGTACGGAAATCTATACAATGCGAGGTCTCATAAAACTTAAAATGTACAGCTGATTTGTAGCCATGTGTACCTAGTAGGTACCTACCTACAAAGCTTTTTTTGCTCTATTACCTATCACAGTTTGGCACGCACTGATCTACTTGTAGATAATAATTAGGATAGTTGTGTAAATTATTTAAATTTGGAATCACAATACTACAGGATTTGCACCTCAACAAACGAGCTCCAAGTCAACCTCCAAGTCTGTTACTTTCACCTCTCAAGACGATCGCGGCGAAGGGGATCAAGACACGACATCAGGGATGTTGGTCGATCCTGTAAACGATTGTGAGTACTACATGGAACGCTTACAGACTTTCCTCACTACGACATAACCTGTAAGTACCTACGTACAGTCAGTGCCCTGCATTACCTGACCCCTCTTCCTTAATTTTTCTGTGTAAAACAAGGAGCGGTCAGGTAATGCAAGGCAGTGACTGTAAGTAAATACAGTCAGCAGTAAAACTTTTAGATGTTACTGATTAAAAGGAATGCCAAGGTAGCCCGCCAGTTTTCAAATTTTCTTATGTTTTTTTGCAATTTATAGATCAGTGTTTTACTTATTATGATTTTAATTATTATAATTCTGTAGGTAAATACCTACATTTTTATTATTTTCGCGAGTCATATTTTGTTCAACATAAAGCCTGAAATTGGCCTGGTAATTGCAATAAACAAGAAAATTTCAATTTGGTGGATTACTATGTGGCTTTCATCTTAAGTTCAAAATGTTGAAAGGTCTATTTAGGAACAATTTTTGCGTGAGTCTAAACCAGGTGATTGTAAAAGGGCAAAAAGTAGGTGACCGTACGTATACGGTATAAATGCAAAAGCCATAAACGGAAATCACGTCAAAACTAATCCAAAGTGATTGTAAAATGCACTACTTATACAAAATCTGATTTTAGTAGGCGTCAGTGCCCAACCCGTTAGCCCGAAGAGGGTTGGGCAAAGATGGCATTTTTTTTTTGTTCCAAAGTGAAAAATCCCCTTTGATTATTTCCGCGTGGGGCGGCTGGGGCGTGCGGAGGAGCCTGTCAGATTATGTTCATTGACCTAGCTCAATGTCAAACGATGGGCACTGCTTTCGTTTTCCCTAATTAACGCATACTGTAACCCTTCCTACAGCCCAGTCGAGACCGACGCTCCGTTCCATCAGCACGAGGATGCCATGGCCGTTAGCCGGCTGGCAACCGCGGCCGAGCTCACATATCGTCATGGACGACTCGGATCTCTGGCTCGCCTTCCTCACGGAAGCTGGATACTTGGAAGCTAGCGACACTGCGCTCCAGGGTAAAATTATATAATTACTAGCTTTTGCCAGCGGCTTCGCCCGCGTGGAGGTCGGAAATCATCCCGCGGGAACATACTACCGGGATAAAAAGTAGCCTATGCCCATTCTCAGCCTCTAAACTATCTGTGTACCAAATTTCATTTAAATCGGTTTAGTAGTTTTAGCAGGAAAGCGAGACAGACAGAGTTACTTTTGCATTTATAATATTAGTGTGGATTAGTACCTAGTACCTACCTACCTAACCAGTCACTAGGTACATGGGTTTCATGTATGATAATAGGTAGGTCAAATGCCAAACCGTGGTCCTTAGAAGGCTGAAAGTTACCCAAAAGGCGATGGAAAGGGCTATGCTTGGAGTTTCCCTACGCGATCGAATCAGAAATGAAGTGATCCATAGGAGAGCTAAGGTAACAGACATAACCTGAAGAATAGCGAAACTTAAGTTGCAGTAGGCCGCAGGAATCCGCTGGATGCAAGAAGGAAAAACACCGATCGAAGTTGCGAAGCTTGGGAGAGGCCTATGTCCAGCAGTGGAGGTCTTTCGGCTTAATGATGATGAATAGGTAGGTACCTATAACTTCTTCGGTACAGCCGCTTGCGACTGGTTGACAGGACACAAGCCAGTTTACCTCAGGAGGCTTAAACAGCACTCTGTCAGCCAGCCGTAGCATCAATCGATTATCATACAAACCATGCAATGATTCCATTTCTTCAGATTCCACGTGTGCTTTATTAATTTAGAAAATCATGTTTAATGTGTTTAATATATTTACAGGGGAAGTGGACAACCCACAACGTTCTATGAAATATGAGGATGATTTTATTTCTCAAATAAATACGGTAATAGTGATACTACATTTATATGTGTAGGTGTTGACGTTAGCTACTTAATTTTTGATAGCCGGAGTGATTGCCCAGTGAACAGCATTCATTGCCACCGTTGCCATGACAAACGCCTTTAGAAAATTCTACGTTGAACCCATTCCCAGTCCCATGAACCACATAAGGTTCAAGTTCCTTATCTATTGTGTCTTCTTTGTGGATTGTGAAAGTGTTAAATGAAAGCTCCTTAACATCATCAGCCTTTTTCGTACTTCCATAAATTAGGAGAGGTAACTCTGCCTTCCCCGTACCCCCTCAGCACCATTATATGCAGGCATGGTTACGAAGACCTTGCTGCGCTAAGCAATAACAACTTGAATTTAGTATAGAAAAAGTATTATAACTAGTACTTATTTGTTTAAGCAATATTTATATTACCCTCCTACAATGGGCCGAAAAGATACCTATGAACAAACACATCGTCGATACCCTGGATTATTCTGGGACACGGTAAGACACAGTTGTTTAATTTCAGTTTGTAATTACACATGAGTTGTTTCTGTTTACTATAATTTTTCTTCATGACAGGTCACCATGGATGACCCTGAAGAAGCATTTATCAAAGTGCGCAGAATTATTCGAAATATTGTGAAGTCCCAAAAGGAAATAAGACCCATGTTTGACATTGACTTTCCGCATTTAGATGACTATCCCACGGTCGAGAGAAAACTTATTAATATTCGTAAACAAATTGCGCCTCAGCAACTCTTCTATTAAATAATATTTAAAAATTATGAAAAAATGTTTTATTTTAGTTCTAGTACATAAGTAAATTATAAGTATCATACATTCAATAGATAAAACTGTGAGACTGGATTCATTTATTACCACTTTACCATATGTAATAGTACAAAAGTCTCACTTGGTGATCATTTGAACACCATGGTATCGAGCATAGCTCCCAGACCCTGCACTATGTTATTGGACATCAGGACATCAACTTTCTCCTCTAAATGCCTCTTGGGATCCTGTTTACCTACATTCTTAATGGCTAGCTGTTCTGGGGTCATTTTCTCTTCATCTTCTAAAGCCTTATTGTAATTTTTAGCTAAGTCCAACATATCTGTGACTGTTGTTTCATTGATTGAACAATGTTCCTTGTAATCTGATAAGGTGAGTCCATCCATCCAGGACTTTTTGTGCAGGTTCAGAAGCATTTTCTGCTCTAGTTCATTCTTCCTGTAGTTTATGCTGATGGAGTAGTAGTGACGGTTGAGTCCATGGATGAGGGCCTGTACTGATGGTTTTTGAAGGTGGCCCAAATTTGATGTGGTTTGCCTTGGCTCCTGCCCGAGCACCATCATGTTAGGGTTGATGAGACGGAATGCATCGATCACTACCTTGCCCTTCACTGACTGGATGGGGTCCACCACCACAGCAACTGCCCTTTCTGACAGAGCTTCAAATGATTGCTGAGTGTTTATGTCCACACCTGATAACCAACAACCAAAGCCAGGATGAGAGTGATACCTGAAATTTAACAATAATTAATTAGTATAGAGAACACAGACACAAGCTATATAATAATAAAATACTTTAAGAAAAATGTATAGCCTGTCCTGGCCAATTATTAAAAGAACTATAATGGTCGCCCAGTGTGAAATTCAACCTAAATTCATTTCAAACATAGACATATTTCTAATGCAGAATGCTAATATTTTTATAAAATTGTGAATTTTATGAAAATATTGGCATTCTGCACTCCTCCAAATAAACTTTAACTATGCCAGATTTCGTACTCCTCTATCTTCATAATTTTGGTAAAAGTGGGTTCAAAATTTTGCTTTACCTTTAAATATACATATAATTCTAATGTATATGTGTATGTCACTGAACTCTTCCTAAACGGCTGGACCAATTAGAATGAATTTTTTTGTATGCATTTGGGTGACCCCTGGATGGTTTAGATTCACTATTGGACCCGGTAGGTGGCGCTGCTATCGAGTTCTAGGAAACAGGACAATGTCTGTACGGTCAGCTAGTGAACATATAGATATTGAGATAAAACAAAAAAGTTCTAAATAGTTTTACTAAACACATCTTTTAACTTCCAATCAAATTGGGTTAAGGGTGAGACAATGATGATAAATCATCATCACACAGGCCTCTCTGTAAGAGGGAGTGGGCCTTTATCTACCATACGAACTCAGTGCAGGTTTGTAGATGTCTAGTTACATGTCTTCGGGGTTTTGGTTCTAGGACATGCCAGTTTCCTCACAATGTTTTACTTCACTGTTTTGAGAGCAGTGGTGATGAAATTATTTTCACTAAGTAAAGCACCTGCCAGGGTATGAACACATGAACTATAAGTCACCACTGGGCCACCACAGCTTCATGATGATGAATAAGAAGAACGTTTGTAAAAAGTGGAGAATAGATTTGCATTTTTTTAATAATATAATCATTTCATGATCTACCAACACACTATGTTCCGGAATGCCGAAAAAAGTCCTGCAATTCCCTAAGCACTTTTTGGGAAATATTTTTCCATACAAGGGGTTCTGGGGGCCATAAGAGGTCAAGTTTTGAGTTTCGAAAGGTCAGGGGGTAAGGTTACCTACTTAGGGTCACGGTTGACCCTCCTCCTGAGCTCTGCTAGTATGTAGAAGACAAATTTCAAGTTTCAACTCTCTAGGCTGACTTTGACCTGAGATATCTAGGGTCAAACATAGCAATTTTGGCTATAATTGACAAATTCCTGAATCAAAAACCACACTTGGGGGTGAAATGTGGAGAATTTATAATTTGAAATAGAATCATAGGACAGTGGACTACAAGATAGGGTAGGGTCTGACCTCTGAGAAATGGTGGGAAGTGCGTTAATTCTGTTGTCTAGAATTCCCGAAAAAAACAAAAACTCGAATTTTCAGACCTTTCTTATTTTGCTCTTATAATGCTTATAGCAACACCAGCAGTTAGGCCGAACACCAAATTCTGCATTCTTAACTCCCCTTGCATGAAATAATAGGGTCTGACTGCTACAATTATTGGCGCCCTCACCGCGATTTTTGGAATAACGAATGTATCGCACATCCTCTAAAAAACTGTCATAACGCGGAGGCGAGTGGGAACACAGATGGGGGCACAGTCGGGATATTACTGTGTTATTATCTGTGTTCTTACTTTTTTTTTTCTCTAAAAATCTGTCATTACACAAAAAAAAGTAAGAACACAGATAAAAAACGCGGTCATATTTTGACTGTGTCTTTGTCTGTGTTCTTGCTCGTTTTTGTGTTGTGACAGTTTTTTAGAGGATGTGCGGTATCATAAATTCGAATTTTAGTTTTTGAGCACATTTCACCCCCAAGTATGGTTTTTAGGGTTCCGTTGCCAAATGGCAAAAAACGGAACCCTTATAGATTCGTCACGTCTGTCTGTCTGTCTGTCTGTCTGTCTGTCTGTCCGTCCGTATGTCACAGCCACTTTTCTCCGAAACTATAAGAGCTATGCTGTTGAAACTTGGTAACTAGATGTATTCTGTGAACCGCATTAGGATTTTACACTAAAATAGAAAAAAAACAATTAATTTTGGGGTTCCCCATACTTAGAACTGAAACTCAAAATTTTTTTTTCATCAAACCTATATGTGTGGGGTATCTAAGAATAGGTCTTTAAAAATGGTATTGAGGTTTCTAATATCATTTTTTTCTAAACTGAATAGTTTGCGCGAGAGACACTTCCAAAGTGGTAAAATGTGTACCCCCCCCCCCCCCCCGTAACTTCTAAAATAAGAGAATGATAAAACTAAAAAAAATATATTATGAACCATGTAAACTACCACCGAAAATTGGTTTGAACGAGATCGAGTGAGTAGTTTTTTTTTTAAAACGTCATAAATCGTAAACCGCAATTTACCTTACTGAAGTATAAAATTAAAAAAAAAAAATATTTTTAAACCGAGAATACCTACAGGTTTGTACGGAACCCTCGGTGAGCGAGTCCGAATCGCACTTGGCCGGTTTTTGACCCTAGGAAGTTGTCAATTATAGCCAAAATTGCTGTTTGACCCTAGATATCTCACGTCAACGTCAACCTAGAGAGTTAAAACTTGGAATTTGTCTTCTACATACTAATAGGGTTCTATGCTCAGAGTTTCAGCAAAGAGGATCAACCGTGACCCTAAGTAGGTAACCACACCCCCTGACCTGTCGAAACTCAAAACTTGACCTCTTATAACCCCCTGAACCCCATATATGCAAAAATATTTCCCAAAAAGTGCTCAGGGAATTGCAGGACTTTTTTTGGCACTGTGGAACATAGTGCAACATTCCATTTTAGGGAAGACTTATTAGAAATCAATTCTTTTAACTGACCAAGACAGTCTCTGCTAATAAAATGCTCTATCTACCATCTGCATACAACTAGTTATTTTAAGGTATATTATTATTCATTTTAAGTTGCTTGCTAACTATTAAAAAAAAATTATACTGACCATCCAACCACCATCTCAGGTCTGCCCGTCTGCTTCAACATGTCCAACATTTTTGCCTGGAAAACAGGGTCCACAGCTTCTACTGACACGCCAGTACCAGTTTGGGGCATGGCAAACACATCAATCACACGGACAGTGTAGTCATCCACAAATTCCCCTGGAAATTACCATAATTTTGTAAACCAACGAGCTTATTTCAAAAGACGAGACTAAAAATCTAGCTCAAACAAAGTCTAGATACTATAGGCACTTTTACTGTAACAATAAACAAAACAGCCAACATGATACAGCATTTTTGAATAATTTATTTTTATGTTCAAGTTTTTTATGTATTCAGTACTAACCTAACATGAGCCCCATGACTTCCATGGGAACGCCAGCACGACCATGTTTTAGCATCTTCAGCAATGCCAAAGACGAGATGTACACTTGTTCAGCGGTATCAACAGCAGGTGCGTCGGTTGGCGGCGGCGCTTGCGACAAGCCAGCCATACCTCCTCCGAGACGTAGAAGACGATCCATTTTTCACTTTTCTTCTACACTCTAAAAACCAAACTCATCAAGTTAGCATCACACTGTAACACACATCATGATACATCAACAACTATCTGTGAACCGCATCGGTAATTTATTGTGTTATTCGATAGAAATAAATGCATTTACTTATAGCAAGTTACTTACACAAAGAAATCCCAATCATTTACACAATTTCCGAAAAACTCCGGCCAGAAACCAAAATGAACAGTTTGAAACAAGGAACGAATGGTACCAATCTATGGAATGGAAACGAATATGACAGCCCACGTCGAAATTGCAACCTCATGAACGTGTGTTTATTTTAATGTCATTGATGTCAACATCGCCAATCGTTTCACTTTTGCCTTCTGTAATTCTGTACAGCGTGGCAAAAAAGAGTCTGGAAAAAATGAGGGCGCCTGCTTAGCAGGTATGGCCACCCTGTATACTAGGACTAAAAGTGATATGATACTTGTTGTTTTAACCCACAAACACGAGATCCCAGAAATTCTCATCAATAATGATTTCAAGAGTTGATGGGCACATAGTCTTTTACTTTCATTGTATTTAGTACATTGCGCATTATTTCGCTGGAATAACCTTTTGTCTAAGAGTGCCATCATAATAACACAATGAAAACGTATTCAGTTTAAAAATTAATTAAATTAAAGTATTACGTAAGCACTATAGGGGGCAAGGGGGGTCTTTGATTTGCTTATTTTTGATGACATGGGGGGTGGGGGGGTCTAGATGGTGATTACGTGAGCAATAGTTTTTTACTTCTTTACACATTATGGCAACCCATACAGTGTCTATGTTTGAAAATGAAACGCATTTTTCGGGGATTTTTTTTTTTGTTCTACAGATATAAATCGCCGAATCGCGCGCGACCGTCGCGTCGCGCTAGTCTGTATGAGCCATTATGTAGACGTTTAGGTACTCGCTTAGAACCGAGTAGGGAAATGACCGCGCTCTATTCACTTGACTAAATTTCTTCCGTCAACCTATTGTTTCGTTTCGCTACGATTGACGTATTTAAAATAAAATGAATATTAAATGCGTTAAAGTCCCCTATCCTAAATCCATTTTCTTATTTTTAGAATTATAACTGCTGCTCATGAATCAATAAAAAAATAGAGTAGGTACATTAAAAGAAAAATGCATAACAATGTTTACGTAAGCATGGGAGGGGGGGTAAGACCTTTGCTTACTTTTGCTGACAAAGGGGACAGGGGAGTAAAAAATTGTAATAAATGTGCTTACGTAATACTTGAACGGTCCCTTACACTCAGGGATTGCCGATTAAACCCGATACTCAAGACATAATGTTCAGCAATCGCATTTGCGGCCACCATCTAGGGTATTCACAAACATTCGATGGTTGGTACTTATGCCTGTATCTTTGACATGAATGATACTGAACGAATCCTGTTAATGCTGACAGTTTATAGTCGACAAGAAGGCGACTTACAGCTGCTTATTGTCGGAAACTAATTGGAAGTCAGAGAGTACCTATGACATGTCGCATTCGAAAGGTACGGACAATATCGAATAAAATGGAACAGTTGACTAATGAAGGCGTCAGATATGTCTATGTGGGGTACATAACATTACCACTATTCACATGACAATGAAAATGAAATAACACGCTAAAATTTAGATTTTATTTAATAAGAAAAACGTGACATAACATCGTTCGTGTATTCCTTTTCAGTGCTATGATAGATTTTTTCCAATAACACTGATGTGTCAGTTTTACATTTCTTATTTATGAAATCTAAATAGTGTAAAAATCTTTCTTAGACGTTTACGGCTCCCATTACAATCCGTCTCCTCAAACTATAGGTAATATATTACGTAGAATAGGCACCTGAAAAATAATAAATGTAAATTATACATTTTTTTTACTGTGGTATGTGGTATGCGATAAACGCATTAACAAAATATACTTGCCTGTTTCTTTATACTGTTGACATTTTGTCTAATTGCACACAGATCGAAATCGCCTAATTCTTTCTTCCGCCAACTGTTTTGGTGTTTCTCCAGGTGTAGAAAAAATCCTTAATTTTTTTCACCTTCATTAACAATTTATCTAATTGTACTGTACCTTGAAAAAAATATAAAGACAATCATATTAATTCCATGTAGGTACATTTTTCAATTTCAACATCAAGAGTCAACGTACACGCGATTTGTCAAACTAGAAAACATAACCATAATAATCTATTTGTAAATAAAACAATAAAATGGCTTGAAACTTATAATACCGATAAAACTTAGTATTAGAAAGGAAAAACAATGACTGGCATTGACTAAAAGATACATTTCTTGGATAAATACCTGACGTGTTGGCAGTTCTTTCGAAAACATTGTCAATCGGAGACAAAATTTGTTCCGCTTCAGATTCCGCCAAATTTCTTACGAAAACTTGGTATATCACAGCTCACACCACTACTCCTTATTGTTTTATTCATTTTTTAAATGTACAAAAGCATTAATAATTGATAGTTAATTAGAAATAAGTAAAATACAACTGGGAACATAACACAATGACAGTTTAGCTACTTGTTGATGATAAACAAAGCAGTGTTGCAACCAAAAATATATTTTAGTTCCAATGGTTACCACGACAGACTCTTTTTTGCCAAGCTATACGAAATGATGGATTTTTCCGCCACAATCACAAACGAAAAAGTAGTGGACAGTATTTTATTGGATCATATAGAAATATTTTATTATAAAATGTGGATAAAGTGAAAACAACGAATTGCTCAATTCAGATGTCGCTATTGTCACTTCATCAAGAATTCAGCAGCCCCGAGCGCTGATGAAAACTGCAAAACTACGAGGCCTCATGGATATATACCTAATATATTAAAAGACGAAAACTATGGAAGACAATCTCCGAAAAAAATTTGCAACTTGATATATCATCGAGACTAAAGTTTAAAGATGTGTGTGTGCTTTTATTTATCATCTGTCTAACCTCGTCCAAACCATATTGGGGTTGGCTCCACGCATGCGCTGTCGAGACGTCGTGGTTAACGTATTCCCGCGCAGCGCCGCGCCGAATGTATCGTATTCGTAACTCGTAGGTCGCGATGTCAGACTACTCCAACCGTGAGTTTTATGAGATGTGCGAGTGTGCTTATTAAGTGGTGAAAAATTACGAGCAGGGCACAGGATGTATGCGAGGGAGAGAAGACCACGTATGCGAGCTCATGGGATCCGTAGCCCTGCCATCCCTAATGGAAGGACTATTTTAGCAGCCACATTCAATTTCCACGAAACGGCACATCGCTTCGGTGTGAGCCTGTACAATAAGATCAACAACAACAATTAAGACTGCGCCGACCGTACAAGGCGCGCGGCAAATAGGTATTTACTACAGCGCGCTAGTCTTGTGCGTCGCCATGCACACATTGACAAGTTTGCTCGAAGCCCGCATGCAGTTGCACGACAAAAGGTGGTAACCTAGGATTTTTAAAATTTGATTCGTTGTGTTGAGTGACTTTAAAATACGCATATTGATTATTTCGATGATTTTATGTAAGTACCTACATAAATCCAGAAATTAAATCTAATAATCTGTATTATATAAAAATTAACGTTTGTTGTTTATAGAGCGGATAATGTAGGTATAAATATAGTACAATATAGGAAATTACCTACATTATCAGGTTTATCAGTTACTACTCATCCGATTGCTATGAAATTTTGGCATTATGAATTTTACTTGCACGCCCGGGAATTTTACTCATTAAAGTAGGAAGGCAGGGTAGATGGGTAAGTGGTAGGTATTGTAATAATAAAACCAGTCTGTGATAAAAAATGTATAATTACCTAATGTAATAGAAACCTTGCTTAATTTACAAAACCTGGCGAAATCATAGGTAAATGTGGTATATATAATATATAGAGTATAACGGAAAAGTTGAAGTTAAATCCACTATCTTGAATTTTAAAATGAATGCCAGATTTGCAATCGCCACCCCCCAAAACCCATTACACGACACCCATATCGAACATTTGAGAAGAAGCTACATCCGCCATTTTGGATTTTAAATTGAATGCCAGATTCGCAAACGCCACCCCCAAAAGCCACGTCACTCATATCGAATGTTAGAGAAAAAAAAATAACTGGAACTAATATCATAAAATATACATACGTACATTTTATGATAACGGCTTTTTTTACGGAAATGAGCGCTAACTTTTTTCTTACGTCTTTACGCTTTTCCATATTTACTAAAACAAATATTTAAGAAAAATGTTATAGTAATATGGAAGTATAAAAAAAAAACAACAAAAAGTAAAATTTAGTTATGCCTACTAAATATAAGTCATACTCAAAAAAACACAAATGTGACTTAACCTATTTCTCTCTTTGCGGCAACGTATACGTACACAATAGATCGCGAATTATCGTTACCGGCGCGTCGCTCCACGATGCGACGTGACCACTCTCCGAGCTCTCGTGGACGACTGAATTTTCGACTCGTGTTATCGTGTACGTTGCGTATGACTCAAAACAGGGTGGGAATCAAAACAAAAATTAATAATAAAATAAATAAGTGACATTTCGAAAATGTAAAAACTATAAATTGTAGTATGATAATAAGAAATTAATATGAATTCAAGTTAGTGAAAAAATTTAACAGTTTACTATCAAAATTCAACTAAACCCGAACATGCTTTTTTAAGATTTTTGTTCAACTTTACGAATTTTTGTTTATTAAACTATACAATATTTTTAGTTTTTGCCAACAATAATCAGTTAACACATTCATTGCGGTGTTTATTACATATTTTTTATGGTAATTGTGATAAAAGTATTGATTGTATTACTTTAACAGTGACGACTGTTTTGAATGATTTCGCTCTGCCTCCCCTTAAAATACAGTGGTTCATGACATGTAGGGGTAAGCAGTTCGTTTTAATGACAACTAGGACTAACGGCTTAACAACTTAAAAAAACACACGAAACAATAGCGGTTCCTGGACTAACAACAGTGCTGCCACTAATCACGAGTTTTCATTTTTTTAATTCATTGGTTTGTATCATGTCAAGCGGTATAAATTGTCAAACAAGTTTTGAATAAACCAGTTATTGTATGTGATAATGCAAACGCGGACCACTTGAACACTACCGCGGACCACATACCAAACCGCGTACCAAACAGTTGTACGAATAGTGTTTATTGCGTACGTGTTGAAAAATATCATAATTAGGCAGCGGTTTTATTTATTTTAATTTAATTAGAATATTTAATTTAATTAATCTACTAATATTATGTAATAAATAACATGTTTTAAATTTCCTCGTTCATAATATTTCTAGTTATGCGCCTTATCACAAATGCAACAAAACATTTTGCTGACACGAAATTACCAGGCGCTTTGTATGAAAATTTTAGTTAAGTTAAAATAAATAAAACCGCTGCCTAATTATGATATTTTTCAACACGTACGCAATAAACACTATTCGTACAACAGTTTTCATAAAAAAAAGTAGCGTTTATCTTTCCTGAGTACATGTACTTTGTGGCTCTGCTAGAGAGTATGCTCTCCAGCAGAACCACAATCAATTTCTATTTTATAATTACCTAATGCACGTACAGCGATAACGGTATAGGTACATTATGTACGTTGGACGTACATCATTTTAAGATAGATGTGATCGGTTTCTAAAATGGTGGCTCTGCGGCAGAGCATGACACGGGCATTAGGTTTCAAGGAAACGAATGATTAACATATTTCAAATCATTTGAGATCTTTCAAAACAAAATTTAATTTGAGAGCTTGTTACATTTTCTGGGTGTATAAAAGAATAGCAACACGTGGCAAAAAATGACCATTTTAATCCCTATTCATTTTTCCTTGCCGTTGCTGGCAGCACTGAAGTCAATTGCCACAGGGAGATTGATGGACAGCTTAGATTGTAGACCTCATGGATAGCGTAGACCTGTCTACGATGGACAGACATTAAAATAGACATGACAATCAATCAAATTTTGATCAAAAAAGGGAATCACGTACATACTAATTCCGTGGGAATCGGTCTGCACGGATTGACACTGACAGATGTCAGAGTTTTGTCAATCAATAATCAGGAACAGGTGTAATCGTAAGGATTGAAATGAAATCACAGAGTACTTTTATATATTAATGAAATTTTGGAATTGTATTAAATCGCTGCAGTACCTTTTTATCTGAATAAAATTCCTTGAATCAAAATGGGTGAAAAGTCTGTGTTACCGCATAATTTTGCTGATGGTCCTCATGGCTTAGGTACATCATCGTATTTCCAATACTTTTATTAAAAAACAAAATTAAAATCGTACCCTTAAAATTGTTGTTATTTATATAAACAATATTTTTAGGCGATCCTGATGACAGACGCCTGAGAAGAGTTGAAAAAGACGTAATGATACCGAAGCTTATAAGAGACAAGGCTAAGAAAGAAAAATGTATCAAGGAAGTAGCAGATTTCGAGAATTGCTGCAAGGAGTCATCTCTTCTAATGGTTGTGAAGTGTAGGAATCAGAATTCAATCCTAAAAGATTGTTTAGGCGATTGGTACAAAAATGAAGAGTTCAAGAAACTGTGTACTGAAGAGTATTTAGCACAGAGAAGTGAATACAGAAGGACTGGTATTAGGAAACCCATTAAGAGAGCTTAACTCGCTATACCAAAATGTGAAAAATGTTGTCATTAGATTTGTAAATAAAAATAAAAAACTATTTAGCATTCATCTTCATTTACTGGTGTAGGTAAATTCCTAATAAACAATAGTTCCCGAATGCTGAAAAGTTTCAGATCCTGGGGAAGCTTCACAAGACTTTTAGGTTTGAGAACTTCTACAATCAGTATTTCCTGAAAAAAAAAATATTACTCTATCACACAGAAGTTTTAAATAAAATAAAAATAAGTAAATATTTGGAAAATATGTACAGGCTAATGATGATAAAAGCACAGCAATCAGCTTCCCTAAAGTGTTTACGTAAGGCATCATGGTACTGCCAGGGTCACGAATTTGTTCAAACGAGATACCGTGGCCCTGGCATATGGGTAACTGAAGGAACACGGATGGGTTTCAGTCAGTAAAAGTCTGACACGCCCTCCCGCTCCGCCCAGAGCGGGAGAAGTCAATTGATGATTTCCCATCCAAAAAAAAGGCATCAAGGTAGCACATGAGAATAAAATTTTGATGTATGGTAGCAGCTTGTAACATCATATGTAATGTCACTATGATAAGCAGTCTGTCAGGATGCATCTTGATATTAATATAATTCAGGGCCATATCAAATATTTACCTTCCAATGAAATCATAATTATAAAAATCATCAATACATATTATTGTATTTAATGTCTATTAATGAAGTCATGAAATTTAAGACCAAATTTTAACACACGGAGATGAATAGCTTATTCTAATAATTATAATTCTGTAAAGCCATCTTTGTCACAGTCGCAAATCGAAGTCAAAGGATTTATTTCAAAATGGGCCAAAAAGGCACTTTTTAATGTCAACAGGTATATAGAATTGATTCTAGTTGCCCATTCCAAAAGGTAGATTCGTATGAAGAAGAATGGCCAAGAAACTCTACCGTCGGATAATAGTCAACATACATCCTGATAATAGCCTGCATATTGCACAAAATGCAAGTAGGTATATTTGAATTTCATCTGCTCCCATAGTACATTAAGCGTAAACGGCAGCAATTTCACCACAATATCTCTTGATAGTAACTCGTGATATACATGAATAAATCTCCATATTTACAATACAGATTCAATTAACCAGACTAATTGTTTCAGTTAGGTATTCAGAAAATCCAGATAGTTGAATGTATGAAGAAAAAACGGTTTTTGTACATATTAATGCATAATACATGCTAGATAATTATTAAAAACAACAAAATGAAATTGAAGTTATTTACAAAAATCAATGTTTAGTAGGAATTGAAAACATACCTTCACTGTTGTATTTGCCATCCTAACATGGCCAAGTGTAGCAATCCAATCAATCTTTCTGTCATCAAATTTTATATCAACTATGAAGTCTGCATGGGATATCCCAGGACCCTCTTTATATAGTACTAAAAAGATATAACCATATAATTAAGAACAGCGAATTGATTGCATAGTTAAAAAGTAACTTATGTAACAGTAAAGTTCTTACGATAATCTCCACCAAACTTTATTCCTGGTTTGACAACATAGCCTTTAGACCTATAATAATGGTAAACAACATATTTTGTAACAAAATTTTTATCTGCTGCTGTAAAAAGGTCCCAACATTTTTCTATATTTAACAAAGTGTTGTCAAGGTTTACTATTTGTAAACATCCCAGACCATAAACTAGAAAGAATGCTTCCTGCGGAGTCAGCATAAGTTTCTCTTGTAGTTTAATTTTGTTTAAACAGCACTTTGGTTTCATGTGTAAAAAATATGCTTCGTCCTCAGATTCACTGTCAGGTACTATCACCACTATGTCCCCTTTGTCATGACTCTGAAATCTATCAGAACTATGATTTGAGTTTGTCTCATCTGCATCATCCTCATCGCTGGATACCAAATCTATGACATCCTTCCGAGTTCTTTTTTCAACGTCGCCAAGTATTTTCGTAGTAAGGGCATCAATATCCTTCATGAAACTATCTGCCTCGGCTGTTCCTCTGAAGCCACCAAATTTCTTAAGCCAATAATTTCGTTTTAGAAACTGTCTTTTTCGCATGATACGCGGTGTAACGTCGTTTTGAGCAGCTTTCGGTTGCGATCGCGAAGCTGATCCTTTTCCGAAACATCCCATATTATAGAGCAGTGCTATCTCCTCCATAGACCTTACTTCCACATTAAACCCGTTGTAATACCCAGTAAAAACAATTCGCATTGTATTATCTAATGGAAAACGTAACGATTCAATAGCCATCGGAAATGAGTCCTTTAGGTCAGTAGTTTGACAATCTTCTGATGGTGTAGTAGTCATCTTGGCAAAAACTTAGCCAGTTTCTTAGATTTATATAGCCATTTATTTTGTGTCAGTTCCAACAAGCTTTGACAAGCACAACACAGAATGTACTCTGTGGAGTCTGTGGACAAGAGCAGGGCTTGGTAACGTTACCAAATTCACACTATAAGTATCGTTAAGTAACGTTATTTTCATAAAGTTAACATTTTAACGGTAACACGGGTAACGATACTTTGGTACAGATTCTATAAAATAACGTTACCAATTAAGTCAGTTTACCGGTAAAACGTATGCAAAGTATCGTTACCAAGCATAACGCTACCTCTACTAATAACGTTATCTTCATCCGATGAAAGTAACGATACCAAATTTTTAACGTATTCAAAGCCCTGTGTATCGCTACCGTACCGGAAAGCCGCCTTTGTGCAATCGCCGACGACGAGTTCGATGAACTTTGTAGTTAGGAAGTAAACAACTGATTTTTCGCGTCTAGAGTATTTCAGTACAACCATTGCTGCTTTTTAGATTTTAGCCGTATTGTTTACATAAGTAAATGGAGTACTGTTTTCAGAGAATGTAATTTTACATTGAAATAAAACGTGAAAAAGCTAAAAAAACGTAAAAAAAAATCCGGTGAAATTATTCAAAATAAGGAGCTGAATGCTCCACTCTGTGGAGGGCTGTCCCTTACACCCAGTAGTTACTTTATGGTTTCTTCTAAAAAACCAAAAACGAAAAATAAAACTAGTGATCAACATAATTATGACGAACTTTATTCACAATACTGATGTAGTTAGTTTTCGCATCACAAACCACTAAAACTCTATTAATTTCAAATGATTAAATACATAATATCTTTTTGTATAGTCAATTCATATATGAAATCTATTATGTAATAAACCCTTAAAAGGAATGTGTCCACTAAAGTTTTAATTTAGTGTTATTTTATTGTTTTTCTTAGCTACACAGATACACTAAATTACATTTTTTTATATATTTTACAAAGCATACAGATATAAGTTATGTCGGAGTGGAACAGAGGCAAAGTTTACATTATATTTTACAGAACGCAGCTACTGTATCTGTAATAAACCTGGTATACTTTAAGACAACAATATAACAACGAATTAAATATTTCATTTATTATACAAATTTAACGTGTTTAAGCCTTAGCTCCGACGACAGTGCCCGCCTGCTTGTCGATTTGTTCTTTCTCCAGTTGCTTGCCAAGATATTCCCTGAGAAACGAAAAAAAAACTGTATAGGTAGTCAACAAAGATTAACCACTTTTTACACAAATGTAGGTCTAAGTTGAAAAAACACAATGACACTATGTATAGTTTACTGGTATTGTTTGCTAGACAAAGCCGTTGACATAGTAATTCTGATCTTATCACATTGATACGTCGTGATAAGCCTAATCAGCGTACAGATAATACTATATCATATACTTTCACTTTTAACACATGACCTCTTCATATCCAAGCTCGGCATGGTAACTTGAGTGATATCATCACCTTATTCAGCAATCTACTCTTGATTGATTCATAAAAACAATCAAGATAACCTTGATCTATTAAGTGTTACATCACGCCTTTATTCCCGACTCAACATATTTATTACACGTCTATATACACTATACTATTATACAAGTAGGAGGAACAGGACAGGGGGGTTTCGTAACGATGCAAAGGAGTAAGCGCCAATCGCAAACTAATAAGAACAGCTGCGAGAAAGCTCTTACTGAGCCCGAAGTTAGCTAGCGCTCCAAAAATCCGAACACCACTAAGGTGGAAGAAACACCACTAATGCGGAAGACATCGTGGAGTACGTGCTCCAGAAGACGAGGTACAAGCCGAATGTGCAGTTACTGGAGTCATATCGCAACGTCACAACTTCAAGGCGTTCGAAGTGCACATACCGGATTGATCTGCCCGTCGCCTTGGACGAAGAGCTTTGACTACAGGATGTGGTGTTCCGTCTCTTCCACGAGAAATGCGTAAGAACAAGCTAGCGAAGTGGAGTGCTACTAACTAGTTTAACTTTACTAATACAAGTTTCTTTTAATAATTATTATAGTTGGTCTATATTTTGGCCCCTATTTTGACCCCTGGGATCCGGGACTTTTGGAAGGTGTACGAGGAACCAAAGCCAACTCGCAGAAGTCCCATGCACAATTTTAAATGATAAGGAGTCGACGATTATCCCTGTACGCATTATGAAAATGCACCCAAGGGAAAAGCCCCGTATATGATTGTCATACATTTCCAGTGGAAGCTAATCTCGCATTGACAAACATAATCTTGCCATACTTAAAACCATACCAATAAAAACTTACCAATTGTGAACCATCAGTTTCTGGACAGCAAGTAAAGCCTCATATCGCACGTTAGGGTCATCGTGGCTGAGGAGGAACATAACGCGTTGTTTGCCGCCCAGCTGCTCGATGATGCTGTTGACAATATAACATTATAGCAAACTAAAGTACAATGGATCATTGTTCTTGGGTGATTCCAATAGTTAAACTGAAACTATTTAACAACATCAGCATAGTTGCTCAAGTAGCATTGGCGGTTTCAGACCTAACCTACTAATCTATACTAATATTATAAAGCTGAAGAGTTTGTTTGAACGCGCTAATCTCAGGAACTACTGGTCCAAGTTGAAAATATATTTTTGTGTTGGGTAGCTTATTTATTGAGGAAGGCTATATAAAGCTGAAGAGTTTGTTTGTTTGAACGCGCTAATCTCAGGAACTACTGGTCCGAATTAAAAAATATTTTTGTGTTGGGTACCTTATTTATTGAGGAAGGCTATACGCTATGTAACATCACGCTACGATCAAAAGGAGCAGCAACAAAAAATGAACGAAAACTGGCAGGCTGCAATGCGACGGGAAGGGTCAGGGGAGCAAATATTTGACGCGGACGAAGTCGCGGGCTGAAGCTAGTATAATATAAAAGTAAACATTTGTATGTTTGGATGTTTTTAACTCAATCACAATCCAGGTTAAGGTGTTAGGTGTGCTGAATTTCAAAACCCGTTCAGCTGTTTTTGTGTGAAAAAAACAGCTGAACGGGTTTTGAAATTCAGCACACCTAACACCTTAACCTGGATTAACACATAAGATACTTTTTATACCGGTAGTACGTTCCTGTGGGATCATTTGCGACACACGCTGGCGACTCCGCCGGCAAAAGCTGGTTTATTATTATTAAGTCCATGTTTCTTCACGATGATTTCCTTCACCAATGTCAGTGGTGCCCAAAATAAAGTCAGAAGTGCATATAAATTTAAAAAGTGACATTAAAACCATATTTAAAACTTGCTTTTGCCTGAGGCTTCGCCCGCGTGAATGTCGGAAATTAACGCATGTATTTTTCTAAAATAAAAGTAGCCTAAGTTACTCCTTATTACATCAGCTACCTGGCAATAAAAGTCCCGTCAAAATCGGTCCAGCCATTTCAGAGATTAGCCGGAACAAACATACAGACAGATAGACAGACAGACAAAAATTGTAAAAAATGTTGTTTTGGTATGTGTACCGTGTATACATCCATATACACACAAAAAGCGGTTATTTTAATATTAAAAACAGACACTCCAATTTTATTTATTTGTATAGATGTATAGATAAATGATTACTTACTGTTTGCCCCTGGGGTAGTGACGCACGTACTCGCCGATATCATAGCAAGCGACGGCCAGTACGACGGGGTCGGAGCTCCTCTCCAGCAGGTGAACCAAGGTGCGCAGCAACTCCTGGCCGCGTTCGTTGAGGCGGGCCGCGTTCTCACGCCAGAACTTGGCCGACTTGTGCACCGGTGACCATTCAAGACTAGAAATGTTAACTTTAATAAGTATTTTAATCTTCTCTGGTGATGTATTCGTTGCTACAAAGCTAAGCTTAGTCTAAAAAAAAAATTTACAAAAAAATAACAAGCAACTCCCTAAAAAAAAAACACTACAAAGTGAAAAATAACTTTAATTTTGGAAGTTGTTATTTTTTTTGTAAAATGTTTTTATTTTTAAGTTTTTGTTGGTATGTACCCCGAACTAATCTAATCGCGATATTCGTCCATTTGTCGCGCATATACTTAATACAAATTTAAGACTTATATGGTTTTCTCATAACCATGAGAAAACCATATAATATATATGTGCCCATTGTCAGAATGGAACCAAATTAAAATGGGACCACACGGGTAGCACCAGCTTTCAAATAAGAAAAAAAGAATCATTAAAATCGGTTCACCCAGTCAAAAGTTATGAGCTAACAAATATAAAAAAAAATATTGTCTAATTGAGAACCTCCTCTTTTTTTTTGAAGTCGGTTAAAAAAAGAATCATCGAAATTGGTTGGCGTGATATTGAGTTATTCGTCTATTTGTCGCGCACATACTTAATACAAAATTAAGACTTATATGGCTTTCTCATGGATGCCATTGTCAGAATTGGACCAAATTGAAATGGGACCACACGGGAAGCACCAGCTTTCTTATAAAAAAAGAATCATCAAAATCGGTTCACCCAGTCAAAAGTTATGAGCTAACAAATATAAAAAAAAATATTGTCTAATATAGTCGAATTGAGAACCTCCCCCTTTTTTGAAGTCGGTTAAAAATGAGGTTATGTTTCCAAGACAGTTGTGTATAAGACCAATAACTATAACGCAACTTTACGTGAAATTAATAAGTGTCATATCATCACGCCTTTGTTCCCAGATGCACGGTTAGGCAGAGGTCAAGGAGGTAATGGTACCTCTTACTCTATAATGTAAGCCATACCTGAATTAAGAAAACCACATGAATCTAATTTAAAACATTATAAAGTTGTAACATCTAAGAATGAAAATCATAGTCTTAAATCACGTACCGGCCACTCTTGACTTCAGTAGCGTACTGGTCGAATGAGCTGAGGTCTTGCACCGAAGTCTGCAGGCGTTCGTTAAGGAAGTCAACGTCATTCATGATGTCTTCGTCATCAGAGCGCTTCTGCTCCAAGATAGACAACTGCTTCAAGACCTTGCATTGTACCATGGCGATGCAGTGTTCCTTGGCGACCTGGTAACAGTAAATTGTTATAATTACGTGACAGTGGGAAAGGCACATTGCTCGCAGAACAGATGGCCAATGGGGCCGAAAGGTTCTGGAGCGGCGACCGCGTGCCGGAAGACGTAGAATTGATCAATGACCCACAAGGTGGACTGGTGACCTTGTGAGGGTGCAGGAATCCGCTGGATGCGGGAAGCATGAACACGGACGAAGAAGCGGAGCTTAGGGGAGGCCTATGTCCAGCAGTGGACGTCTTTCGGTTGAAATGATGATGATAGCTAATATTCTTCTGTTTCGTTACCAAGGTAGATTTAGAATTAAATATTTGACTATAAAATATTACTAAGAGCAATTTCATTATTTTTCGAGTGAGGTATTGTATAGTATCACACCCAAACCCAATATTATCAATTTAATTTCTTAATAACACGGTTCTTCAAACATTAGTAATGCCATCAGAAAACATAGAGTATGTGATGACTTGACTGATCTACGAGTAAAGAAATTATTTGATTTGATTTGATCATATGAACATGCAATGACAGAGGTCCCAATATTGTTTTTTTTTTTTTATTAGGAGTCTCACTGCTTCACTGCTGCACTGCTGGGCCTCAGCTTCTCTGGGAATTCTCTCATCACCAACTGCTTTCAAAATATATGTCTCTTTGGAAAGAAGAAGGCAGCCTCTCCACTTCCAAGAGCCTTAACTAGAAAGAGTTATTTAAACCTGTAGATTAAGAAATTAAACTGGAAGCCGACCCCAACATAGTTGGAAAAGGCTAGGCAGATGATGATGATGATGATGATGATGATGATGATGATGAAGATTATGATGAAGATTATGAAATCAAACTTATATACATGAACGCCTTCATCATTTCAGTCGCAAGAAGTCCACTGCTGGACTTGGGCCTCCCCCATGCACCGCCAATTTGACCGGTACATTTTTTGGGGGGATTTGCCATAATCGCCACGCTTGGCAGGCGGCTTGGCGATCGCAGTTTGGTGGTAAAATGCATAGAGAACGCTGCCGCCCATTCCCTAGTAAGTCGTTTAGTCGTCTCTTACGACACCCACGAGAAGAAATGGGGTGGTGTTATTCTTTACGTCCGGCACCACACGGTACATGAACGCCTTATTCCCATGGAACATGGAACTACAGTACACCACACGGTTCGTACCAGGTGGTGTACGACCCGAGGATCGAAGGATCTTTTCTTACATAATCTTTTTGCCTCGTTTATGATCATACATCATCATCGTAAACTTATACATATTATGCTTTAAAATATTATTAAAAAACTAACCTGAGGGTCTTCAGGCTTCTCGATGAGGTTCCTGAAGACAGCCAGCACGATGCGCGTGACCTTCTCCTTCACGGAGTCGCTGAGGATGTCGGCGAGGATGGGGATGGCATTGAACTTGTTCATCTTCTCGGCCAACAGAGGGTTGAACGTCAGCACCCACAGGCAGAATACCAGCTGGTACTGAACCTAGGAAGTGAGGAGTATTTATTAAACACAAAACAATACGTCAGTGGCCTTATTCCGAGTTTTTATACCTATTCGATCCCGTCAATATAAACTTATATTTGTACTCAATAACCCCATTCTGGTGACAATAATGGGAAACGCTATTATTCCAAGTTAGTAGGCGTTAAAATGATCGAATAAGTTTAAAAACTTGCAATAGAGCACCTACATCTCATCAGCACAGAGTTATATTGATTACACCCAAAGGACATTGAGCAACCCAAATTCCTATAGCCAGTGACACTCGTGGATTGGGAATTCAATCTCGGATCGAGATTGGCAACTCTAGTCCTCGCGTGCTAAGTCTGATGTCGCCAGGCATTCAGGCGAGCTTGCTTTTCCAAGATCGATATATCTTCTGGTTTTTGAAGTCATGCGTTCTTTATAAATCAATACTTCTTAAACTGAATTAAAATAAAACTCATCCATGTCACAAATTTCGCTCGCGCAAAACTCACTTTTGCTTTTATAATATTAGTTAGGGGAATCCTAACTATAATATTATAAATGCAAAATTTAGTTTGTTTGATACGCTTTCACACTAAAACGACTGAACGGATTTGGATGTGTGAGATGGGTGGTCCATGACCTGGGTTAGGACATGGAATACTTTTGTTCCGGAAGTATCTTTCCGTGGGGCAATTTGCGACCAGGCGAAGCCGCAGGCAAAAGCTCGTCTTGTTACATATTGTAGATAAAAAGAAACATTAATCGAATTACGAAACAAAAAACTTAACGTTTATTTAAGTAATAATTATCTGCCATCACGCATATTTTTGTTTTACATACACATTACTTCTTATTTAATAGTGAAGGAACCAAACCCCAATAGTATAACCCGACCTGAGGATCGAACCCTGGAGCCCAAAGGTAGTCGACAGTCGCGCTTTGGATCACTAGACCAAAAGGGCAGTAAATAACAATCATAAATTAATTATATTAAATAATAATAATAATAATCAGCCTGTATTGTCCCACTGCTGGGCAAAGGTCTCCCTTTCCTTTTTCCACTCTATCCTGAGCCAATAAAGACCAATCCCTCATGTAGGCGTCGAGTTCGTCTCGCCATCTACGCCAATTACAATCACGTTAATTATATTAATGTGATTGTTATTGTGAACCCTGTTCCTGATGCCACATGCCGACAGGCCACTATCCATACCCACACTAATATTATAAATGCAAAAGTAACTCTGTCCGTCTGTCTGTATCGCTTTCCTGCTAAAACTACTGAACCGATTTAAATGAAATTTGGTACACAGATAGTTTACAGCCTGAAAAAGGACATAGGCTACTTTTTATCCCGGTAGTATGTTCCCGCGGGATAATTTCCGACCTCCACGCGGGCGAAGCCGCTGGCAAAAGCTAGTTTTTTTATATTTTAAGAAATATTTCAAAGTGAATAAGATACAGAAGTTAACAAATTAACCTTTTCACCGCCAACGTACGCAGAACGCGATGCCTCGCCAACTCCAAGCTATAAATGTATAACGAAATATATAGTAAACAGTAGTGATGAGGATATCGTCATATCGATGAATGAGATTTTATACGCGTTAAGTTAAATTTTAATATAATAATTTTACGGATGAAAATAAAAATTGATTAAATATTTCCATATTCATTTTAATTCACAGTATCCCTAGTAAGAAAAAACAGTATAAATTACAAGTATCAAAGAAACAAATACATAACTCAATAATAGCTTTAGGAAATGAGGTACATCTCTATTTGTTTCATGAAGTCATTCTTAGACTTCTTTTCAAGTCCTTGGCGCTCAGAGCACGTTAAATTCAATTCTGATTAGGAATTTGGTCTATGGTCTTTCTACTATTTTTGTCTACACCCATGTTTTTTTAACTACTTCAGTCACCGTTTTTTACCCTAGCTAAGCGACAGAACTTTTCAGTGT
The DNA here is from genome assembly GCA_932294355.1 of Aporophyla lueneburgensis. Lineage (NCBI taxonomy): Eukaryota > Metazoa > Arthropoda > Insecta > Lepidoptera > Noctuidae > Aporophyla > Aporophyla lueneburgensis. The sequence goes on from OW028754.1 coordinate 16,686,647, forward strand.
TTATATAGCGTTTTTCGAAATGGAAAGTAAGATATGGATTTAAGGCGCGACGCCCACTATCAGTGGGTATCGGTGCGGCTCGCTACAGCTCAGGCGCCTTACGGCGGCTTCGGGCGCCTGAGGGCTGCTTCGGGCGCCTGAGAGCTGCCACGGCAGTCGTAAGCATACCTAAGGACGCCGAGGCTGGTTTCGGGTAGTTCGGGTGGCATTTTCGTGGCAGACGTCGCAGCAGTTATAACGTTTATCGCGCGCGCCTCCATTAGCTTGGCCACATCGAGAAGAAAATAAAAGGCAACAGCCTCATTCATTTCACGTAAAGGTTCGTTTTATTTGACGGTGACGGAGGAAATTATTCTATAAAATCTTCTTTTTGCCTATTTGTTTACTCCATAAAAGAATCCGATTAGTATCTGCAGCCTGCACTATGCCAAAGTGACCTTGACAGCCGTACGTTTAACGTCACAGAACGACTTCTATAATAGTCCGTGGCGCCCGAGGCACTGACAAGGACAACCATAGAATTACAATCGTTTTGGAATATAATTATCGACAAGTATTGCTAACAATTATTTAATTCCGAGTCGGCACGCATCTGAAGGTCGAAATCGTATTTATTTTATTAGATATTTATTTATTAATTAAAAGTTCATTTTTTACTGACCTCAAATTGTTTTCGATAATAATATTTATAAAAATTTCAACGGGTGAAATCAAACAGTGACAACATTCACGTCACATCACTGGCCGACTATATTATATCAATTCCTTGGCGTTCTGGGGACATTAAAAATATTCAGCGTTTTTGTTTTTGCCAATTTTAAGACAAATTAAGGGTTTTTTTTTGTATGGAAAAATAAAAAAACAGACTAGTGCAATATTAAATAATAAAATGAAAAAAAAAAACCTGTTAAATACAGTAAATATTTTTTTATAACATAGCTCAAATGAGCTTCTATAGAAGTCGTGGCGGTGAAAAGGTTAAACGAAATATTCCAAGATATTTAATGTACTTACGGAAAGGAATAAAAACAGCATGAGGCTATGTTCCACAGGGTTTTTTGTTCCGTCATCTAAAGTTTATCTTTGACCTTACCTGGAAGTTGACCCTGGAGGCCAGGATAGACAGCAGAGTGGAGATGCCGTCCACGGACAGGAACGCGAAGCGATACTCGTCGATGCGCAGCATCATTTGCAGACAGCGGGCCACAGACTGGATGTAGTCATTGTTCTGTGTGCAAAATATCGTTTTATACCATGCTCATGAACCTTTAGCACTCGTTCTAGCATCGCCCCATATTTACTCCATTTAAAGCTTACAAAATTACAGCAGAATCGAATTCTAAATTAATAATTTTATTTTCGACATATTAACATCAAAACTACTTTCACTAGATAAAAACAAGTGTCTCCATTTATTATCATCATCATTATTCTCCTACCCTTATACCAATTTATTTGGAGTCGGCGGAACATGTCATTTTCTTCCACATTTCTCTAACAGTCGCCATCTACAGACAGTCAATCCCCTTCAAGCCATATAATGTTTCACAAAAGTCTCAGTTTATACAGATAAAGTTTACAGGACAGAACAGAGTAAATTTATTAGTGAGTTACATCACATAGAAATATAAAGTTTTAAGCATCCCCTCTATTGACCCATTATTATAAATTGTGGACAAACATTCGCAAATAAAATAGCCTAGGTATAATCAAAATTTAATATATTTGTAGACTGGAGAAAATAATGTATAATATAAATTAAACAAAATCATAATAAGTACTAAATAAAATACAATTATTTTTACAAATATAAGCTATATATTTAAGCGTATGCATGCACTTGGCACATACCTTCACATCCTCCTAGTTTGTGATTGTAATGAACAAGATTAGTGTAAGCATGCAATATAATATCAATGATTAAAACACATTCTGTTAGAAAGAACTCACATTCAGTTAGCAAACACCTAAATATTTACAAAAGAGAGTTAGTCATCACTGTTATAAGACAATAGTTTTGTTTAACACTCAGGTTGGTGTCGACATCTACATGTGACGAGGGTACCTTGTGCACACTGGGCGGCAAGTCCTCGAGCGGTGTCAGCTCATCGAAAGAACGGTAAAGGCTCGAGTATTTCTCTGGGCCAGCGTCGACATTCAAATTTTCTTTTTCCTTGTGGTGGTGTTTCAGGTGTTTCTGAAGTTTATCAGCGGCGAAATGTTGTTTCTCGTGCAGCAACATAACCTGCTCAGCATGCTCTAACTCGGCAGACATTTTCTCCGCCTTACCAGAAAACAAACCGCTCAGTGATAATCCACCTGTGTCATCCAAGCCCCAACGATGCGTGATGCTGGCACGTGATACTCACAACATTGTGTTACGTGTTCAGTCAGTTTAGACACATTGATGGTTGGTACAGTTATACCTATCTGGTATAAGGCACTAAGCATTGCCACACAACTACTATTGAATTGTGGAATGGAGTTTATTTTGAAATGTGTACATCTGTTTATTGAAACGATAATATCTTATACATTACGGTTGTGTATTATAGTGATGCAGTTCTAATGAGGTGATTGTGACAAATGCAAATGTTGGTGCATGAAGTATCTTGAAAATACGATGTGTGAATCTGAACATAATTAAATTGTATAAATAGGTTTCAGAAATCTAGGGCCGCTGTTGCTGGAGAGTTGCACAGTTTAATTGTACTTGTATATAGGTTTCTACAACAACATATGAGTGGTAAGAGTCATCATAAAAATGATGTGTACTGTGTATACTATGTGTCAAGAATCTATATATTGGGTGTACAAATTAGTTCGGTCCGTTTTAAAAAGATGGCTCTGGCTGTCATGAATGTTTTATTGTGACAGTTGATCTCGGTGGTTTCAGAGAGGTTAGACATCTGTCAATAACATTCCGTTCCCATCACTTCGAATTTCGTAAAAGAATTTGTTTTTAATTTTTTTGAATATGTCAACTTTTGTGTTAACTAAGCAGTATCTGCGGGAGGTTTTAATTTTTTGCTTCAATTGGAAGAAAAGTGCAGCGGAAGCGCATCGAATGCTTGTGGAAGTTTATGGTGATAATGCTCCAACTGATAAATCATGTAGGGAATGGTTCCGACGTTTTAGGGATGGTGATTTTAGCGTTGAAGATAAGCCTAGACCCGGACAACCAAAAAAATTCGAGGACGAAGAATTGGAGGCATTACTCGATGAAGATCGAAGTCAAACACAAGAGGAGCTTGCAGATAGTTTAGGAGTTACTCAACAAGCAGTTTCTGTACGATTAAAGTCCATAGGAATGATTAAAAAACAGGGATACTGGGGTCGTCATGAATTGAAACCAAGAGACGTTGAAAGGCGATTTTTCACTTGCGAGCAGTTGATTCAAAGGCAAAAAAGAAAGGGTTTTTTACATCGAATTGTTACTGGAGATGAGAAATGGATATTCTACGATAATCCCAAGAAGAAAATTACTACCCTAAGCCTGGTGAATCGTTACCATCGACCTCGACATCAACATCAAAGCAAAATTTGAGTTCAAAAGTCATGCTGTGTATTTGGTGGGACCAAAAAGGTGTTGTGTACTATGAGTTGCTACAACCTGGCAAATTTATTACGGGCGATCGGTATAGGCTACAATTAATTCGATTGAGCCGTGCATTACGTGAAAAGCGGCCGGAATACGAACAAAGACATGATAAAGTTATTCTTTTGCACGACAACGCCTCGACCTCATGTCGCAAACGTCGTCAAAAAATATTTAGAAACACTCAAGTGGGATATTTTACCACACCCGCCGTATTCTCCGGACCTTGCTCCTTCGGATTACTGGTTATTCCGATGGATGCAGCACGACTTGGCAGGTCACCGTTTCACTTCTTTTGTCAGAAATAGAAAATTGGATCGGAAGTTGGATTGCCTCGAAAGACAAATCATTTTTTCGAGATGGAATTCGAAAATTGCCTGAGAGATGGGAAAAAGTAGTAATCAACGATGGACAATATTTTGATTAATCTATTAATTTATTTTGATTTAAAAATAAATATATTTTAACAACAACAAAAAACGGACCGAACTAATTTGTATACCCAATATATAAAAATGAATCCCTATTTCCCTTGGTCACGCCATCACGCGTGAACGGCTGGACCGATTTCACTTTTTTGTTGTGTTTGTTATTGTCAGGAGAAGGTTCTCATGAAAGAAAAATACGACAAAAAAAAAGTGAAATCGGTCCAGCCGTTCACGCGTGATGGCGTGACCAAGGGAAATAGGGATTCATTTTTATATATATAGATAGATACCAATTCGAATTAAATAGTTATCGTTAAGACAGGACAACGTCTGTCGGGTCATCTAGTCTTCAATATAATGACAAAAACAAAGATTTTTACCTTACCATTATTGTCTCCACTCTAATATGAATCTGAGAATTGATATTGCAAATACACTCAATACTGGTATCTGCTTGCTCTTTACTAGGTAAATTAATCTTTTATACCTTTAAACGAGCAATTATTGTATATATATATGATCTGAATCTCGGAAACGGCTCCAACGATTTTCATGAAATTTAGTATTCAGGGGGTTTCGGGGGCGATAAATCGATCTAGCTAGGATTCATTTTTATAAAATGTCGTTTTATTCGTGTTTTCAATGACCAACTTTATCGATAAAATCAACTTGAACATAAACTTATTATTTTAAACACAATTTACCAAAAAATACCAAGCAAAGCTCGGTCAACCAGATATTTATTATTAAACACATAACATGCTTTGCTTTAATATTTGGTAAAGTTTGGTTTTCATTGATTATTTTTTTAGTTGATATATTACATTCCTTAATGAGTGTCTTAAGCTCGTTTCAGGCTAGGACATTATACACTCAGTGTCTAACATAAGTGTCTCAAAGGCCCTAGGGTATAAGCATAGTGAATTTGCCCTTGAAAGATATTGGCACGATACTTAGAGGATTTTTAGGTATCAACAAGATAATAAGATCCTGAAAGTTTCAGATCTCTAACACATTTGGTTTTTGAGAAAAAGAAAAAAATAGAAAAATCTGACAAAATCAGAAAAAAATAATTTTCTCAAGAACGCGTGAATCGATTGATTTGAATTTTGGATATGTTTTGGGGGCTGATAGTAGCTTCTAGGAAAAAATTTAACACCTTTAACGGTTGATAAGAACCTTGAAAAAAATTGCACTTTCTTTTTAATTTCGATTTTTAGCTATGATACAATTTTGGCACAATTATGAAACTATTTTTTTCGAATTCCCCATTCATTTTTCTATAGACTTACATGCTTTTAAGATTTTAAAAAAAGGTACGCCATATTGCATAAAAATAAAAACCATTTTTTGTGCTAATATTTACGTTACGTATTTTAAGCCACATGTCTACTTCAAATAAGAATAAAAGACGTAAACGAGCGACACAAATAAATATGCACTTTATTTGTGTCGCTCGTTTACGTCTTTTATTCTTATTTGAAGTAGACATGTCTAAACCAATAGTTAAATCTTAACCAGTCAATTACCGTAATTACAGACACAATTAAAAAACGATTGTGTCTATACCAAATGTGGTATCTCAGGGACTTAGAGGTTAAAATATCAGTGAATATCAACTAAAATATTATAAATATTGTACGCACGGCGACAAATCAAGCGATAGCAGCAATGCTTGATGAAACAGGTAATCACACCATTCAATACGTAAAAGACCAGTCAAACATACGCGAAGCTCAAATTCAGTCTCGTCATATCAATAAGAAGGTTTATAGATGTTTTATTGAGTATAAAAAAAACGCTATTGGTCCCAAAAGCATATTGAGGCATATTTTGTGAGTGGGCAAATGGTCTTAGAACAATTAGATGCTACTCTCACGTTGCTGGTATTGTTTATTATTTGTCACACGAAAGATATTTGAACAGATTCTGAGGCCTGCTGTAACACTAAGCAAATTATTTGATGCAGACAATGTTTCGCCTGTGTTTTTTTTTGTCTGTGGCAAATCATCAAATGGTGTTACCCGCTCTGGGCGGAAGGGCGTGTCAGACTTTTACTAACTAAAACCCACCCCCTTCAATTGCCCATATGCCAGGGCCACGGTATCTCTTTCGAACAAATCTCGCGACCCTGGCAGGTCGCCTGCGATTGAAGATGATAGTGATGAAGACCGGTAAAATGTGATTATAAACTTTTTTGCAAATATACCTTTCAAACATTTGTTGTTTTTATTTATAATTTATCAATTAAAATCTGTTTCTTATTTTAAAAGTGTATACATTGCTACATATCAAGCTATACATTTCCAGTTTTAGCTGACCTCCTATTGTATAGGCTTTTCGTACAATGAGAAGTCCACTTTGACTGGAAATGCTCGATTTGTCGCTTTGTGTACAATATTTATAATATTTTAGTTGATATTCACTGATATTTTAAGATTTAACTATTGGTTAAGACATGTGTACTTTAAATAAGAATAAAAGACATAAACGAGCGACACAAATAAAGATGCAGGCTTAAAATATGTGAAGTAAATATTTGCACAAAAAATGGTTTTTATTTTTTTGCAATATGGCGTACCTTTTTTTAAAATCTTAAAAGCAAGAAGTCTATAGAAAAATGAATGGGGAATTCGAAAAAAACAGTTTCATGATTGTGCCAGAATCGTATCATAGTTAAAAATCAAAATTAAAACAAAACTGCATTTTTTTTTCAAGATTGTTATCAACCGTTAAAGGTGTTATTTTTTTTTCCTAGAAGCTACTATCAGCCTCCAAACATATCCAAAATTCAAATCAATCGATTCACGCGTTCTTGAGAAAATTATTTTTTTCTGATTTTGTCAGATTTTTTTTTTCTTTTCAACCAAAGAAACCAAATGGGTTTGAGATCTGAAACTTTCCGGATCTTATTATCTTGTTGATACCTAAAAATCCTCTAAGTATCGTGCCAATATCTTTCAAGGGCAAATTCACTATGCTTATACTCCTAGGGCCTTATGACATGATAATTAGTGCCAAACTAGTGGCTGTGTGAACAGTGTCCATGTGTCTGTAGCGGTTGGTAAGTTTCCATAAAGGTTCGAAATAATAGAAAATACCCTAAAAAAATAGAGTTTTGGCTGGAGCAGGGTAAGTTAAAGTCAAATCATTTATTTTAAGTAAGCCATTAAAAAGCAATTTTGAACATCAGGAGCCTTTTTTTTTCTGGATGGAAAATCATCAAATGACTTCTCCCGCTCTGAGCGGAGCGGGAGGGCGTGTCAGACTTTTACTGACTAAAACCCACCCATGTTCCATCAGTTGCCCATGTGCCAGGGTCACGGTATCTCTTTCGAACAATCACGCGAAACATCAGGAGCCTACCAAATGTCTTAAAGTGGTCTCTGAAGGACTACTAGAGCTTTGGAGCTTTATCTGGGATTGACAATCTCATTTGCATATCTTTTTGTTATTAATAGGAGTAAATCTTGACATTTCATCTAGCAGAAGTTAGAAGATTAAGTATTTTCTTTGTACAACTCACTAGGCTATGGTAAACTCATAGCTCAGACACAAGTTCAATAAATTAAATACAGACAATATCGTGGCATAAAAATCTGTTGAAGTGTGACCTGGACATTAATTAATTCTGTCACAGTCTAAACTTAGCTTTACACACTATTGTCAATTTACTACCGTGAGAGCATCAATTGTTTCAACATATTAAGGTTTGTAGAGGTGATTGTTAGTGATTATTAATTAGCAGTATTTTATTTGACAAGCTTAATGGTTTCAGTTTTGTTTTTTTTTTTTTAATGGAATCGTTTCATGGTGTGTAAACTACTAGCAAAGCTTTAGTGATACATGCTTCATTGTCATAAATTCAATCACTATCAAATACAAAATATGTATATCATTCATTAAGCTGTTAGAAGTAAAAAAAAAATATTTAAAAAAATCATGCGTATAATGCATTGTACATGAGATAAATAAGTGAATATAATTAAAAGTGTTGTATTACTTACGTTTGATTTTAGTTGGTCCTTGAGCCAGGAGAGGTAGAAGTGCAGGTCACTCTTTTCCATCAGGTTAGGATGCCAGCAGGCCAGCTTGGCAATGATACGGGCCGACATGTGCTGGACAAACTCATCCTGGCGGTTCAGCAAGTTCAGAAATGGCTGCCAAGGATTCGAACATTTCCCTTCACGGAAGATCTTGACCCTACTCTTGTCTTCCTGTAATTTTCATAATTTGAATATTTATTATAATTATACACTACATACACATTACATCCTAAATATATCTGTGTATCTAAACTTCTTTGATTATACATACAAATTAATTTAATATTACAGAATAGTATGAACCACACTGTTGTGTACAATTGCTAATAGGAAGCTGACAGTTAGACATAAATTAAGATAACAAGTGGCACTTACAGAAAGGGTGTCGTCAATCATAACAAGCACGTACTGGATGGTGTTGTCCTTGCTGATGTGTGTTAGCAAGTTCATGAATGTTTCGCAACACATTTCTGGGTTCTTGTCAGGTAAGTCCTTCTGACCACCCCGATCCAGTTGCACGATAAAGTCATGGTCACGTTGCGTGATCATCTGTGACCTAACATATAATGGTAATTTACATTTGAACAATACGGCCATAGGAACATAGAGTTCTAATGTACTAAACTCAATGCATAGGAAAAACAATGACCAGTGTAAAGAGAATCAATACTTACTGCAGATAAGACGACCAGTTGATCTGAGTATGGCGAATATCACTAGCACGGATTTGCAAGACGCTAGTTGCCGCAATCATATCTGGAAAGTATTTTATTGGTCATGTCTCCGAATAGGGAACAGAGTTAATTTAGTCGAGGAATACTGCGTAAGTCAATTACTTACCGACTTTTTCATCACCCAGCGACGGCATAAGCTGACTAACATTTGTATCCCCCATGTGAGCCATTTTGGCTACAGAATTGATAATCACTTCTGCTATAGCCAAAGAAGAATCGAAAAACTTTTATATTTAGGCAAAACAGAAAAATCCAGACAACCTCAGCTGAGAGGTCTTGTGACTATGGAGAGTGACGTTAGTGCTACATACAGCGATAATTATATTCTTACCTTCTCTGTTATACACTTTTCTGGCTGGAAAGAAAGAGACAAAGTATTTAAGGAACGGTTGGCAATATTGTTTTTATGTCAAGATGGCAAAATTCAGAAAATATATTATTGATACTTTTTTTATAACTGTTTACTGGATAGCAAAGTAAATCATGGCACAGCCAAACAATAAAACAATTCGAAAATAAAAAAAACTGTCCGGCGCTAAAAGATTAGATAATCATTTTTATGTGATAAGTATCTTAGCTACAAAAATAATTATATTTGATTTTTTCTTTATTTCGGCTATAAGTAAGACCTCGCTTTTTGCCCAAGTTCATGATCTTAAATCATGAAATTCAACGGGAAATATATAGATTACTAGCTTTTGCCAGCGGCTTTACCCGCGTGGAGGTCGGAAAATATCCCGCAGGAACGAACTACTGGAATAAAAAGTACCCTATGTGTTAATCCAAGTTATAAACTAACTGTGTTCCAAATTTCATCCAAATCAGTTCAGTAGTTTTTGCGCAAAAGAGTAACAACATCCATACATCCATACTCACAAACTTTCGCATTTATACTATTATTAGGTAGGATTATCTTCATATATATAATTCTATATATGTGTGTATGTCACTGAACTCCTCCTAAACGGCTGGACCGATTTAAGTGATTTTTTTTGTATGCGTTTGGGTGGCACCTTGGATGGTTTAGATTCACTATTGGTACCGGTAGGTGGCGCTGCTATCGAGTTCTAGGAAACAGGACAATGTAAGGTCAGCTAGTATATTATATGTATCTAGGTTTCGATTTATTTGCGAGTGATCAAAATATGTGAAGAACAGAAATGGCCATACTTTTTTATAGCGTTGACTGGGAAACTTATTTTTTATTTCTCCAAGAGTTCGAAGACCTCAGTATTCGATATTAATCTAAACTTAATACGCTCATACTTGTACCTGAAATAAAGGGTCTTGTAAACAGGTTAACGACGTGTGGTGGTACATTTCTTTAAGAAGGGTGGCAATGCCCTACTTAAGAATTATAGGCCCATCTCACTTCCGAGCCATGTCTACAAGCTGTTTTCAAGAGTACATCACAAACCGTCTAGCGTGCAGGTTTGACGACTTCCAGCCTCCCGAACAAGTCGGGATCCGTAAAGGCTTTAGCACCATGAACCACAGACATACGTTACGGGAGGTTATACAGAAGACCGAAGAGTATAACTAGCCTGTCTGTTTAGCGTTTGTGGACTACGAAAAAGCCTTCGATTCGGTCGAGACCTGGATTGTACTGCAGTTTCTTCAACGGTGCCAGATCGACTATCACTACATCGAAGTGCTGAAGTCTCTGTACGAAAACGTCACTTTGTCAGTCCGACTCCAGAACCAGATCTCGAATCTTATCCTTCTGCAGCGAGGTGTAAGACCGGGAGCCATTATTTCTCCGAAACTGTTGACCACTGCACTGGAAGATGTCTTCAAGGTTCTGGACTGAAAAGGGGCTAGCCTCACCATCAATGGCGAGTATATCACTCACCTTCAATTTACTGATAATATAGTTGTCATGGCTAAAGACTATGGAGGGCCTCAGTACAATGCTCGATGACATTAGTAGAGCTTTCGAAAGAATGGGTCTTAGAATGAACATGGACAAGACAAAAGTCATGTCATTGCTCATGTAGATCGGAGGCACTCGGCACTCCAATGAAGATCGGAGGCGCTACGCTCGAAGTTGTGGACGAGTATGTGTACCTAGGACAGACTATCCAGTTAGGTAGGTCCAACTTCGAGATAGAAGTCAATCGTCGAATCCGACTCGGTTGGGCTGCATTCGGGAAGCTATGCAATATCTAATCGTACCACATACCGTAGTGTCTCAAGACGTATCTTAGACCAGTGTGTGTTGTCAGTGATGACCTATGGAACTGAAACGTGGTCGCTCACAATGGGCCTTATTAGAAGACTGAAAGTCACCCAAAGGGCCATCGAGATGGCTATGCTTGGAGTTTCCCTACGCGATCGAATCGGAAATGAAGAGATCCGTAGGTCAACCAAGGTAACCGACATACCCCGAAAAACTGCTAAACTGAAGTGGCAGTGGGCAGGGTACATTGCTCGCAGAACAGCAGATAGCCGGTGCGGCCGAAAGGTTCTGGAGTGGTGGCCGCGAACCGGAAGACATAGAGTGGGAAGGCCTTCCACACGGTGGACCGATAACCTTGTGAAGGCCGCAGGAATCCGCTGGATTCGGGAAGCACAAAACCTGTCAAAGTGGCAGAGCTTGAGGGAGGCCTATGTCCAGCAGTGGTCGTTTTTTGACTGAAATGATGAAGATGGAAATGTTCGGTGACTTGTGATCTATTTATATTTTGAATTGTTTAAATAAAAGAACGCGTTTTTCGCACCCGAAGTACTTACAGAAATACTAATGTTATTTCGTATGGTCTCGTATTGCTGACGATACCAACGGCTGGAGAGAACAGATCTAGGGTAAGACTGACGAGTACCAAGTGGAGTCAGGCAACGTATAAAAAGCAGAGGCCTGGCGGCAGGGAAACTCCCGTCCGCTGTAGGGCGAAGGGCTTCTTTAGCGCCGGAGATTTTTTTTTAAAATCTCTAACCTACATATTTAATATTAATTTGAACTTGATACCTTCACACGTCCCTGAGAAAAAGGGCTTAACAGATATAGATAGACCTAGACGGATGGAAGGATAATGAAATGATCGTGCAACAGTTCCATTTATGCTTTTTAGGTACGGATCCCTAAAAAATAACAGTTTACGATGAAACCTATATACTCATCTACTACTAGGAAAACATTGCGCGTTTCCTCATGGAATAGGCAGAGAGGATCGACCAACGAAAAAGATTCAATAGTTAAGATATTTTCGGTTACAACCGCAGAAAAACCTTATGTTTCATAGTTTTGTAGAATTTCAAAAATCTACTATTAAATACAATCTAATTTAAAACGATACTGTGCATGCGGTAATACTCATATTCATCTCAACTACAGAACCCTTCACTGTGCGTGGTCCGACACGCACTTGGCCCGTGGTTTTTAAATGAGAAATTATGAATATAAATTCTTTATTCAGTTATCTGTAGTGATATCCTTTGAAAGTAATTTTCAATATATCAATAACTTAAATTATAGGTATTGTTGTACCTAACCTACCTTTGCATTTTTGTTTTATTGCTTTTATTTTATTCACTGCGTACACCGTTTCCTACACGCACAGTAATATTCACCCGCATACATATAAGAGTAAGTATGTTTTATTCTCAAATATTTTTATGTAAACAATTTGTATCAATCGCTGTAAATCAAATTCGTACTTACGATTGTATTTTTCCGTTTCTAACTCCCCTTGTTTGTTGGCACCTGCACCTTTGGGGGCTTTGGTGCTTGTATCTTCTACTGCTCTATCAGGTTCAATTTCAAATGTACCCCAATCTACCATGTTTGGGTAAGTACTAGGTATTTTCTATTTAATCGAAAGGTAACAGTTGCTTTTTAATCACCGAACGTTAGGTATAATTATGGTTAAATAATTCATACCAAAGGGGTACCTACAAATGAATACAAAAAATGACTTTTTGAATCGCAGTTTCTACTTAACCCCACAGAGCTTAATCATTTTTCCAGTAGTGTAATAAATTGATCTAAAAATTCGTAACGAAGATAAAAACTGCTCTAAGCTCCCTTCAGATGTCGCTACTATCCAACGTATAAAAATTTGACAGCTAGCCGTCACTATCCATACATTTGTCGTAAGATTTGTAATATACAAATACAAGTGACTACTTTTAGTCACAATTAATTAATTAGTACACAGCTGTTGACTGCAATAATATCCCTCAAGTATTTGCCAAAGATATAAAACGATAAAAACTGTGCGAGACAGCTCTTCAAAAATAAAACTGGAAACCCGATATTTCGTCGAGACTATATTTAATTTTGCTATACTTTTTAACCCTATATAAGGCAGAGAAAACTAGACATGGTATAGTAATTCTTAATCAAAAATTCTTAGTAAATTCTTAGTATGTTAATAATGACATTTTTTTTTTCATATTGGGAATTCGATGGGATATTTGCGAAATGTTATCATCAATGAAAAATAAAATAGTTTTCAACAATACAGTTGAATAAAATAAATAATTTTATTGGTGGCATGTATACTGCCTCTACCATAAAAGGTTCAAACTTGAAGAGTTTTACGGGAGAAGTTCGTATACAGATAATGCTCCCAAAAGAACTGAGTCTGCTTTAATTACCATCTACACGCATTTGTGGTGTGATATATGTAAATGTTACTATAGGTGTTTGTTTTTATATTATCATATTAGATCAGTGCTAAAATTAACTCAGAGATTTATTCAGTCAGGAAGATCATCCTCGAAATGGTCCGAACTCAAAGGCTACGATTGTCGAACGCCTTCAATTAAAAAAAAAAACAGACAAGAGTCAACAAACATAAATCTATCTATGTATATAAAATTCAAAGTCCTGCTGAGTGAATGACTGACTGACTGATATATCAACGCACAGCCTAGACCGCTGGTCCTAGACATGAAATTTGGAGGGTTTGTTCTTTGTGAAGAGTAGTATCCACTAAGATGGGTTTTTTTTTTAAATGTCATCCCTAAGAGAGTAAAATGGGGGTTGAATTTTCTGTGAAACTTTTTATTCTCTGGGTCGATTGACATGCGAACGAAGTCGCGGGCTATTAATATTAAAATCGAACTTAGACTTTTAATAAACACTAGCTTCTGCTAGTGCTTATTAAAAGTCTAAGTTCGATTTTAATCATAATACAGACACTGAAATCTTATTATTACATTTAAAACATTGTTGAGTTATGCTCATATTTATACCTATTGTGGTTTTACTGATTGTGGGAGAAAATTGTGATCTTATACGCATGTATACAGTAGCACATGAACAAAGCCGGATTCACATTACTTTGTTGTATCGTGTCATGATGCATCTAATAACACTTTGCTCGGCCCGGGATTCGAAACTAAAACTCCATGCTCTTTAGTAGCAACCACTGGACTAACGATGCAGTCAGCATATATTATTTAGAACACACTATTCAATAGTTAGTGTAAAATTATATAGTTATGTTATAAAAATGTATACATATATAAACCCGAGACTTCTATTTCGTAGATATAAAATTGTCCCTTTTAGACTTACTATCTGGTAGTGCAGCTAGAGTGGAAGCATAGGATGAGGATAGCGATTATGAATCGATAACGACATATAGTGAAAACATTCCTCCTATCTCAGACATCTTTTTCTTTTTAAGATTGCGCAGCTTAGTGCCAGTACCTATAATGATTTTTATCACCATCATTTCACCCAAATAACGTCCATAGCTGGACATAATCCTCCTCCATTTTATATTTTAGTTTAGAACATATAATAAATAAATCGTTTTATGATTACGTTGCACGGTTAAGTGGTGTCTGTGATACTCCTTAAATGTGTGGGACTGAGACGTACTTTCTAATCAGTGAGTTGTAGCGCCAAAGTTTTTGTTGAAAATCGATTTTACATGATAATAATTTACTTTCTACTATAATCAACGTTTTCCGTTATGCTACATTTACACATTCCTGCAAATAGCGAGGTGAATGGCGAGGCGAATAACGAACACGTATTTATGTAAACAGTGCGCTCGCTATTCGCATCGTGCCACGCCTCGCGATTCGAGCGTTCGCGTTGAGAGCGGTTTTTCGGACGCGAATCATAGGGCACGAATGGCGAACGCGAACTTACTGTTTACACATTCGCCTGCATTCAGTTGACAAGCTAGCGCCGGACTCAACAGGACGTGTAGACGCAATTGTTTTCACGTCCTCCATGTTCGTGTGCGAATGACAAAATAATTCACACTGCGAATGTGTAAGTAGTTTGGGACGGCATCGGCACTCGTTTACGAATGTGTCGTCGAATGTTCGTCTCGAATGGCGAACAGGATTGTGTAAATATAGGGTTAGATAATACTAAATTACATAATCGACTAAAAGAAATTCAGTATTTTGGTATAAGCCGTATCTGTCAATAAAAGTCAACTGTCAGTGTTAGCGCTGTAGGGTGAATTTGCGGTCTTCTTTACCTCTTGCCTCTTGTCCAGGGTTTTGAATACCGTTAAAAATTTGGTATCGTTACTTTCATCGGACGATGATAACGTTATTAGTAGAGGTAGCGTTATGCTTGGTAACGATACTTGGCATACGTTTTACCGGTATAGTGACTTAACGTTATTGAAGATTTTATCGGTAAATAGTAATGTTACTATCGCCTAGGGTTAGATAACGTTACCAAATGCATACGAAAAGTAACGTTATTTTCTATCATCTCATTCTTTCGTCTACATTATTGCAGTACTGGTTTGGTTAATCACATTGGTATTGAAATCAAAATCATTTGCGCTGCGCAACGTTGTCGGAATTACATACATTATTTTACCATATTAAAAATTGCAACTAGCTTGCATCCCTTATGTTGCGCGGGTTGACAACAACGCATTAACCAACGATAAAAGTATCGATACTTGTAACGTTAATTGGTAACGTTATTTTATAGATTCGATCTGGTGGTGTGGAGCATACGGTGGAGGTGGCCCTTCGTGGGTGGAGCACCACCGTATCGTCGTGGAGGCGATCGGCGGCGGTGACCTCTCGCGTCCGGCCCTGGCGCAGGCCATGGTATGGAGCGAGAGGGCATGAGAAGTCGTCACCTCCTTCTGCGAAGCAGTAATGCTCGCGAAGGTGGAGGCGGAGCGTGTGAGGGAGAGGCAATCTATGCGCCCTCACGCCAGTCAGCTGCCGCAGGAGGAGACGCTCCGGGCGTCGGGGGTCCATTGCGAACTCCCGGCCACCGAGGGCGTGAGCTTGCGGGCGGCGAGCAATGGGTAGCTCGCTGCCAGGTAAGGACCAGGCTCGGGTTGACGGTGCATTGTGTTCCACGCGCACCTCAAAGAGATGTCAGCAAGACTGAAGGGGTCCGCCAGGACCGGTGCCTGCCAGGGTCGCGAGATTGTTCTAAAGAGTTACCGTGGCCATGGCATATAGGCAACTGAAGGAACACGGGTGGGTTAGTCAGAAAAAGTCTGACACGAAGAGCGGGAGAGGTCATTTGATGATTTCCCACCCACAAAAATTGTCACATTTGCTACAAATGTCGTTACAGTCCCGTTGTCGGTAGCGGTGAACAAACTCTGAGAAAGAAAGCTGAAGATTCGAGAAGAGAAGAGACAATAAACAGGATCATACGATTATTCTGCGGTGCGGCTAGCGTGCTGTAACCGCAAAGAAACGGCGCCGTGTACATTGCGCCTTATGATAAATGCAGTCCTACTTTACACTATGGATATATCCGTCAGTGTAGGCTTGGGCATAGTAGTTCGCGACTGAGATCGCTCAGTTTAGTTCACCGCTCCTTAACGAACTAGTTCGCTCTTCTAGTTCATCCGCTCTTCTAGTTCATCCGCTCTACTAGTTCATCCGCTCCCAGCTCGAATCAAAGAGAGGCAGATCGTTCGCTCCTTCGCTCGTTTAGATTTTGCACGTACTGCATGTGACAAGATTATGGAATGTTTTACTTTTACCTACAATTTTTGAACTCAAAAACAGCAAAAACCATTGAGTGATAAAAAATACCAAGGTTTATTGTTGCAATAAATAACTTGTTTAGTGATTACAAAAACCTTTTTGTATTTTGTCTTGTGTATCAGTTCGGTTGACGCCATCCTCGCTCATTCGGTCGCGAACTGATGAACTAACGAACTATGGATCGGGAAATGAGCGAACTAGTTCGCGTAGTTCATCTATGGGAGCGCTCTTACGAACTAGTTCGCTCGTGAACTATAGGTGGGCAAAAAAGAGTCTGTCGTGGTAACCATTGGAACTAAAATATTTTTTTTGGTGGCAGCACTGCTTTGTTTATCATCAACAAGAGAAGGAAAATGGTGATTGGCGGGAAAGATACAAAAAGTTTTCAATAATTTTATATTTATTAATATAATTCAAGATATGGATGAAAAACCAAATAATGTTGAAGAAATTGATGTTAACAGTTCAGATTTCTACGAAAATGTTAACATTGAAACAGCTGCTTTATTCCACGACGAGATCTATGATTTGCTACTAATTGAGAACGAATCACACGAAAACTTTGAAGATGAAGAATGTGAAGATGAAACGGAAGAGAATACAACAAAAACATAAATACATATTTTAAAGTAATTACTGAAGACATTGAAGCTAAGATTCATCAGTGAAAGCAAATGTACCTATTGTTCTGAAGAAAATGCGGATATAAAACACGTTAGACTGTGAATCGTTCGCCATGCAAAGACTGTTACTTGTCAGTGAAATTCAAAGAGTATAATAATGTGAAATTAGTGATATAGCAGAACAAAACTCTTTTATGTGTTCCCCGCCACGTTCAGGAATTACTTTCCAACACAGTTTATTTCAATTCATTATTTAGATATTTACTGAATACTGTAGAAAAAAATTAATTGATTCGGGATGTACTTAGCTGAGAATAAGAGTAGTATGTTTAATGATTACGACTGAAGGACATGTATCCATGGTCAGGAATAAATAAAAAAAAAAAAAAAAAAAATATCATCAACAAGTAGCTAATCTGTCATTGTGCTAAGTTCCCAGTTGTATTTTACTTATTTCTAATTAACTATCAATTATTAATGCTTTTGAACATATAAAAAATAAATAAAACAATAAGGAGTAGTGGTGTGAGCTGTGATATACTAAGTTTTCGTAAGAAATTTGGCGGAATCTGAAGCGGAACAAATTTTGTTTCCGATTGACAATGTTTACGAAAGAACTGCCGACACGACAGGTATTTATCCAAGAAATTTATCTTTTATTCAATGCCAGTCATTGTTTTTCCTTTCTAATACTAAGTTTTATCGGTATTATAAGTTTCAAGCCATTTTATTGTTTTATTTACTAATAGATTATTGAGGTTATGTTTTCTAGTTTGACAAATCGCGTGTACGTTAATTCTTGATGTTTGATACTTGAAATTGAAAAATGTACCTACATGGAATTAATATGATTGTCTTTATATTTTTTTCAAGGTAAATCTCACAGTTCAATTAGAGAAATTGTTAATGAAGGAGAAAACAATTAAGGATTTTTTCTACACCTGGAGGAACACCAAAACATTAGACGATTTTGATCTGTGTGCAATTAGACAAAAAGTTCAACACTATGAAGAAACAGGCAAGTATTTTTTTTTTTTTGTTTATGCTTTTATCGCATACCACAGTAAAAAAGTATAATTTTTATTTATTATTTTTCAGGTGCCTATTCTACGTAATATATTACCTATAGTTTGAGGAGACGGGTTGTAATGGGAGCCGTAAACGTGTAAGAAAGATTTTTACACTATTTTCATAAATAAGAAATGTAAAACTGACACATCAGTGTTAATGGAATAAATCAATCATAGCACCGAAAAGGAATACAAGAATGATGTTACGTCACGTTTTTCTTTTTAAATAAAATCTAAACTTTAGCGTGTTATTTCATTTTCATTGTCATGTGAATAGTGATAATGTTATGTACCCCGCATAGACATACCTGACGCCTTCATCAATCAACTGTTCAAGTTTATTCGATATTGCCCGTACCTTTCGAATGCAACATGTTATAGGTACTCTCTGACATCTGATTAGTTTCTTACGTAAGCAGCTGTAAGTCGCCTTCTTGTCGACTATAAACTGTCAGCATTAACAGGATTCGTTCAATATCATTCATGTCAAATTTGATACAGGCATACCAACCATCGAATGGTTGTGAATACCCTAGATGGTGGCCGCAAATGCGATTGTTGAACATTATGTCTTGTGTATCGGGTTCAATCGGCAATCCCTGAGTGTAATTTAATTAATTTTTAAACTGAATAAGTTTGCATTATGTTATTATGATGGCACTCTTAGATAAAAAGTTATTCCAGCGAAATAATGCGCAATCTACTAAATACAATGAAAGTAAAAGACAGTGTGCCTATCAAGTCTTGAAATCTTGACTGATGAGAATTTCCGGGATCTCGTGTTTGTGGATTAAAACAACAAGTATCTTATCACTTTTAGTCCTAGTATACAGGGTGGCCATACCTGCTAAGCAGGCGCCCTCATTTTTTCCAGACTCTTTTTTGCCAAGCTGTACACAAGACTACGTCAGTGTCAAAATATCTGTCTGTTTACTTTTGGTTTGGTGTGGGTTAGTCTGTGGTTTCAAACTAAATCAGACTTGGCTGTATGGGCTCAGCTCCCTTTGCCTGTCCCAAAGAGGGACGAAAAGAACCAAAAAAAAAAAAAGTCTGTGGTTTAAGGGACGAAAAGAACCAAAAAAAAAAAAAGTCTGTGGTTTCGTTGTATTCTTCTTCCACAACAAACCGGCGTTTTTGAAAATACACCATATAAATTATTATAAATAATGGAAATGGAGAACGTCCTAGTGCTTAAAGATTACAAAAATGTGCCAGATATAGTACATGAGTA
The DNA here is from genome assembly GCA_932294355.1 of Aporophyla lueneburgensis. Lineage (NCBI taxonomy): Eukaryota > Metazoa > Arthropoda > Insecta > Lepidoptera > Noctuidae > Aporophyla > Aporophyla lueneburgensis. The sequence continues at coordinate 16,706,324 of OW028754.1, forward strand.
TAGTCCGACACTTAAATTTGGTCATATACCTTTGGTGATAGATAACGGTTAGCACTTTTATTATCCTCGTTGATGGAATAACTCTGTTAAAGTAACCTGTACCTACATAAATTCCGCTTATTAATGTTTTGATTTTAAGGTTCGTATCAATGCAGAGTTGGGTGGTCAATTTATGATGAGCCTAACCTCATTTTCAAAAACCTGATAGCCAGACCTAGGAAGGATAGATGTAAAAAAGATGCCGAGCCTCCGGCCACTCCACCAATACAAATTGGTAATGATATCGTGAATATAGAAGCAGTAAGGTTAGTACCAGAAAAACAATTCCATACATAAGACGATAGATTCCATAGGTTCATGCAGATCTACGGCATACAACTAGTTGTAGGTCAAGACAACCAAAGGTCAAGACTAAGTATTCAAGTTCAAGATCTAGGAAATATCTTAACATTCCCTGTCAAATTGCTTAACCGATCGGCTTATCATATCACTAGCTCCTGCACGCGGCTTCGCCCGGGTGGATATCGAAAAATTCACTATTTCGACCCCCCATTTCATTTTAGGAATGGAATTTCAAAAAACCCTTTCTCTTTCTCTACTCTTCACAAAGAACTCACCCTCCAAATTTCCTGTCTCTAGGACCAGCGGTGTAGGCTGTGCTTTGATATATCAGTCAGTCAGTCACTCAGGACTTTGAATTTTATATATCATATCATAAAAGTTAGTTTTATGTGTTGTTTGTTTATGTAGGTATATTTAATAACTTACTGGAGATTTGTATGTAGAATTAACTATTGCATTATGGCAACCTCTAAAGGTAGATTAAAGGTGTTATATTATGGGCCAAATTCTGGTTGAAGCTTATTTAAAATAAATTAAAGGGAATAAGTGATGGCCCGAGTGGTAACTAGAACCAGTGATAACGGCTGTAACTAAAATGTTGTTGAGGTGGAGGTTGTCGGTTCGAACCCAGTCTGGTACTTTACTTGCGTAATTCATTTCATCACCACTGCTCTCAAAACAGTGAAGGAAAATGTTTTGAAGAAACCAGTATTTCATATAACCAAAACTTCAAAAACACTTGACATCTACCAACCCACCCTGGGCTCGTATGTTAGATTACATCATACTTCCGCTCAAGGAGAAGAGGCCTGTGTGTCAGTAGTGGGAACATTATACTCTGATTATAATAATACGATGAATAACTGATGCAACAAAGAAATAAATTATATGAGTTTATATTACCGATAAATACATGGAAGTTAATAAATAATCATCTCTTTTTCAGATTCCAACTGAAGACTCAGTTTGACAAAAATGTAGTGACACATTTTGAAGCCCAGGAGCAAGTGTTTGACTACATCTTCTCTCATTTGGGCATAGACAATGATGGCAGTGTCCCACATCCTATTGCTATGACCGAAGCCTTTGTAACACCCAATTATTGTAGGCAGTGTATGTATAAAAATAATATACTCATTATTCTTTAATAGCACATCAGAGAAGTTCACAAAAAGTTAAGTAAGTTAAGTTTCTTAGGTCCCTGTTGGCAACACACTTGGTGCAGGATTGGCAGTCCCTTTGCTAAGTTCATTATACAACCTGACCTGCATATTGTAAAAAAACATAAGAAAATTTAAATTTCACGGGCTACTAAGCGCATCATCCGTAATATCCAAACTTCTTATTCTTATTAAGAAAACCTTACGGTCTTTTTTAAATTAAATGTAAATACTATACCTTAAAATGCACCTTTTGTCAAGAGAATGACTTTATAAATTTAAATATTTCTTGTAGTCCATTCATATGTTTTATACTGATTTTACATAAAACCATACAACACTGTAATTTTATTATCTTTATTTAAGCAACCAACTGCAATACATGAAGTATATTATGTATTGCAGTTGGTTGCTTAAATAAAGAAAATAAAATTCATTGCCTTATTCTATGAAGATAAGCACAAAACAAAAAAAAAATACTTTAAATTTCTACCTTTACCTGTTAACTATTGCTTCCATGGTGTGAAATGATTTGCAAGTAATTTTTTCTACGTTTCAGTAATGTCTGAGCTGCTTTTCGAAGGCTATGGCGTCCCAGGGGTGAGCTATGGCGTCGATTCCTTGTTCAGCATGTATAAGAATGATATTGGAGATACAGCACTCATTATAAACTGTGGCTACCATACAATACATATCATACCTGTGATCAGGGGACAAGTCATTGCGGACCATGCTAGAATAATTAATTTGGGTAAGAATGAGAAAGCATCAAATTTTTGCACTTGCGTTTGGTCCCATTCATTGAAAAATGCGTTTCTGGAGAGTATACTTTTAAACCTCATAAATAATAAGGTAAGGTAAGGTAAAAGGTAGAATGGGCTGGTGTCCGCAACTCGCATGTCTGAGTGCGTATTTTGCGTAGTTTTTAAACTTCTTACGTATATATTTCAGGAGGCAGTGAAATGATATACTACTTACACAAGCTCCTGCAACTGAAATACCCGGTACACGTCAATGCAATCACCATGTCTAGAGTGGAAGAAATTCTTCAGGAACATAGCGCAATAGCACTGGATTACCAGGAGGAAATTAGGAAATGGGCTAATGCTGATTATTATGAAGCTAATGTTAAGAGAGTACAGCTGCCTTATGTGCAAGCTGCAACTTCCACTGGGTTGACTGGTGAGCAATTTTTTTTTTTTCAATTTGGTAGGACTACAAGCTATAACTAATATTCTTGTTAACTGCGCCAACAACTTAGAATTGAGTTGATTCATAACATTCTCTATTATGCTATTATCTTTGGTCTATTCCAAAAGTTTATAATGATAACGTAACAAAATGTGGATGTGCCTATGCGCATGCCAATTTATAGTGCCAGTTACGAAATGAGTACTTGAATTTGATTATTTGAATACCTAAGGTAGTTAAAGGGTTAGGGCCTCCCGCTCCGCCCAAAACAGGAGACTTCATTTGATAATTTCCCACCCAGAAAAGTAAAAAGCGCCGCCAGGCCTTTGTGGCTATTATTATTTAACCTCTCTACACCAAATCACCATAACTTTATAATATACGGTTTGCAGCTGAGCAGCAAAAAGAGCGAAAGAAAGAGATGGCGCGTCGATTGCTCGAAATAAACGCAAGAAAACGAGAGGAGAGATTAGCTGAAGACGAGGAACAGTTGAATCAGCTTCTTGCTATAAAGGTACAATGTGGTTTTTGATGCCTGAGTCGATATTCGTACAACTTTGAACTTTATGGCACTTACATTAAAGTTTATTATTCAAACCCTTATACCGACGTCTATTTACTCTTCATTGGTCTTTGCAGAGCATAAACTGAATGCAAACTTGGTGCAAACTAAAAATTAGTTTGTTATGATTACAGGACATGATAGAAGATGGCGATACCGATGAATTCAACGAAGCTATAAAAGGCTTTGACATAAAAAGTTACGAAGATCTTCAGGTAAAACTTTATACGTATACCTTATCCAGTTTAGTATTACGATGTTTTTAAAATTATTATTATTTAAAATGGTTCTCCATTCGCGTCATCAGTTACGATTCTATGATAGAACTTGCCAATTCGTTGTTGAATAAATATATAATTGCTGTTGTTCTAGAGGCAAATAACGAACATAAACATGCGCATAGAGAAGAATAAACAGCGCATAGCCGCGGCTGCTACGGCGGAGGAGAACCTAGAGTCTCGTCCGACTGGCAGAATGAACCCACCTACTGAACCCGAAGCGTTCCAGGCATGGCTCAATGAGACACGGACTAAGGTACTTGCAATTACAAAACTATAAATTAAATAGTTGGGATCTAATTTGAAATTCTATGTAAATACAAATCTAATATTTATTTTATGATCTAGCAATGTGCCTTCCTCAAGTTAGTTTTGTACGGGGAAGAAAGAACAAGAAAATCCATAGTTACTCTTTTATGTTTATACTTGTAATTATATAATTACTAGCTTCTACCCGCGACTTCGTCTGCGTCAAATATTTGCTCCCCTGACCCTTCCCGTCGCATCGCAGCCTGCTAGTTTTCGTCCATTTTTTTGTTGCTGCTCCGCTCCTTTTGATCGTAGCGTGATGTTATATAGCCTATAGCCTTCCTCAATAAATAGGCTACCCGACTCAAAAAGAACTTTTCAATTCGGACCAGTAGTTCCTGAGATTAGCGCGTTCCACCCCCATTTTAGGGAAGTGGGGGGTTAGAAAGAGACAAAAATTAGTCTATGTCACTATCCATCCCTTCAACTATCTCCACTTATCGCGTCAATTCGTCGCTCCGTTTTGCCTTGAAAGACGGACAAACAGACACACACACTTTCCCATTTATAATATTAGTATGGATATGTGAAAAAGATGTACCTCTGTGGAATAAAATTATTGCACTATAATATAATTCAAAACGAAGCTATCTAAACTAATATTATAAAGAAGTAAAATTTTTGAGTTTGTATGTCCTTTACATACAAACTCAAAAATGTTACTTAAGCTAAGTAAGCTTCGGAACTAGTGATCCGTTTCCGTAAAAAACATTTCAATAATGGAAAGCTACAGTATTGCCGAGTGCCAGGACGAAGTCGCAGGCAGAAACTAGTTGGATATATTTTGTGTAAAATAAGAATTATCACTTGAAGTCGCGGACAGTAGCTAAATTAATCATTCTCATTAGTTAAATTAATTACCGACATAATAAATTTATTAGATAAATAAATTATGTCCAAAGATACATGGTGCTCATATATTCACAAATATTGTAACCGTCGACAAGAGATGGACCGAAGCCTCCACGGTCCATCTCCAATCATCACCCAACCATCTTTAATCCATCCCATCAAGCGGGATAATCGCGTAACACACTTACTTTTCAAACCTATACATAACAAACCTTTTCTCAACCTAATGCGTAAGAAATTTCCTCTAAAACCCTCTCTTGCGACTGAAATTGTGTCCACAACGTGGCTACACCCCCCATTGTGGGAATTGGGGGTGTAGCAACGTTGCGGACGGCCTGCCGTTGCTCTTCGTCGGTAGTCAGCACAGTGTGGTCCACAGTACCGCGAGCTGGTGGCGCGGCGCGAGGCCCGGCGAGCTCGCCGCGCCGCCATGGTGAAGCGCCGCACGGCCGCCGCCGCCGAGCGTATGCGCGTCATCTCGCGCCTCGCCGCCGCCGGAGACGACTTTGGAAACCAGGACTCCGATTGGGACGCTTACAAAAGGTATAGTCACCTGTCTCTTTTTCTCTTTGTGATAATCTCGCAGATGGGCATATTCACTTAAAAGTGTACCCTGATAAAAACATGAGTATATTTTTAAAGTTGCTTTTTTAAGATGTTTAAAGGTATTAGGCTGTACTACACAGTCTGACGGATTAAAAATCACATTTTATTGTAAATTAATAGCATGTTTTCCCAATTAAAAACGGAAAATAAACGGACATGGTAGTGAAACAGTAGTCACTTTGGTGACGACATATAAATTGACCTGTTTTAATGTTTTAAGTATTATGACTCAATTTTCATTCTCGATCGCTACTGAATATTATAATCCATCGAAAAAAAATAAATAATAACCTTGAATTGAATCATATTTTTTCTAAAATAAAGTTTGAACTTCGATTTTGTGACAAGTGACGCTATGAAGATTGATTTTTTATAATATTTCTTTAATAAAGTGATTTTTTTTAATAGATTTTTTATTGTTCAAAATTGTAACGGGCCAAAACAATATCCAAACAGTATAGTAGTAAAAACACTATGTAAAAATTATAAAAAAATATTTTGTCGACTTACAAATTGGGACAGTCACTAAACGGACACATCAAAAAAACTTAAGCTGAGGTTACATGACGCAAAATAAAATAGCGCTGGTAGTTAAACATCTTTATTGTTTCACATTTTTTATTCAAAGTATTTAAAACTAATCATATTTTAATCTTCGTGTTTCTATCGACAACAAAGGAACATAATTTGACTATTAATCATAAATTCTAAAGGAGCAAGCTCTCTAAAGATATTATCCATACTAATCCATAGTATCCATACTCCATACTAATATTATAAATGCAAAAGTAACTCTGTCTGTCTGTCTGTCTGTCGGTCTGTCGCGCTTTCCTGCTAAAATTACTGAACCGACTTAAATGAAATTTGGTACACAGATAGTTTAGAGCCTGAGAAAGGACATAAGCTACTTTTTATCCCGGTAGTACGTTCCCGCGGGATAATTTCCGACCTCCACGCGGGCGAAGCCGCTGGCAAAAGCTAGTTAAATATAAATGCAAAATTACCTACAGTAGGTTTTTTAATTACCTTTTTAGTGCGCACTTCCTTTTTACCAGCGGTATTACGACTAATGTCATGTCTTGTAAAAAAAATTGATCTCAGCTATGCCACTGCGTCTTAATTTTTTTTTTTTTTGTTTAACTTTACTCTTCAGTTCCAGCATTTTTGTAATAATTGACTTGTTTGCCGAATTCTTAATCAATCCTTTTAGGGTATCTTTTTGTTTCCGACCTAAACAACTCTGATAAGTTGTTTTTAAAGTATGCTCTAAAATTTCCTCCCTTGCTTTCATTTTGTTAATTTTTTCATTTAAATCTTTAATCTTCTTAGCTGTATTTTCTTGCAACTTTTGGAATCGCTTTCGGTAGGTTTCAAGATTTGTTTTCAGTTTTTTATGGTATCTCATGTGCCGTTTACATCTATTTAAAAGAACTTTTTTTTTCGTAGTTTTTGTATTAAAATAACATTTAAATGGTTTTCTTCTGTATTTTCTTATGCTGTACTAGACCCAGGTATATTTTCATTCTGCGAAATAGCCAGATCCTTCTTTCTTCTTTGTTTCTGCCGGCTAGTCCTTTTGTTTTTTCTCCACTCTTCCCTCCTTTTTTCGGCTTCTTCTGGCGTCAGTTGTGATTACATAACATAACATCACGCCTTGTTTCCCCAAAGGGTTGGGCAGAGGTGTACCTATAGTACACCCACATTTCGCCTGTTATGTTTAAGTCCCATGTAATAGGGGGCGAGCCTATTGCCATCAACCGGGCACAAATCCAGACTCCGGGCTGCTACTGAGAAATTCCAGATGGAAAAACCCAATAACACTTTGCCCGACCTGGGAATCGAACCCAGGACCTCATGCTCAGCAGTAGCGCTTGCTACCACTAGACCAACGAGGCACTCAGTTGTGATTATTTAAAAAAAAAACGAAAACGTTACGTTCTCCCTGTAACTTTTCTTTCTTTCTGAGCCGGTTAGTGGCATAGTGAATTATTTAAAAAAAAAACTACCTGCAAATAAATATTACAAATTTTGGATCTATATGTAATCCTAGCTTAATGTGTCATTTTGGTGACATTTGTAGTCATTCCTATATGTGACGGAGTGAAAATGTCACCAAATTGACGTCACGTTCACAGGTAAGATTAAAAGGAACAAGTTATCTAATAAAAAATAGACATTTTGTGATAAATAAAGTATATAAAAGTATTGCTAAGTTATATACAATTCATTTAAAATAGTTATTGGATGTAAAACGTCTATATTAACAAGAAAATAACGTCACTAACCTGACAAACGACACTTGCCGACACAAAACACCTTTTCTCTCGAAGCACCGATTCTAAACGGATGTTTTAAAATGTCGGTCGTGATCTTTTTCACAAATTTTGCCACTTTACGTAATTTGCGTTATTTTAGTAATTATTTTGAAAACTGGAACCGTCACTAAAATGAAATGTCCAACTGGCATCAATTCAGAACATTTTTTCAAAATTAGTTTTAGCGTATGCTTTTAGAATTTATTGAACGCATTTAATTTAAATTAACAACAAAAACAACACACTATGGTTGCGCCAAAACTTTGAATGTGTTTGTAGTACAAATCTATAGTGATTACAACTAATTCAATGTCAGCAAGGGGTGGGACATGCCAGAAAAAGCTACTCTGAACATTTAAAATACTCACAAATTAATAATTGTGTCATATCGAGCCTTTTCAGGAAGAAGATCGTAACCGCCATTTTGCATATTTTACAGGAGAACGTTTTTTTTAAATATTTCTCAAAATATTTACAGCATCAATTTGAAATTTTTACTTGGTGTTATATGGGCACCTCTCTATTAATTCAAATGTTAAGATTGGACTTAGTACTATAAAATCACATACATTTGTCGCTTACGTTAAAACTGATGACCGTTATTATGTAGAGCTGATATGAGTATGTCGATTACGATAATTCTTAAATATCATAAAATAGTAGAAATATTTTTTGTGTTTTTTTTTAACTGTTTTTATACGAGATACCATGCCAGGCAGAGAAGGACAAAGAGTCAGAAATACAAAAAGTAAAAAAGGCACTTCTCTAAGTGAATTTGAGCTTTATTAATAAAATTAAATACAAAAAGAGTCATCAGTCCTCGTCTTCATCAGTCAGAGGTATTCTTCGTATTTCGCCTTCGAAATGGGATTTTTTTCAGTGTAAGCAGTTTTAGGTTCACGAATAGCTTGTTGATTCTGCCGAGACTTCAATATAAGAGACACATCAACCGCTTGTTCGGTTCCATCATAGTCGTATTTAAGATGGAACTTGTCGCCTTTTCCTTTTTCAAATCTAGTGTTACGCAGCTTGCTTGTTTGTATTTTAATTTTGTTTGGTAAGAAAGCTGTTGCATAGGAATTCCAATCTTTAATTTCATTATTTCTTCAAACAATTGTCACATATTTTTTGGGATTTGTCCGAGCATTTCCAATCAAAGTTTGCCATTCAGATGGTGCGTAAATAGTTCTTTTCTGTATAAATCCTTCTATTATTGCATGCACAGAGTCTACTGGCATCATGATATGTCCAGGAATGAGGAAGTTTATAGTCAGCCTTTCAACAAAACTCGCATGATATTGCATGAAATAATACAGCAAAACAATTATGGCTTTATTTTTATTTTGTCCTGCGCAACTGTCATAGTATAACGCAACTTCATTTTGGGTCCTTCTCTCGTCAACCATTTTAAGGTATTTTAAGATAATAGTACAGATTTCATTACACCCTCTTTTCACTTTCGTTTCGTTCCAAAAATAACAAAATACAGATCTGGTACCGCTTTCATAAATGCTTTCATTATAATAGGCAAGCTTTCGAGTATAGTAGAAATTTACAGTTTGACCGTGAGGTGTTATGTGTATGTGTTTGAGGATAGGCAAGTGTAGTCGTCCATACTTGTAAATACTTGCCTTTTCTTTTTTTCTTCTGATAGGAATATGCCAAGACTGGTCAGAGCCACATCCACTAAAATCCTTTTCTACTTCAGAGTTTTGGTCGGTAGACGAGCAATGTGTAGAATCAGAGTAGTTAACTAAAGCATTGGATGGTATATGTTCAGCCATCTCCTCAATTTTCTGGAAGCGAAATAAAAGCGCTATACACATCCAAATCACCGCCACCCAAACAAAAGTTAAAGCACGAAAAAAGAAAAAAATCTGATAAGGAAATTTAAGATTTAGGCATAACCACCCATAACGTATTTAATTGAAATGATACAACTCGTCATCAAACTTAATAACATCCAGTAGGTAATTTAACTTACTTATGAAGTCAATGCATTTAATCAAACCCAGAAAAATAATTAGTATAGTATTTTACTTAAGTGTCTAGTGCTAAAATACCGCCCACCTAATTATTTTTGTTCACATCACACGATTCAAGTAATTTAGTTTCACGTTTAAGTGAAACGTGAACCTTGTCGTTCGATAAAACGTGTTTTTTTTTTTACTTGAACTCTCAGTTTACGCAAATACACATTAGGAATAGTTAATTTTCAAAATATTCGTAACGTAAGTGAAGAAGGTATATATAACACAGTGACGAAAATCTTCAAATTTAAAACACGCTGAAACCTGTCTTGATGCTACACTACTTCGACAAGTGCGTTTTGATTCACTATTAAACTATTAGGTAGATTCTTTTAAACATAAAATAATAAGCAGTTTCGTTATTTCTATTACTAACCTAAAGTCAAGATAAGTTTTCTACTATAGTAACCAAAGTTAGTGGCATTCATATTTTAATTTATTACACTATTATAATGTTACAGTTCACGAACAATTAAACGCAAAACGCATTTTATTTCTATCGCAAGCGACAAGTATTTCACTAACGTTGCATAATTTATTATCGTAAGTGCCAAGTACGATGTTTGCAATAAAATTATTAACCTAAGATTATATCGTAAGCGACAGGTACTATACTAACGATCTGTCAGTCGGTGGAGGTTACGTTAAAAAAACCGAATGGGTTGTAACTTACGATAAAAAATTTGTAATTAAAAAAAGTTAATTACTATTTCTTCTATGAACTCAAGTAAGTGACAAAAGATTCCAAATCAGTTGATCTGGCGGTTAATAATTAAAACCGTTTTTTGGGAATTTTGGCGCTTACGATGTTCTTCCTGAAAAGGCTCGATATTTTAGCTGGATTGCAGATGAATTACTAAATTTAATATATATTTAATCTTTTTATCCAAAAAAGTTGTCAATATGTCCATTATTCATCTAGATATAAAATTCTGAATACTTGGGACAGCGTAAAAACGGGGGTGCACTTAAAAGTGAAAATGCCCAGATAGCTGGGATGCTTATAAAAGGTATAGTCGCCTGTCTCTTTTCTCTTTGTGATTATGTCGCAGATAGATTGTCGAATCTGCGGTTTTAAAGAACACCTCCGTTTTGTGAAACACCTAAACGAAGTTTAGCGATTTCCCACGATTGCTGTAAAACGTTGTGAATATATCAATGCAGCAAAACGATTAGAGGGGATTGCACGCCCCGAAGTCTAAGTCTGTGCCGATACAGATTTTACTTTGCAGGAACAGATCTAGGATGAAGATCAAGACCCAGAGCCCCCTAGTTATCTGCCGGAAGAATACTCAATCCTGGCTTGACTTTTATCAGATTGGACAACAACGAGGGATGTTCGTCTATCGGTGCCGCATTTTATTAAAAGCGCCTAACGGGTCTCTGCGAGTTGACTTTGGCCCCACATACGCCTTACAAAAGACCGGGACCCGTATTCCTAATTATGTGTCCCGTGTGTATTTAAGGAAACCAACAAATAGTCATAGATACCTACACCTGGAAGCTATATGCTAACAGCGCGATGATTAATGAGGCTGAACATAGGTCTCTCTAATTACACAACATTTGAGTCGATCCTCAGCTATTCTCATCCAGCATACGAAGATTGCCGCTTTAGCTAGCGTCTTACCTTACGTCCTAATAACTTTCTTCCGATGTCTTACGATAGCTTGTTTTCTTGCCGTTTCAGCATAAGTCGCGAGGCGGACTCTGATTCGGAAGCGGATGGCGAACGTCTTCTAGAATTGGAAGAAGCTCTTCGCGAGTTTGAACCACCGCCAGCTAATTCGAGTCAGCATCATCAACTGCATCTGGCTATAGAGCCGTTAAGGTAAACAATTCCAAAAAATAATAATAAAAATAAAATAACTAAAGCTTCAACTTCTAGCAACTATGTATCTTAACGCGTAGAATTAAGGTTAATCTATACTTCTATACTAATATTATAAATGCGAAAGTAACTGTCTGTAACGCTTTCACGACTAAACCACTGAATCGATTTGATGGAATTTGGTATAGGGTAAGTTTGAACCGCAAGAAAGAACATAGGCTAGTTTTTATTCCGCGATAACTGACATTTGCGTAGACGAAGTCGCGGGCAAAAGCTAGTCTAATATATAAAATTCTCGTGTCACAGTTTTCGTTGCCATACTCCTCCGAAACGGCTTGACCGATTTTGATGAAATTTTTTGTGCTTATCCGGTATCTATGAGAATCGGCCAACATCTATTTTTCATCCCCCTAAATGTTAGGGGTAGTCCACCCCTAAATTTTATTTTTTATTTTTTAGACAAAATGTTTAATTTCTATTTTTTTATGATATAACATACAAAAATACATACAATCCTCAATTTTCACCCTTCTACGATCAACCCTTATTTTTTAATAGCCATTTCAGTAATTTAATAATTTTTCCTCTCCGGTTGAAAACTGATCAATCGTCATTTAATTAGTTATCCCCGCCTAGGAAATTATTTATATGGCAAAACAACGTTTGCCGGGTCAGCTAGTAATATTATAAATGCGAAAGTAACTCTGTCTGTATGGTTATGCTTTCACGACTCAAATCAAATCAAAATATTTTTATTTCACATAAACCTACATGGGCTCTTATGAAACGTCAGAAGCTAGGTGCGAGTTAAGGAACCCCAACCTACCATTATTAGCTTTGTCAGCCAATAATTATTAACTAGATTATTAGTTCCCAATTTCCCACTGCGCGATCAGCATTTATAATATCTAGAACATGCGTCGGTCTGATCACGTTGTGCTTGTACTACGTTAGCAATTAAGTTAGTATATAAGATCAATATTTTATTAGATTTGATTAATTACTGTTACGCTGTAACTCTGTCGGAATAAAGTTATTTTTTAAATACTTCCGTTGTCGCTTACTTAATTTGCGCGACTAAACTACTGAACCGATTTTGATGAGATTTGGTACAGAGATTGACTACACCTTGGAAAACTACATAGCTAGGCTACATTTTGTCCCGATAGCACGTTCCCTTAGGATAGTTTTCTATATCTACGCGGGCGAAGCTGGGGGCAGAAGCTAGTTTATAATGAAAGTGACATTCAGTTATAACATCGATTTCCGTGAAGTCTGATTAACGCAGTTGCTAATCTTCCTAAACAGCCCACCACATATTCCCCCGTCAAAACGTGTTTGCATACTAATTTACATGACTATCTTTATTTCTATTGTTTTCTATTCGACCAACCCATTGCGTCTTTCGGGGTTTTAGGATTTCCGTTTTTATGGTTTATGCATAACACTATTATAGTAGAAAATCATCACAAATCTTTCTGACTTCTAGGGCATCAGAACTCATGTTCCAGCCATCAATGATGGGTAACTTAGAAGCGGGGTTGGCTGAAACCATGGAGTATGTGTTTAAGCACTTCAGTCCTGAAGACCAGCTGTTGTTAGCCAACAACGTGTTCCTCACAGGGGGCAGTTCACAATTTCCAGGTAAGTTGATAACTTCAAAATTATTCTAACCATCGTCTTTCGCATTTTTGCCATTTGAGCCAGGGTAAAGTTTTAATTGAGTTTTAAGTTTAAATTAGTTACAGGAAAAATTATTAGTTTATAAGAAATTGTGTATGGAAGTCAGAGGAATTAAAACCAATTTTTATTTTATTTATTTAAAGTCTTAATTGATAATATTATACCTGTAATTTTGCTAGATTTTTTGACCAGTAGATGGCGTATCGTGGTCGTATTACAAAGCCGTCATGTCTCAATTTTATCCCAATTTAAAAATTAATGCTTTTACCTCTCGCCTTTCAGGTCTAAAAGAAAGAATTGAAAGAGAACTCCTCGAGATGAGACCATTTCAATCTACACATAAGGTCGTTCTGGCCAAAAATCCCAGTCTCGATGCATGGTACGGAGCCAGAGACTTTGCGGGTAGCAACGAGTTCGAAAACTGGTGTATTTCTAAAGAAGATTACTACGAGATGGGTGCAGAATACTTGAAAGAACATTATGCCAGTAACAAGTATTATAAAAGCCCAGCGCCCATTGTTGATAACACGCTCGCTCCGGCCATCGATGCCAACGTTGTGAAGGAAGAAATAGTTGTGGATTCTTAAATGTGTAAGGTAAATAAAGTTATTTGTAAAAATTGTAGTTTGTTTTTTTTGTAACTTTCAGCCAAATACTAGATGTCACAGATTCGAAGTCTTGTTATAAGTTGTACCTCTATTATACGGACATACGTCGGGATTTTGCCGACTAGTGCCAGACTTCACAATACATACATTAGGCGACTTGGTAAATAACAGATTGTATTTTTATACACAATAAATATATACGGGTTTTAGTTATTGATGCCGATATCATATAATTATTATATGATCGATTGACCGTGATAGACTTAAAGGCTTATGTACTTTATTCAGCATTGGTTAAATGGTCTAAGACGATAGGTCGAGCTATGTGCCTTCTAATTGGCGTAATTAGGGATTATTATCGATTTGTTGAATCTAAAAATTAGTTAATAGGTAAACAAATAAAAGGTAGGAATTGAAAATAAACAAATAAATAGCCACAAATATCATGGCACGTTTATTTTTTTCCACTACATGGCGACTTCTAAAAGAATCGTGACTTGTTATTTTGCATTCATATAGTTTCATTTTTTTTTTATTAGAGCTCAGCAAACGAGCGCTAAAGAATAATTTTACAATGTAAATTTTTCCATAAAATTAAAATATAAACTCTGTATTTTTATTTTGATCTCAATATAAATCACTATGAACTGAAAAAAATTAAAAGTTTTTGTTAGTTCTCTAATTATAATATTGATTGATGAGACTATAATAAAGAGTACATTTAAAAAATCACATTAAAGCATATATATAATGCTGACTACATAACCGCTCTAACAGCCTCTCCCTACCGCTACCACGTTGCAGATTGTATACTCAAAGTATCAACAATAAACAATATGAAAGACTCCAGTTCTACAAAACAAACCAATATAATTATAATAATAAATTTATCACAATCATTTCAGACTACAAAAATAACTAAATAATCACCTGTAAAGGAGGCTGTGAGAGCTATAATCACGTGCAATGTAAATGTAATACACCACAGTTAACAAATCTAACTTATTTAAAATATAAACTAGCCTAAAAATTTTAACAATAAAGAAAAAACGGTTGTTAAAATATTGGTCATCAAAACTCTGAAGAGCTATACCTAAATGACCGTAAAAATTATCATCATGCCATGATGTTTGAATTTCAATAAAAATTGCACTCAAAGGGATGTAAAATACTCCAAAACTTGGTAAAGTGTGGCTCATAGCCATTTATTTTTGTTTAGCGTATAATTAGAAATAGTATAAAATCAGTGACTTAGAAATAGCTCTCAGTATATAAAAAAAACGTTAAAATCCTTAGGCTGTACTCTCGTATGATTATAATGTAAGCAACGCAATATGTTGGCAAAGCGGAAGTTCACGTAAATCTAACGATACAATAGAACTAAATATGTATGTACCTTAGACATTATGATTATACAAGGCTCACTGTTATTTCATAAAATATCTACCATCAAGTATAGTGTAACTGGTCGGCGGCACGTGGCCCCCTGGACTAGTAGTCTGCCTCGACGAGGGAAGTATACGTTAAACATTCACGGGTAAGGATATGTACGATTTCTCTAACCAAACTTCAACATAAGTGCTACAAGAAACTGGTTGGTCCGTCAACCATAACCACTCTGATGTTAACAACAAAATAACAACAACACAATCTTATACTGCCAATATTTCGCGTGAGTATTCTTTTTAACGTTGTGAATTCCTCAGTCTTTTCTACGGTTCAAAAAATAAGTAGACAAAGATAAAAAGATCATACCACCACTTTAGTCATTACGTAAATTCAAGGGTTTAAATATTCACTTCTTAATATAGGTTAACTAACATCGGTATGTAAAATAGTTACACAATGAAGGCACACAAGTTGCGAGTCCAACGTATACATAGCAGCTCTTACAAATCAAAGTGCAACCTGTGACCTTCACTGTTTATTTTGGGTACTTATTCATTACGAGACATATTCATCGAGAAAAGTTTTCCTCTATCAATATAAATATATGAATGATACTCTGTGAAGGATTAAGAAATCAGAGTACATCTCGTAATGAAAGAGGCCCGCATGTCCTCGGCTGGCCTACTCGCTCGGCTAGGGTGAAGCAACGATAGGGCAATGTAATAAACAAGATAAAACAATCATAAAGACAGTGAACATAATATAATAATAACAAAAATATATTATTAATCTTAGAATTCAAATAGAAACAATCACCCTCGTCGAGAGACCGGCAAGCTGAGCGACATCAATATATTTATATATGTATTTATGTACCTAGGTCACTATGTTGGTGTTTCTATTTCCATTCATAATATCTATGGATAATATAATTATATAAGGTAATCAGCATTGAAAGGCACCTAATACGTGTTGTCCCTACCAATGCTGTTACATACAAACTATTGATAACTATGGTTTTTTAAAAATTTCTATGGTGATCATTTTATAATGGTAGCTGAAAGATTTATACTACTCTTTAAACCCAAGTTCTAGTTTGTCTAAATAATACTGTTATCAATGGCTTGGTAAGAAACTTACTAAAAACGTTTAAGATGTTATTAATATACGGAAAAGTTTAGATGTTACTCTTAGATTTGTGGGCAACTAAATGCATCCTCATAATATTTTACTTTATCTTAAAATACGGTGTACCTACACATTTATTTTAAAATGATAATGAGATATTGGCCTATTTTTTTCGTGTTACCTTCAAATACAGAACTATCAAAATATAAAAAAATATTGAGGACTATCAAACAACATTCATATGTATATATTATTATTATATGTATACTTATGTACATCTACAAGAAATTTTGATCTTTATAGTAAGTACCCAAAGTATAGTTCTGCGCTAAGTCTAACATTAATTTCAATTATACTCTCAGTTCGATATTTGCTATGACTGTAGAATGAGACATTCCTACAAATCATACACTTATTATAATTTTGAATGGATTTCTCCTCGATATACTTGAATAAATAAAAGCTACCAATATTTATTTACATTTGCTGAACCAGCACATGGACACACACATCATGGAAATAAAATAATGTATCAAAATCAACAACACGGGAAGTTGTAAAACAATGGGTATAAATGTCGGTTTAACACTATGTATTACATATTAGAGTTCTTACAATATTTTATTTCCAGTTCTACCCTGACCTGCAGACTTAACTAAACTTACACTACCACATCATTTACATAGAAATGGCACCAATCTATCTTTGATATCAATAATGGCAAACCATAAGGAACCCCCGCAGCGGACACTTTAGCTGCACGGCGCGTGCGCAACAACTGTCTCAAGGTATTGGAAGACTACTGCACTATACACTATTCATTATTACTATTATTCGAAAAAACAGTAATGAAATAAGTTTGCATCTTGCCAAAATACGTTTGTTACATCATAAATGTATATATATTGCGATATCCTAATTGGGTAAATAATTATGTAACAATGTTTATGACAACTACACTTTATATGAATATAACAATCTCATCAGAAATTGGAAAAATATAAAATGAAGTTTATCAATGGTGTTATGATTGATATTGCCTAATGTCGCTAACCGCTAGAAGGCACACAAAGTTTAGTAAGAAGCTTCACAAATTATGCTCTTAGTTATGAACCGCCCACTTCAGCGCCACTAACAACGTCCACTTATTACTGTAAGACACACTCAAGCGTACTCCG
Source organism: Aporophyla lueneburgensis (assembly GCA_932294355.1). Taxonomy (NCBI): domain Eukaryota; kingdom Metazoa; phylum Arthropoda; class Insecta; order Lepidoptera; family Noctuidae; genus Aporophyla; species Aporophyla lueneburgensis. The sequence continues at coordinate 16,723,786 of OW028754.1, forward strand.
GGCGATGTCCCCACACATTGAACACTGAACATAACTTTATTCTGAACGTAATACGTTTAAAAAATATTGCCAATTTTATGTTGCAACAGGCACTTCTCTGGATTTCTCCAATAAACATCATATTAAAAGTTATTAATTTTGTGAAGCTTTCATATTGCCTCTCAGGACTCTGCTAGTTTATGGGATTACTATTTGTACTTCTTATTTACTATTATTATTATTTTATATGAAACCTGATTTTTTTATTTTAAGTATTCTTATGGATTAATCTTGAGGAGTATTATCTAGAGTCCTTGCTATTCTTCAGCGATCAAAATACTTTACCACTCATCGTTAACAGTTCTATATAAAATTACTGAACTTCCATTATACACTGACACGTTCTAAGTTAAAGCATCGCAATAAGATATTGTTACATTTCACTACGACTAATGAAGGATGGGTATGACGATGACAAGCGAATGACGAACATTAAAATTTAGAATTTTTTTAAGTTGGAGATTTACCATTTACGATTCCAAAATTTATCACTAAGCAAATTAGAATATGAGATCAAAAATTTTAGGCCTACAATCTATCATGTTGAGACTTTTAAGTATTGATTTATGAACGCCACCACGGAAATTAATATAATCATGTGATGGTATAGATAAATCACAGTTGTAGGTATAAATCACAATGCATATATTATCATAGGCGGTATCGCTACGTGACTACTCACTACATCCTCGTCTCTATTGTGATGTCCACCTGGTGTTCTCGAGGGATTCCACAAGCGTAACGAAACCAACTCGATTCCTGCACTCTGCCACAGTCCACGCACAGCGCAGCCTTGCTTGCGCTCACACCACGGCCGACGAAATCAACAATGTATAAATAAATAACTCCAAATATAATAAACAAATAAAGTGCATGAGTCCATGCTGACGATCCTAGCGAGGAGAGCCGGTCTCCTACGCTTACATCATTGTGTATGATAGCTGCTCTTGTTGATGGCTGCCAAATATATTATATTGCACTCTGGCTGCTTGCTGATCAACCGAGCGCTGTAACAACGTATCGATAACCATTAGAACTTTGTGTTTAATCAATTACAATAGTAAACAATGAAATAATAGTCAAATACGTACCTGAATGTGTGATCAGTCTGCAAGATGCAGCTGACCAGACATTTGGGGCTGGGGCGTAGGGGTATGTGAGGGAGGCGGTGACGCTGAAAATATAATTAACGATAAGCAATAAAATATAATTTTATCCATAATAATACACAATCATGGAAATGGATTGTTTAGCAAATTGACCATCAACTTAAATTGTCTGTATATATATACAAATCACAACTGCCATTCTTTGCGTATCGAAAAAATTGTTACAACACGACAAATGGGTGTTTATGTGCTAAGACAAAAAATAAAATTCCTAGATTATGTAGCTATAATACTTACACATAGACGCAATAGACTGTGGCGACATCGCAGACATTTTGGTATCCTGCATGGATACTTGGGTCCCTTGAGATGTCATGTAACGATTCACGATTGGAGCGAAACTGGAAAAAAATTGGCGTCTATCAATCGCTTCTATGGATCTGATCTGGGAGCAATAATTTCGTTCTAAATGCGTTATATTTATGTGCGTTCTATTGCAAGCAATAAGTAATATATGAGGGTGCTAAATACTTAGCCGTACCTTGGTACCTCACTTGGAATGCGAATGGGACTAATTTATTATTCTTATGATTTTTATTAATCCAAAACTTCTGATGCCTTACCTTAAGTCACAAACGCCGGGCGAGTCATAGTTGTTGGTGTTGGTAGCAACACTGTTGATGGTGCCGATGCTGTTCGCCGACACGTTGCTGTGGTTCTCGCGGTGGACACGGTTATGATGTCTGCGTAAAAGACGGATAAAAACATTAGTTTTTAGGACAAAAAAATATCTAAAGCTCTGGAGAACTCTGTGTACAGCCGTGTCAGAATGCCAAGGCAATTTCTCACATATTGTCCAGCAAGTCTCCGACATTCGGGAGGACCTAGAAATATGCCATACGATACATGTCAGACCGACAATTCGACACGATACACAAATCTCTGCAACATCCAAATGTGTACCGTAAATAAAAATAGATAAAATTAAAATGTGACCGCATTCTTTTTATAATGTTTACAATTTATGTATATAATTAGCCGGTAGAAAGTTATACGCTATTTCACATCACGATACGATCCTTAGGAGCCGTGCTCAAGAAAAAAACAGGCGGAACGATGCGTAAATCCTGTGAATTTTTAATAAGCAGTACTTTTGTTCTTTATTATTATCTGTGTACAGTATCTGAATCTATTTCACTGTCATCATCATCCCCTGCCTAGCCTTTTCGCAACTATGTTAGGATCGGCTTCCAGTCTTACCAGGTGCAGCTGAATACCAGTATTTTACATGGAGCGACTGCTTATCTGACTTCCACAACCCAGTTACTGGGTAATACGACACCCCTTGGTAAGACTGGTTATCAGACTTTCAGGATTCTGACGACCCGTAACGACCATCTAAGACCCACAAATGACAGCTGGGACGAACGGCTTAACGTGCTTTCCGAGGCACGGAAGTGTCTTGGTATGTAAAGATGGTCGCCCATCCGCGAACCAACCGCGGCAAGCGTAGCTTAACCTGATCTGTTTTACTGCATGTACATAAATAATTAAAAATATGATTTACCTTATTAGATAGCTGTCCCTTACGAAGGAGCGTCCGCAGACACTGCACTCGTAGCAGGAGCCGGTGGTGTGCGTGCGGATGTGCAGCGCGAACTGAGACTTGGATGTGAACGACATGGAGCAGCGGTCGCAGTTCAGCGGTTTATCAGCCACGTGGGACCATCTGGAGGCCGTGACAGACACCAGGTTTACTAATAGTACTACAAGGTAATCATTTGTGAAATCATATAGAAATTGTGTTGACAAAATTAGTCGGCGACGTTAGTTCCGATTTTGGCTATAAGTACTAAACGGAACTAATTAAGAACCTTTTTACACGACTGCGTGAAGCAAACGACTTATTATGTAATTGTATAATAAGTCTTATTAAAGTGAAAAATAAATATATTTTCTAAAAAGTGTAAAAAGGAAAAAGGAATTTTAACTATTACAAATACCCGACTGCGTAAAAAGTGAACTATGAAAAAATGGACACAAAAAATATATTTTTCATCCCATCTATTCGAAAAAGACGACTTGGTTCGCCTTTAAGTGCACCCAAAGGTGGTGTTTTCTATAAGAAACTTTTAGCGGGCAGTAATGAGTTTTTAATCCTCTTTATAAGTGCGCCGCAATTATCTTTGCCGCGCACTTTTTGAATTTGGAACATCTTGTGTTCAGCGCCCAAGAAATCGAACGCAAATATTGTTTGAATAAAGACTGGCTGGTGCGACGGCCCATAGTAGCGCCGCGCGCCGGCTGAATACAAAAAAAAAAGAAATAAAATTAAAAACGCGCGAACTATAGCCCCCGTTTTCGTCAATTTTCACGGATTGATAGAAATTCATGATTTTGTTTTGAAAAATGAGTTCTTCAAGTGACAGTGAAAGTATAGAATTAACTCCTGATAGTATTAGAACTGACGCAAGAAATGTGATGGATAATCTACTACCTGCAAAATCCCAGGAGAAATATATGAAAGCTTATGGTAATTTTATTGAATGGAGAAATTCAAGAGGCGCCAAGAATTTTTCAGAATCTGTGTTTTTGGCCTACTTCCAGTACTTAGCCAAAACTAAACAACCTTCCACACTTTGGAGTACCTACTCAATGCTAAAATCAACAGTCAGTTCTAATAACGACGTAAAACTGGACACATATTCGAAATTAATAGCGTATCTGAAGAGGATGTCTGATGGATTTAAACCTAAAAAATCCAAAGTGTTCTCAGTCAAAAACGTGGAGACTTTCCTTAATGAGGCACCCGACAACATCTTTCTTGCCGTAAAAGTAAGTAACTATGTATGTATATATGGTGGTAAAGTAAAAGTAAAGTATAACCAGTGTTTTAAAATGCGCATTTTATTGTAACCTGTACTTCGATAGATAGGTACTTGTCTTATTCACATTCGGTTTTTGTTACAGGTGGCTTTAATTTTCGGAGTACATGGAGCTTGTCGTGGCAATGAACTTTTAAAAATAACTGTTGATGATGTCGAAAATCACTCGGATAATTTACTGTTAGTAAAGCTGACAGACACAAAAACAAAAACTGACCGATCCTTCGTAATCCGAGGAGAATACAAAACTATTGTACAGAAATACCTGGACCTGCGTCCTGCTGATATAAAGACCAATCGGTTTTTCATCCGTTATCAAAATGGCAAGTGCTTCAAACAAGTTATGGGAAAAAATAAAATTTCTTACATGCCACAAGAAATCGCTACTTATTTGAAGTTACCAGATATCAAGCTATATACAGGACATTGTTTTCGTCGCACTTCTGCTACCCTGTTGGCAGATTCTGGAGCGGACTTAACTGTTCTCAAGCGACATGGAGGATGGAAGTCGAGTGCTGTAGCAGAGGGATATATAGAAGATTCCATTGAGAACAAGGCGAAAACATGTGAACGCATCGTGGAAAACATTAAATTGCAACCTTCAGTTAATCCATCCATGCCACTGTCGCCGCGCCCATCTACATCCAAACAAAGAGATTCACCGTCACATTTTCCTCAAAATGAGCCAGATTCTGACATTATTTCAAACACGCAGAATAAAATTAAATCTACAACAATCTCTATTCCTAATAAAACTGTAACAATTAATTTTCAAAATTGTGAAAATGTCTCAAATGTAAATATAAGTTTTTAGTTGTTTTATTATTAGATACTACTTAATTTCAATTTAGTTGTTACTCTGTTTCATTAAATATTAATATTACAATAAAATATGAGGCGCCTTTTATTTTCTCATAGTGGGTGATGAAAAGTAGAGTGTATCACTCGGGCGCAAAATATATTTTTGGCTCGGGCGACGTACTTTGAATCCCTCGCTACGTTCAGGATTCTACTAAAGAATCCCTCGCTACGCTCGGGATTCTACTCTAGAATCCCTCACTTCGCTCTGGATTCAAAAAAGCGCCCTCGCCGTAAAAATATTATTTTGCTCCCTTATGATACAATCTACTATTTCATCCCACCATCTCGGAAAGAGTATTTTTAATCTTCAATATCTGAGTGGAAAAGCCGTTTTTATTCTCTAGAGGATAAAGTAAATTGAATTTAGAACATCGTGTGCACCAATGATGTTTTAATGTATAGATGGGCCATTAGCGTGCGAAAATTGTTCCCCAAAATCACAACATTTGGTGTGATTTGATTTAGTCGGCTAATAGCAGCGAGCGAAGCAAAGCGTGTCCGTGGCGTAAAGTATTATATCGAAAATGCCAAGTTGTGTTGTAAGAAAGTGTAAAATTATGGTTCCAAAATAAGTAAGAGTGAAGGAATTTCATACCATAGTAGGCAATGTAGTAAAATAGTGAATATTTGTATAAATATCACGATTATATTTCACATTTAGAAATAAAATTTCGATTTATTATCATTGTGGTTCGAAAAGGATAGAAAATATGATGGCAACTGCAGCGCGACAAGGTCAAACAGCATGCGTCATAGATTAAATTAACCAGAAGCGAAATCGTAGGCACAATTCATAGCATTCGTTAGCCACTAGAATGCGCAACGTGAGTTTTGTTGTTATTTTGTGAGCGTCTTTCTAACAATAATATTATGTATGATGATCATAATAAGTTGTAGCTTTCAACGTTTTATAAATGAGAATTTGATTAGTGATAGCGGGTTATTAGATGTTTTATTAGTAAAATTAAAATGTATGTAATCAAATATTTATTTTTTCATTATCTTTCATTATTTTTCAGATTTTCGAGTGATAATTACACAAAAAGTAAATGGGTCAGCATAGGTCAAGGGAAAGAAGTCAGTATGACTGGATTCCTACAAAAAGAAGTACAATATCATATACTCACTGAGTAGGTACATACATTATCGAAAATCCGGTCTGTCGACCTCAAAATTGTTTAGAATTTGTGAGTAAATAGATAACAATTGTGTTTTTTGTTTATTATCAGTGTAGTATTCCCAGTTATAATCAATGTCTCTTCTGTGGCAAATCCGCATATTCTATGTTTCACTAGTGTACTTCAAGCGCAACACACTACAGCTAGCTAGCTATCTCTTTCTGTATTATACGTTCCGTATTATCTATCGCAGTCGTTGTTGACAATTACTAAACATCTGTAGGTAAGTACATTTGTACTAACAACGGAACGATTTCTGATCGCCGATCAGTATGAACGTGGCATATCTTTACATTATAACATCATTGGTGTGCACTAAGTTTGTGATAGTGCACACGATGTTCGAAATTCAATGTACTTTATCCTCTAGAGAATAAAAACGGCTTTTCCACTCAGATATTGAAGATTAAAAATACTCTTTCCTCGCTGAGGTGGAATGAAAAGTTACGTGTTGCACTCGAGTGCAGATTTTTCACCTCGTGCTCTTTTGATTCCCTCGCTAACGCTCAGGATTCAAATTTTGAATCACTCGCTGCGCTCGTGATTCAATTTTAGAATCCTTCGCTTGCTCGGTCATCAAAATTGAGCACGCGGTTAAAAAGCAACTTTGCACTCTTGTATAACAAATAACTATTAAGAGGTTGCTTATTCTATAAAGTTAATACTTTGTGCAACCTCATGCAGTCGGAGGCATCTTCTTAAATCTATACTAATATTATAGTCTATACTTCTATACTATATTATAAAGCTTTGTTTGTTTTGTTTGATTAAACGCGCTAATCTCAGGAACTACTGGTCCGAATTGAATTTTTTTTTTGTGTTGGGTAGCCTATTTATCGAGGAAGGCTCTAGGCTATACAACATCACGCTACAACCAAGAGGAGCGGAGCAGTAATGAAAAATGTTGCAAAAACGGGGAAAATCACACGGGTAGGCGATTCGACGCGACGGGAAGGGTCGGGGGGAGCCTATAATGCTGGGGCACAGGTCTCCTCTCGGTGAGAGGGAGTGGGTCGTAGTCCATCACGCGGGTTGGTAGATGTCACATATCTTTGAGTTTTTGGTTCATGCCGTTTTCAAAGCAAAGCGCCTGTCTAGATACGAAACTACGGCCTACAACTCGTAAATTCCGGTACTTAATATAAAAAGCAATATATTATTAAAAACGTAATAGGTCCCTAGCAAGAACGCCACCTAGAAATCATTTAATTCTTAAATGGCGACCCACCTGTGCGCTGTTACGTAGCTCTTCACAGCAAATCGTTTCTGACAAATATCACAAGCATAAGGACGTTCACCTGAAACACAAAGGTTTCTGTAAAACAGATACCAACTTACACAATGCACATGAAATGAAAGCAATGAAAGTTACATAATCGGTGAAAGCGAGAATGAAGGCAAATGATGTTAGAAAGACGGCAAGATGCGATTAGAGAGTGATGCAGTCTGAAATTAATGAATGTAAGCCAAGAAATTATAATAAATAATAATACTGAAACTCAAGTGATGATGCAGCGGATGATTAACATTATAACTTACAATGAGTTGTCGGTGCCACATCATTAAGTTCAGAATGACAAGTATCTGCCTGGTAAAGCAATTTGCCGTCTTCTAAACGAACCATAGCTATCTTCCAATCTCGTGAATACTTCACTAGATACTTTCTATTAGCTATACTAAGCTACCAGACAAAAAACATACTGCAACTGTGGCATGCGTCTTTTTATAGCCATCTCAAGAGGCATTTGACTTACAAAACATGCATCAATGTAGTAAAGCATCGTGTATTTTTATATTTACGTTTCGTGCAATTTCTAGCCAATTGTTTTTATCGTTTTGGAACTATGTTCTTTTAAACGTCCGCCCAACATGCAACGGTTAAGTCAGATAATAGCCCATCCCTAATAAATAAATTCCGTATTATGTTAGTATCTATTACAATGTTGTTTTGTCTGTTAGACACACTAAGCTGCTACCATGAATCATTTGGTTACAGGCAATGATTCACGGAGTACTGTAAGGCGCTTGTACACACAGCCGTGTCACTTTGTTTCAACAAACATTTATCGGTCGCTGTGTACCTACTAAGGTAATACCGTGTTATAGCACAAATACCAGCCTGGAGCTATTCTAATGAGAAAGTTATTGTGATCTTAATAGGCGATCGACATTTGTGTGTCAAAACGACACCAAAACTTGGTGTGGAGGCGGTTGTGTGTCCAAAACACGGCTACGTAGAGATGGAACGCGATGTAGTCGTACCGGTATGAATTCGCTTGTGAATGTTGAGCGTGGATTTCTGCGTGAAGCGTTTGTAACAGACATCGCACTCGAACGGCCTTTCCCCCGTGTGCGTACGCATGTGTATCTCCAGGTACGGCTTGCAAGTGAACGCCGCCGGGCACTCCATGCATTGGTACGGACGCCCTTGGACTGACCACCCGCGCACAATATTAGTCTTTATTCATTTAATACATGATTATTTTTCATGATACACATATTAATATACTTACAATAGGACTTACGATTAATAAGTTATGTGGCACCGACAACTTCGAATTCGAACATAAGACAATACATTGAGGAAGTATGTTACAGAATAATTATTGCAGGTGATTATGAATGTATCATTTAAAAAAATAATATCAAAAGCGTGCGCTGAGCGTTGTCGACTGACCTGTGTGCGTTCGTTTGTGTATATTGAGTGTAGATTTTTGCGCGAATCTCTTGAGGCATACGTCACACTGGTAGGGGCGCTCGCCGGTGTGTGTGCGGTTGTGGATCTCCAGGTACTGCTTGCAGGTGAAGGCGGCCGGGCACTGCAGGCACTGGAAGGGCCGCCCCTGCACTGTGGACGAGCGACACGGTTAGCTCACTGCGGGCCCCCGCCTCCCCGCGTGCACGCACTCTCTAGTAGCCCACATACGTTCATTCCTCCCTAGCGCCGGTGGCTCGCAGGCCGCCCACGTACCTGAGTGCGTCCGTTTGTGGATGTTGAGACTGGACTTCTGCGTGAAGCGCTTCAGGCAGATGTCGCACTGATAGGGTCGCTCGCCGGTGTGCGTGCGCGTGTGTATCTCCAGGTATTGCTTGCAGGTGAAGGCGGCGGGGCACGACAGGCACTGGAACGGTCTGCCCTGGACTGGTGCCCAACACATATATTATAGCGGCGGCGAGCCCGCAAGGACGCTAGACGCCCTCGCTCTACGGAGGTCGCGGTGCGGACCGGTCGCCGCTCGCCGCGTACTCCGCTCCAAATCTTTCACTACATTAATTACAGAAAGGCTCGCGATGGCTGAATATCGAGAGAGATTCGGAGGAGAGGCGGAGTGCGAGTGGAGAGAGGCTTGGGCGGGCGGTGCCAGTCCGGCCCGCGGGTCACCCACCTGTGTGTGTCCTCTTATGGATATTGAGGCTGGACTTCTGCGTGAAGCGCTTCAGACACGCGTCGCACTGATAGGGCCGCTCGCCTGTATGCGTGCGCATGTGAATGTCCAGGTAGGGGCGGCGGGCGAACGCCGCCGGGCAGTGCCCGCACGCGAAAGGACGCCCTTGCACTGCGCCCAGTGCACACACAAAAGCGAGTAACGCACGTCGCCGACGCATGGCGTGTGCCTTTGGCTGCCCGCCCACTGCCAATCTCGACCGCATCGAGCGTCGCGCGCGGCGACCAATTCGTCCCCAATTTTGTAACCCAATTTTGAAAGCCAGCACCGTATTAAGATACGATGTTGGGGCGCCAAGAATGCGTCATTGCGGCGATTGCATTACCGCTTTTGTGAATGAATTAATATCCATGAAGAAATGATAAAAATGATAAATGCTAAAACACCGAGTTGTATGCAGAATGAGAGGAGGAGGGGCGAATGACCGGCAGATTATTAATAATGTGACAGGCGGGAAGTTATCAGTGATTGGCAGAAGTACGTAAAGCGCGCATTTGAATGAGTTAAAGAAATCGAGATGTTAGTCGAAAGCAACGAGATGGAAGCTATTCATAACAGGGAGAGTAAAACAACGGGTTAGGCGGGCAACGGAAACATAGGAGCGAAGCATGACGCTAAATGAAATGACTGCATGACGAGTCGCAAGTTAACGCTAGTCGTACCGAAAGGAATAATACTGCGGATTATAATATATGTGGGCTACTAACCCGTATGTATTTTTTCGTGCAAATTGAGCGCGCACTTCTGCGTGAAGGACTTGAGGCAGACGGTGCACTGGAACGGCCGCTCCCCTGCGCCGCCAACACACGGACACGGGGGGACAGAGAAACAAAACAAAACCACGATGGACAAATAATTCTACTGAGCTTAGTTACCGAATGCCGATTGCTTCCAACTGACTACCATGAGGGAATTTTAACCACCTTATTTGTCCATCAGACATTCTCTCTCCTATAACTTAACGGAAATCATCACAACGTACACATGCTTTACTTAACTGTTTGTGAATAGTTTTTGAGCGTGTGTAACCTAATGTAAGCTTTAAACATATAGACTGAAACCCACAAATACATCACTTCCGAATCGCTAACCATATAAATAGGTTTGATATTCAAAACAAAAATATATACGTACATAATATTATATTAGGTCAGGGAGCCCTTAAAACTATTCACAAAACATAGGTGTCAAAGCCACAATTCCATAAAATTAAGAATATTGATTTGTAAGAGCTATGCATTGTGGCTTCGAGACCGAACCAAAATAAATGAAATATCAAGGGACCCACCGGTGTGTATACGTTTATGAGTGCCAAGGCTGGACTTCTGAGTGAACCGCTTGTCACAGATGTCGCATTGATAGGGGCGCACTTTGTTGATCAGCGATTGGATGTGCTCCTCTAGAAATACCAACAAAATTCAGCTAAAACAACGGTCCAGCTCGACGCACTGCTAATGTTACTGCCTAGTAACGTGAGCTAACGAATAATATCAAATTCATTATCTACTTAAGGATTTTAGGGGAAAATGCCTACCAGTGTGTATTTTCCCATGTCGTCCCAGGCTGGACTTCTGAGTGAAGCGCATAAAACAGATGTGGCACTGGTACGGCCGCACTTTCTCTAACAGGGCTCGTCTGTGCTCCTCTATAAGTTATACGAGTATCGATATAGCATCTCTGCACTCTCTCAAACAATATTTATTTCATATATTACCTAATATATTACATTAATGAAACCATTCACACACATTCAGGGGGAGGTAGGCTATCTCTATAACATAATACACGTTAGTACCGTTCTGCCTCAAGGAAAACATCACGCACAAGTAGGCAGGAGGTATAGGTAGGGACCCACCGGTATGTATTTTTCCGTGCCGGCCCAAACTTGATTTCTGGGTGAATCTCACAAAGCAGACGCCGCATTGGTAGGGCCGTTCCTTAGCCAGCAGCGCACGTCTGTGTTCCTCTGAACGAAACCATCGAATGAGTCAGAATACGGCTTACATTCAAGTGAACGGACTAGAGATATCGGGGCTTGAGGAGCCGAGAGGAGGTGGGCAGTACGGATACTGCAGCGATACAGTCGGCACGGGTGCTAAAGATTTCAACCCACCCGTGTGAATTTTCTTGTGTCGGTTGAGGCTGGAGCTCTGCGTGAACCGCATCTCACAGAGCTCACACTTGTAGGGCCGGTCCTTCACCACCAACGCGTGCATGTGCTCATCTAGAACCCAGGCCACATTCCAACAACACACGCTCGTTTGTCACCACGTTATCAAGAACACACAATCGATTTCCCTGTGATAGTATCGACACAGTGCGGTATGTGCGTACCGCATCGTATCCATTGTGAGTTCTTTACCTCCCCCTGTTTACCTCACATCAACGAAGCCTTCCTCACGCCCTGATCTTTTTGCGAAAACACTATTAGCTCTATTGGCACAACTCAAAAACTATTCACATGTCGTATGTTAAGCATATGTATTGTCAACTATATCAGCGAATTGTGTGTCGCACCAGTGTCCTACTTGGCTATATGTATTTTAGTACGTGTCGTTCATTAGATTCGATATGATAAGTATAATGGATGGTATATAAACAATATTGTATAATATAGGTGTCAGAATAAAAGTTGTAAGAAGCTCCGTCCAGAGGTCGCGTGCTTATAATTAAGTATAAATAAGCACCATGAAAAAAAGAAAAATATAGTACTTAGGCATATTAATACCCAATGAAGTACACAAAATGGAAGAAAGGGGAGACGACATTTTCATCTAATAAGGGTAGGTATATAAGGGTCAGTGGGGGCCGGATAGTTATACGAACTTTACCAATTCTTATGAGGAGCGGAATTACTATCTACGTACATACATAATAAATCAACAAAAAAAATATTATTAGGGCGTGGAAAATATAAAAGTAGGTATGCTTTCCTAGCAAAACGTAGGTACATAGATAAATATATAGCACATCTAGCGTAAATAAAATAATAGGTATGAGTATAAACAAGAAAAAGACAATACATATAAAATACAAAATAGCTCGTTTATCAGGGCGTCAAAACAGGATATTTAAGCCATAATCAACAACAGGTAGCCAATGGAAAATTTAAAACAATAGCACAAAATAATTTAAAATATTTCGGTTTCGCGGAAACAGGAGGAGGTCAACTTGAAAATGTAACAATCTAAATTGTTTGACAATAGTTTTTGAACAATCCCCTCATGGTACAATCTAAAATGGGAATTTATTATTGAATTTTTCCAGTTCCGTATATTATGTAAAATGTAACTTCCATATAGATCTCCTAATACCTCCATCCTAAAATCAGTGTTTAAACATTCATCCCTATTAATATTTAATAAATCACAGAGTTTGGGGGAAATCTTCTCAGTGATTACAAAAATGCAAATATAAAGAAATTATAATGTCTCTCTTTTTTTGGTGCAAAATGCATAGTTTTTATTGGCAGATAAAAAATAATATGGAAATTACATTAAATTGCATTCAACAATAATGTTGCTATTATCAGTCATCGTTTTAAGATATCACAACAGTTATATAAGATAAATCAATATTTTTCAAGCGATCAATTTGTTCACTGCACAAAATGCGATTAATTAGATTTTATGCGAGCATTTGCATTAAACATTTAGTGTTTGAAAAATATTATTTTATGCAGGCGAACGAAAAACAGAACAGTACAACATTCGTGTAAAGAACTTTATATTTTACAAAATTCTGTTTTCCGAATGCCTGAAAACAACACCGAGATGCTTCAGATGCAACAAGTCCATGTTAGGGTTAGTTTACACTGACCTGTGTGAACACGTTTGTGCGTGTTGAGACTGGATTTCTGCGTGAATCGCTTGAGACAGAGGTCGCACTGGAAGGGGCGCTCCCCTGTGTGTGTGCGCATGTGCACCTCTAAGTACGGTTTGCGGCAAAAAGCTGCGTCGCACACCTACACCAGCGAGGAAAACAAATATACAGTGTCTTGGTATATTTGCTATCTGAATTTACTGTTTCGCCAAAAGATGTAAGCACTTTTTATTAGTTGGAAATAAGACCAGCAAGAAAATTGTTAAAAACGCATCTTGCCGAGGATACCACCTACTCGTACTGAAACCTTCGAAGTCCATTGCTGGATTTGACCCAAAAGATAAGTAGCATCAATTTGAGGTACTTATTATCGATCAGCTAACCTAAAGGTAAGTTTAAATCTATTCCTTGAAAGACTTGAATCAGTTAATCTATAATCTGGTAATCGTTCAGATCTTATGAAATCGTCGTTCCCTAGTGAAATTTAACACGACTATTTGCACAAATCTGAGCTCTGCGCTAGTGTCATGACCTAACTTAACCTTTTTTTTTTTTTTTTTTTTCAGGATGGGAAATCATCAAATGACTTCTCCCGCTCTGGGCGGAGCGGGAGGGCGTGTCAGACTTTTACTGACTAAAACCCACCCGTGTTCCATCAGTTGCCCATGTGCCAGGGTCACGGTATCTCTTTCGAACAATCACGCGACCCCGGCAGGCATCGGTCCTAGTAGACCCCTACACTGCTGCTGACATCTCTTTGAGGCGCGCGTGGAACACTGCGCGCCGTCGACCCGAGCCTGGTCCTTACCGGGCGGCGAGCCACCCATTGCTCGCCACCCGCAAGCTCGCGCCTACGGTGGCCGGGAGTCCGCAATTGACTCCCGACGCCCGGGGCGTCTCCTCCTGCGGCGGCTAGGGGCGTGAGGGCGCAGAGACTGCCACTCCCTCACGCGCCCCGCCTCCTCCTTCGCGAGCATCACTGCTTCGCAGAAGGAGGTGACGGCTTCCCATTCCCTCTCGCTCCGTACCATGGCTCGCACCAGGGCCGGACGCGAGAGGTCGCCGCCGCCGATCGCCTCCACGAGGACACGGCGGTGCTCCGCCCAGGCAGGGCACACCTCCACCGTATGCTCCACCGTGTCCTCCAGACGATCCTCGCAATGGAAACACCCGGACGTATCCTCCCGCTACCTAACTTAACCTGGCGCTGCGACTTCGACAAATCCCTAGAATCTAGGAGATCTTGTCCAAGTGCATAGAGTTAAAGCCAACGTGTTTTTGTTTTTATTGTATCCAGCCATCACCTATGCTTTACTAAACTAACTAAAACATATCCTTTGCTACCTGATAAGGGCGCACTTAGTCCACTAGGATACAAATATAACAATATCGCCGACACATCCAAGATTTTTGGGGTGAATAGAAAGCCAAATAATATCCGACCCCAGGAGTATTGATATAATGAAACCTGTGGAACATCTGTCCATTACACATTTACGCCTGGCAACATCGCGCGCAGTCGGGCAATTTTAGAATTGTTGAAGCAGTTTTAACTACGGGAATTGTGTCTAGTAAAGTCTGCAGGTATGTTATTAAATAATTATGTTATAAAGAATTATACTTTTGTTTCTTCGTCTTTTAAATCTGCAATGCGTAACTGATTTTCTAACTTTTTTCTGCTTCCTTTGCAGGTATAGATACCTACTACCCAATATGGCTTTATCTAATTTTAAATCAGCTTATTTATTTAGAAATAGTCCTAGTTAACCATCAGTACAATATCTAGGCATATCTTTAAAATACACATATACTTACAGTGCACTGAAAAGGTTTGTTTCCTGAGTGAAGCTTCATATGGACATAGTAAGAGGAAGCAGACGATAGAACTTTGCCGCAGACCTGAAAGAAAACATTTTAAAAATGGTAAGATTTTACGTCTTTTCAAAAAAGCACTACTCAATGGTACGTAGATTTTATTTCCCCAGTAACCCATTATTGCATGTAGGTAATTGTATTACCACAGTTCACCATATTGCAATTCGGGACTTAACCTTGAGTCAAGCGTGTTTTGAATTTTAATGTAGTCAACTGTTTTACATTTGTATGTAGAGATAGTTTTATTTGAGTTTTGTGTTATATGTGCAAAAGGAAAGGGATGCCTTTGAGCTGCAGTGCGAGTACACATGCTGAATTGTTATTATTATTGTGTTATATGTATATGAAGATTTTAGGAGTTTTTAAGATTAATCATTAAGAAGGGTACGAATTTACTTAGTTGAATGGGGCTGATGAAGTTTAAGTACCAATAAACAGTTGATAGAACGACCGTTCGAAAATGAACAAAAAGCAGCCCAACATCACGAGAAATGAGTTTTTAACCGACTTCAAAAAGGAGGAAATTATCAATTCGGTTGTTTATATTTTTTTTTTTATGTATGTTCGGCCATAACTCCGTCATTTATAAACGGATTTGCAAAATGCTTTTTTTGTTCGAAAGGGGTTTATTCCGAAATGGTCCCATATAAATTTCATATAGATCTGTTGATGAGTTCCGGAGACAGACACCGGAACTCTTTAAAAAATGACAGCAAATCAACCGCGATTTCTGCTATCGCATAATATCCTTTGTTTGTTTGGAATTAGTGCGAGGCGGTGCGAGTACCATAACTAAAAATTTAAAAATAAAAACTTTTTTACAAAAAAAAAACAACCGACTTCCTTAAAAACACTACAAAGTGAAAAATAACTTTAATTTCGGAAGTCGGTGGCAAAAATCTTAAATACAAATCCTAAGACACCGACTTCCGAAATTAAAGTTATTTTTCACTTTTTAGTGTTTTTAAGGAAGTCGGTAGTTTTTTTTTTGTAAAAAAGTTTTTTTAAACGACTTTAGCTCACCTTACAGGCCTGAGGTTTAGATCGTGGCGTCGACTGACCCCCATTTGACACTTCCATTTTAGTTTGAACAGATCCCATGTCCACTCCCATACCCTGTTAAAACGGTTGCATTGATGTTTTATTTTTGTAAAATAATGGTTACAATATCGAAATGTTTCTCGTGGAATTGAATATAGTCTAACCTGAGAACATTGTCGTCCGTCCATATCCATGTCAACTCCTTCGTCTTCCATGCCTTTGAAGCTTAGCTGAAAATTAAACGAGAAATGTTCAGAGGTGAGCTTATTGGCTGGCTTTTCAATTTGAAAAAGTATGGCGAACAATCTATTTGCTAAGCTCGTTCAACAGTAACACTTTTTTGCTTGGACCGATGCAGCGCTGGATCTGTCCTTCGGATGCTCGGTGTTCGGTTTTTTATGGAATGTTAAGATAAGGAACTGCTGCAGAAGTCTCGCCAAGTATGGCGGGACTTCTACAGCAGTTTACCTGCTCCTATCCACCAAGCGCTGTTACTTCGCCGGCAGCACCGAGTACCTAACTCAAGAGGTTGATTTTACAGTGCATATTTTTTTTTCTTTGCGGATAGTGAACTCACCTCGTCGTCTTGTTGTTGCATTTCTTGGTGTTGTTGATGTTGTTCCATGAGATCTTGCTGATGTTGTACTTGATGTTGTATGAGGCTGTCTTTAGAATCCTCTTGGTGTGGGTGATGTTGGTTCATGTTGATGATGGATGCATGGCTTGAATCTGACCGTAATAATGTTGGGGGACCGGGGTGTACGTGTGGATGAGGTGTGTAGAAACTGCAACGTAACAAAACGCTTCATTTAATATCAGTCCCAAAAATTAAATACGTGTTCAGCTGATTTTTGCTTGTTATTTTTGGTCTTTTAGTACAAGTTGGTATTTTGGTAAGTAATCAAAACACAGGAAGAGTGAGCCTAAAACTTTCCAAAGATTGTTGGTTATACTGTTCTCCAAAATTGCGAAGTTGCATCCCAATATTTTGACGTTATTTGAGTTTATGCCTTTTATTTTACAGACGCCATTACATCAAGCTACTACAATCTGTCAGATTTCTTTGATAGATTTTCGACTTTATTTCTAGAGCATTAGGTTCAAGGTTCATTGGGAAAAATTGACAGTTTCGGGTAGCTTGACCTGGTGGCGTCTGTACATTTGGTTAACTGTTCTTGTGCTTTTGTGCTGGTTACAAAATTGTAGAAGAACAACGATTGTAGTGACTTCAATGAGATACCTTCAATTATAATTGGCAGGCCTCTCAACTTTTGCTTTATGGACGACTCTTACCTCATGGGTTCAGCCTTGATCTGCTGTTCGAACATGGAGATAGTGGCGAGTAGGTCGCCAGGGGGTGGCACGGGGACCCCCACGCCCCGTGCCACTCCCCCGACGCCTACGCCCCAGTGTGCTGGGAAACTAATGGCGACCTCTTTGCTCCCCCATTTTCAATTTCTGCCACCTGAAAAGAACTTCATGTCACATTGCTATCAAAACTACAGCTAGTCTACCTGGATAGGAAATTTCTACGAAAGCAGTCGTTTTATTTACTTTCTTTAAATAACGAGTATCCTCGTTTGTGGTTTACCGTATTATCAAAGTAAAACTGAATCGAATTATCTAGTATTGCGTGTTTGTCAATAACTACAGCAAAACTTCGAAAACCGGAATCTGAACCTGTTACCGGTGCAACGGCGAAAAATATGGGGTTTCATCTTACCAACCTGAAGTTAAGTGATAAAACTAGGAATGCCTTACTTTAAAAAAAATATAACTAGCTGCTGTCGAAGTCAAGACACATCCTGCTCAACCATCTTCTCATTGAAATATGATTCAAGTTCAAAGGACAATAACTTTTAACTTTTTATAATACGATCAACTTTGGCATCTTTATTTTCTATGAGCAACTTCAACCATAACAATATATTTCAATTACCTACTAAACATCTGTCGCCGCCTTTTAATATCAACGCGATACAAAAGTAGCAAACTCGACTATTTGTACAAGATTTTCAGTAATTACTATATAATTTAATTCATATTCATCTTTTACACGTAGGTAAAGTTGCTCATGAAATGTAAAGATGCCAAAGATTACGGTATTTCGTATATCAAAGACTGACGAGATCGTCCTAATTGAAGTTAATGATTGAAAAAATATTTGTCAAAGAGGACTGAATGCACTGTTTTCATGTTTCTAGGCTAAATTTGAATATAAAGATTCAGGTGTCGGTGGACCTGTACAAGACCGGGCTAGAAAGTGCAAAGACTGGCACGGTTTGATGAAAAACGCTTTCGGAAAATGGCTCATGAACCAGCGTCTAAGTTATGAGTCCGATTTTCTGATAGGCTCTTTTCGCAATTCATTAATAATTAAAGTCAAATTTAGCTATTAACTTTTATTTGCGCATTACTTAACTGAATGATACTATGGTTAGCCCCGTTCATTAAGGGAGACAATGCTTCATAGGTAAAGTAGCTATGGGTTAGGCAACTGATTGGAAAGAACAAAATAATATAACATTTAATATAATAATACAATATTTTTAAAGGACGACGATTGGCACTACTTAAAATACCTACAAGGTAAGGTATGTGGAATTAAATCACGGTATTTATTTTTGAAATTCTAATCAGTGCCGGTCGGTAAGGGAGGAAATGAACGTGCCAATCTATGTTACAAATTAAATAAAATTCACTTGACTAAAATAATTTGAAATAAAAAGCTTAGTTTTGCGTGAAATAAAAATATAATTAAAACAAAAATTGATTACAAAATCAGGTGGTTACAAATCAACAGAGGCAGATACAGGGCAACAAAAAAAAAACAAATTACAAAATGCTAAGTAACAAATACATAAACGCATAGGTAGATAATATTAGGCAAACAAAATACTATGTCAAACAAAAATTATATTACGGTTATACAAATAATTCCAAACAATAACAAAATAGATTAGAAATTACATTACATTGCTGTTTTATTTATATTGTTAGGCCGATGACTGAACACAGTAGATAGGTGCATAAAAAGCTGGAGATATGTATGCAAAACGCAATAGATAGGTAAGTATATAGGCATGTATACGAATATAATAGCGTACACTCACACAAGGGCGCTTATCTTTAGCATATTTGTGTAGCATATGCAGATATCTATGTAAACTTGTTCACATATACAGCGGCAACTCTAATCGGTAGATATACGGAAGTGTAAACAAGAAAACATAATGGGAACAGCTAAAATGTCTTAACAAAATATTAAATGGCGGAAGCTCACCGACCGACTGTCTCCACCCAGCCTCCCCCCCGGCCATCAATAAAATGGCCAATTCGTTATTGAATTTTGTCCCCAACTTTCAAGCCGAGGCTGCGCGACGCCGGTTGTCATACGACAAGTAATTTAGTAACCAATACAAGTCTAATGTAAACAAAACGGGTTTATAATACTTTATTCAACGTTTCGGTGAAAGTTATGTCATATTATCCTGAGCTAAATCTACAGAAAGTACTTTGTGTTATTACTCTTTAGTTACTCTCTGTAAACATAAACATCGTTTGCAAACGAAAGGCTTGTAGCTATTGGAAATACAACGACCTTTCATAATGTATGGAGGGAATGAGATACAAATTTATTATTATTTCTTTTTTATGCAAAATGTTAGGTTTCATCGCGCTTATGTTATTTTATCATTATATATGTATAGCAAAAGTTATATTCTACTCACATAAGTAAAGAAACACCTAAATATAGTAGTGTATACAGAATCACATAAATTATATCACTAATTACACAATTTCGTTAAGATTGGCCATTCGAATTATGTTTTTCTTAGACACCGACATAAAATGGCTGCTACCTCATTGTTCTGCGCGTTCGTTCGTGCGCATAGAAGCCGTGAACGCTTGGGGACGACTTCTCCGCCAATTAAAATTATGGCGCGAAATTTAAGGCGTCGTTAACTACACTTTAATGTTTTATTTATGATAATCATTAGTGGTAGGTGTCAATTCCAATACACAACAATTGTATAACAAAAAACAAATGATGTTATGGAAACAACGGCGAAGGCAGGAACATACACAAGACTATTACATTCATATTTATTATGTGAATTATCGTTATTCAGCGGAGGAGAAAATACTTTCCTTTGTTGATGGCGAATGCCTTCTAAATGCTGATTTAATTGATTCTCGGAGTTTGTGTATATATGGCATATTGAGCAATAATATTTCTCATATTTTTTATTAGCAATCACTTTAGATTTTCGCGTTTCCTCTGCCATATTTAAATAATTCGCCGTATCTATAGATACATATCTATTTATGATTTCAATTTATTGATTATTCGATTCTATTAGAGAACTAGGCCACTTCGTCGAATAGTATCCACAGTTCACAACGACACACTATGAAAAGTAATGGATCTCGGTCTCGTGAATCAGGAAGTACCTACTTATTCTATTGTCGAAAGTGATAGTTATAGATCCGCAGGTAGGAATAGAAACTTATTTATTAAATAATTGCTACGGTTTATAATGTAGGATAGAAAGTTAATAATTGTTATTTATAAATTAACATATGAAACAGTATATTAAATAATCTGGTAAGTATCCTGCGGAAGAAGGTTTACAATTCCACCGGAAGTTCGTGAAATTGAATAATTGATCATTAATTTTATTGTCATAATTAAATAATATAACATTTTAATAGTATATCTACCAAGAGTTTATTGTTATTCGTCGCAAGAACATAATAACTGCAAAGCTACTCTAACATTTTGTGCAGAAATGCTGAGTTACAAAGTTGTAATGTGAGTGATAAAAGATATTATTATTACATCTCCCCCTTTATTTCATAAATAGGGTCCACGCAGTTGGACCTTCCTAACCCTGTATGGGTTAGAAAAAAAACCCATTATAATAAAACTTTCTGAAGTTTATGGTTCTTGTGTATAATAAAATAATAGTACTGGTTCAAGACGTTTACGCTCGTTTTTGGCAGATAGTTTTTCGCGCGGTTCGACAATATTGTTTGAATGGGTTTGGAAGCATTTTGAATAAATAAATCAAGATTATACTACGTTAAATGAACAAAAACCGAAAGTAGAGTTGCTAACAGTAAGTCTTATTCTATGTAGATTTTTAACAAAAGTAATGTCATGCATACCCAAAGCGTTGTACCATTTGTGCATGGTGTTTTTTTGTCTCTTGATATGTATGCATTTATATATTATTTTCAAGGGAAAGCTGGTTTCATGTGAAATATAAGACGACGTTTATTTGTACATTTTTTTAACAAATCCGTATTTTTAAGCCATAGCTTATGCAAAAGTCAAGTTATTAATTATAATCTATCACAATTAATTAAAAATAAATGATAAAATACAGTGATTAAAATAAGAATGATTGACTTAAATAACTAGTACTCGAGTCCCATAAAAGTTCTATTTTTGGTTATGTTTCATAGTTGACATTGACGTTTGCAGCAAAATTGTTTATGGTTCTTTTTGATAAGTCGTAACCATGGCGGTGGGTGTTTTTGATTTTTGTATTAATTTATCCATCTGAATCAGTTATATTTTTTTAAATTATGCGTGGAAATATGTTTTAATTTCTTAGTTACTTAAATTTGTTTCCTATCGATAGCCTATTTTTGGTTCTATCACTGTGAATTGGCCTCAGATTCGGCATAACCTAGGTCTTGTGTTTGAACACAGGGATTATTTTTTGTAAAATAAATGTGTTGAAAGTGCCCACCGTAAACTAAGAATATGCATTTCAGCGTGTACCACCGCCCGCGTTGAAGAAAGACAAGAAGGAGAAGAAACCTCCTAAAGATAATTCTAAGAATGTTATGAGAAATCTTCACATCAGGAAACTCTGCCTGAACATCTGTGTCGGAGAGTCTGGTGACAGGCTGACTCGTGCTGCTAAGGTTAGTCATTATTTCACATAGCGTGACTTTATTTATAACGCTTTGTATGTGTTTTTTATCATACATAACCCTCAAAACATGGGTACACACCGTGTTGACTGCATAGAATTTCATGCCTTAGTAGAAATCGATAATAGCCTTTGTAAATATAAAAGTGGTTTTAAATTATTGTCATTATTAATATTGCTGTTTGAAGTGGGCATGTGCAGTAGTTATTGACTGAATGAACAATTCATTGATTTTGATCAATAAACTTTAATTATTACATTTCCTCTTTGATTTTGTTAAACAACTTGTACTTAGTGTTGTCTAGGTTGTTAGCTAATATGATGTGAACTACAGTAGGGCAGCATGAACTTGTTCAAGAGTAACATAACTTGTGTTACTGTTTGTAAATTCATGCAAGAGTAATATTTCCAATTTGCAACTTCTGAGCACTAACTACTTACTGTTCAGAATACTTACGGAAATAACACTTCAAGTATAAAACAAGTTCTTAATTAGTTGAGTTGCCATGTATCTCCTGAGTTGTTACAATTGAATATGTTCTACTTAGATATCTTTTGAATAAATGGTAAATGTTATAGCAATTTTTTTTGGAATATTTCAGGTGTTGGAACAGCTTACTGGCCAGCAGCCGGTGTTCTCAAAGGCCAGGTACACCGTCAGATCGTTCGGTATCCGTCGTAATGAAAAGATCGCTGTCCACTGCACTGTCCGTGGTGCTAAGGCTGAGGAGATACTCGAAAGAGGTCTCAAAGTAAGTAAATGTTCGAAATAATCAAACTGATTTACTTTCTCTTTTATAGTACTTATTTTTATTTATGTAAAAAAAATTATCTAACTAACACCTGGCTTTAAGTTCTGGATTAAAGCAGTAGTTGGGCTGATACATATACAACATTAATTTTTGTTTATGTGAAACCCGAAACACGGGTCTAGTATTTTTATGTAAAGAATCTATGAAAATAATTTCAAAACTGTATCATTAATAATCACAAAGTTATAAGCTTGATAAGTTACCTGGTTGTCCACGCAAAAACATATGCAGATCACCACAAACAGCTAGTGTACGTACCATCTCCGTGTAATGGACGTTTGAATACGAGAAAGACATGATAATTTTAAAATCGAAACCAAACACCAAGGCCCGCGACTTGGAAACGTAATTAAATATTTTTGGTACAAAATATAACATGGTGTAAAAATTATTGGAATCGATTCAGTTACTGATTCTGAACAAACTATATTCAGGTTTCGCATATACTAAAAATAAGCTTGTATAAACTTAGTTTGATGAAAATATTTGTCATCGTAACAAGCGAGTTGAATGAGCTGTGGGCCAAAATAACAAGTACATAGAGACCTATCCCAGCCAAAAGGTGTTGCGGCAGACTCCATAGAAGGGGGCAGGATGAACTGGAGAAAACACAACTAGTGGTCCACTTAGCTGGATCAAAAGAGTTGGAAATCATGTGGGAGAGAGGCCTTTGCATTGCAGTGGATGGGATGATCCAGGCTAGCAATTACAATTTTTGTGTAAATTGGGGATCACAATCGGTATAGCTGGTCAATGATCACAGTTTCTATCATCCCCTCAAGCATTTGGGTAGAAACAAAAGTGGTCTTTACAATAAATCTGATTCATAAAGGTGGTGCTTCTTATCTTGGTTTACATTTGCTAAGTGTATGTTAACTATTACATACAAGTGTGAAATGTTGGATTAAATTGTCTTGTATACTTGTATACAAAGGGGTAGACCTACCGATCTATCCCTTTGTTAGTTATTATACAAACTACAAAGTTCTAGTGTAATAAAGCAAAAAAAAACAGTCATATTGCTAGATAGATAGATAGATAATAGAGAATAGATGCTGCACAATTCCTTACACCTTTCATGTCTTTAAAAATCTTGAAAGATAGTATCAAGATCACCTATGACTCAAATATAGAAAGTTTTCTGTCCACAAATAAAAAATTAAATAATTTTTTTTTCTCTTTTTACTACCAGGTCAGGGAATACGAGTTGAGGCGTGACAACTTCTCTGCCACCGGCAACTTCGGTTTTGGTATTCAAGAACACATTGACTTGGGTATCAAATACGACCCCTCCATTGGTATCTATGGTCTTGACTTCTACGTCGTACTTGGCCGACCAGGTAAGAAGAAATTTTATTATTGATTACACTTTCTAATTTATTTTGTGTTAATTTCTCAATTTAAAGACAACATGAGGAGTTTATTAGTAGAGCTTATCGGTAGGTATTAAGTTGTGCATGACTTATGTAATAGCAGTCACAAAAGCTATATTGAAGATTTAATTTTATCATATATAATTAATTCCTTTTAATGCACATCTGTTCAAGGGTGATGAAAATAACACAGTCTCACTCTGTAAAATATGTGCTATAATAAAAACCATATTTTAAAGAATGTTAATTTCAACTTTATATTCACAAAAATATGGTGCACATTTATAGAAATCTCAACTAGTCTGAACAAAATCGGAAGTTTTTGTATTTATCACAGTCTTAACGTATTTTGTATGTTGTTCTAGGATTCAACGTAGCCCACAGAAGACGCAAGACGGGCAAGGTTGGGTTCCCCCATCGCTTGACAAAGGAGGATGCCATGAAGTGGTTCCAACAGAAATACGATGGTATCATCCTGAACAGCAAAGCAAAGTAAACTTAAGTAAACAAAATTTATAAAGGTTATAGTGTTTTATTTATGAAACATCCTGTTTATTTCAAACATCCTAATACACGTTCACAAGTTAGCCCAAGTGGCTTCTTCAATGAAAGTATTTTTTATTGGTATACAATCATGTAAGCACTGGAGTAAAACACCACTCTAGTTTATCACGTATAATTAAAAGTTACACAAGTTAGTTTTATTACATGGGACATTAATAATAATGAAAATCTGAGTGCAAAAGTACTCTAGACTGAATTCGGTCACGGCGACCAATCTCACCGGAGACTGTGCAAATAAAACCGGTGGACTCTCTTTCTTCTCTCAAAGTCTGATAGGACGGCAATTCGACACGACTGGAAATCAGCAGGAGGACCTTCGGCTTAACGTGCTTTTCGAGGCACGGGGGATGGAGTATCAACACCGCGATCTTCCAAATTCAGAGCTATTCTCAGACGACATTCCTAGTGGAAAAACAGTTCCATAAGGCGGTAATACTGCGCCGCGCTCCGTCGCGTAGTGCGGAGCGCCTACGTATTCTCAGTCTTACGGGCCATAGCAAACATGTGTTTTCTATAATAAAAGTATCTATCGCTCAATGCAGTGTGATAATCGCATTAAGTATGGTAAACTCACACATGTTCGCGCAGAATTAAAGCAAACTTTCTACGCTGATTCGTCCGATAAGTGTGCGAGGTTTCATACGACTTACGAGTATGTAATTCTAAAATTAGATTTCTTTTCGCTCTGAGAAGTGTACGAAAAGGTGACAATCGCACGTTGCATAAAGGCAAACCTTTTAAGCACCGTGCGAATGTAACCTTTTCGAACTGTTACATGAACGCGAACGTATGGACCCTGTTAAGCAGAAAAGATCCAACCGGCAATTTGTCGAAAATCGAGTTATATATATAGTTAGAATCTACACATCGAACTTTATATACTCAAAAAATATCTAAGCAGTCTGATCTAGACATGGGTAGTTCGCGAACGATTGAAGGAAATGAAGTACTTCATTTCACAAAATAAACTTATCTTTCCTTCAGTAGTCATTCAAATGTGTTTCTACTTCATTTAGTTCAGTCTTTCTTTTCACTCGCATCGCACCAACTCAGCATTCATTTCGCTCGCATGCATGGACAAAAAGGAATCAATCTATCAGTAAAAAAACAGAAGACATACTACTTAATATATAATTAGGTACTTATGTAGTTTTGCTTACTTCTGAAATTGTTAAATTTATACTAATTATATTTTTAGGTTTTTTATAAGTCGGTGTCATATTTCATGGTTGACAGTCAAGCCAGTATGAAGGAAAATCGAGATACGTATAAAAGTGAACTAAGTGAAATGCATCATTCATCGTAACGTATCACACTACGCGAGCTCGATATCTCATTGATTCGTTCTGGGGGTCTAAAAAGGCCACATTAAGCAATATCGCTAAAACCAATTCATATTGTGAATTCCCACCAATACCTTAGCAATTCCTCTAACTTTCGTAAAATGGTGACACATATTAGCGATATCATAATCAATGCAATTCATATCCGAATCATATTTGGTGTAAATGTTGCAGCATGAAAAAAATAAAGACCGTAATTTTACCGGTAAATATTTCTTTGAAGATTTAATAAATACAAGTGATTATTTCTAACTGTTGAAATGTTATTTAATTACAGTATGCATAAAAATTATAAAATGTCACAAATAGGCCCTGAAAAGGGAAACTAGAAACAATAAAAACTTTATAAGCTGGCAACAAATACATAAAAGTTTTCCGTTCATATATGTCATAATTACTCGTGGTCTGACGAAAAGCGCGGGAACCTTGAAATAATAGGCGGTCTTTTTTTTACTTCTTGTAATTTTACTTTAATTTTAATTTAGTTTGTACATATTTTCCTGTTTTTATTCTATTAACTTAGTTTATAAAACAAGATTTAAGATGCCTAAGAAAAGAAAAAAACCCAAACAAGATCCTGGTGGAGAAATTGTTACTGGTCCTCCGGATTCATCTTCGGAGACAAGTGAGTCTGACTACGTCGACTCCTGCACTGCGGAAGAAAAGGCTACAGAGAAGTATGCCCCGTATAGGGTTACAGACTACAGTCGCAGGTACCCTGAGGATGCCGTAGCTGGGTATGACTTTATTGTATTTATCGAGAGCACAAATGAAGAACAACCAATAGGCCAAAGAGATA
This sequence comes from Aporophyla lueneburgensis, assembly GCA_932294355.1. Taxonomy (NCBI): domain Eukaryota; kingdom Metazoa; phylum Arthropoda; class Insecta; order Lepidoptera; family Noctuidae; genus Aporophyla; species Aporophyla lueneburgensis. Next base: position 16,750,881 of record OW028754.1, read on the forward strand.
TGATGTACCCGAGTGGATGCTTCACTAGATTTGTTAAAGGGATTAAGTACTTGAAAAAAATTAACAGATACAAAATCGGCGTAGTTTTCGATCGCCCGAATTTAGCCAATTCATTCTTGGACAATGTTACTTTTCTGAAAGAACAGTCGATCAAAGCGTGTACGTTACCCTAGCAGGAAAGTGTCTCCTAGAGTTATTTGAGTAGAACGCATAATGTGTGCCTTATCTGCTGTAAATGTGCCCCCAAATAAAAAATGTGTGCCCCCTGTCGTTTTGGAAAAAAACGGAAAAAACGATTCTTGCTGGGGTAACGTTTTTCTAGCAGGAAAATTCTAAACGAATAATCGGAGAGAGAAAAATTGTGCATGGCCAGATAGCTTATATGTGTGCCAAAATGTGCCCCCAAAAATAAAATCTGTGCCCCTTCAGGTTTTCGAGATATTGCATTTCCTGCTGTAGTAATGTTTTGATGAATCGTATATCTCTAAAACCATTGCATGTGCCCCTGTAAAGTAAACATACACGAGTAGCTCTTGATGTGTGCCCCTTAGTGCCTCAATTAGATTTAAGAAAATATTTATAGTTTTCAAGTTATCGCGGTTTTACGAAAACCCGAAAAAACATCGCAGCGCCTAAATGAGACAACGCACGAGTCCGCTGAAAACTGTGTTCGGTCCTTCTTGACCCTAATAATAACCATACAAAGTTTCAAAACTGTTCATCTATGCGTTTTTAAATAATCTTGCTAAAAGTCAAAACGATGGTGTCATAACTTTGACGGCAAAATACAAGGAACTGGCTCAATCCTAGATGTGTAGGTGTTAACCAAAATCTTGTGCCTTTAGTCAAAAATATATGGTGAAAATATTTAGCTTGGAATGTTTCGCATTAAGTAAATATAAACAAAAAACCAAAATATGTAAGCAACGGCTGGTTATCCGACCAAATTTGAATGACTACTAAAAAGCGACGGATTCATACATATCGATGACCTTCTTTACTTTACTCACTAACCGGTTCACATGTGTTGTGCCTGAGTACACTGAAATAGAAAAGTAATAAGTAATAAAATAAAGTTGTAATTGGATTATATTCTACTAGCTGTTTCTATGACCATAAACATTATTAAGTACATTATAAATAGTAGCCTAAGTGCTATTCCAAGGTAAGCTATCTTCTTCATTCTAAATTTCATTAAAATACATCCAGTAATTTATGTGTGAACGAAAGATATGGCAAATATCAATTTGATTGGTCCCGATGTTTAAAAAAAATATAGTTCATGAAATGTGTGATGAATACCTAGAGGTAGTAAGGTTGTACAACCTAGCACTGGCTTGCAAATTGCAAAAAACGTAATAAAATTTGAATTTCGCGGGTTGGTTGGAGCATTCACCTTAAGCAAATAAATCTTGGTACCTACAGTTTTGAGAGTTGTATTTATTGTATTCCTATAGTCAACCGCACAATGATCTGCGTTTCAACAACGTGTTTCCATTTTTTATGTCGTATTACGTACCTATGAGGGATTTATAATTATATTTTAGACTTACAAGGAGACCGCCAAGGTTGTCCGCCTCCGATTTCAGTGATTTTTATATATGTTGTTATGTTTGAGTAACTGAGTAATAACCCAAAAGGAATTCACGTAACGCTCAATAGTTTCAGAGTTGCTTCTACCGAGCAACTTAAATATAAGTTCAGTATAAAAACTCAAAAACAATTGCAACTCTATCTGTAGAGATTTAAGGTTCAAACTTGCAATGTTTGATTTGATGATAATTTTATTAAAAAAATATTTAAATTGAAATTGCATAGCGGTGCGTAGCCTAGTAGGCAGGGTCACGTGGCTGGCACGCAGATGGTCAGGGTTCGATTCCTGCTAACGTTTTCTTTTTCATTTTTTTTCTTATAAAATTAGAATATTTATTCATCAAGAAACATACAAAATTGCAAGAAATTTGAACCTTATATCTCTGCAGATAGAGTTGCAATTTTTTTTTAGTTTGTATACTGAACTTATATTTAAGTTGCTCGGTAGAAGCAACTCTGAAACTATTGAGCGTAGCGTGAATTCCTTTTGGGTAATTACTCAGTTACTCAAACATAACAACATATATAAAAATCATTGAAATCGGAGGCGGACAATCTTGGCGGTCTACTTGTTAGATGAAAAACTGATCTGTGATTTAAATAATAATGACTACACAAGTGCAAATAATTTCTAATACTTATAGGTAGGAAATTTAAACTGTGATTTGATGCAATCATTACTTTAAGAATTAAAATTAAGGAAATAAAAATAATAATTTCCACATCAACAAGCTGTTTCATTTAATTTGGTCACAAGGTGAATTTAATATATTTTTTAATTAGCCCCCAAAACTTTTGAACGCGACTGTACGGACAACAGCTTAGGTATAATACGTCCAATAAAGAAGGTCATCGATATGTATGAATCAGTCGCTTTTTAGTAGTCATTGGAATTTGGTCGGATAACCAGCCGTTGTTTACATATTTTGGTTTTTTGTTTATATTTACTTAATGCGAAACATTCCAAGCTGAATATTTTCACCATATATTTTTGACTAAAGGCACAAGATTTTGGTTTACACGTACACATCTGAGATTCAGCCGGTTCCTTGTATTTTACCGTCAAAGTTATGACACCATCGTTTTGACTTTTAGCAAGATTATTCAAAAACGCATGCTTGAACAGTTTTGAAACTTTGTGTGGTTATTATTAGCGTCAAGAAAGACCGAATACAGTTTTCAGCGAACTTGTGCCTTCTCTCATTTAGGTGCTGCGATGTTTTTTCGGATTTTCATAAAACCGCGATAACTTGAAAACTATAAATATTTTCTTGAATCTAATTGGGGCACTAAGGGGCACACATCAAGAGCTAATCGTGTATGTTTACTCTATAGGGGCACATGCAATGGTTTTAGAGATATACGATTCATCAAAACATTACTCCAGCAGGAAATGCAATATCTCGAAAACCTGAAGGGGCACAGATTTTATTTTTGGGGGCACATTTTGGCACACATGTAAGCTCTCTGGCCATGCACAATTTTTCTCTCTCCGATCATTCGTTTAGAATTTTCCTGCTAGAAAAACGTTACCCCAGCAAGAATCGTTTTTTCCGTTTTTTTCCAAAACGACAGGGGGCACACATTTTTTATTTGGGGGCACATTTACAGCAGATAAGGCACACATTATACGTTCTACTCATATAACTCTAGGAGACACTTTCTTGCTAGGGTAACGTACACGATCAAAGCGTCGATTCCGGCTGGAACGACAGAATTGTCTGGAGTTATCACGTCAGTACCTACGGATATGTCAAACAAAAAAATTTTTAAGGCAATATCAAGTTCAAAAAAAATTATAAGCGTTAGAAGAATAATGAAAAAAGTTAGAGTAGGTAGCTCATCTGAACTACAGCCTACCCAAACTGTAGTTATTACTTTTGCTTCATCTACATCTTTACCAGATTACGTTCATATTAAGATGTGGCGGCTTTCAGTACTGCCCTATATTCCACCAGTCAAGCAGTGTTTCCGTTGCTTACGTTTTGGGCATTTAGCCAAATTTTGTAAAAATTCGCAAAGATGCTCAGTATGTACTGAGGGTCATTCCTTCAAGGAGTGCTCTGTACCTGCTGAAAAAGCTGTATGTGTTCATTGCAAAGGTAATCATTTATCCATATCTGGCCAATGTCCCATTAAGAAAAGAAAGATTGCTGAAAGCAGAAATACATCGAAAACCCCTTTTTCGGACTTATTTAATAAAGCTAATTTCCCATCACTGAACAAATCGGAACATTCGACAGATATTATAAACTTGATGTTGTCTAATAGCACAGCATTAAGTTTGTTGACAGAATCTATTGTTAACTTGATTAAGTTAAATAAAACACAAAATGAAAGTATTTGTACACAAACTATAACATCTGCTATTAGAGAGACTATTAAAGGTAAAAATATTATAATATAAAATTCACTAACAAAATTTTAAATATTGCTCAGTGGAATGCACAAAGTTTGCTAAGTAATAAACTACAGTTTCAGCAGTTTCTCTATAATAATGACATACATTTAGCTTTAGTTTCAGAAACATGGTTAAAACCACACATACAATACAACATTCGTGGCTATACCACAGTTAGGAATGATTGTGGTAATGATCACAATGGTGTTGCTATATTTATACGTAATGGCATTGAATTTAGATTATTAGACACATATTTTGACGATTCTATTCAAAATATTGCAATTAAAATTAAAATTAATAACAAATACATTTCAGTAGTTAGTTTTTACAGTCCTGGAAATTGCAGTCCTACTTTTGAAAAGAACAAATTTGATTCACTAATAAATAGTATACCTAAACCATTGATAATTGCTGGGGACTTTAATGCCCATCACACTTTTTGGGGTTGTTGTAGTGACGACTCTCGTGGCAGAGCTATAATGAATTCCATGGATGAAAATGACTTGATACTCTTAAATGATGGTCAGCCAACTACTGTAGGGTCTCATCTATGGAGACCAAATGGTCTTGATTTAACTATGGTTTCTTCTTCCTTGGCTTTGTCTTGTGAATGGCAGGTTTATCAGGATTCTATAGGCAGCTATCATTTGCCTACCATTACAAAATATGTTATAGATACTGCTAATGATGTGGATCCTTCTAATGTTTCAAATATTCCTCTTCATTGTAATCTGAAATTAGTTGATTGGTCTATTTATAAAAAGATTGTAAATGACATGATGGAAAGTTTTCAGTATAATAACTCGAGTCATATTGATACATATAATAATTTTTGTTCAATAATTCTACAAGCAGTTCAGATGTCAGTAATCAGTTTTAATAAAAACAATACCACTTGCGACTCTCGCAGATCTAGGAGGAAGCTTCGACTCCCTTGGTGGAACGAGAAGTGCACTAGAGCTGTACAAGATTGTAAGCAAGCATACATCTTATTTAAATCAAATCCTTGTCTAGACAATTTTATAAGTTTCAAACATATGCAAGCCCGAAAAAAACGTATCCTACGACAGGAGCGTCGTGCATGTTGGTTAGAGTTTTGTCATTCTATTAATAGACTCACTCCAATGAGTCAAGTTTGGGCAAAAATGAGGAAGTTAAAAAATGTTTCTACAAATAGCAGTTTGTTTTCTAGTTATGAATGGATCTCTCAATTTCTGCATAAGTATACTCCTGATTCAGTTCAGAATTTTTACACAGTCAGTCACAATAACTTACAAAATTGCACAAATAATTTCATGGTGGAAACTTTTTCTATTGAAGAGCTAAAATCTGCTTTAAGATCAAGAAGAGATTCAGCATGTGGCTTAGATTGGCTCTCATACAAAATGTTAAAATTATTAAATTCACACAGTTTGTCTATATTTTTAAATATTTTGAATTCACTTTGGCATTGTTCTATTATTCCTGAGGAATGGAAAACAGATTGTTTAATACCTATCCTGAAACAGGGTAAAGACCCTAACAGCGCTGACTCATATCGTCCTATTACTCTAAGTTCGTGTGTTGGTAAAATATTTGAACAGCTTCTAAAACAACGTTTGATATTTTACATTGAAAGTAATAGTCTACTACCTTACAATCAATTTGGCTTTCGATGTGGTCGTTCTGCTCGGGAAAGTCTTAGTCATTTATCTCTGGATATACACAGTGCTCTTGTCGAGCATAAAATGTTGGGATCTGTTTTCTTCGATATTGTTGGTGCTTTTAATAATGTAAATTTAAGTACATTGTCATCCATTCTCCTTTCACTAAATGTTCCTGAAAAAATAGTAAGTTGGATTTTTGAGTTTTTAAATGAACGTAAATTGTATGTAAAAGTCAATAATCAATTAATAGGACCTAGGTATTCTTATAGAGGAGTTTCTCAAGGAGGAATATTAAGTCCTCTATTATTTATTTTATATATTGCTAGATTAAATAATGTGCTGGGTAGTGATGTCTGTAATTTACAATTTGCTGATGATTTGGTTGTGTATTGTTCAGGAGAAAACCTTAACAGCATTGAAACAAAACTCAATGCTAGCTTGGAAAAATTGGGACATTATTTTGAAAGTCTCAGTTTGGAGGTCAGCTATGAGAAAAGTAAGGTTGTTGTCTTTTCCAAAAATGTTGTTGGTTCTCCTAGTATTAAAATTTATTACAATAATAGCCTTATGTTAGTGGATAGTTCCATAAAATTTTTAGGTGTTACTTTTCTCAGTAATTTTAAATGGAATGTGTATGTTGATTACTTAGCAAACAGAGCATTAAAAGCTTGCAATATTTTGAAATCTCTCGCTGGCACTTATTGGGGTGCTGATCCAGGGACATTACTGATTTTATATAAGTCCTTAGTAAGAAGTCACTTCGAATATGCATTTTTTTGCTATAGTGGTGTACAAAAACTAGTAGAAAAACTAGACAAAGTGCAAAATAGATGCTTACGTATTATTTTGGGAGCTATGTGTTCAACACCTATAGTGTCAATGCAAGTCGAATGTAGTTTGCCTCCATTGATAATTAGATTCAATTACCTCAGAACAAAATTCTTCATTAAGATTTCTTCTATCAGTGATCATCCTCTTCTATTGCAGTTAAAGAAGGCTATTAATGGGATCAATCCCCCTTTTCTAGTACAAGGTTTATCTGAAATTTTAAAAGATTGTTCTAATCAAAATTATTTTTCTAGCTCCATTTGGCCTTGTTATTTATATTCCTATGAATCAAAGTATTGTCCATTTAAAATAGTAATTAATGAATCTTTGAAGTTTAAAGAGGATGTTTACAGAATGCTTGAGGAATGGAATGGTTACAATCAATTGTACACAGATGGCTCAAAAAATGATAATGCTGTATCTATGGCTATTTATGACGTTCAGGCTCGAAGTGGGTTTGGAAATAGGTTGTCTTCAGTAGCAACTGTGTATACAGCAGAGGCTATGGCAATACTCAGTGCTTTAGAGTATATTGAGACTAGGCAAGAAAATAAATGGATTATTATCACTGATAGTATGAGTGTATTGAGAGCACTAGAAAATCCCAGTTGTAATGCAAAAACAAGTTACATAATTTATAATATCAGAGAAAAATACAATAATTTACATAAGTTCAAAGATATCGTCCTTTTCTGGACTCCTTCACATATCGGGGTAGTTGGAAATGAACAAGTTGATTACCTGGCTAAATTCATTGTTAATCATCATCAGGAATGTCCAATTTTGCATAAGCCCATTCCAAATTCAGATGCGTTGACTTATTTCAAATCAAAACTGGCACGTGAATTTCACAATTTCTGGCAGCATGTAGTTGAAACCAAAGGAAAGTGGCTAGCTGAAATTAAAACAAAGATTTCTCCTCCTTGGTTTACAGGAGGAAATATCTATCGGAACAGAAAGTTTTATACAACGATTTGTCGTCTACGGCTAGGTCACTGTCGATTTAATGCACATCTGTTTAGAATTGGCATTCTGTCTTCCCCAAATTGTGATTATTGTAATTCTGCTATACAAACATTGGATCACATTGTATTTGATTGTCCTAATTTTGCTCTTCAAAGGATCATTTTAGTTGATCGCCTGCTAGGTATTTATGAAAATGCTGAAGATATCCCGCGCTCGCTTCAGCAACTTTTGACGAAAAAAGATTGTTTTTTACCAATTTACGATTTTATTGTATCAACTGTTGATGAAATTTGAATTTGACAACTACTACACTTTTGACATAAAATTATATGATATTGAGATATTGAGATAATATTAAATAAAACATGAAAGAAGACTCGGCTCCGGTCTAACAAAAGGTACTGAACTTGAATATATTAAAAGAAGACTTGGCTTACGCCTAACTATTGGTTATTGAAGACATTGATAAAAATAAGACTTGGTTTCGGCCTGACTATTGGATATTGAAGACATTGAATAAAGAAGACATGGTTTCGGCCTTGATTATATTATAGAAAGACAAGAAAGAAAAAAAAAAAGAAGAATTGGAAGAAAAAGAAAACTAAATCAGACTTGGCTGTATGGGCTCAGCTCCCTTTGCCTGTCCCAAAGAGGGACGAAAAGAACCAAAAAAAAAAAAAAACTCTGTGGTCTTAATAATCTGTGGTTATGTCAACAATAAACATCAACAAAATTAAACTTAATTATTTCATGCAAATTTGGTATTTTTTAATACAGAGTAAGTAAATACCTGTTTATATTAAATCAATATTTAATTGTATCAGTGTGCAAAGGTATTTAATTGGACGTAATAATTTGTAGGCATGGAATGGTGTGCAGCTGGTCCGAGACAATGGAAGAACATTCTGCTCGAGCTCGTCTTTCTGCATTGATAATGGGAGTTCTGTCGTTGTTGAACCCTTTATCGAGATCACTGCAGTGTCTAGTTCTGGCCAGACTCGTGTGCCAGCACCAAGTTCTACCCCGGCCGATGTTACAACAGCGGCTTTGACTCGTCGAACTCAGCAATCAAGATACCGCAGTGAGTGGAGTTTTCTAACCCTACAGCTATTATTATTGCGACTAAGACTTATGATGACGATTGAAAATGATTATGATGTTATTTATTTATCGTATTTTAGGTGCCCTCTGGCTCGACATAAAATTGAGTACCCACTATCGTTAACATTCATGAAATATATAACGAATTACAAAGAGGAAAATAAACTATATTTTACCATTTAACTTAACAATAACTAAAGAAGCTATTGGGCTCCAAGTCTACTATTGTTGCCAACCCATCACTGTTGTTCTTAGGGTGTCTTAAACAATGATATTATTAATTTCAATTTCATTTTATTTAGCAGTTATGTTAATTATTGACTGATGATTTGACTTTCTTAAAAACCACACATTTTCTTTTTTAGCCTGGTGGAGTTGTTCCAAGCAGTCATTGTTTGCCTCTGCAGCTCCGTGACTAGCATCAACACAAAATATTCATAGAAAAATAAACTGATTAACTATAGTGTTTATGTTAGTTTCATTATTTGATTATTGCTAGATTTTTATACAATACAACATGAGAATTGTAAATTTATTAAAATAGTTTAACCCTTAAACGGGCACACTGTTTTTCTTACATTGTTTTTTGTTTAAGTTCTGATTATACGGCCATAAATGGGACGGAAAAGAAAAATATTTTGTAAATTTAAAAAAGTTTATTTATTTTCATGGGTTTTTCATATGTCACTTATAAATGACAGTGCCCATTAATCTATAAGCTATGGGTTATCGACACCAGTCACACAGGACGGACATTGCCCATTGAACTTATAAAAACGTTCTTACAAAACAAATAATTAAAATAACAAATACTTTACTTAATCACTAGTTCTAAGATCTTGTTATTATTTAGAAACCATGAACTTTAATGAGATGTACTCATATAAATACAAAATTCTTAAAATAAATAAACAACAAAACATTTTTATTCCTTATAAAGTATTCAACATAAAACATTCTTTACTTTTCCTTGTGGAATGAAAGGTAATATACAACATTAGTTTTTGTTTATGCGAAACCCGAAACACGGGTCTAGTATTTTTATGTAAAGAATCTATGAAAAAAATTTCAAAACTGTATCATTAATAATCACAAAGTTATAAGCTTGTTACGGTACCTGATTGTCCTCGCAAAAACATATGCAGCCTACCGGAGGGCGCCACGCCAGCCGCGCGCGCGGCTCTCACTCTCACTCATTGATAATAAATTGCCACAGTGATTGTTTATGTATTAGTTGGTGATAAACATTTTCCATCACGCTTGCAGGCTTTGGACTGTCGTAATGGTCAAGTGTAGGTAGATATTATTATGTAATTTATTCGTAAATGCAGTAGTAAGTGGTAAAATGTAATCAATGCCATTTGTTGCACCTTATGTCAACAACTTAAAGTTCAAAATGGATGAAAATTGTTAAACATCGCATTACTGAACCACAGCAGGCTGTAAACAAATAATAAATTTGTACCCTTGACTATTTTTGCGTGTTTAAAAATGTTAATCATCACTATCTACAATAATTGGCGTAATCACTATTCACTCAAACAAACTGAAGCAACTGTTAAAAAAGGGCCCGTCTTTCTCATAAGCACTGACGCACTGCCACACCACCACAAACAGCGAGTGTACGGACGTTTGAGTACGAGAGAGACATGATAATTTAAAAATCTAAACAAAACACTTTAGCCAGGGCTCACGGCGGTCGCGCGCTCGCGATACGTATGCATCGATCGATGGCATTCGGGCGACTGAGGGGAGCGCCGTCGCCGCCCCGCAGCAGTGCGTACACGCCGCCTAGCCCGCGCTATGACCTGTCGTGAACTCGTGACCCGTGTGCAAACAGATGATTGCGGATACTAACTTTTAAGCGTAATTAAATATTTTTGGGACAAAATATAACATGGTGTAAAAAATATTGGAATCGATTCAGTTACTGATTCTGAACAAACTATATTCAGGTTTCGCATATACTAAAAATAATGTTGTATATGGATTTTTTTTTTTTGGTGTGCAGTATGATAACTACCCATTTGTAACTGCTAATCTTCTCTCATTATCATACACTACTTCGTATGCTGCTCGGCCTTTTAAAGGCCAAAAGAATAAATTATTCTTCATAAGTTTGACACTGCTCAGACAAAAATTTTGTAGTCGGTCTTTTCTGATTGTGTCAGTAGGTATTTAATATAGGATAATATTCCCCATTCATTCCGCAAATAGTCCAAGGAAGTAAACAAGTTGTTGAATTACACTGTAGAGTGGAGTTAGATACAGTTTTACACAATCTTACGACTATGTTATCCCCATCCATCATCCATCATCAGCCTATAATGTTCCCACTGCTGGGACACAGGCCTCCTCTCGGTGAGAGGGTGTGGGCCATAATCCACCACGCGGGCCCAGTGCGGGTTGGTAGATGTCACATATCTTCGAATTTTTGGTTCTAAGACATGCCGGTTTCCTCACGATGTTTTCCTTCACCGTTTGAGAGCAGTAGCGATGAAATAATTTACACAAAGTAATGCGCCTGCTTGGGTTCGAACTCACGACCTACTACTCGTAAGTCGCGGCCGTTACCACTGGGCCACCACTGCTCACCACTGGGCTGTTATCCCCAGCACCGAGATAATTTCCTTCTCAATAAGTGAATTGTATATTCCAAAATGTATTTGAACCATGCATTGCGCGTCGTATGCAAAAATCTTGACTATTCCCGAACCTCCAGCTCGAACCAGAAAATAGCCCCACTTATGTGGTTTCTGTGTAGACTTTCAATTTCTTTTTTTTTATACATATAATATACTCGTAGACCTGCCAATTTGTTGTGTCCCTACGGACCTCGACGACAGTGTTTCCGGTATGCAGCATGGTGGTAGATTTGAAGGAACAGCTACGAGGGGGACGATTCTGTAGTTAGTGACTATGACAACGTGGTGTGATTTACATAGATGTCATTGATACCTTAATTCGGCCTAGAATTTCCTCGTTCTTAATTTAGAATATCATAGTCACTAAGGTAATCTGTAGAAGGGGCAGACCCAAAAAGTGCAGGTTTGACGTCGTAGCGGATGACATGCGTACCAGCAAACTCACCATAAGGGATGCACAAGACCGTCCGAAGTGGAAAGCTAAAAGCGGGAAAGCGGACCCCGGGCTCCGAAAGGATGCAACCGGGATAACGCAAGGATGATGATGAGTCACTAAGGTAATCTAGTAAGGTGTACATGGCAGGAGAAACATGTCATATGGGTGATGAAGTTGGTGACGAGGTACTATATGCATAGAAAAAAAAGTCATGTGCTTATTCTTCTTTCCTCAGCCTTATCAGATTCCAAATCTAAATCTTCAGAGTTCAAAGGACCTCATTTAAAGAAAAATCTCTTGTTACCTACAAGAGCAAGAATTCTCTTGGATGATTAAGGATTTTCCCTTTTCCCGCCATATCACTGAAACAAAGGACAGTAAAATAAAAAGGCAATAAATAAAATCAATAAGTAACAAATTTAATTATTCCAATTGTGGGCATTGTCCCTTATAAATAACAAATATTAAGAGAACAACTTTTAAGGGAGTACAGGCATTGTCCTTTTTATTAAGTGACGAATAATAAAATCACTACTTTGAGAGGATTACAGGCAATGGCCGTTCTAAGTGACACTTCGATTTCTTAACGTATCAAGACGAAAAAGTAAGTTTTTTCTGCACAGTTAAATGATAAATGATAAATGATTTTATTTCTGTAAGTAGGTTTGTACAAACACTTTTACATGTCAATGATATTTTTTTTAAACTAGATGAGTTGGGCGTTTCCTAACTGACTACTCTGAGAAGAAAGGCCGAAACAAACTCAGAGGTCACAGTCTCTTTTAAAGTCCAGACATAATCTTGTTTACATCATGTGAAGATCATGTAGATTGGTGACTGAAATGGTCTTTTGAAGAAAGAACCACACAGATTGAGTGGACCTGTCCAGTCAGTGCAAGCATTTGTCACTAATCGTTTAGCTCAACTCGGAAGTTACTACTTTATGCTATCATTTAACTATTACTGCATCTTATAAACAAATGAACATAACATAAAACAGAGTTATACTTACTTTACCAATTATTTTTATGAAGAGCACAACACGTTACGGTTGTTGCAATTTTTCGAAGGACCGGTGCTCGACACACGTCTAGTGCGCGTTCGCTCTCACTACATAGGTTAGAAAAACATAGCCTAGTTAACGATAAGCATCTCACAAATCGCGTGAGATTTCGTTCAAATAACAGTTGTGTGCGTTTTGGTAATATGTCCTTTTAAACGGACAGAAACAATTTAAGGGTTAACTTTGTGTATTGTTTTATTTAAATAATAGGTATAAAGATAAAATGTATGTAATATTTTATAGATACACACTACCTAATAAAATTGGAGTGAAAGTAAAGTAATATAAGGCCTATGTCCCACGTAGGTTGTAGATTTTTATTAGGGTTCCGTAACCAAAGAGTAACCAGGACGGGATCCTATTACTAAGCCTCCGCTGTCCATTGATCCGTCCATCTGTCTGTCTGTGAGCGGGCTGTATGATGTGGAAAATAAATATACCTACATATTTCCTCTGGAAATGTTTATTACTTACCGGGTGCAAATTACAAAAATAAGCTAGGTGTGAATAGTGTGTACTTTTGAATAAGTCTTTTTTCAACTGGGCACTGAAGTGTTACCGAGTTAAATGATAAATGATTTTATTTCTGATAGTAACACAACATAACATAACATCACGCCTTGTTTCCCCGAAGGGTTAAGCAGAGGTGAACCTATAGTACACCCACATTTCGCCTGTTATGTCTGTTAGTAGGTTTGTACAAACACTTTTACATGTCAATGATATTTTTTTAAATTAGATGAGTTCGGCGTTTCCTAAGTGAGTACTCTGAGAAGAAAGTTACTGGTACCTACAGCTATCACACTGTTTTATACACTAACTTAGTGTTTCATAAAGTGTACGCCCTTGGTAACCTGTGGTATGATCCAGATGCTTTAGTACTAAGTGGATCTACTCAGTGCCTGTGAAATATGATTACTTATATGATTGTAGTAATTTGTAACATTCACAAGAGTAGATGGTACCTATTGTCCATTTATAACTGCTTCATTAAAACTGACTGCTTCATTACTATTCTTGTAGGTAGGTTGTATGTTTATTTCATGTAAGTGGGATCGTTTTTAATACAGAGTAAGTAAATACTTGTTCATCTTAAATCAATATTTTGGCATTAGACTCTCGCGCCTTTCATTACTCTCCCAGGCACCCCTTATATTATACACACAGTATAACAGTGGTGACCCCGATCGCGAAACAAGTGCACGCACGCTCGTATCGCTGTGCACACGACGCGCATCCGAAAAAAATGAATCCGCAGTATCCGCCAGCTCAATCTAGTGCTGTAAAATATGAAGAACCCGCAGAGATATCCGCAGTCTCAGTGTCAGACAAGATACCAAACTTCTGGCCGGACAACCCACGGCTATGGTTCCTGCAAGTAGAAGCAATCTTAGGACCGCAGAAAACATCCGACTTAAACAAATACTATATGATAGTTGGGAAATTAAGCAAAGATGTTGTGCAGCAGATAGCGGACATCTTAGCAAATCCCCCGGAGACAGGAAAATTCGAAACATTGAAAAAACGCCTTTTACAAATATACGAAGAATCGGAGACCAGGCAAGTGCAAAAATTAGTGTCAGAGATGGAATTAGGAGGACAAAAACCTACTCAGCTATTGCGCAGGATGAAAGAATTAGCAACAGACAAAATAAAGGATGATACATTGAAAATATTATGGCAACGTCACTTACCATCAGCAGTCCAGGCAGTACTCACCGTCACGTCTACGAAGGATCTAGAAGAAATGGCAATAATAGCAGACAAAATCATGGAGACTAACCAGTCTGCGCAAGTCCATGAGGTAGCGCGTGGTGATGTGAAATCAACAACAACATTCGACATAGTAACCATCATGGCAGAGATAGCGAAGATCAACCTAAAAATAAATGAAATGGACAGAGGAAGACAAAGATACAGAGGCAGAAGCGGACGTAGAAACTTCTCGTGTGGCCGCTCAAGGTCAAGACCGCGCAGGACACCAGAGAATGCAGATTGGCTGTGTTCGTATCACTGGAAGTACGGGCAAAGGGCGAGGAAATGCGTCGAACCTTGCAACTGGAAAGCTAAGAACTCCTCACCACCGAAGTCGGAAAACTAGCAGAACTGCAACCGGTGGCGGGAAGTTTGACAGTTAAGGATCACCGCCTAGTAGTAAGTGATAGTAAACTTAATATTAAGTTCTTAATAGATTCAGGAGCATGTATTTCTGTTTTACCTAATATATTAGTTAAGAGAAAAAGCGAATTAGATGTAAACACAGATTTTAAATTATTTGCTGCAAACGGTACCGAAATTAAAACTTATGGAACAAAGACACTAACGTTAGATTTAAAATTAAGGAGACCCTTCAAATGGACCTTTGTAGTATGCGATGTTAAGCAACCTATACTAGGGGTAGATTTTTTAAATCATTTCATGTTAATCGTAGATATCAATGGTCGTTGTTTAAAAGACAAAGTCACTAATTTGGCAGTACGTGGAACGATCGTAAACCATGGTGAACCGGCAATTTCAACATTACGAAATGATCATCCCATTCATGACATATTGAAGAAATATCCGGATATACTCAATCCCATGTCGTTCAAAGAAACACCAAAGCACACCGTTTACCATTACATAGAAACTACAGGTGCTCCAGTATTTTGTAAACCTAGACCCTTAGCGCCAGAGAGATACAAATTAGCAAAGGACGAGTTTAAAAACATGTTAGAGATAGGTATATGTAGGCCGTCCAAATCAGCTTGGGCAAGTCCTTTACATCTAGTCCCAAAAAAAGATGGACAAGTACGTCCATGTGGTGACTACAGAGCATTAAATGCAATTACAAAACCAGATAGGTACCCTATACCCCGTGTACAAGACTTCACGTATTTACTAACTGGAAAAACAATATTCTCAAAAATTGACATTAAGAAAGCCTACCATAACATATTAATAAACCCAGAAGATATCGCCAAAACTGCGATAACAACACCGTTTGGTCTATACGAATTTGAGCGCATGACCTTCGGTTTAAGAAATGCAGCGCAAACATTCCAGCGGTTCATGACAAACACCGTCTTATCAGGTCTAGATTTCTTATACTGTTACTCTGATGACATTTTAATTAGCTCAGAAAATACCGCGCAACACCGTGAGCATTTAGAACAGGTTTTCCAACGCCTAAACGAATACGGCATATCCATAAACTTAGAAAAATGTACTTTCCTAGCCACTACAGTAGAATTCCTAGGATATGAAGTTACGACTTCTGGTATTAAACCAATAGGAAACAAAATACAAGCCATCATAGAATACCCAAAGCCCCAAAATGTATCTCAGCTAAG
The DNA here is from genome assembly GCA_932294355.1 of Aporophyla lueneburgensis. Classification (NCBI taxonomy): domain Eukaryota; kingdom Metazoa; phylum Arthropoda; class Insecta; order Lepidoptera; family Noctuidae; genus Aporophyla; species Aporophyla lueneburgensis. The sequence continues at coordinate 16,766,895 of OW028754.1, forward strand.
AAAATTTTTGGGCATGGTTAATTTTTATAGAAATCATCTACCAAGGGCAATCGAATATTTAGATACGTTGAATAAATATATTCACAAGGCTAAAAAGAATGACAAAACACCTATTCAATGGTCAACGGAAGCTGAGCAAGCATTCTCAAAATGTAAAGCGAGTCTCACGAATGCGGTCACGTTATCGTTTCCTGTAACCAACGTGCCGTATGCGCTTTTTGCAGACGCGTCAAATAATTGCGTAGGTGCCGTGTTGCAACAATACGTCAACGGTCAATGGAATCCATTAGGTTATTTTTCAAGGAAATTAAATAAAGCACAAAAAAACTATAGCACTTATGACAGAGAGTTACTTGCTATATTTTTAGCTATAGAACATTTCAGATGTTTATTTGAGGGAGGTGAACTAATCATCTTCACGGATCACAAACCTTTAACATTTGCATTTACTAAGTTATGTAAAAATAGTAACAAAGAAAGTCCAAGACGTATTAGGCAGTTACTCTTTATAAGCGAATTTACGACAGACATACGCCATGTGAGTGGGCAAGATAATGTTGTCGCAGACGCACTATCACGTATAGAAAGCATAGAATGTACATCAAGCGTTATTGATTATGGGCACGCCACAATTGCGGCGGTAAGTCCCCTCTTTGAGGAGTGGATAGAGAGGCGCCACGGCGTCCTCACCTTCCGCCTGACGCAGGTTCTCACCGGGCATGGGTGCTTCGGTGGGTTCCTGTTCAGGATAAAGCGGGAGGATACGTCCGGGTGTTTCCATTGCGAGGATCGTCTGGAGGACACGGTGGAGCATACGGTGGAGGTGTGCCCTGCCTGGGCGGAGCACCGCCGTGTCCTCGTGGAGGCGATCGGCGGCGGCGACCTCTCGCGTCCGGCCCTGGTGCGAGCCATGGTACGGAGCGAGAGGGAATGGGAAGCCGTCACCTCCTTCTGCGAAGCAGTAATGCTCGCGAAGGAGGAGGCGGGGCGCGTGAGGGAGTGGCAGTCTCTGCGCTCTCACGCCCCTAGCCGCCGCAGGAGGAGACGCCCCGGGCGTCGGGAGTCAATAGCGGACTCCCGGCCACCGTAGGCGCGAGCTTGCGGGTGGCGAGCAATGGGTAGCTCGCTGCCCGGTAAGGACCAAGCTCGGGTCGACGGCGCGCAGTGTTCCACGCGCGCCTCAAAGAGATGTCAGCAGCAGTGTAGGGGTCTACTAGGACCGATGCCTGCCGGGGTCGCGTGATTGTTCGAAAGAGATACCGTGACCCTGGCACATGGGCAACTGATGGAACACGGGTGGGTTTTAGTCAGTAAAAGCCTGACACGCCCTCCCGCTCCGCCCAGAGCGGGAGAAGTCATTTGATGATTTCCCATCCTGAAAAAAAAAAAAAAAAAAAGCGTTATTGATTATGAAAAACTAGCAACAGAGCAAAACAAAGACCTAGAAATTAAAAACTACATAAACGACTCTAGATACCAGTTTAAAAAAATAATAGTACCAAATACCAATCAATACATATACTGCGAAATATCAAAAGAAAACGCAAGACCTTATTTAACTGAAAGTTGTAGGAAAGATATATTTTATGCGATACACAATCTTAGTCATCCAGGCATACGTACAACGCGCCAGATGATTAAAGAGAAATTTTGGTGGCCAAATATGAACAGAGATATTGGCCTATGGGCAAAAACATGTATCAAAAGTCAAAAGTAAATAGACATACTAATTCAGAATATGGAAAATATCCTCCGGTAGACAGATTTGATCATATACATATTGATATAGTAGGACCACTGCCTATAACCTCAGAGGAATACAGATACTGTTTAACAATAATAGACAGAGGTACAGGTTGGCCAGAGGCTTATCCAATAAAAGACATATCAGCAGAGACGGTAGCGAAAATAGTGTATACAGAATGGGTATGTAGATTCGGCTGTCCGGTCCAACTCACGAGTGACCAGGGCAGGCAATTTGAAAGCAGACTATTTCAAAAATTGATGTCATATTTAGGTGTACAAAAGATAAGGACAACCCCGTACCACCCGCAAAGTAACGGAGCAATTGAGCGGTGGCATAGAAGTGTAAAGGCATCGTTAATGGCCAGGTTAGATAACAATAAAAATTGGACTCATGAACTCCCTATTGCAATGTTAGGACTTCGTGCAGCCATCAAATCTGACAGAGGTGTAAGTGCCGCACAAATGGTTTACGGCCGAGCTTTACGTTTGCCAGGAGAATTTTTCGTAGAATTAAGTAATCAGAATTATGAACCACATACTATTGTGCTAAATATAAGTGATACTATAAAACAATATAAGCCAAGTAATGTGAAATCTAATGAATCCAAAGTATTTTTTGTACATCCCGATCTTAAAGAATGTTCTCATGTACTTCTAAGAACTGACAAGGTAAAGAAATCATTAACATGTCCATACGAAGGCCCATACAAAGTGTTAGAAAGGACAGAAAAGGTGTATAAAATTCAATTACCCGATAGAATATTAACAGTCTCAATAGATAGGTTAAAACCAGCCTATTTATTACAAGAAAATGTAAATGAATCAAATAATAAACAAAGTGTCAGAAAAACCAAAAGTGGTAGACTGATTAGAACACCTGTCAGATTCTTATAAATATGTAATTAGTTAAGATATTGCATTAAATAGAATTAGAAAATAAAATGTCAGCAAACATGGGTGATATAACTAGTATATAAAAAGTGTCGACTAGACTTAGCAGCGTATGAAATAATATTGTATACTGTGCATATCATGTGTTTTGTTGAGCCAACGGAAACGTCATTGGAATGCCACTGTATAACTTACAAATAGCATTCAATATTTCAGTGTAACACTTACAGAAAACATATTAGTGAATAATTCAGTATTCGGTACTCACAAAAATGGGTAAAACATATAGTATTGAGAAAAAGACAGAAGAAGTAATCATCGCCCAAAACGGAGCGAACAGTGCGACCAATTCGCATTTCGAGCAAACTATTGAAAAATATGGCATAGTGATAATATTGATAGCAGCAGTACTTAGCATATACACACTATACATGGTGTTTAAAAGATGCAAGCTAGGTACCCAGAAAATGTTACGAAAGGAAATGGCAGTATGGCACAGCACCAATAGTTTACCAGTGGCCCAGCAAGCACAACCACGACATAACATGGTTTAATGTAAACAGTGAAAACTTCGTAAATAAATGTGTGTTAAAAAGGTGTAGTGAAATAAAAAACAGTTGATAAATAGTATAATAAAAAACTTTAATCCAGTGAACTATGACAACAAAAAAGAAAGACTTAAATAATACATAGTGTAAATCTGTGTAAAAAAATTAGAACATCCTGTATTAAAATGTAACACAATACATTGGTTGTAAAAATATCTACCTATTTTAGATAAGCATAATGTAACATATAAGCATTATTGTAACGTAATGTACACAGAACAGAAACATAGAGACCAAGTAAAAATTGTATTATATAATTTTTTTTTAAAAGAAGGGGAGTACTGTAGGAACACACACACACACACATACACGCACATGCACACGCATACGCACACACCATACAAAATGTATAAACTTAAGTTACTTGAAAATATAATCAGTTGGCATTAGACTCTCGCGCCTTTCATTACTCTCCCAGGCAACCCTATATTATACACACAGTATAACACTATTCTTGAAGGTAGGTAGTACCTACTCATGCCAGCGCGGCAGTAGGTACATTATGTACGGCTCCAGCTCATGGACCTTATCACTACATATATTTAGCCTATATAACCGAAAAAACCTGGAGGTCCCACATTTGAAACGCTATGTCCATTTTTCGAAGTGCCACAATTTATTGGTGCCTTAAAAAGGATTACACATCACGAGCGTGCTCAAAAATTTTTTCTTAAGGCCTAAATATGCCATTATTACGATATTTTTTCAAAAAATCCCAAATATGATTTGTGAAATGTTCCTCTTGACTAACTTCTTATGATTCTGCTATTTGACATTAAACTTCAATAAAGCAATTCATATTAAGTTTACCATTTTACGAATCTCCATACAAAACTGTCAAATAGATGAATTCTGTTTAATGAATTGTACGCAGAAAATATTATGAATTGTCAGTTTGTGACCATTTTACGGATTATAATATGATTCATAATATTTTCCTATTATGATTCTACCAAAGTGGCCTTTTTAGACCCCCTGATTTGCTGAACTAAATGAAGTACTGAACTAAATGAGTGGACTACTTCATTGAGCCAAAAGATATACTTCATTAATTTCTTTTCTCTAGTATTATAAAACCTACGGAACTATCGCGTTTTATTTGCTTTCACTTTATCAATTATTTAAGCCGAAATTTCAGACACTATTTACGATCCTTTGTCACGGGGCAAGTGTCCGAAACGTCGGGCTACATAATAACGTAAAAGTATCTAACTAAAAAATATGTGTTCCATTTATTAAAGATTTTTAAACCTTCATATATTTTTTATTTGGATCCCCCATGTAAAGATGTTACCGACAATTTCCTTTTTTGCATAAAAGATCCACAGGTAGTTTTTTAAGAAAATCAGGAAAACTGTTCAACTTGCCTGTGGCGTTACATTTCAAATAATGCTAATTTACTGAGTTACCATTAGTAACTTTACATTTTTGTATTCCTCTGCTTGTTAGTTTTATTGTTTGATTTGAAACTTCAAATCTAGACACGCGGCAGCGTGTCAAGCCAAGTTCAAGTAACAGAACTGGCGAGCAGCACCGTGTGTAATATTACACGAACCATTTGGAGTCACTTTTGACCCCCTCATAACTCAAAAACTGTTTCACATAAACGTGTCAAATTTGGCTCATATAGTGAAACTATGTGAAGATATGTTTATGAAATTTGGAGCACATATGTATCTTGACATATGTGCTCCAAATTTCATAAACATATCTCCAACGGTTATTTAGATATTAACGTCCAAAAATCGTCATTTTTTTCACTGACTGACCTATAGATCAAAACTCTAACCTAGTTCCAGATGACCTAGAAAGTTCAAATTTGGCATGCAGATAGGTAATTAGGTGAATACAAAGGAATAAATCAGAAACTGGCAAATTTTTATCATTTTATTATAATTTTTCACTTAATTGATTCTATTAGGAACACTTATAACAAAAACGATTTGGTATTAATTTTGTTATAAATTTGTTATAAATAAGTACCTACTAATAATTTATGTACAAAAAGTAATGATATCCCATCAAAAACATAAATGTGAAATGAGAGCCAAGTTCAATATTATGATATATGCCTTGGTTGTTGACTTCAACGATAAAAGAAGTGAGATCTAAATGGGTGCCAAGTTCAATGGTCAGTCTTGACTTGGCTAGTTTTCATATAGGAATTATATTATAGCAATCGCAAGTTTTAAACCTGTTACTTGTCGGTTCTTATTTTATTATTCCGAAAATTTGGCTTGCTGGTAGAAACTAGCCATCGAACATAATAATTCGTATATGAGAACTAGCCAAGTCAGGACTGACCATTGAACTTGGCACCCATTTAGATCTCACTTCTTTTATCGTTGAAGTCAACAACCAAGGCATATATCATAATATTGAACTTGGCTCTCATTTCACATTTATGTTTTTGATGGGATCGTATTTACTCAAAAATCACAAAATGTTGGTTGGATCTTTTCTCCTTAACAGGGTCCGTATAAAACTTATTGCGCATCATCATCATCATTTCAGCCGTAAGACGTCCACTGCTGGACTTAGGCCTCCCCCAATTTGGGGGGCTTTGCCATAATCGCCACGCTTGGCAGGCGGGTTGGCGATCGCAGTATGGTGGTAAAATGCACAGAGAACGCTGCTGCCCATTCTCTAGTAAGTCTCTTAGTCGCTTTTTACGACACCCCGGGAAGAAATGGGGTGGTGTTATTCTTTACGTCCGCATTATTGTGCATATCACATTAATTTATTCCTTATCTGTAGACCTCTGCCACTCCCTTCGGAAAAAAATTAACAGCCGTGATGATACATGTGTTTTTGAAAATGAAAACTTGTTTAAGACCGTTGTGATTTGAAAGTCTATAAAACGGAAAAGACTCAGTATGTTTTGTGTCTCGCTCTAACAGGGGGTAATGGAAATCCTTAAGTAAGGGTGCTCGTGCCGGGGTCGCGTGATTGTTCGAAAGAGATACCGTGACCCTGGCACATGGGTAACTGAAGGAACACGGGTGGGTTTTAGTCAGTAAAAGTCTGACACGCCCTCCCGCTCCGCCCAGAGCGGGAAAAGTCATTGGATGATTTCCCATCCAGAAAATAAAAGAGTGCGAGTGAAAGTTTGCTTTTCTATTTGACGTTTTTCGAGTAGGCTTTTTGGACAAACAGACATTTGACTTAACATTCGTCTCATTATATTGAAGCCAAAATTTTTGAAGGTTTCACTTCTACCACGTGTATTGCACAGGTTTTTTTTTGTATATAAGTTTATATTACAACGACCAGACAGACTATGCTACTGACGGAAAGTGCAAAGCCGCTAATCATTCGATATCGGTAGGTTGGGAGAGGCTGATGATTAATAGGCAGAGATGTGACTTATCTAAGATACAAGTATCTAAAATACAGATACAAGATACAAAATACGTATTTTTATCTTGTATCTGAAATACTTTTTTAAAATTCATTTTGTATCTTGTATTTAAATACCTTTTGTTGGGTATCTTAGTATCTTGTAGATACTATGTTTGCTAAAATACTTTGAGTAATAGTTAAGTATGTATACATTTATTCAAATCACAAAATGTGACAAAATTGTATGGAGACATTAACTTGCCTGCAGCAAATGATGCCTCAGTGTCACATCCATTCTTTAAAATGAGATGGGTACCAAAAGTGCGGAAAGAATATGTAAAAGAACTTATCCTGACTGAAACACGAAAAATTAATCGAACTGAAAAACTAAAATCGGAGGCTTTAGACAATATTGAAGGTGACATAAAAAAAAGTCAAAAGATTAGTCTTTTTACATGTTTTTTGAGGATTCTGATTACTCTGTTGCAAGTGCCGAAATCACAGGATCTACTGGCAGCACCGCTGCCTTAGAAACATTGCAATACTTAAATAATAAAGATATCAACATACAGAGCTTGAATGCTTATCCAACAATAGAAAAAAAAATCAAATACAACTCCTGTTTGCCAAGTTCTGGCCCCTGTGGAACGACTCTTCTCATTTGGGGGCATGATCATGAGACCTCATCGAAGATAAATGAGTGATAAACTGTTTGAAAAAGTGGTTTTACTTATGTCTGAATTAAAATCTTAAAAATATAATATTATGTTGTGTCACGCTTGCGCGATCACCGCGATTTACATGTAAAAAAATAAACTTTCAAAAAAAAAAAAATGTTTTCTTTCAAAAGTATTTTATCTTTAAAAAGTATTTGAAAGATACGTATTTTGTATCTAGTATTTCAGATACCATTCCTGAAAGTTATTTGTATCTGGTATCTGAAATACTTAATTTAAAAGTATCTTGCATTTTGTATTCCAGATACTTTGTGTAAGGTATCTTGTACATCACTGTTAATAGGCCATATGTGATAAGATAATAAAATTTGCACAATGACAGCTCCAACATCCTTGCGTCGTTTTTTCTAAAAACGTAGAGCGTATATCGCTTCTTTGCGATATTAGTAAAATTATTCTCGTAGAACTGGAGATCGTGGATAATAGAAGGCTGGGTAAAAGCACGTGATGCGGCAGTGGTTGAGTGGTTATAAACTCCTTTGTGACAGCCAAGGTACCCCCAGACAACAAACATTATTAATCTGTGCAAATTATCAGTTGCTATAGTAACGTTTTGTTGTTATAGCAACTTGTACTTGTCAAGTTTCATTTGGAACGTTTTTCGAGTAGTGTTATGTATTAAATTGTATTTTTGTCGTAAAATACAAAGCATGGCTTCAAGATTCGGGGATGAGGAGGATGATGTTTTGGCACCTAAAGAACCGCAGGTCACGAGTTTGGACCCTGAGGAGCGGAAAGCAGGTCGGGGTCTACGCATTAAAAGAAGGCAGGATGCACTTAAAAGGTAGGATTATCAACTTTATCAGTATCACAGATGGATATCTGTGATACTGATAAAGTTGATAATAAACTAAGTTAACTAGGATTAGTTCAATAAAAAATATTATAAGCCTGTGCCCCTCTTTTTGAGTTCTTTTTTTAGTACCTAGTGTCATAAGTAGTCTCAAGTCTCAACTATAAGTAACATTACCTAATCTTTTACATATTTATAGCATAGCATAATCAGCATATAGCATTCCCACTGCTGGGACACAGGCCTCTTCGCTGTGAGGAGTGGGCCGTAATCCAACACGCGGGCCCAATGCGGGTTGGCAGATGTCACATGTCTTTGAATATTTCGTTCTAAGACATGCCGTTTGTCCAAACGCCTCCTGCCGGTGGCTATACACGGGGGTCGTGTGGTCCATGGCCCTCTACGGGGCACCGGTGTGGGCGCCCTCATTGAGGCTGCGCCCAGCGCGCCGGTTGAGTGCAGCCCAGAGGGTCATGGCCATCCGGCTAATCCGAGGATACCGCACGATCTCGTGCGAGGCGGCGAGCCTCCTTGCCGGAGTGCCACCATGGGATCTGGAGGCAAAGGTTCTCGCGCACATGTGGGAGTGGCGCGAGGAGGCGAAACGCCGGGGCGAAACTCTGCTGCCGCGACAAATCGCGGCACGGCGGACAGAGCTCCGGCAGGATCTCATGGCGACATGGTGGGTACGATTGTCGCAACCCAGCGCTGGGCACGCCACAATTGCGGCAGTAAGTCCCCTCTTTGAGGAGTGGATAGAGAGGCGCCACGGCGTCCTCACCTTCCGCCTGACGCAGGTTCTCACCGGGCAGGGGTGCTTCTGTGGGTTCCTGTTCAGGATAAAGCGGGAGGATACGCCCGGGTGTTTGCATTGTGAGGATCGTCTAGAGGACACGGTGGAGCATACGGTGGAAGTGTGCCCTGCCTGGGCGGAGCACCGCCGTGTCATCGTGGAGGCGATCGGCGGCGGCGACCTCTCGCGTCCGGCCCTGGTGCGAGCCATGGTGCGGAGCGAGAGGGCATGGGAAGCCGTCACCTCCTTCTGTGAAGCAGTAATGCTCGCAAAGGAGGAGGCGGGGCGCGTGAGGGAGTGGCAGTCTCTGCGCCCTCACGTCCCTAGCCACCGCAAGAGGAGACGCCCCGGGCGTCGGGAGTCGATTGCGGACTCCCAGCCACCGTAGGCGCGAGCTTGCGGGCGGCGAGCAATGGGTAGCTCGCCACCCGGTAAGGACCAAACTCGGGTCGACGGCGCGTAGTGTTCCACGCGCGCCTCAAAGAGATGTCAGCAAGAATGAAGGGGTCTGCTAGGACCGATGCCTGCTGGGGTCGCGTGATTGTTCGAAAGAGATACCGTGACCCTGGCACATGGGCAACTGATGGAACACGGGTGGGTTTTAGTCAGTAAAAGTCTGACACGCCCTCCCGCTCCGCCCAGAGCGGGAGAAGTCATTTGATGATTTCCCATCAAGAAAAAAAAAAAGACATACCGTTTTGAGAGTAGTGGTGATGAAATAATTTACGCAAAGTATAGTGCCTTGAAGGCCTTCTACAAGATGGAACGATGACCTGCTGATGTGAGAAGCACAGAACCGATCGAAGTGGCGCGGCGGTGCTTGGGAGAGGCTTATATCCAGCAGTGGAATTTGGTGAAATGATGAGAATAGCGCCTGTCAGGGTTCGAACCTACGACCTACATAACGTAGGTCGCGGCTGTTACCACTGGGCCACCTCTGGTCACTTACACACTGCTTTATACATTCACTGGAACCCCAAATCCCCTGTAATAGGTCCTGCCTGAATACAGTGGACAGTGATTCTTATCATTATAACAATAAGGGCGAGCGCGCACAGCCTTATACGCAGACACGCGTCCGCGCACTGCGGTGGAAAAAACGCACGTTTTGTCATTCAAGTTACAACTGTGCAGCCCACACCACATGTCGTTATGAACTAATACAAGAGTCTGTATATATATCTATACTAATATTATAATGCTGAAGAGTTTGTTTATTTGAATGCACTAATCTCAAGAACTACTGAAAAAATAATTAATGTTTGGTGGTAACCCATTTATCGAGGAAGGCTTTAGACTATGTAACATCACGCTACGGCCAATAGGAGCGGAGCATCAATGAAAAATGTTGCAAAAAACGGAGGAAAGTTATTCCTTTTGAGAGCTGTGTTACGTAAACGGTTACAATAACGTAACGATTATTTATGACGAAATTGTTCCTATTGAAAAATTCTACAAAAAATTTCACGGTGGCATATGTCTATCTTTTAAGGTTGGCTCACTATAGCGTTTTTAACTGTATTCAAATCATAAAGCTGACGAGGGGAGTCGGGGCTGCAAGAAATTTAACGTTAACAAAGTCGCGGGCAGAAGCTAGTCTTATAGGTAATAGTTTGTTAAGAATTGCTGGTCCTGAAATTCTGCGATTGACTCTCGCACCGCCGCTGCCGCCGCCGCCGTCGCCGGACAAACGCCAAGTAACGACATATCTGTGTCGCAACCCAACAGCAACTGAGCGTGTCTCAGTGCGTTTATTTCACCGCAGTGCGCGGTACTTCTTAGAACACTATGCGATACAAAAAAAATTGCGGTAGAATCACCGCAAATTTGCAGCGATGATTCTACCGCATGCATTTATTTCACCGCAGTGCGCGCACTTCTATGACATTTCATACTTCACAAATTATGCGGTAACAAAACGCATGGCAGTGCGCGCTCGCCCTAAAACACAACGTCTCTCGAAGACTAACGGATAGACAACGCACTATGTGCTTATAATACGAATCCGCTTTCTGGTGGGAGCCATGGTTGAAGCTATATTTCAATCTGTTGACCTTCTATTCCTTAGAGCTGACCAGCCGCCGGAGGAAGCGGCAGCGGAGGAAGAACCGGGCCTCGTAGAACAAGCAACGGCGAGCGCAGCAGTGGAATTACAGAGGCTAGCACTAGATGGCGCTGCCAAAGTCACTAATGTCAAGGTTACCACGGACGAGCGTGAGGTCGTTCGACGCAATCAGTTCTTCAAGAAAATGAACAGTAAAATTCTTTTAATTTGGTTTAATAACTTAGGAATTATATTACATAATTTAATAAAAGATTTGATACCTACTTTAGTAGACGCGGTTTGACATTCTAGAGGAGACCCTCTTGATTCTCCTCTAGAAACTCAAACAGCTAGACTTACCAACCTACTCAATTTCTTACAAAAGAATCGAACACAACCTACGTTTTATATCCATCGGGATATGTATGAATAGGTTCTAATGTGCGGTCGCTAACAATTATCAAGCGTATGCGCGACACGAGTGTAGAACTTTCAAACAAGTGGCGAGCTGTTGTATGCTGTAGATTATGTGCGTCTGCAACTTAAAACAAGGAATCAGTTACTTTACTATTTTGTAGTATTACTTTTTTTTCCTTTTATACTGCTAATCATTACTTGAAAAAAGAAGGAGAAAGGTAGGCACCTAATGAATGTATTTTAATAGGTTCCATGCAAAAGATTGAGGAAGAAGCAAATGCGGCACAGATCCAATATGAAGCTATTTCAGCGAATTGGGACCACATGTTGTCAATTAAAGATCCCCTGGACATTGACGCTGAAATGAAGGAGCAAAAGAAGAAATGTGATGACTTACTTGCTCAAAAAGATGCTCTAATTGCGGAAATAAAAAGTGATCTGAAAAAAATGGACGAGGCTTATTATAAAGATTTGGAGAAACAGGTAGGTACCTATCTGTTGAGGAATTAAACCCCTAAATTATACTCATGTGCTATTCAACTTCCATTCTTACTACTACAGGATAATGACATAAAAGAATTGTCAGACAGAATTGAAAAGCAAGTAACAATCATGCAAAGAGCCTACGCAAAGCAACTAAATTTGATAGAAGTAGCCGTGAACGTCGAACGTGAAGCAATGATTAATCATAACAACAAGAGATGGGAAGCACTCTATAAGCAATGCGATAAAGAAGAAATTGCACATTTGGAGTACAAATATGTTCAGGTTGATATTAATGTTGTTGAAATGGCTGAACAATAAAAAAAAACACCTACTAATTCGATAAACAATTTCAGTTAGACGAACATAAACTGGACATTGAAGCTATAATGTGGGAGCATCACGAAAAATATCGCGAGGCCAAAATAGAGCTGGAATCTTTGATTCAGGAGTTGCAACAAGAGCTGGAAAAGTTGAAAGCTACGTGTATAATTAATACCGAAAAAATTGGGTATACGTATCAGGTGAAAAGATCGGTCATACGCGTTAGTTGTATTTTTATTCCTACTGTTTTACACATATAATTTTCAGGTTCTAAAAAAACGCGAAGAGGAGAATGTCTTCGTAAGATCACAACAAAAACGGAAGCTTAATAAAATGTCTGATATAGCTAATTCGTTGAGAGCTAAAATTCGGAAAGCGGCTGAGGATGGAGCCATAGAGGAAATAAAGGCGGACGCTGAAATCATTAAGTTGATGCAAACAATGGACGACTTAGAGAGGAAGTCTGATCATTTCGCTCAGGTCAATCATAACAAGTTCACTCAAGTGTGGCGGATGTCGAGCGCCAGGTGTCTAGAGTTGAGTAAAGAGTTACGCCAAGGGGAAATAGCACTACATGCTCATATTCTAGCCGAGCCGCCTCCCCCGCCGCCCCAGAAACCACCCAAGAGTCCTTTGGCTAAATACGGTAATATTCGTGATATACTTACACGTATGGTCTGTTCCAAAATAAGTTTCTACGCAATCATCAGTATCATTTAATTATGACTGCCTAACCAATTTCTATATACAATGTTTGAATGTTTGTTTACAATGTTTGAGGTGGCGCGGGACAAGAGTTCCTGGAAGAAATTGGGGGCCTTTGCCCAGCAGTGGGACAGTATAAGCTAAATAATTTAAAAAAAATTGAATGCAATCGTGTTGGTTTTTCGAGAATAAATGTTTGAATAACATTTATTAATTTGTAATTGAAAATCATCGACGAAAATGGTTTTCATTATATTTTTGTTAAATTATCAAATATAACAGTGATAAAAAAAACAAATAATCAATTTGAAAGTGGCACTACAAATTGGTATCCACAGGTACGTATCGGATCCTTTTGTTTACGTTTGACATCATGAGCCTACTATTAAGCATGAGTGTCGAAATTCATTGATCAAAAAATGCTTATTCAGAACTTAATTTGAATAAATGATTTTCAAATTAAGCTCTGAATAAGCATTTTTTGAACGTCATAAATTACGTAAAACGCTCGCCCGGATTTAAGTTCCAGTGAATGTGTAAAGTAGTTTATAAGTAAGCAGTGGTGGTCCAGTGGTAACAGCAGCAACTCACGATATGTACATAGGTCGTAGGTTCGAACCCTGACAGGCGCTTTACATTGTGTAAATTATTTCATAACCATTAGGGTCGGTTCACATCTGAGGGAAGATGCGTCGCGTATCATCGGTCGCGTAACGCCAGAACAGACAATTATATGAGAAAACATTCAACCTTTCACACTTAACCGATGATGCGTTAGTGCGTCGAGCGTACAGCGTCTGTTCCGTTTCCGTCAACGCATTGTCGGCCGACGTAAAGAGCGGCACCGTCGCGCCACGCGTATATTGACTGATGCATTCAGACTAGGCGTAACATCAGCGGAGATCGTTCGTGTACTGACCGCTCGAAGTTTTCTTGCATTGAAAATGTTTGATACAGAACGATTTATCACGGAAACGCAAAATTACGCCCGACGCATCTTCCGTCAGATATGAAAACACACTATTTGACCGAATAGACGCGACCGATGATACGCTCGACGCATCTTCCGTCAGATGTGAACCGACCCATACTCTGAAAACGGTGAAAGAAAACATGGTGAGCAAACAGGCATGTCTTACAATTAGAACCAAATATTCAAAGATCAGACTTAGTATATTATCACACGGAAATAAGTGCGGGGGGCCCGAATTAAAAATTAACGACAGCACGATTTGACAGTTGGTCTTTCTACCGAATCCCAATGTCATAATGATCGTCCGAAAAACTTCGTTGAGATTTACGGGATTTACTTCTAAGTATCGAACTATTTTTTGACGGGCCCGTATCTTTGTTGAATGACTTAGAAACTAAGCCCCCTGATACTTTACGAACAAAATACATGCATCGATATATCAGAATTGTTTTAAAGAAACATACCTGTTTAATTTTCAGAGACTGAAGCGAAGCTTGCATCGACTACCATTGAGCACAAAGGCGTTGATCCCGAAGACAAGTTTAAGGATGCAAAAGATAAATTGGTATTTTATGTTCACACTAGCCAAGCTTCTTACTTTGTAACTATTGTCAGTATCAGAAGTCAATTAACACTTAATTTTTTTTAAACAAAGTGAATAAGTGGGATACCTACTTCGTCTCTGAGATATAAAACGCGCTAGCGTTAAGCTTTGCTTAAGCAACTAAGTAACTGATTCTTGATCTTCTGTCTTGGCATAAGTCCATAGTTATTTCTTTTCTTTTCGGGAATAATATAGGCATGTCTTGCGTCCTCTATAATGTGACTACTCCGCAGGTTCGTCACATACTACAGCTTGTAGCGGATAACACAGGCTTTTTAGTTGAAGATCGTTTACTCAAACTGATTGAAAAGTACCAATTGAGTTCCAGAAATTTGTGTACGCTAGATGCAATTTTTATGGTAAGGAATTCTTAACTTTGTTATGTACAGCGCGTTTCCTGTACGGTTTGCTCATCATTGACTTACCAACGAAGGTAATTGCACCTTAAATGCGTAAAACACTATACATTGGAATCATTATCATCATTTCATTTTGAAGCTAACCATTTTAGTGACAAGACATTGCTTCATTTCTTTGAAAAATTTGTCTGCTCATAATATTTCACTATTTTTAGGCGTTAGAAATTCAAGCGGAAGAAGATATAGATCTTTTGTGTGGCACATTTTTGAACTATGCGTTTTGCCCTATTTGCGTGGGTTTGGAAGTAGCGTCGGAAAAACCAGATACCGGCGGCCAGGACCTAGCTTCACCGGATGCAGTGTCAAAGGCAGACTCCCAAGGCGGTATTTTTAGACGGGGTGGGTAAATCATGTAGTTTTTATGGCTACAATCTCCTATATATTCAGTATGCGACGGCAGGCGTCAGCATAAACGTCTTTTGAGTATTTGTATTTGCGCTCATGCACATTTCACATTTTACAACACATTTAGTATCGGTTAACAATTGCACGCACGGTCAGGACACTACTCCTGTGTCGTGGAATTCGTGTTTCGTTCACGAGGCGCGCAAAAAAATGTGCTTATTTTACTTAAATATTTACATTGTGCTAATTAGTGGCAAAATTTAAAACAGTTTTTCAGAAAAGATCCAAAGAAAAAGTTGATACGTAAACCTTTCAATATTCAGGCGGTGCACAGGTATGGCCAAGTGCAAAATAAATATCATAATAATGGGAAGAACCAGTGGCTCTCGGCTTCATCTAGCGTCTTTTTACAACCGTCATTCTTATGTCAATAGGTGGCCCTGGAGGAGATGGAAGGATGTCCATAGCCAGAGCTCGTACAACAAGCATCGCTGCCAGAAGTATATCGGCTAGCACGTCGCGCACATTGCACATTGGATTCAGGTTTGCACCACATTTAATTTCAGATCGATGTGCAAAATATTCGCATGATTAAGCTGTAAGGCGTCCACTGCTGGACTTAGGCCTCCCCCAATTAATTGATTCGTAATAATTCATTTTTACGTTCAGTTTTACTTACGTTTAGTTGTTAAGCAAATAATTTTTAGTATTCCGTACCCAAAGGGTAAAACAGGACCCTATTACTGAGACTCCGCTGTCCGTCCCTCCGTCACCATACTGTATCTTATGAACCGTGATAGTTGAGACTGTTGAAATTTTCACAGATTATGTATTTCTGTTGCCGCTATAACAACAAATACTAAAAAGCAGAATACAATAAATATTTAATGGGGCTCCCATATAACAAACGTGTTTTTTACCGTTTTTATAGATAATGGTACGGAACCCTTCGTGCGCGAGTCCGACTCGCACTTGGCCGGTTTTTTCGAACATATCATCATTTCAGCCGAAACACGTCCATTTTGTTTTTTTTTTAGTGTTTCATTGAAGAATAATTTAGGACATATTTAGGCCAATGATAATGCTTTTTTATTTATACTGCCATTTTATTGTGCCTTACAGGAGTTTAACTGAATTAACACCGCTGGAACAACTTATGATGACGGAGGCGGATGAAATATTGCAGAAATGTGGAGATGTCCAATGTAAGATAAGATAATGTTTATTCATCTAAAAACTGAGCGTACATTTCCTTATGATCTAAGTCAAGTAATAGCTAGGTTAACATGAATCACAAGACTAAGACGCATAAGGAGCATTATGCTTATTAACTCCACACTAGGTTGAGTTTGTCTCGTGGAGTGCAAGAATGGTATTTTATTTTTTATTTTATTTTATTTCATATGGGAAAACAAACAGTAGTATACTAAAGATAAGCAGAAAAAAACTTAACATACAAATTAACAAATATACTACCCACTACATTTTCCACAGATTACAATTTTGAAAACATTAACTGTAATCGGGGCAAAATCAAGTAAACACTAGATAGGCCTAGGGCAGTAAGTCCGCCTTCATACCTATTTTTGTCTGCGAAAACTTTGTATTACATAAATAAAAACACCGTATTACCGTATCATTAATGGTATTGTTATTGCAGCCCCAACATTTATGTGTCCACCCATCCAGCGGCTTTTCAGCAATAACAGCGCGGGTGGTTTCAGGAATGAGTCCTATATTTGTTCCCTTGGTCCACGTGGTCCTTGGACCAGAAAGGAGATCATTCACTATCCATAAAATGGGCTAAATGTGAAAGTACTGGAAAACCAAAAAAAAGTTATATTCCAAAAAAATATTTTGTCTCATCTTTTTTACCATGGGTCCCAACGAATACGTTTATTCTCTGTCAAGTAACGCAAGTTTTAAATATCACTTTCACATATTTATTTGAGACGGGATTTAATTAATTTAATTGGTTTTATTCAAGCATCCTATTGTTTGCAACCTTTTGTAATCCACCAATTTTATAGCATCGTCTTTCCTTTGGAATTGAATGAGAACTCTGTATGCGCTTTTATCCTAAGAATATCCTAAATGTTTTCCGAATGTAATAATTTGGACATGGCTATTGGTTGAGGCAAATTCTCCACTGAGGTAACACATACTTCATGAATCGCTATTATTACAGATGTAGGTAATAGCACCTCCCTTATCTTTCTCTTTGTCATTATGGTCCGGGAGGTAGCGTTGCAAATGAAAAAGTCATAGTAAGCCGGCTGATATTGTCCTCAATGGTTGATCTTATATGACCAACTAGCTGACCCGGCAAACGTTGTTTTGCCATATAAATAATTTCCTAGGCGGGGATAACTAATTAAATGACGATTGATCAGTTTTCGACCGGAGAGGAAAAATGATTAAATTACTAAAATGGCTATTAAAAAATAAGGGTTGATCGTAGAAGGGTGAAAATTGAGGATTGTATGTATTTTTGTATGTTGTATCATAAAAAAACAGAAATTAAAAATTTTGTCTAAAAAATAAAATTTTGGGGTGGACTACATTTAGGGGGATGAAAAATAGATGTTGGCCGATTCTCATAGATACCGGATAAGCACAAAAAATTTCATCAAAATCGGTCAAGCCGTTTCGGAGGAGTATGGCAACGAAAACTGTGACACGAGAATTTTATATATTAGATTATTACATAGAAATCAATAGTTAATTATTTAAAAGAAATAGAAATACTTACTAATTATCTTCGTAATTCGCTAGAACAGAAAAAGTAGGCGTCTGCACTGATTTCCCTTGTTCCGGAGGACATTCGATTTCACGAGTCTTCTTTTTTTTCCTAAGAAAGTATTTACTTACATAGGCTGCACTAAAAGTATCGGGAATGGAATGTTTCCACTGTTCCTGTCATATTAAAATCTTTTTAATTGAAAACTCCTTGGTTTTAAAAATCGAATAACATTTATTTATTTAAAAAGCCAACAAAAATAGTTCGTTCACGGTGTGTTGCAAAAAAAATGGTGGCCACGTTTGTCTCCAAAACCGGCCATGTTGCGACTATTCCTCTTGAGGGGCAAATAACGGTTAATGCAGAATGGTATGCTAGCATTTGTTTGCCACAGGTCGTTTCTGAACTCCGTAAAGAGAACCGCAACCGCCGCATCATCCTCCATCACGACAATGCGAGTTCTCACACCGCGCACAGAACAAAAGAGTTTTTAGAGCAAGAAAACATAGAATTATTAGACCATCCGCCGTACAGCCCAGACCTAAGCTAATGATTTCTATATTTTCCCTAAAATAAAGAATAAATTGCGTGGTCAGAGATTTTCATCACCTGAAGAAGCTGTGGACGCCTACAAAACGGCCATTTTGGAGACCCCAACTTCCGAATGGAATGGTTGCTTCAATGATTGGTTCCATCGTATGGAAAAATGTGTCAAATTTCGCGGAGAATACTTCGAAAAGCAATGAATACATTTTTAAATAGTAATGTTTTGTCACTTCCTTGATTCCCGAAATTTTCAGTGCCGCCCTCGTATTAGTCATTGTTCGGATAAAATACGTTTAACAATTTAATAACAATGTATAGATACCTATTTGAATGAAAAAATATAAGCTAAAATACAAAACACAACTGTTATACAACTTAATATTTTTATAAAATACTAGCTTTTGCCAGCGGCTTCGCCCGCGTGGTGGTCGGAAATTATCCCGCGGGAACGTACTACCGGGATAAAAAGTAGCCTATGTCCTTTCTCAGGCTCTAAACTATCTGTGCACCAAATTTCATTTAAATCGGTTCAGTAGTTTTAGCAGGAAAGCGAGACAGACAGACAGACAGACAGACAGACAGACAGACAGACAGACAGACAGACAGACAGACCGACAGACAGACAGAGTTACTTTCGCATTTATAATATTATATTAAAATATTAAATATTAATTAATTAAAAATATTAAAATATTAAATATTAATTAAGTCATTATATTAATATATTAATATTATATTATATTATTAAATTATTAATTATTATTATATTATTATTTTATTTATTATTTATTTTCTTACATATTAAGTATATTTTTAAATATTTTTACAAAAATTTTACAAAAAACATTTAAAAATATAAAAAATAGTGGCCCAACGGCATCGGGAGCAGGGTCCAAGCTGCCGGTGGTCAGGGCTCTAGAGAGAGGAACCTCCTGACAATACGTGCCGTGTCTAAGAGTACTGCTTTCTGAATCAAGCCCTTGACCCAGCCGTGCAATGAGAGCCTCCTGAGGTGTTGGTCGAGGCTCTTCGCTATTAGCCCATTTACTGTAACAATTATCGGTACAATGATTGCAGAATCCACGTCCCACATGTCGACAACCTCGTGTGCTAAGTCAAGATACTTGATTTTTTTATCTTGTTCAACTTTCACGAGATTCTCGTCATGAGGAACAGCGATATCAACAATCATTGCACGACGCTCTCGTCGACCTATCACCACAATATCAGGCTTATTGGCTACAATAGTCCTGTCTGTGATGATAGATCGATCCCAGTACAATGTGGCGTGACCATTCTCGAGAACTGGGTCGGGCACATACCTGTAGTATGGTACTTCAGATTCCACAAGGTTGTATTGCAAAGCAAGTTGTTGGTGGATGATCCTAGCTACTTGATTGTGTCTGTGCAAGTACTCGCCGTTAGCAAGACGAGAACAACCGGAAACAATATGTCGGATGGATTCACTGGGACGGTGGCATGCCCGACAGATGTCAACCGTACCGTCCTTAACAATGTATTTCCGATAATTATTCGTCATGATAACTTCATCCATAATCGCACAGATAAAACCTTCGGTTTCCCCAAAGAGGTCACCGAAACGCAGCCAGGATACGGACGCCAAAAAGTCTACATCATGCCCATGGAGGCCCCAGGCCCCAGGCCCGGAAAAAGCGACCGTGAAGCTCTTTGCTTTGCCATACTTCCTTACGATCCATAATATCTAATACTGCAGGTTTGCACCAGTTCTCGTTCGCCAAGGAGAGCGGGGTGAGGCCCTTGTCCACTGCAACCACATCTCGGTGCATCCCCACGTCAGTTTGAAGGAAATATTCCCTGAGACTGCAGATCTCGCGGTTGTGGAGGGTCTTAGCGTTTAGGAAACCTCGACCCCCACACTTCCGCGGGATGTACAGTCTCATCACTGATGACCGTGGGTGATGCATCCGATCTGCCGTCAGCAATGTACGGACCTTCCTATCCAGAGCGTCAAGTTCCGTTTGAGTCCATTTGAGTATGCCGAAAGAATACATCAAAACCGGCATGGCCCAACCGTTGAAGGCACGCACCTTGTTGCCGCCTGATAAAAGACTATTAAATACTTTTTTCAAGCGGCCAAAGAAGCGTTCCCTCAGCGATTGTTTCATGTCGGTAGCATTGATGCCTAATGCTTCCGACATACCCAAATATTTGTAGGTTTCGGTTGAGGAGAGGGATCTAAGGTGTATAGAATCCGTAAGTTCAGTCCCCACGGATTCTACAATCCCCCCTCGCTTTACATGCATGACTGCACATTTGGCCACACCAAATTCCATCCTGATGGCACTACTGAACGTTTCTGTTACCTTCAGTAGCTCCATCAGTCGCAAATTGTTGGGGGCAAAGAGTTTCAGATCATCCATGTAAAGGAGGTGTGATATCACTTGACCACCTCTTCTCAATCGATAGCCTAGACCTGAATCCTCCAGAAGAGTGCTTAGAGGATTCAAGGCTAAGCAAAACCACAGCGGACTCAAACTGTCGCCCTGAAATATTCCTCGCTCAATCCTGATCGGTTCATTGATCTGCTGGATTTGTGGACATCCTGGATAGAGAAGGACCGTCCTTCACTGCCTCATACACGACATCAAAAAGGTGCGTAGAGTTGCATCTATTTTGTACAACTCTAGCACCCTCATGAGCCAAGTATGTGGCACGGAGTCATAGGCCTTCTTATAATCTATCCAACATGTCGACAAATCCTTTCGGGATCTACGAACCTGTTGGCTTATGGTCATGTCTATAAGGAGCAGCTCCTTAGTACCACGGGACCCATTCTTACATCCATTCTGAGACACCGACATAATTGCGTTACTTTGAATATGGTGTGAAATTTTTGCTCTAAGAATGGATGTAAGAACTTTATAGACCGTCGGTAAACAAGTTATGGGTCTATAATTTTTAGGTTCCGTAGTACTATCCGATTTATGAAGAAGGTGGGTAACTCCTGTTGTAAAGAACAGTGGTAGCGACCCAGTCTCTAAAGATGACTGGAATTGTGAGGCTAAGCAGGCATGTGACCTTTGTAGCCATTTGATCCAAAAATTGTGCAGTCCGTCCGGTCCTGGGGATTTCCAGTTAGGCAACGGACGGACTGCACGGGCCACATCCAGAGGACTGATGCTAATAGCCTCCATGTTTGGTATTGACTCACATGCCCGCTCAACAGCACGCATCCAGGGTCCTTCAGTGTGACTGACGGGCACCGACCAAATGTTTCGCCAAAAAGCACTCATTTCGTTATTATTTGGTAGACACGCGTCAGTCACACTTTGAGTTGGGTTGAGTCGCTCCCAGGCTCTGTACACCCACCTTTCATCGCTCTGGAACATGCGGTTCTGAGTGAACCGGTCCATTCTTCGCCTATACCGACGGATACGGTTTGCCCATGCATAAACTTTCTGCTTCAGGAAGTCGATGCGCTCTGTGACACGGGGTAAAT
This sequence comes from Aporophyla lueneburgensis, assembly GCA_932294355.1. Taxonomy (NCBI): domain Eukaryota; kingdom Metazoa; phylum Arthropoda; class Insecta; order Lepidoptera; family Noctuidae; genus Aporophyla; species Aporophyla lueneburgensis. The sequence continues at coordinate 16,788,886 of OW028754.1, forward strand.
ATTCTCGGGGACTAATACTAGTTCCCGAAAACGCCCGCTTCACAAAGCGCATCACCCTTGGGCGTGTATTGCCCTCCCTGAAGCAGATGAGCTTCGCGATGAGCACCCTGGTCTCATTAATACGACGCTCAATCCTGCATTGCCAGGCTGGTGCGACAGGTTTTGGTCGTATAGCTCGATCAGTGTTTGGGAATTTGACTCGAGCTATACGACAAGCCGCAACAGCCGTGCAATACAAGATTGAGTGTGTATCGCAAAGGTCTGCACTGCTGTCAATAAAATTTGGCAGCAGCGCATCCAGGGCGCACACCAGTGCTTTGTTTTTTTTATTCATGGGCAAACGTGGTAGCCGTGGTCTAAGGTCAGGTGATATGAACCGGTACTCACGGATCGCATCCTCCAGAATGCTCCTTATGTCCACATTGCACAGGTTATCTGCAGATATAGCCCTGACTTCCTCCTCCTCATCATGTTGGTTTGCCTGCAGAACATCGGCAGGCGTATTCATGACATTCTGGGATGGGGGAGGATTACTAGCAGAACTATTCTGCATTTCCGAGCGCAGTCGATCAAGTGTAGCGTCATCCAGTCTATGATTGTGTTGAATGACGCGCACCTGATCCGATAATCGTTGGGCCGAGACGTTGACGGCTGGTTCAAGCACCTGAAACAGAGAGAGCATCCGTACTCGGTACGCTGTCAGGTTAATTCCTCCCTCCGTAGCCCCATAATATGCGCGCATCACATTTTCATTTATGGACTGAGTCCATCGCATGCGCGACACATTTCCACCGGCAGCGGGGACCCTACTCGAGGCCTGTTGGCTTCGAGGTCCCAAGCTCGCTGGTGGCCGTCCTCTTCCTCGCCGTCGTAGTGGTGTTGGTGACGACGGTGGGGAGAAAAACTCGTCGCTCGAGCTCGACGCAACTGCAGCGGCCGGTGACACGACGCTCACGGTTGCGGCGCGTCCCAGCGGCTGCGAGGCGGAGCTGAGCGACAAGTCCGGAGATGGTGGGTGTGCCTGTCGTCTTGTCCTGGCTCTGGTCTGCATAATTTACTTGCTCATATTACATATGTAGGTATATTAGTATTTTATTGTTCTGTATGGGTTTCATTTTTTTTATTGGTATTTTGGAGTTTTTCATTTTAACTTATTGATTAGTATTATTGTGTGGTTTTTTTTACTGAATCTATTAAATCTATACTGTAATTTTATATATAATCAATGTAAAAATGTAGAGCGTAAATTTTCCGTTTTGACTTTGACAGATGCCATAGACTATTATATATACATTTTATTATTATTATATTATTATTATATATTATTATATTATATAATTATATATATTATATTATATATATATAAATAGGGTTGGCTTTAGTTTGGTTTGGCAGGCGGAGGGAGCTAAAAGTGGTTAAATCTGGTAGAGGGTGGGGCCCCGATTATAACGCTACCACTCTTATTACAAGGTAATGGATATTTTTCCAGAAATTCACAAAAATTGTTTCTAACCTTAAATCAGATAAAAAGCGTAATGTAAACGTTATTAGGTGAAACGGAACGATAAAATGGGCGATCGACAACCGAATGTGTTCTAATATATCGTCTGTGGTGTACAAATCAGTGAAAAGGAACGCAAAAAAAAAGTCTCTGGTTTTTGCGTCGTGACTCATGTGTCATTTGTGACGTTTGTTTTTATTCCGTTTCTCGTTGATATTTATTGTGGTTTCATTTTTATAACAACCTAGAAAGTTATAGAGTCTACTACAATGTCACTCCTCTTAGTATGCAAGAGCGAGCGAAGCGAGCTCGGGACTTAGGGCACCCCGACTCGGACAGGTTAGGTTAGAAGGGGATGGCGGGGTCTGAAAGACCCCGCCATCACCTTCGTGGTTATTTTTTTTAAACCACCCAGAAGTAGGAGCCCCGCGAAGCGGGGCTCCGTCGACGACGCCTTTATTAGTATTGATTTGAAGCAAATTTAGAACCGCACGTGATTTTCCTTGACCGCAGTAGGTGATTTTAGTGTTTTGAGGTTAGATTACAAATATCAGTTTTTAAGCGATACCTTTTCACGGGATTGGTACCAGAGGAGAGTGGACACCTCCCCCCCCCCTCCCCCCTCCCCATCACCACCCCCTCCGCCTGCCAAACGATACTAAAGGGACCCCCAATGCAATGCAATGTGTTATCTAGTGATAATGTGCCAGGAGCCATTAATTTGTACCGAGAGATGTTTCCCAATCGCCGATATAATCTTACGCTAGGTGTCAACCAATGATTGCGAACATTCGGTCAATTCACCGTACCGACGCATGCCCAAGGACGAGGAAGGCAGCCATTCCCAGTGCACCTACAAGAAGCCATTTTTGAATACTTCGAGCATCACCCACAAGAAAGTACTCGAAATGCTGCAAGACGGTTCGGTGTATCGCATTGGACGGTGTGGAATCTGCTGCATGGAGAAGGAATGCACCCTTACCATTTTAGACACGTTCAAGAACTTGGGGTTAACGACCACGAACCACGGGTCAATTTTTGCCGCTGGTTTTTGTCTAATCTAGACAACATTTTATTTACCTACTGATGAAGCCACATTTACACGAATGGGGACATTTTATGTGCATAATGAACATTGGTGGAGTAATGAAAATCCCTATGTTACGCGACAGGATGCTTATCAACACCGGTTTAGTGTAAGTGTGGGCAGGTATTTTAAATAATTGTTTAATTAATAGGCCCGTACTTTATTGATGGAAGACTTGATAGTGTATCAAACCTAACATTTTAAATAGTGTGGTGGATGAAATGTTGGAAGATGTGTCTCTTAGTGTTTATCAAGACCTCTTTTACCAACATGACGGAGCGCCCGCGCACTATCAGGTGCGCGTACCGCGTCCGTGAGTTTTTAAATAATAATTTTGGTGACAAGTGGATTGGTCGCGGTGGTACCTAGATATTTTTGCCTGTCCTAAGCCAAGTAAACCTGTATAATCCATTTTCCATAAATCCGTCATACTGAGCTGAAAAAAAATCGTCAGCTGCATAGTAGAGGGGGGATTATGCGTCAGCCGCTCGCTTGAACTTGTAAAAGAAACACGTAAAATAAAGTTATAGTACGCCGGATGAAATTTAAGTAAGTGATTGTTAAAATTATGAGAAGTACGAAAACAACAATCAGCGGCGTGGGTGGCGGTGGAAAGACCGTCAGCTGACGCAGTAAAAGTTAAAAATATTGGAGCATTGCTACTACGCTGTCTCCTTTTAAACACATATTTCGAGATAGATTCTGGAGCTGTCTAAGCCCATAACACGACCTTCGGGTTACCGAAGCTTCTCCCCCTAAAATTTCAAAGGAACATCTGCGTGTCTCTGTCGCAACACACACACACACAATCACAATCAGTTTGAAAATCACCATGTACATTGGTTCCGGAAATTCCCAAAGATTCGTAAATATTACGAAATTACACCAAAAATTGGGAAACAATTTGTGTTCTGCGTTGCCAGGGTTTCATGCTCTCACAGGCTGCGATTTTAATCCTGCATTTTACAGGAAAGGGGAAAATAAGCCTTTACAATTGTTGCGAAAATCTCAGGCATACATGCAAACATTGGGTAATATTGCAAATATCCCGAATTGTACAATAGACGACGTCTTCGCAACACTTGAAGAATTTGTTTGTCGTCTGTACGGATTCAAAGGGATAAACGATGTCAACGCTACACGAGTCGACACGTTTATTAAAAACTACGAAAGTAATGATAAGAACGATATGCTGAAGTGGAAAAATCGTATCGATGGAGCTATCTTTCCAGCATGTAAATCAGAGCTACGCCAGCATTTACTGCGAACTTCGTACATCGCGCACCTTTGGAGACATGTTCACCTTCAAGAGCCTTCTCAATTATGTCCCACTGACTGGGGATAGGAAGAAAAAGAAGACAAATATGTTTTCAAATGGTTCGAGGGTCCACAATATCAATGTCGGCAGTATAACGGATAGCAGCGAAAATATTGCTGGTATGGAATTTTTGTTGGTGACACATTCTTTGAGTGTGTATATTCTGGTATCAGGAATTTAATGATTAACATGTTAATTGACAGATAATGAAGAAGAGGATCGAGATCAGGAGCACGAAAAAGCTGAAGAGAACAATCTAACAGACGAAAACTGATGACGATTCATCTAGGGATGATGACGATAGCGAAACTATGGACTACGAATAATTCCATATCTATTTATATCTTTCTATCTCTTTTTAGGGTTCCGTTGCCAAATGGCAAAAAACGGAACCCTTATAGATTCGTCATGTCTGTCTGTCTGTCTGTCTGTCTGTCTGTCTGTCTGTCTGTCTGTCCGTCCGTATGTCACAGCCATTTTATTCCGAAACTATAAGAGCTATGCTGTTGAAACTTGGTAAGTAGGTGTATTCTGTGAACCGCATTAAGATTTTCACACTAAAATAGAAAAAAAACAATAAATTTTGGGGTTCCCCATACATAGAACTGAAACTCAAAAATGCTTTTTTTCATCAAACCCATACGTGTGGGGTATCTATGAATAGGTCTTCAAAAATGGTAATGAGGTTTCTATTATCATTTTTTTCTAAACTGAATAGTTTGCGCGAGAGACACTTCCAAAGTGGTAAAATGTGTGTCCCCCCCCCCCCGTAACTTCTAAAATAAGAGAATGACAAAACTAAAAAAAATATATGATGTACATTACCATGTAAACTACTAACGAAAATTGGTTTGAACGAGATCGAGTGAGTAGTTTTTTTTTAAAACGTCATAAATCGTAAACCGCAATTTACCTTACATTCAATCAACTGAAATATAAAAATTAAAAAATATTTATATTTTTAAACCGAAAATACCTACAGGTTTGTACGGAACCCTCGGTGCGCGAGTCCGACTCGCACTTGGCCGGTTTTTTTAGGGTTCCGTTGCCAAATGGCAAAAAACGGAACCCTTATAGTTTTAATTCTCTTTATATTAGTTGATAAAATTTCCGTTTTACTCCTCATATTATTTTATATTATGCATTTTTTCATCTATGTAAAAAAAAAAAACAAAATATTTCCCTACGATATTATTTTACACATGCTTTAACTTCTCGAGATTATCATTAAATTTTCACTATACCGGTTGAAATTTGACAAGACTGTAGTTTAATAAACGTTTGCAAAAACAATCAGTCAGCTGGGTGCAGACAGGGGAGTTCTGTTAGCTGGACCCTGAATGAAATTGTGCATTACTCAAATAATCTATATCCTTCCTTAGTGCGTCAGCTGACGGTTTTTCCACCGCTACCCACGCAGCTGATTGTTGTTTTCGTATTTTTGATACTGTAACTTTATTTTACGTGTTTCTTTTACAAGTTCATACGAGCGGCTGACGCATAATCCCCCCTCCACCATGCAGCTGACGATTTTTTTTTAGCTCAGTATGATTTAAAATATTTATGAAAGAAATTTCAGCCGGCGTACTATGACTTAAATGTTTTTTTGTTTTCACCACTTCTGTAACCTTTCAATCCCACACCCACCGCGGGTGCGTCAGCTGACGCTAGGTTTACTTCGACATCTTGTGAATAACATGGCAACCGATCGGCGTAAAAACACTACCTAAAATGCAACGCTACCTCCCGGACCATTATTTACGTCCGCTGAATTACTTCTTATTAAACGTTTGGGTTTTCTTCTGACGACAGTAATTAAACCATCATCATTATGGTCGTTTTCTCGTTCTTTTTTCTTATTATATATTATCTCTGCTATTCATGTTTCACCTTCTTTACCCCCTATCCAATCTCCTGATTTACCTCTTCCATATTGCCCATCATCATTTAATTGTTGTTTACATTTACGTCAAATCTGATATTCGTTAAAAAAGTATAACTCGATACGAAAGATACAAAAACGCGTACGCACAGCCCAACGTCTCGCGCCGAGTCCAGAATATCTTCTTGTTTCATACTTTTTAGCGCGTAATATTTGCGTAGTAGGTACTACAACTATTCATTACCAATAGGTCTATTGACCTATATATAAAAAATACAAATGTCAATAGACCTATTGGTAATAATTTTATGTACTCGTGTAGTGGGTAAGACCCGTATTAATTTGTTTCAGCGTCTGTTATGGTGACTGCGGGCACGACGGAGGGCTCCGTGACAAGTCGTAGGCCAGGCGCGCGGGCCGTCACCGTAGCACCAACTGGAAATGGCGAAGAACCTGAACATAACAATCCTTTCCTCTGTCCACGTTAGTTATAAATCTCACGGTATAATTATGAACATCGTTAGTTTATGCCAAATCTATCTCGCGAGCGACGGGTCGCACCTTGCGATAAATAGCATAGTAACTGCGACAAAATTAGAACCCGGCCGGCAACATAGGCCGGTGCCTCGTCACCGCTCTTTTGGCTCGCGCGAAGTTGGTCATAGTTCTAATCTTTTTTTTTGTTCCGGTGTGGAAAATCCTCAGACGTAACCGATGTTCCACAGGAGACGGCCCACATCGCAGACCTGTGGAACACCGCATGACATATCGCGGTGGCCCCCACCGTTGCGTCCCCTGTTAATGACATACCTTTTTGCCAAATAACTCCCAAAGATGAGACGCTAAGGGGTGCTAAGCGGATGCGGAGCTAAGGGTAACGGAGTGTCTCCCAAACACAATTCCAGGGCAAGATATTAGCAACGCAAAGCGCGTGGGAGATGTCCAAGGATACCGCAGGCATCACCCCGCCCTAAGAAAGAAAGAATACCGATTTGACAATGTTCGTAAAACACAAAATTAAATAACATGAAAAAAATATATATAAAAACAACATGTGTGTGCGGCCACGGCTTCGCCAAAAAGGTTCATTTTAATAATCACCGGTTCCTCCGCCAAGACTCGCACTTGCACTTTTGTATTGATAGATAGTGATTTTGGGCCGATAAGCCCTGCTCAAGGCAAGCTGAGTAGAGTCCTCTTAGCTGGGGCTCGAGCTCTTTCAGAACGAAGACAAGTGCGTGGCTGGCAACTCCATCGGCCCCACAGCTACAGTTTTGGCCCAGCGTCATGTAACGGCCGCCATCATCTCCGCCTGTGTCACCTCATCAATGCTCTATCACATTATTTTTTTATAATTGTACTATTGTTTACAGTGGGTCACGTTTTGGAAATGGAGCCAATGCAAGTTTTGACAGCATTGAGCGATTTCATATCAATTTTCGTGCCACCCGAGAAGAAGAAACTTAACAATATACTGTTAGTATACTGAAAGTTTGGTGCTTAGCTCTCGTAATGTTTGCTTCTCAAAGCTGGTCCAATTAACTTTTTAATCGATCAGGCATGCTGGCTCATAGATGATAAAATGGAATGGCCCGAATGCAAGCCTCAATGAAGTTCTCTATTCAGATTGTTACTTACGTTAATCATAAATTACAGAGACAGCTTAAAACCACCGAATTTTGAAACACCATCTCGCAGACTTAATCAGGAAGAAATAGATAGCTATTGGTTACAGTGGAAGAATGTGTTTCCACCAGAGAAAGATAAGTTTTGGGATGGACTGCTGACTGGATTGAACAATTATTTGTCTATATTACAAGGTTGGTTATACGAAATAGAATATGGTCACAACTTACAAAAATATTTGCTTCATTGGTGTCGAACTCTGTCACTGCGGAGAAAAGTTTTCATCCAGTCCCACGATTATCGTTTAAATCATCAATTTAGTTGGTTGTAGCCGCTAGATTCATATGGCCATTTGCCCAATTTGCTACAGATCATTGGAACCATAGAACAAATAAATTTTAATGTAGTCATTATATATGTATGCAAACTAGTCTCAACAGCATCCTAAGCGCTTTGTGCTGTAGGTGGGATAGTCCAATGTGGTGTCACTACTCCGTGGATCATGTGAAGTTCGGTTCTAGCATTTTTTCTATACCCACCTAGCTTTGGTTTTGTTTCTCTTCTTTAATATCTCTTTAGTCTGAAATCAAATGGTATTACAATTTTCAGAACGCGAACGTATTCACGACGAGGTGGTAGAGTTGCGCCGGCGCAACGTGGCGCTACGTCAGTTGGTGCGCGGCGCTCTGCCCGAGCTGCCCACACCGACGCCCAAGTTCCCGCGTGGCTACCGGAAGGCATTCGTTGCACCCAGTCCTGATATTGCACCCCCGGCATATGCCCGCCTACCACCTATTTAAACTTTAGGACTTCACAAGTTTTTTTTTGTAGTCTTATCGTTCCTGCATATTACACAGGTCGACGTATTTTATTCCAGGAAACGTGAGATATTTAATTTTATTTATTGAAAAATGTTTATAAAAGACAAATCACGCTTCACCGTGAAATATCATTCCTACTATGCAGACATGTGACGTTTGAGCAAAGGTTTTGCGAATTAACGTTTTGCAATAAACGCTTGCATGAGTTAGCCCGCCCAATCTATGAATATGCGCAATTTGGCTTGTCATGTCGCACTAAACTAAACCTAAATTCAAGGCCAGTGGTGCCGATTCCCTTATTCCCAAATTAAACTAAGTTCAGTGCATCTTTTTCTTTCTATTTCATTAAGGAAAGGACAGAAGATAAATTTTAGTTTAGTCCTGTCAAATTAATCAGCGCTTGACGTAAATTGACGTAATTTTAGTAGGCAAGTTTTTAATCACGTCTAAACTTGTATGGAGTAGTGACAGGCGCTGATTAATTTGACAGGACTAAACTAAAATTTTTCTTTTGTCCTCTTCTTAATGAAATACAAAGAAAAGGATGCACTGAACTTAAATTTAGTTTAGTTTGTGAACAAGGGAATCGGTACCAGTGCCTATCCTATTCAGTGGCGGATTTATACATTTTCCTAGTAGGCTGTTACATTTTTGTCGCTCTTAACTCTTACGTATATTATTATATTTTTACAAACTAAGATTTTACTTCAATTTGCGTAAGAAATTGTTTCGTGTATATTCAGAGCTAATCAAAGATATTTACTAAACAATTGAACATATTTTGGACTTATTTGAGGTTTGATTAAAAAGTTAATAGGGTAACTTAGCCGGTTTTCGGCCATTTAAGCGAACGTATGACTTTGTGACGATTTTTCTCCATGACATTAAAGTCGCAGACTAGTTTCTTAGATATTTTTGAACTCGAAATATACGAAATATAATGTACTTTTGATATTTGTAGACCTTTTACTTGTCAACGTCACATTAAAATTACTAAAAATTAAAATGTCTGAAAATAGCGATTTCGCCTGTTTTCGGCCACCTGTTTCAGTTTCCGGCCATTATTTTGCTAGTTTTCGGCCACTAATCTGCTATTTGAAAAATGATCTCTATTTGCTAACTAGTAGGTTATATAATGGATTAAAAGCAAAAAAATACGTATGAATCAACGATTTTAATTAAAATCTTTAAAATATTAAACATAATGAAACATTTTAAACATAATAATAGGAACATTGGTGACAAAGAAAAAAGCATAATATGGCATAACAAAAATAATTGGGATTACGGAAAAATATCTAACTCGTGATCAACATCCTCTTCTTCAATAATAACTCTAATTTCGTTTTCCTTATTTATTTCTTTATTATTTTCGAAATCAGTCTTTATAATATATTTATCAGTCTCATTTATAACTTTATCAGTCTTTTTAGTATTGATTTCTACATCCTGGTCAATATTTTTAATATTATTGTTCGTTGTTTGTTCCTTGTTAATCACGTTTTCAGCTTTGGTCTGTTTAATCTTAGGATTATTAAGTGAATATTTGTTCTTATTAACTATTTTCTGTTTTTTTGGTTTCGTTTCACATTTTTTTTTTGTTCTCTTTCAACTTTTCTTTTATTTTTTTCATCTATCTTATTTTGTTTTTCTTTTTCCTTGAAGTCGTGAAAATCTCTCCAAGCTGCTGAAGATATGGCACTAGGAAATGTATTAATGTTTCTCTTTGTAGTTAGGATTCCAGTTGAACTAATGGGAAATCTTAAATGATTTTTAAATGGATCATTTTGCTTATTATTTTGCAGCAAACACGAAGTATTTACTAATATATCATTAACAGGATTCACGTTATTACTATTATGATCGATCGCATTTTTTGGAGACGACGGCGACTTGCGAGTGTGCACTTCAGCTACTGTAATTATCTTTGATGTAAATGCTACACAGTCACTTTGTAGAGGTAGCAATCCCTGTGCTAAATCATCATCTTTATCGTCTTGAGGAATCTCTTCTAAAGTAATTTGAGTTACATTTAAATCCTCTAAGTTTATGTCGGCTATTTTTAAAACAGAAATGTCACTTAGCGATACGTATGCTCCAACATCAGAAATTGAGATATCATCAAGCAAAGAATAGTCTAAATTAACACCATCACCGCTAGCAGTATTGTCATTTGCCATTCTTATCATATTATCGTGATCATCAATTTGTTCAGGTGTTTTAAATGTAGAAGAATTAACAACTTCAGTAGACTTACGTGGTGTTTTGGAGGTTGACCGGCGATTTTTACTGAAGGATGATTTCGATAACTCTATTTCACTGCAGACCATATCTGGATCAATCCCTCGCTTCAATAATTTTTCTTTAACCGAAACAACAACTTTTATTGCACTTACGAAATCTCGTTCCGTTAACCCGCCAGAAGATAGTGATCTCTTCTTCCTTCTTTCTTGAAAATCCTTTACGCATTTCGTGAAATCTACTGCATTTACATCGAAGGGGAATAGCCCACACTTTCTGAATCCATTCTTAATAGATTGTGTCATATCTAAATCCAGGGTATCCTTAAATACTTTGCAAAAATTTGTCTTCGTCACGGTTTTATTGAGGTTTTCCGATTGGGCCTGCCAATGCCAGTTTCTCAAAGTTTTTTTCCATTCTTGTTTCAAAGGTTTGAACACACTAACATCGGCTGGTTGCATAATGTGAGTAGTATTCGGAGGTAGAGCGTATAAAATAATGCCATTTTCATCACAAAAAAGACTTAAGGCCATCGACATATGTGATTTATGCCCATCAACGAAAAGGATTACTGGTTTTTTTGTATCATTCTTTACTAACCAGTCATTAAAGTCGTTAGCAATATATTCATAAAAAACATCTGAGCGCATCCAACCTGATTCAGATTTTCCTATTATCCAACCTTCTGGCATATTTTCTACAACTGCTTTTGGCGGTCTAATGTATGGAAACACCACAAGTGGAGGGCATACTATCCCAGATGCAGTCATCATTATTAAAACCGTAAGTGTTTCTTTTTCGTTGCCTCTTTTAACAACGTAAACATTTTTGTAACCTCTCGGGGCTAAGACTTTACCTGATTTTGGACATAATGAAACTCCAGTCTCATCACCGTTTAATATTCTGTCAGAATCTTTCATGATATCTGCCATTCCTCTTTCAGTCAAAAAATATTCAAGCTCTGTAAACCATTTTCTGATTGAGCTCTCTTTTACTGCTTCCCTGGCTTTATTAATACCTTCAGGTTCACGTAAGCTAATCTCCGGATGCCTTCTAAGAAAACCTTGGTACCATGTTTGTCCTGGTCGCCCTTCTGGAAACTTATCTTCTTTTCCAATATCTTTTATTAATTTTGTAACTGTTTCCAGCAAGACTTCTTTGCTTACAGGAATACCACATTTTGCTAAGTCAATAAACCAGTCCACAACTTTTTTTCTCCCTCAAGGCCTAATATAGGTTCTGGACCAACTTTTCGAGGCTGTTCTTTAGTTCTACCCGAAATTCGATCTTGGATTGTTGACCGAGGAACACCAAAAAGACGACAAGTTTCTCTAATGCTTTTTTTTTTCAATTCTTATGGCTTGAACAGCTATAGCTAATGCTTCTTCAGTATATTGAAAATGAGTTCTTTTCTTTTTAATAATTTTTTTCAGTTTCTTTTTCTCAGGAGGCATCTAAAAAATGAAATTATGATGATCAATTCCTTTATTTATTTTACACACATTTATATATTTTTTAAATGTTTTAATAAAAAATTAAAAAATAAAATAAAGACTAGTAGCGAACATAATTTATTACCTATATTCAAAATCTTGTTATTTCTATATACCTTATTTCCACATAAACAAATATCAACTTAAGCTTTGTATAAACTAAGATGATTTTAGAATGACTAGTACTATTGAAAAGTTCATAAAAATAATAAAACTGCATCAAAAATTTCACTTTATTTGAAGGTATTAAGGTTCTTTTTGCGAAATCACGTAAATTGTGAACGTGTACAATTATATCCTACAATACCTATGCACATACCATTGTAAATACTTTTTGTTATTAATTTAAAACATGTAGAGATCAAAACTACATAAGTATACAATTTAATTTTCTTAATTATATGACCGACAACTAGATTTGAAACATATGATTTTCGATCGCCCTTTCAAATACGGCCGAAAAATAAGTTTATGTTAACTAATTTTCGGCCACCTGCTTTTTGACTGGCCGAAAAATAAGATTTTTTAAACTGATTGTCGACCATCCCGTCAAACACGGCCGAAAAACAAATTTAAATTAATTAGTTTTCGGCCGTTGATCAACTTGCTTAATTTTCTAACTAGCTACTCAGATAAATTTTGGGGAAGTCCCTTTATGTCTGTATTGTTCGTGTGAGTGAAGATTTCGATTCAGATAGTTGATTTATTATCGTTAGCTTTTAATGGCCGAGAATCAGTAAGTAAATTATTAATTTTCGGACACGTCAATTAGCTTAGGCCGAAAGGTAAATATTAAAAGTCTAATTTTCGGCCGTCAAATATTCAATAATTAAAAAGTGTTATTGCCACATAATTAGCTCAAAACATGAGGCCGAAATCTGACTACACAAATGAGAAGCGGTTCTTCTTTGTGTACAAAGTACTTCTTTTTAAAGAATCCCTAATTTAATAATCAAAAGAATCAATTAAATGTAAACGGTCTTCTTCTAGTATTCGGCCGGCCGGCCGAGAAGTAAATAGTCCCCCAAATCATTATCTAGTTTCCCGGCCATCAAATTTAAATGTAAATAACATAATCTTTCGTCCATTTTAATTAAAATAACACTACTTAAACGTATCTCCCGTGCACAGAACAACAATTATATTTATAAAACCGATAAACAACTTTGTAACTTACCTTGCAAAAATTATGCGCGCACTATTTTTGTCACTAATTTCGACAACCGTGTGCACTGTAAGACTTTCGGAGGCTCACTGACGACACAGTTGGATCATTATACTTCTACAAAATTCAAAAGTTGTAGGGTTTATACCAATAAATTAAGTAAGCGTTGTTTTTTAAATGAGTAGGGTAAAGTGTCCTTATTATATTATTATAACAACGTACTGGCCGAAAACCAGATGTGGCCGGCAAACCGGCTAAACTACCCTATTTGAGGCCTCCCAGGCCTGGGGGATCGGGCGGACCGGGCGGATCGCCCCTGCTGCATCCCCTAGTTCACCAGTGTGTATGCCACTGACACAGATGTACACACGGCGACATATCAAGCTGTACGTTTCCAGTTTTAGCGGACCTCGCATTGTATAGGCTTTTCGTACAATGAGAACTCAGCTTATACTGGAAATGTATAGCTTGATTTGTGGCTGTATGTACAATTGGTAAAGGTATAATTAAATAATCTTTATTGCGCATAATAAACAAAAAAAATGATTAAATTGGCTAATGAGTGAAGAGGATCTGGGAAGTAAGTGAAATATATTTCCCAAAGTTTGATTGTACCGTATACCGTTGAATGTACAATGAAAGGGAAGAGGAGAAATATCGAATCATCGGAAACATGTATAGATCATATTGTGTAGATCAGAAAACAAAACAAGCCAAATAAAAAGAATCGGTCTCCGAACCTGTCGCTACAATCTACTCAGCCTGGGGGGCGATTCCACTAATTTGCAAAGTTACACGTTCAATTGTGTTTTCACAACGGTCAGATTTCGATCGCAGGTCGGTAATGTCCATATTTGTTAAGCACAAGGGAAACTAAACTTACGCCGTATCGCAACCGAATCGTTACGGGAACATACGAGTGGGCTTCCTGTGTTACCAACATGCCAAATAGTATGTTTTATTGTTACCACAAAGAAAAAAGTTGAATCTAAAAATGTCACTAAACACGAATAAGTGGCAATAAAGGATTTTCTAATATAAAAAGATATCTTGACCATAATAATAGTTTTGTACTGATATTTTATTGTTACAAAAATACAACATTTAGCAAAAACTCAGAAGAACGTTTCGTTCTACGTCCCTAACTAGCTAAAGCTGTGAAATTAAACCTTTCGGTTATGTTAAAGACTCGAAGGGAACTTCTATTAATCGTATTTTACCTACAAAATCATTTATTGAACCGTTTTTAACGATGTTATGATTTTTTTAGTAAATATGTACCTAATTACAGTTCGAGGTAATAAACAAATCTGTTTTGATTTAAAACAAATACTATTGACGGTGCAGGTGTTTAATCCCGTTTTTAAGTCCGCTTACTCTCGCTTAAAGTGGTTTAAAAATCATCGTGAAACGGATTGAAGTTTTTGGTGGCTTGTCAGTTTAGCTAGTGATGTTGCTATTACTAGTATTCGTCAGGCACTGATTTTCTCAATATAATTCAACTTGAATCGAGAGTAGGTACCTCCCTTTAGGGAGGTTTCTAGCAGCTTTGTTAGTTAAAAACGAGACATTAAATAATAACTTAAAAGAAAATAATCATAGCAAAATTCAAAATGTGGCATCCGATCGATATTGGGGCTACAATCGACTCTTGCTGTGGGGGGAGCATTTTCTCTTTCTCACATTCCACTGTCAATCTGATAAATAATGACGATACGATGACAAATTACACGTTATCAACTGACTAATACTTACAGAATAATGCAAAACATAATCACTCTTATTTATAACATCCCTGATTCAGTACATCACATTATTTTGACAGTTACACGATATTAGTAATATTGAATTATGAATTGATGGAGTTGAAGACTCCGTGATACTTATCTAAACAAGACTACATCAATTGACAACGTGTGAGAAAATAAATAAATAAAATGATTTCGAGCCTTTAGTAACTTGAGTAACGAGTTAAACAAAATCGAATCGCATCACTATCTGACATAGCTGAATGACAAGTGTCAACTGTCAACTGACAACACATTTAATTTAGTTCAAAGAGTTTTAATTGCTTTAGTTAATACTCTTATTCCTCTTAACATATATATATAAGCAGCTTATAATGTTCCCACTGCCGGGATACAGGCCTCCTCTCTGTGAGAGGGTAGTTAATCCGTTTCTTTCTAATTGTACGAAATTGATATTTCAGTTTTCATGTGTGTACTTGAAGGATTATAATGAAAATGGAATCTTGAAGATGGTACAGCATTTAATACAAAATAATGTGCTGTTAACTGTTCAGTAAGATTTCAACACAATGTGTGAAGATGTTGCCCGAGACTGTTCCAGATTTGAAATAACTTATGAAAGTTTCCCTTTCTTCAGTAAAACCATCTAGATGCAGTTTGAGGAAGGTGTGTATTGATGATGCAAGAAAGAATTTAAACTGTTTATTCAATATGGAAATCTGGATACAGGGATATTTACATTCCATGGCAATCTGCAAAACAAACACATACTGTACCTGTTGACTCTGCGGGGAAAGACATAATTTTGTATTTTTTTGCACACCAATGAGAAAAATAATAATATTAGTTAGCCCCTTCTAACATAAATACAATATATATTTTTCAGGAACATTAACTTAGGTACACCCAAATATCAACTTCTGACTCAAGAGTTGCTTGTGGTCGATACAGGCAGACATTCTGCTGACTGTTGGCTGTTGTGCACTTACAATGTTGAGCATGCAATATTAATATATTATGTATTTCTATCTGGTACACGTTATCAACATGAGTGGTGAAACAACCCTACTATTTTAGACGAAATACTAAGTATCTACCTACTTCTCAAGTGGTCTGACGTTAAAATTGATATAGTAATAAAAATGCTTTGTTCCATTATTTGTTTTTTGATTTCATGAACCATTCCAATACTCAATACTTTATTGCATTCTACAATGTATATGCTTATGTGGTAAACATTGGATTTAGTTACAATCGTGGGACCCTGTCGGGCTCATCAAAAGAAATATAGTACGTAGAATAGGACTTATAATCTAACTTATTCTAAAATCAAAATAAATAAAAAACATGCTTTGGGTATTTTAACTACGTTTCAGGGATTTATCACTTAAATGTTTGCTAATACTGATATAACATTTACTTATTAATAGATTTTTTTATTTGTTAGTGAATAGATGGAGTTTATTTTCATTACTAATTGATTCGGGTAAATTCTTGTATACATTTATTGACATTACCAGAGGGCTTGTTGAATGTTTTTTTAGATGGGATGTAGTTAGGTTTAGTCATGTTTTGTATCAGAATGTGTGTCTTGTTTGTATGTCTTGTCGTTTATTGTAAAATTCTTGGTGTTCATGTGCAAATTTGCATATTTCGAGTATAGTGACTGAGTTAAAATATTTAGCTTTATAAAATGGGGTTTGCAGCTATTTATCTGTTGTATGTTTACTATGATTTGGAAAAATATCTTTTAAACAGTAAACAGTGTTGGTGCATCTGTACTGTTTCCCCTCATTATTATGCCGTAACTTAGCCTTGCAAATACATAGGCGTAATATGTTACAAGGGCAGTCTGTTAATTTGTGTTTTTTTAAATTACCAAATACCTGATATTCCATTATACCTATCTACTATACTAATATTATAAAGCTGTAGAGTTGGTTTATTTGGTTGAATGCGGTAATCTCAGGGACAACTGGTCCGAATTGAACAATTCTTTTTGTATTGGGTAGCCTATTTATTGAGGAAGGCTATATAACATCACGCTACGATCGAAAGATAAACGATTAAAAACAGACGAAACGATTACTCTTTATTTGTAAAAGATATGAATAACGTAAAGTGTGCAAAAATAATTAGGTCAAAACAATAATCTCGCAAACCTACTTGATTTTACGTTAGTATCATTTTGGGTCAGTAGATGTCACTACGTGTTGTTACATTACGTAATAGTGAAAATAAATAAATTAATATAACTTTTGATAGAGCGAAGCGATTGCGATGAAACGAAAACTAAAATATACTCCTCGTCTACAGATTTATTACATGTATAGATTTAATACACTTTGAAGAAATGCCTAACGATTAAATACGTTATTATGGCTAATTTATAAAAGATAGATATATACTACTGATGACTTTTTTGTAGATTTTTTGAAAACCATCATCTTTGTAATACATACTTTTGGTGTAAGATCAACGTATGCGAGGATAAAAGCTCGAAAGCGCATTTTCATCCGACTTGCTTCAAATTTATCGTCACTGCTCAGCTCCTATGTTTCTTAGCGTTATTTTATATAGCCTATAACCTGCCCAGGAGTATGGACTACAATCGTACCAATTTTGGTTAAAATACCTTCAGTAGTTTTTGACCCATGCGTGCACATACAGACAGAGAGACAGACAGACAGACAGACAAAAAATTTACTGATTGCATTTTTGGCATCAGTATCGATCACCATTCATCCTCCAATATTATTTTTTAATGTATATTCAATGTACAGAATTGACCTCTCTACAGTTTTATTATAAGTATAGATAATAAAGGCCTAGAAGAATACGTTAGAAAACAACACTAACAGTATTAATCGTCACCTTTGTTACCTAATTCTCTTATTGTGAGCAAAGAGAATCACACTTATTTTTAGTTTTATATTTACATTTCTCAATATTTTAACTGAACTGTAATGTTCTTGTTTTTTGAGAAATAAATGTCTTTAAACCGAAAATATATATCTTATAACGGAGCAATAAGTCTATCTTTAGTGTATTCAAATCCCAATATCAAATTGATATTTTAGAAACTTGAACACCTATTTAGCTTTACGTCTAGGTATCAAGATTATTATTTTTCAACGAATTTGTTTACATGTTTGAGAATTAAATAGCAAACTCAGATAAGACAAAATTAAAAATGCAGAAAACCATTAGTCAACATTATGACGTTTTTAGCATCTTATTCTTTTTTTCTAAAAGTAATTTCATGTATTTATTTATTTGTAACCTAATCAACGGTTTTTCCTTATAATGTTCTAATGCTACGGTAAATAATAAAATAAGTGACTAGCCAAATGTGTATTACGGTCCTAACGTAACGATTTCTTGCTGTTAGTATGCGTTTCATAAAAACAAATTAAAACTGTACGAAAAACGGATTCACATTGCAATGTTTTGTTTTTTCAATTTGTGGTTCTATTTAAAGAAGTTTAAAGTGGCTAGGCAGTTAAGTTTGTAACCGGTACCTTATTTCTGTGCAAATAAAGAATTGTATTATTGTATTCTATACAACTGAGATCGCGAAGTTCCACTTTTGTGAACACTTGCATCATACTTCTTCCCTTTTTTTTTTCAAAACTGTATCCTCTAATAATATTTTAAAGTTACTGGTTCTACGACTATTAAGTTGTAATACATTTCAATCCCCAATAATCCAAGCATGGACCAATTTCCTATAAACATAATAATAATGGTATTTGATTATTTATTGAATAATGATGTAAAAGTGATTGGCAATACCTAGTCTCTCAATTTAATCATCTTATTCATTTGTATTTCGTTTTAATGAAAGATTTCACACATTTCATCGATTTCTTATTTCCGGAAAGCTTCCAGATATTCTTACAAAACGTTAAGGTTCCGCAGTATCAAACCACACACAGCAACTTGCAGCACCGCAGCACCGATGTTAAGGCAGCGAACCAGCAGCGGTTTCCAAAAGATCGTTAGTAGCGCCACCATCGAACATGAAAATAGCAAAATAAAATTCATTAGTAAGCGGTTTTAGAAGGACAGGGAGCAATCGCCACTTCTGATAATAGATTAATAGATTAATCTGTATATAACTCTATATACCAAAATATCAAGCTTTGTGTATCAGAATGGTTACAGCTTATTTATTGTGTATGAAGGTTCTTATGTATTTACCTATATGGTTTTTTGGGAAAGGGTTTCACTAAGTAAAGCACAGAAAGACAAGACTAGATATTTATTTCAATTAGGCTTGTCAGTAATTATTCAGAAAGCTAGTTGTCCGTTCCAAAACTAGGTCTTCATGGAGAAGAAGGACAAGAAACTCCATGGAAACAGTATTAAAGTATTATATCAACACACTTCTTACATTGCCATAAAATATCATTATCTTAAATAAATTTAATTCTATCAGAATAATAGCAACATAATCACAATAATAACAATAGCTAGGCAAAGAAAGAATATGAATATTCCACTTTATATGATTTAAAACATTAGCAATATTGGTAACAACATAAATGGTACAACAATATTTTCATAATAAGCAATAAGTGTTACATAATATTAAATTACTTAACTTACGTGACCTCTGGTCGATCTTTTCCACACAACAACAGCACTAGAACTAAGCAACTAAACATCTTCCAAGAAACTGCCTCGATAAAGTAATTTCAATCCTTTTTATATCCTACAAACGTCAATCTAATAAAATCGTCAGACATCTCCCGCCATTTTGAACAAATGACAGATCGTTACACATTTTGGCTTAATAACTTCTAACACAGATAATAGTAAACCATTGTTATGTAGAGAAACAGTTTAAAAACATTTTAAGATAATTTAGCAATTTAATAAGGACTGATTCGTTACTTCTTCGTAGTTACGAATCATTAAAAGAATATCAATATGAACTGACAGTATTGTACCAGTCGTTTTGATCAGCTTAATAAAGTAAAATGGCAATATAAAACCTAGGATATATTACAATTATAATTAAATACGTATTAATTATTTCTAGTACTAAAATCTACTTTTACTATTTAAGACGAGTTAGTTTTTGTAAACACTTTATCTAGTCAAATTAGGTACTCCTATATTGGTTCAATGCGTCGTTAATGTGATAGATTTCATTATCTAGCCAACAATTATAAAATATCAGAATGAAATATCTAACAGGTGCAACTATATGGCTAGATACAATGACCATTTATATAAATAACATACCACTAGTCGATTAGTTCGCCTTTCATTTTATGCAGACACTGTTAAAGCTAAATAAATGTTCTTTTTTATTTACCTTACGCAATTAGGCCCATAGTAATAACTTGAGGACTAACAACACATAATTAAAATTACATTAAAATAAAGACAACAAAATTATAAATAGTAGGTACTTAGGTCTATAACACTTTTAGCTGCAAATATTATGATTTTCCGACTGAGCTTTACAAAATGTACAAGTACTTACTATGAACATTATGGTCACCCTAGAAATGTTTCTCTAGAAAAAGTTGAAAATCAATTTTCTCTTAAAGTATGACATTTAGAAGAACGGACGATATGTTACAATTTAGTTAAGAAATAGTTAAAACTTTTATTCTAATTTGCGTTAATCTATGAGGTTGAGCCTAGTCAATAAAGCGGAAAATATTGGGCTCTCAGTTCAGAGGATTTAGTCAAATTCGACTTTCATTTACTTCTGAACAATTAACTTTTGTGTCATTATTTCTTTTTAACTAATTCACATAGGTACTTATCTAAGTAAAATATGTTAAAGTCGTATTTATGTATTTCTTCACATAAATTCAAGTTTTGCAGATTTCTCAGTACAGACAATAATGAAGTGAGGGCCCTAGATATACCGCCATAAATCTGTAATTAAATATTCTACAGATTTGGGAATTTCTTAAAATATTTAAGAAATTCTTATCAAAATTCATAAATTAAAATTATTAACCCAGTTAAAGTACTTACTGAGATTTAGACTATGCCACTTTATGCACGCGCCTGGATTGAGGGCCCAAGTTATTTAATCATAACAGTTTTAATTCACGTTTAAGAAATTCATGACCTTCTGCTTTAAGTTTTTACTATTTTTAACTAATTTCCCTATAAGTTTCATTTCGTTTCGCAACGGTTCAAAAAATGGGCCCTCAATCCAGATGCACATTTCTACGTCCAAGCGCGTATTTTGCGTTGGTACCTACATAATACATAAACTATTTATATAATAAATACACATGTACCTAAATGAATAAAGTTTTATTAATATCTAAAAATGTATTTGAATATTCCCTTAACTATACATACCTATCTATAATAAAATCGTAGCAAATTCAAAACTATAGATGAAATACTTCTGAAACATAAATCATTTCGACGAGGTCTGTCCAAGAACAATTCTTATGCCGAAATTTTTTTTTAGAATTTTGTCTGCCCATCGGTCTTTTGCAGGTAGTGCAGTGTTTATTTTTTAATATAATACAATTTTTAAACGTTTATATAGTCGTTTAGACGCTCAAACACCAGCTTTGAAATGATATAAAATTATCAATATATCTAATAAGCATGAAAAATATTATCTGAATCTTCTTTGCAAAATTTACATCTATATATTAATACGTGAAGCGAAAACTTTGGATCCCTTTTTACGAAAATTGGGCGGACGGAGGAGTATGAAATTTCGCACACTTATAGTTTATACAGAGAAGAAGTGACGAATGCTAATATTTTTTTTTAATTATGCCTAAAAACATATTATTTTCAACAAATAACACGTTACACACACTACTATTCATTACCGTGTATTTAATACACACATGCATAGATATTCTTTTGTTTATGGTCCAATCGACAATATCTGTCTTTATTTTGTGCCTATAGTCTTATAGTTAGGGAGCTGCCGAGCATTTCGGTATATGATTTGCACACGTTTCACGTCGAGGTGGATTGCAGTTTAAATTATTACGAATCGATTTGGTCCAATCAATTAAGGTCCTATGTCACTGCGTTTTCGCGTTACAGCGGATTGAAGTTGCTTAAAAAAATCGGGGTATTAAATCATTTGCACATGTATGCCTCTAGAGTTCATGGTCACAATCATCTTGGAAACGAAGAAAATCGAAGAGGCAGACATTCAGGACTCTGCATTATCATGGGACGGAGTTGTAAAAATGTTAAAAAAAAGCTCTACTAAGTCATTTGCACGCGGTTCTCATTGCGCCCATTCGATTCACTATGACTCTGTGGATTCGAAAAAAACATGTGGCAAACTCTTTGCTCACTGATTTTCAGCTGTATTACTTTTTGAAATTCACGGAATCAAGGGACAGCGGGTATTACGTGGGATTATTGTTATTATTTATAGTTTTATTATTATAATTTTGTTTAACATCATCCTCTAAACTCGCGGTAAGGATTAAACTTCCTGGAGCTGAAATCTATGCAATCAAATTTTTTCTCAATGCCAACCAGAAATGAAATGCGCTTGGAACTTTAATTAGAAAGTATTTTTTTAAATTGTATGCTTGATTGTAATCTGAATAGGATTAGGATCTGGATAGGAACAGTCTTTAACTTTTTTTAATCACGTTTTATTTGTGTAAAATACGTAGATTTTGAATCAAGACGTGTGAAAGTGTTTGAGAGCGAGAGAGGGGAAAAGCGTGCAAAATAAAAGGGGAGGCTGTATATAGATATACGCTCTATACATTTAGTTTCACAATACGGAAAAGGTCGGAACTGAGTTATACCGTTCTCACTCATATTCCCAAATAAAAGAGAGACACCACGAAAGGAACTATGGGGATATTTTATACCTGCTTGGTTTGGCGCGAGCGTCGGGTTGAATAAAAAATCTAATAGTCTGCCTTTAGAATATCAGAGGCCTGAACGTCTGCCTCATCGATTTTCTTGGTTTTCATAAGGAATTCAAACATCAGTCCAAGAAGTAGACGTGTGCGCATAATATAGCACACCTTTTGTTACATTTTTGAAGCACTGTCAATAGACAACGCAGAGGCAAGATGTTGGCAGACTATTTTTCCGTGGTTTTTCTCATATTTTCTAATCGAACAATTCAAATCTGCCAAGTGTGCACTTCATATAGAGTTTTTTTAATCATATAAATAAATGTAAAAAATTAATACTACAAAAGTCAGAGCCCTGGATGTCTGCCTTTTCGATTCTTTCTGTTTCCAGGATGACTGTGATTATCAGCCCCAGAGGCAGACGTGTGCGCATAATATAGCACACCTTTTTTTCAAAACATTGTTGAAACGCTGTAAATTAACAACGCAGCGCCACCATGGTGGCAGACGAGGTCCTTGATGTTTCTTAGGGTATAATTATCACTATTCATAACGTCTGCCTTGTGTGCTGATCATACCGAAATTTTGCTCGCCAGCTCCCTAACTATTACTGTATGTCAAGTATAACCATAGGTAATAAATTAATTTTATACATAGATTAAATAACCTATTTCATTTTTTAAATCTATGATCATATCGAGATTATTTGTTTTTTTGTCTATAGTGTTACTGAATGTCAAATATAACCATATTTTTTTTAATATTTATTAATAAATATGTTTTTTTTATTTAATAATGTATTTCTATTCAAATGAAGTACGGTCGAATTTCGACCAATGGGCGATCACTAGTTCATTATTATTATCTAGGTACTTGTTTATTCCCTAGCTAACTAGGGTGACACTGACAGCTCAATCCACGTTCACTTCACATAGATTTTATTTTACAGAATAACAATCGCGTCACTAGTCTACTCTGTTGTATTTTGACTGCCGTCACCTGTCGACTGTTGTATTTTGACTGCTAACACTAAACTATCTTAGTGTACCTACTGAACGTAGTCCGTTCAGAACGAAGAAGTTTAAAACAAAATAGTATCATGTAGTGTCTTCCGTCTTCGACGCGAACGAAGTCGCGGGCAGAAGCTAGTTGATACATACCTAAATATGAGGGCACGGTGGTTTGATAAGTTCATGAGTTTTTTTCGATACCTATTATGGAACTCGAAGGCTCAGCGCACACCGCTGGAGGCGCGGTGGAGCGCATTTTCTTGAAACGCGCGGGCGGATTCCGCGGGCTCCGAGCTGCGCCAAGAGCCCTTGAGAGCCCTCGAGAGGTAGTGCGGCGGAGCAGCACGGCGCGGCGGCGACTAGTCGCGCGCATGCTCTTGTAGTAGCTTGAAAGCGCTCCGAACACCGCATGCAATTTATTCTTTTATAGACCGTATGTCAAGGTAGTTAAGGTTTATATTCAATTGTTGTCTTCAATTGCGCTCCGCCGCGCCTCCAGCGGTGTGCGCTAGAGTTGCAAAGGACTCGAGTCGTCGAGTCCTAATTTTAAAGACTCGACTCAATTATGCAAGACTCAGTGTGCTCAAAAGGCTCGGAGTCTACAGATAAGCACTCGAGTCTTAAAAAGGACTCAAGGGGGCCGTTCAAGTATTACGTAAGCACTATAGGGGGGCAGGGGGGTCTTTGATTTGCTTATTTTTGATGACATGGGGGGTGGGGGAGTCTAGATGGTGATCACGTAAGCAGTAGAGTTATTCACTTTTTTACACTTATGGCAACCGACACATTGTCTTTCTGTGAAAATGAAACGCATTTTCGGGGATTCCCACAAATATTGTAGACGTTTAGGCTTAGAACCGAGTAGGGAAATTACCTACCGCGCTCTATACATCATTCTCCCGCCCTTATTCCAATTTATTTGCGGTCGGCGCAACATGTCTTTTTCTTCCAAACTTCTAGTCGTCATCTCAGTAGTCACTCCCTTTCTATCCATATCATAATTCACACAGTTAATCCACCATTTCTTTGGTCTCCCTCTATCTTAAAGCCATTGACATTCATACTCAATATTTTCCTCACGACATTTTTCTCATTCCTCCGTATCACGAGACCATACCATGACAATCGATTCCCACACAAATTTTCAATTATTGGTGTCAGTTTCAGACTTCATCTTATGTCCTCATTTCTTATTGTATCCATTCGTGTAACACCACACATCCCTCTTAACATTCTCATCTCAGCTGCATGCAATTGCCTTTCATTCATCCCTTTTAAGGCCCAACATTCTGACCCTTACAAGACAGCAGGTCTGACCATGGTTTTATATATCATCCCCTTAAGTTTAAGGGGGATGTGGGAGTCGCAGATTGTTCCTGTGACCTGCCGCCATTTCATCCATCCAGTGTGTATTCTGTGTGTAACCGTCCGATCTATTTCGCCATCGCTTTGCACGAGTGAACCGAGATACCAAAAGTCGGAGCAGACCGAGAGAAGCACACCATCAAGCGCTATGGCTCCAGAGCTGGAGAGACCGCCGAAATCGCAGAACATATATTCGGTTTTGGTTCTGTTGATTTTCAAGCCAACATTCTCCAGCTTCTGTTGCCACTTCTCCAATCTGCTCTGGATCTCGGACACATCTTCACCGACAAGAACAATGTCATCGGCAAACAGCATGCACCAGGGTGCCTCTTCCTGTATGTCCGACGTCAGAGCGTCCATGATCAACAGGAAGCGGTAAGGACTTAGAGTCGATCCCTGGTACAGCCACATTGAACTCGTCGGTATTGCTAGCAGCCGACCGGACGTAGGTACGAGATAAAGATAAAGATAAAGATATATTTATTGCATAACTGTGTACATTAAGTTCTTATTAATAAACATTACATTTTTAGTTTCAACAGTCTACCCAAATCGGACATGCAATATTTTTTTAAGGAACCTGTTATAATTTACAAATATAATTTTTTATCAAAAAACTCACGTAGATTATAAAATACATAATCAATTAACATCTTTTTCAATTTATTTTTAAACATATTTCCATTTAATTGCTTAATCGTTGATGGTAACTGATTGTACACACGAATAGCAGTCACATAAGTACTTTTATAAAACATCATATTATTAATAACTGGTAAATTAATGTCATATTTATATTGTGATCGAATATTTTTTTTAGAATTTGATTTAAAATTGAAGTATTGCTTGAATTATGTTTACCTATTTTTTACAAATAGGTAAACATAATTCAAGTATATAGATACCAGTCAGTGTCAAGAATCCCTCTGTTCTGAAGACATCTCTTAATGAGTCGGTACTGTACATATTATATATTGTCTTAAGACATTTCTTCTGGAGAATGAATGTGGATTGTACGAGTTGACTGTACAAAGCACGAAATAACTCTACATACTTCCCAGGCAACCCTTTTTCTTTCAGAGCCCACTACATCACATCCCGAGGTACCCTATCATACGCTTTCTCCAGATCAATGAACATCATGTGCAAGTCTTTGCGAGCACGTCTGTACTTCTCGCACAATTGCCGGAGTGCAAAAGTGCCGTCCATTGTTCCTCGCCCTGGCATAAACTCAAACTGATTTGGGGTAATCTCACTCTCCTTTCGCAGTCTTTTCTCTATTACTTTTCCCATACCTTCATACTATATGACATGAGCTTTATCGATAGTTGCCTCCGGGGGCCGATTCTACTAACAAAATTCTGCAAAAATCGCAATAGCACCGCGACTGGATCACGACTTTTAGGGGTTTTCTCATTCCACTAATGAACAACGCTCCAACTGCGGCTACGTTTTAGTGGACGCCAACGATCGATCGAAACAATGTAAAAATCTATTCTGTTAACAAAGTCGTACATGAGCGTGACGTTTAGTCATATTCTGCTATTATTTTGACACTCGTTAGAATCGAATCAACGCTGAATTTCGGCAGTTCATCTGTCAAAATTAGCGGTTGAACATAAGTCAGTAAAATGCAACTTTTATCCCATCGATCTAGGATTGCTTTCGTTTTTATTCCTAAAAATATAATGTTTTATACAGATTTCGTTGAACTTGCCCATGGTGATGTTGGAAAGGTTAGACGAAGAAATTTTACGTCAAGAGTATGCAATAATGCTTTGCCCCTTACGGATCGTCAGTGCGTTACGACATACCAATTCTCCAGAGACCTCATGAGAGAGAGCTTTGATTGACGAGATCAGTGACCACACATGCCCTTCAATCTTCATTCTTACGGTATTGATACGGAAAAAGGTAATATAGTTACAGTGTGTTACTACGTGATATTCTCTATTGACTCAATCTTGGATGCACCGGCTTGTTATGTACCTGGGTTCATACCAAACACTGATAGACCAGCCGCACGCAATGTAAATGCAGTGTCAAAACTTTTAATTTCTTGAGTTTTAGTAATAAACTAGCTACTTTCCACAACTTCATCAGCGTCTAATTTTTGCTCCTCTGACCCTTCCCGTCGCACCGCATTGCCTGTCAGTTTTCGGCCATTTTTCGTTGCTGCTCCGCTCCTTTCGATCGTAGCGTGATGTTATATAGCCTTCCTCAATAAATAGGCTACCCAATACAAAAAGAATTGTTCAATTCGGACCAGTCGTCCCTGAGATTACCGCATTCAACCAAATAAACCAACTCTACAGCTTTATAATATTAGTATAGTAGATAGGTATAATGGAATATCAGGTATTTGGTAAATAAAAAAAACACAAATTAACAGACTGCCCTTGTAACATATTACGCCTATGTATTTGCAAGGCTAAGTTACGGCATAATAATGAGGGGAAACAGTACAGATGCACCAACACTGTTTACTGTTTAAAAGATATTTTTCCAAATCATAGTAAACATACAACAGATAAATAGCTGCAAACCCCATTTTATAAAGCTAAATATTTTAACTCAGTCACTATACTCGAAATATGCAAATTTGCACATGAACACCAAGAATTTTACAATAAACGACAAGACATACAAACAAGGCACACATTCTGATACAAAACATGACTAAACCTAACTACATCCCATCTAAAAAAACATTCAACAAGCCCTCTGGTAATGTCAATAATTGTATACAAGAATTTACCCGAATCAATTAGTAATGAAAATAAACTCCATCTATTCACTAACAAATAAAAAAATCTATTAATAAGTAAATGTTATATCAGTATTAGCAAACATTTAAGTGATAAATCCCTGAAACGTAGTTAAAATACCCAAAGCATGTTTTTTATTTATTTTGATTTTAGAATAAGTTAGATTATAAGTCCTATTCTACGTACTATATTTCTTTTGATGAGCCCGACAGGGTCCCACGATTGTAACTAAATCCAATGTTTACCACATAAGCATATACATTGTAGAATGCAATAAAGTATTGAGTATTGGAATGGTTCATGAAATCAAAAAACAAATAATGGAACAAAGCATTTTTATTACTATATCAATTTTAACGTCAGACCACTTGAGAAGTAGGTAGATACTTAGTATTTCGTCTAAAATAGTAGGGTTGTTTCACCACTCATGTTGATAACGTGTACCAGATAGAAATACATAATATATTAATATTGCATGCTCAACATTGTAAGTGCACAACAGCCAACAGTCAGCAGAATGTCTGCCTGTATCGACCACAAGCAACTCTTGAGTCAGAAGTTGATATTTGGGTGTACCTAAGTTAATGTTCCTGAAAAATATATATTGTATTTATGTTAGAAGGGGCTAACTAATATTATTATTTTTCTCATTGGTGTGCAAAAAAATACAAAATTATGTCTTTCTCCGCAGAGTCAACAGGTACAGTATGTGTTTGTTTTGCAGATTGCCATGGAATGTAAATATCCCTGTATCCAGATTTCCATATTGAATAAACAGTTTAAATTCTTTCTTGCATCATCAATACACACCTTCCTCAAACTGCATCTAGATGGTTTTACTGAAGAAAGGGAAACTTTCATAAGTTATTTCAAATCTGGAACAGTCTCGGGCAACATCTTCACACATTGTGTTGAAATCTTACTGAACAGTTAACAGCACATTATTTTGTATTAAATGCTGTACCATCTTCAAGATTCCATTTTCATTATAATCCTTCAAGTACACACATGAAAACTGAAATATCAATTTCGTACAATTAGAAAGAAACGGATTAACTACCCTCTCACAGAGAGGAGGCCTGTATCCCAGCAGTGGGAACATTATAAGCTGCTTATATATATATGTTAAGAGAAATAAGAGTATTAACTAAAGCAATTAAAACTCTTTGAACTAAATTAAATGTGTTGTCAGTTGACAGTTGACACTTGTCATTCAGCTATGTCAGATAGTGATGCGATTCGATTTTGTTTAACTCGTTACTCAAGTTACTAAAGGCTCGAAATCATTTTATTTATTTATTTTCTCACACGTTGTCAGTTGATGTAGTCTTGTTTAGATAAGTATCACGGAGTCTTCAACTACATCAATTCATAATTCAATATTACTAATATCGTGTAACTGTCAAAATAATGTGATGTACTGAATCAGGGATGTTATAAATAAGAGTGATTATGTTTTGCATTATTCTGTAAGTATTAGTCAGTTGATAACGTGTAATTTGTCATCGTATCGTCATTATTTATCAGATTGACAGTGGAATGTGAGAAAGAGAAAATGCTCCCCGCACAGCAAGAGTCGATTGTAGCCCCAATATCGATCGGATGCCACATTTTGAATTTTGCTATGATTATTTTCTTTTAAGTTATTATTTAATGTCTCGTTTTTAACTAACAAAGCTGCTAGAAACCTCCCTAAAGGGAGGTACCTACTCTCGATTCAAGTTGAATTATATTGAGAAAATCAGTGCCTGACGAATACTAGTAATAGCAACATCACTAGCTAAACTGACAAGCCACCAAAAACTTCAATCCGTTTCACGATGATTTTTAAACCACTTTAAGCGAGAGTAAGCGGACTTAAAAACGGGATTAAACACCTGCACCATCAATAGTATTTTTTTTTAAATCAAAACAGATTTGGTTATTACCTCGAACTGTAATTAGGTACATATTTACTAAAAAAATCATAACATCGTTAAAAACGGTTCAATAAATGATTTTGTAGGTAAAATACGATTAATAGAAGTTCCCTTCGAGTCTTTAACATAACCGAAAGGTTTAATTTCACAGCTTTAGCTAGTTAGGGACGTAGAACGAAACGTTCTTCTGAGTTTTTGCTAAATAATAAGTTAAAATGTTGTATTTTTGTAACAATAAAATATCAGTACAAAACTATAATTATGGTTAAGATATCTTTTTATATTAGAAAATCCTTTATTGCCACTTATTCGTGTTTAGTGACATTTTTAGATTCAACTTTTTTCTTTGTGGTAACAATAAAACATACTATTTGGCATGTTGGTAACACAGGAAGCCCACTCGTATGTTCCCGTAACGATTCGGTGCGATACGGCGTAAGTTTAGTAAATATTAGAATGACTTTACAGGACATTACCGACCTGCGATCGAAATCTAACCGTTGTGAAAACACAATTGAACGTGTAATTTTGCAAATTAGTGGAATCGCCCCCCAGTACATCTTCGGGAGTCGATTGCGGACTCCCGGCCACCGTAGGCGCGAGCTTGCGGGTGGCGAGCAATGGGTAGCTCGCCGCCCGGTAAGGACCAAGCTCGGGTCGACGGCGCGCAGTGTTCCACGCGCGCCTCAAAGAGATGTCAGCAGCAGTGTAGGGGTCTACTAGGACCGATGCCTGCCGGGGTCGCGTGATTGTTCGAAAGAGATACCGTGACCCTGGCACATGGGCAACTGATGGAACACGGGTGCGTTTTAGTCAGTAAAAGTCTGACACGCCCTCCCGCTCCGCCCAGAGCGGGAGAAGTTATTTGATGATTTCCCATCCTGAAGCTGTCAGCTTTGCTGACTTTTGATGACAAGGGGGATGGGGGAGTAAAAAATTGTAATAAATGTGCTTACGTAATACTTGAACGGCCCCAAGTCTTAAAAAGGACTCGAGTCTTATTATGAACCCGAGTCTTAAAGAGAAACTCGGAGCATGAAGATGAAACTTCGAAAAGACTCGAAAGAAGGCAATAAATTCAAATTAGTGGTTATGTTATAATTTTGCGTAGAAAAAATCTGACGAGTTATTCGAGTTTTTTCGGATGATGAGCTACAAGACTCGAG
Source organism: Aporophyla lueneburgensis (assembly GCA_932294355.1). Taxonomy (NCBI): domain Eukaryota; kingdom Metazoa; phylum Arthropoda; class Insecta; order Lepidoptera; family Noctuidae; genus Aporophyla; species Aporophyla lueneburgensis. The sequence continues at coordinate 16,819,834 of OW028754.1, forward strand.
TTCATTTTCAGACTCGAGTCGTTTTTAAGACTCGAGTCCTTTTTAAAACTCGAGTCCCTTTTTTAAACTCGAGAATGTCTCGGGCTCGGCTTGACTCTAGACTCCGAGCCTTTTGAGCACACTGAGTCTTGCATAATCGAGTCGAGTCTTTAAAATTACGACTCGAAGACTCGAGTCCTTTGCAACACCGCTGGGCCGAAAGCTGCCGTTTTTTTATAAATTTGGCGCGAAAATATATCTCCTAAGTCTTTGTTGAAAACAAAGGTAACTGGCTATGCAACTTCTTTTTTATAGGACAAAAGAAGTTTTATTTTATTCAATTGTTGTCTTCAATTTTATTGCGCTCCGCCGCGCCTCCAGCGGTGTGCGCTAGATTTGCAAAGGACTCGAGTCTTCGAGTCCTAATTTTAAAGACTCGACTCAATTATGCAAGACTCAGTGTGCTCAAAAAGCTCGGAGTCTACAGATAAGTTGACACGTCAATGAATTAAGAGCCTAGACTTGAAAGGAGGGTAGAAAAATAAAACAAAAATAAAGTGTTTTGTTCTTCCCAACATACACATATCTTTCAGGCAGATTCACTCAACTCAATAAATTGTTGCACGTTATTTTAAGACTGTGTCATTATCATTATGCATCGCAGCTTCAGCAATACAGATTATAATAATTTAAACACCAGGCAGGACACAGGGCTGTTCGTAAGAACCTTAATCGTATTTAATTAAAGGCAATGGGCATGTTTCCATATTTATGATAATATGGAAACATGCTCATTGCCTTTTAATAATATCGGATAAGTTTAATAAATTACTTAGTTTATGCAATTTAGCTCTTTGGTTCGATGCCGTATGAATATGTCAAGGCTGGCACGATTTGTTATCTGTTTCCATAAGTAACCTGTAGGGATGTTAGAATACTATTTGCGTTACTGTTATTTTTACGTAACTGCTACTTTTATATAACAATGATTGAAGTAGTTCTTAGGGCCATGAGTATAATTTGTAACTTGGAATAGCAGTGATGCGATGCGTTGTTGGGTATCATTAATATGTCCGTTTCCACCGCGCGGCCAACTCCTAAAATTTGATGAAATTTCGCCAGGAATTAGTTGTAATTTGTTACAAAACACACCTCTTTTCCTGAATTTGTTACAAAAAAAACTAAGACGCTACGACCAAAAACAGTTGGCCGCTAGAACCGCCACTTGCCGTAGTGATCGTCCGTGATTACACAGAAACTAAATAATGCAGATAAGCGAATGATACATCAAAAGAAAGGTCTTAATTTGTTATATTTGTTACAAAAATAAAAATCATCAAAACTTAAATACTTATACAAAAAGTCATGCTATATTTAGTTTTCAGGTTAAGTGTAGGTACGTATCTCACCATAAAATCAAATTAATAGAGGCTAATGTGCATGGACAATTAGTTGCTAATTTGTTACAGCAAATAAACAAGAAAAATACTACAAAATAGGTTCAATATTTTTTTGCAGTCGATTTTAGTTCGCCGCGCGGACGGCAATGTGCCTAAAATACTATGGCGTTTATTTCGTTATTAATAGTAGGTTCAAGGTTAGTTCTAGTACTAATCGACAGGTATCGTAGCCTAGTTTGGATAAATGTGGCGAATATAACTACAGGCTTTACATTTTAGGAGATATTCACTAAAATATAGTAGTGTGAAACTGTATTAGAGTAGAGTGACCATAAATTTTCATAATAAAGTGAGACTGAATCGCCATTATTGGAATGTTCGGTAGTCTTATCTTAACTTTTTAGTGTGAAACTCTTTAAGACATCCTATAGCATACTTTATAAAAGTCAAATTCACAAATCGATAAAATTGCTTTATCCAAAATCAGCATACAGGCAAAAATCAAGTAATATAAGTCAACAAAATATTTTGGTTTTTATAAACTACCATAATATTTATAAATTAACTGAAACTAATGTAAGACACAGAATGTAGACACATTTTCTTACAGGTACTTATCCAAATCGACCTTTATGTATTTGTGTGAATGAATGTGTATGTGTATAGTCCATTCTTGTCAGAAATTTTAAAAGTTGATTTTTGCATCTGTTCCTGGTCATATAGTGTTCATCCTATACTTACACTTTAATTCATGATTCTTTATCATCCTCTTTGTTTCTATGTTTACACTTCATGCTTTACTTATTTTATTTTATTTATATGTCTACACTCAACAAATCGATCTAAATACGATTTATTAACTTAAAAATAGCTGAAATAAATATTAACTCAAATTTTCATGTTGTGACAAGCCAAATTGTCAACTGTCAGTTACTGTTCTGCTTAGTCTATGAATGGCTACTTTTTGGTTTATATAATTTTAAATTATTTTTATCAATATGTCTAGCTATTTGATTTTATTAATTATTACGATTGTTTACTAAATAACTTAACTTAAAATTATATTTATAAAATTCTTTACGCACTCATGTGGCCAGCTACACGCACTCATGTGGCCAGCTACACGCACTCATGGATATGTCCTGGCCGACTACACTTGTCAGATGAGATGATGGCTAAACTAATATTTTGAAAATGTTTGGAAAGGGAAGACGGCTTTGGTATAAAAACGGGCGTCTGAACCGCTGATGACACACTCTAGAGGACCACACTCTGGACGCCACACACTCTAGAGGACCACACTCTAGAGGCCGTACACTCTGGAAGACGCTCTGGAAGACTGTAGACTCTCGGAAACTACTCTGAAGCGCCCACACTCTGGGAAACTACTCTGAAGCACCCGCACTCTGGGGAAACTACTCTGAAGCCCGTCTACTCTGAAGCGTTCACATTCTGAAGCCCGTCTACTCTGAAGCCCGTCTACTCTGAACTCTGAAGCCGGTCTACTCTGAAGCCCTCTTGAAGCGTTCTACTCTGACAGTTTACTCTTTTTTCATTTAATAAATTGTATCAGATCTGCCTTATCCATTTCTTTCACTAAGCAGATACGTAACAGTCAGTGGCAATAAATCTATCTCATTATTGAGCTTACCGTAAATAAATGGTCCCATATAACGAAAGCATCTGTTGCCAAAAATGAGTCTACATTTAGGTTTATGCCATTTGGGCTTATTTGCATTTCTAAGATAGCGCACTTTGGAGTAGCTTATCAAATTATGGGCATTTTTGTGGTGCCTCAATGCTACTGCCATTATGTACAATTGGCGCACACGCAGAACACCAGTCTAAAAATGTGTAGAAGTTTTCTAACCCGACCACTTACTAGGGCTTTCACTCTCGCTACATTTTTAATTCCCGGGAAAAAAAATCGAGACTCGATGGGGTCTCAAAAATCCCGGGAAAAACGAGACTTTCGAGACCATTTCAAAAGTAGGTTTCATATTTATAAAATATCTTATTTTCAGTCGAAACAAGGAAGTACGTACGTAGTTTTCAAACACGTTATTTAACATAGGTACCTATAGTCACAACTTAGAAAGCCCCTGAGCTTTATTAGGTTAGGACTCGGCCGGTCATGCCGGGCAACCGGACAAACGGGCTTAGAGAACCACCGATTGGGACCCACTAAACGCACGACGCTATCGTGACAGGCTGAGACGAAGATGGTGAGACGAACTTGACTTCAGCCGTAGTACTAGCCAAAAACTGTGTCGTCTATTTGGATTGACAGATATTTAGTGAAGTATCCGCAGTTAAAAGAATAACAAAATAATAAAATTTTAATCTTTTATTTCACACTAGCTTTTGCCAGCGGCTTCGCCCGCGTGGAGGTCGGAAATTATCCCGCGGGAACATACTACCGGGATAAAAAGTAGCCTATGTCCTTTCTCAGGCTCTAAAGTATCTGTGTACCAAATTTCATTTAAATCGGTTCAGTAGTTTTAGCAGGAAAGCGAGACAGACAGACAGACCGACAGACAGACAGAGTTACTTTTGCATTTATAATATTAGTATGGAAGTATGGATATGGAATATATATATAAATATATATAAATAATATAAATATATATAACATATAGTTTAGATAAACCTACTTGGGCACTTATGAAACGTCAGAAGCTAGGTGTTGGCGGTTCTGTCATTATAGTGGTGGTGCCGGGACGTGCTAGCACCAGGGTGAGCACCTGATACTTCGTCATGTCAAGATGTACAGGGCTGAGCTCCGCCAGACTCTAGTCCAGTGGAGTGGGAACAGCGCCTTGCGCAACCCAGTGGAGGGGATGCCACTTTAGCGGCGGTAATACCCGTTGTGAGGGAGTGGTTCAAATGACGTGTGACGGCATGGTGACCTTACTTTTCGACTTATACTGGTATTGTCCAGACATAGGTACTTCGTTAAGTACCTGTGCCGCATAGGCCGGGAACCGACACACGGTTCCCAACATTTCAACTGTCTGACGCCACGGTCTGGTACACCCTTGAGGAGCTGCCTGCTTGGACAGCGCAGCGCCGTGGCCTCGTCACAGGGGTTATGCTACGGATACTCTTACATACGCGCAGTCTCTTCCAACCATGGGCTGCACCATGTCCGAAAACACGGTCCAGCCCTAGGTTTGAAGTGAGAGAGAGCACGTTGGACGCCGTCGCCTCCTTCTGCGAGCAAGTGATGGTCACGATGGAGGTGGCGGAAAGGGAGAGGGAGGATACAACCTCCCTTCCAATCCGTAGTAGAGTCACCGGGCGCCGAAGCGCGAGGAACGATCTCCGGCCGCCTTAGTGGGAGGCCTACCAGCAACAGACTTGGGGAGATTGTTGTCTGAACAGTGAACGACCCGAGACGGTGGCGCACCAACACGCATGAATTCACACGGATCCCGTGAAATCCCGTCACCAACATCGACCACATACGACCGCATTTTTTCTAGAGAAAGGCACGCATGAATTCACACGGATCCCGTCACCATCACCGGATGGTCCGTGGATCCGTGTGAATTCATGCGTGCTAACACCTGGGCGGGGGAGCGTGATGAAATGCGTAAGCACTCCAGTACCCTGGCTAATGGTAGCAGCCAAACACTATGTGGTTTTAGTAAATGAGAGTCTGACAGACTCCTTTACCCACCCCTGGGTGGGACATCCAAACGATTAAAAAATAGCAGTTCGCTCACTCAGAGCTTCTAAGGTCTTGATATCAAGTGAATTCGAGATAGCTTTTATTGTAGTATTACTATGATTCAGTGGACTCCATTCCGCGTTGAAAGCATATCTTTATTTTAGGAAATCGGTTTTTTTTCCACTTAACGGGACCATTTCGTATCATAATAAATGATTAATTTAAGTTCATTACTTCGCACTTTAGACACACAAAAAACTCGTAGTATGTAGATAATTATTAAAATCCGTGTCATTCTTGAACAAGGATATTCAATCTCCACAGATTATATTAAACTCTAAGCTACACTGTTGGTTTAACAGATTATTAAATAATGTTATTTTAATTATGAGACTAAGGTCTCGAAAGTCTCGTTATTACCGAGACCAAATCTATTAGTCTCGAGTCTCGAAAATACCAAAAATTCGTCGAGACTCTCGAAATTTTCGCGACCGAGATTCCCGGGATGATAGCCCTACCACTTACATGCTCAATTTGTTTGGACCAGTTAAGTTGTTGGTCTATGTGGACACCAAGATACCTTATGTGTTTGACTTGCTGAAGGGTTGGGCAGGTACATCGTGATGATGGTTTACTATCACAAGAATGCAATTTGACTGATAGATGATTAGGGCAGGATGTTCTACTGCTGACGCTAAAATTCACAACCTTCGTTTTGTCTACGTTGAGCGTCAGAAGATTGTGAGTAAGCCAACTGGAAACCAGGTTTACACCCGCGTTAGCAGCCTCTTGGACTCCCTCCCAAGTTTTGTCAAAGAAAACTATGGCGGTATCATCAGCGTAGGCAAATATTTTGGCTCGGTCCAGTTCTAAATTGCAGAGGCTGTTAATGTATAAAGTAAAGAGTGTCGGCCCGAGCACACTGCCTTGAGGGACTCCATAATTTAGGCTGGCAGAGTTGCTGCACATGTCATTCATGCGTACACTTTGTGTGCGGTCTGATAGGTATGATTGAAACCACTCCGAAACAAACCTCGAACACCAATAGCTTCCATCTTTTTAAGGAGAATACGCCTGGACACCGTATCAAAGGCTTTTGCCAGGTCAAGGAAGACTCCAGTGCATTTATAACCGTTGTCCATTTTATTTACCACAAAATCAACCAGGTTATTGACTGCGTCTTCCGTTGACTTGTGCTTACGAAAGCCATATTGATTTTCTGATATCAAACCGTATTTTTCAAGGAAAGTTAGGAGTCTGCTATTCATAATCTTCTCTAGGATTTTAGATAGGGATGTGAGTAGAGATATCGGTCGATAATTCGATGGAACTGTTTTATCACTGGATTTAAAGATAGGGCACACATTCGCGGTTTTCAGTAGCGTAGGTACTTTGCCAGTCGAGATACTCAAATTGCACAAGAAGGTAATTGGTGCGGCAAGAACATTTCTGCACAACTTAAGTATCCTGTTCGTGATTCCATCGCATCCGGGTGCTGAATCATCTTTGAGGTTTGTTATGATCTTTTTAACTTCAATTTCGTCTGTTGGCTTTGCAAAGAAGGATTCGCTAGATGGGTTTTTATCGTGAAGTAGTATCATATCTGCAAGGTCTGTTTCAGTTTTATTAATTCGGAGCAATGTCTTTTTAGCAAGCTGCTCACCTACTTTCGTGAAGTACTGATTCACGTTATTTAGTGACTCTATGGGATCCGGTTTAATGTGTAGTAGTTCTGCGCCAATGTGGCTCTTATTTTTAATATTGCAGATATTTTTAATAGTCATCCATGTTTTTTTACTATCTCCTTTTGCATCTTCCAATAGTTTCCTTTCGTGTTCCGTTTTCAGATTTTGCATTAAATTGTTACAGAAGTTTCTATACGTTTTATATCGCTGCTGGATGATAGGGTTGTCTTTATTAACGGTTTTTTTCGCATCTATGTGTAATAGGTCCCTTTTCCTAATGCATTTTAACAAGCCTTTGGTTATCCAAGGTTTTTTAATGGTCTTTGAGTTTTTTACAGTCTCCGTTGAAGTATAAGCACATATTTTTTCACTAAGAATTGCTGTGAAATCTGTAACGGCTTCGGTAACATTGCTGTAGTTATAGATGTGGCTCCAGTCAGATTCTGTGATTGCTTTAAGTATGTTTGGGTAGTCTATCTTCACTCTATTAGTACTGCTAGGCAAAGAGCAAGGAACAGATTTATCTATCCCAACGAAGACCGTATCATGATCAGTTATTCCTGAGTCACATATTATTACCCTAGCAGTTCTTGTGGTTTTTAACAAGGCATGATCCAAGCAAGTACGATCACGTGTAGGGTAACGATGGCCAGGATAATAACCATAGTGTCCAGTGATGTCCAAATAATCACTCGCACGTTTGTCTCCAGAATCATTGCATAGATCAATATTGACATCGCCTACAATGACACTGCTAGCTATTGATTCACCTGATTGCATAATTTTCTCAAGAGAATTACAGAAATTTTGTGTGTTATAAAAAGATGGGGAACTATAGAGAGCACAAATCATAAATTCTTTACCAACGTGAATGAGCAAACAATTAGCGTCTTTGAAAGGCGGTTTTTCGATTTCTACTTGGAGATTACGTTTGAAGAAGACAGCAATGCCGTCGTTTTGATTGAGGTAGCGTTTAGAGTAAAAGCAGTCATAATTTTCAAGATCAAAAACGGGTGTGGCATCACTCAGACGACACTCAGTCAAAATGATTAAATCAGGCAAAAAGTCCAAACGAGATATGAAAACAGTAAAACTATCAAAGTTTTTTTGAATACTCCGGATATTTTGACTGATTATCGATTGATGGAACCTATCCAGCTCGTCCCGTCATCTCCTACGTGGTCTGCCGTGACCCCGCCTCACTGTCTCAGGACACCAGTTCTGTGCTACTTGGGCCCACAGTTTGGCTGGTATGCGGCAAACATGTCCTACCCAGTCCCATTTAAGTTTGCCAGCCTTTTGAGCCACGTCAGCTATCTTTGTTTTGGAGCGCAGTATTGTGTTTCGGACGCGATTCGTTAATTTAACGCCGAGTATACTGAGCTCCATTGCTCTTTGGCAGACCTTGAGTTTGAACTCCTGAATGTTAGTCAAAGACCAAGTCTGACATATATTACTTATAAATTAATCTGTAACGGCTTGCAACATGAGGTCTAGGGTTCGATTCCCAAGTCTGGCAAATGGTTATTGGGTTTTCTATTCCTGGAAACTGGATTTGTGCCCGGTTGAGGGCAATAGGCTCGCCCACAAACACAACTGGTGAAATATAGGTACCTCTGTCTTCTTCTTTCGCTCTTAGGCCATTACAGGCGTGATGTTATGTATGTAAATCTGTGCAAATAAATGATACAGAAATGATGGTGGCGTCCGCATTTATGCCGTCGTTACGAAAAGTGCAATAACTAGGTTAAACCTGATTTCGAGAAAAACGCGTGTAAAGATTTTATTTTTGTTTTGTTTGTATCTCCAATACTAATTATGCTTAGTATTAAAACCGGCTACATCACAGATACGTAAAAAGGGTCTAAAAAGAAGATATAGATCTCGTTCTGCAAATTCCGAGTATGTAGTACTTATCTCAATTCGGCAAAAATTCGAGTTATTGCACTTTTCGTAAGGACGGCAGATTTGGGCGTCGCGTCGCGCCGAAATATTCTTGAACAACTGTAGACTATGGTAAGCTATGGACAGCAACAAAAAATTATGCGTCCTTTGTTAAATGCTCTAAGGTCCTGTGCCGTAATTTTATACTATCACATAGGCACACGTTCCACCCCTAGTACGTCAAATACAAATGTCATGATGATGTCAGCCAATCAGCTTATCAATTTATCATCCATCAGGCGGGAACCTTGAAATAATAGGCGGTCTTTTTTTTGCTTCTTGTAATTTTACTTTAATTTTAATTTAGTTTGTACATATTTTCCTTTTTTTTATTCTACTAACTTAGTTTATAAAGCGGGATTTAAGATGCCTAAGAAAAGAAAAAAACCCAAACAAGATCCTGGTGAAGGGATTGGTACTGGTCCTCCGGATTCATCTTCGGAGACAAGTGAGTCTGACTACGTCGACTCCTGCACTGCGGAAGAAAAGCCTACAGAGAAGTATGCCCCGTATAGGGTTACAGACTACAGTCGCAGGTACCCTGAGGATGCCGTAGCTGGGTATGACTTTATTGTATTTATCGAGAGCACAAATGAAGAACAACCAATAGGCCAAAGAGATATGATGTACCTGAGTGGATGCTTCACTAGATTTGTTAAAGGAATTAAGTACTTGAAAAAAATTAACAGATACAAAATCGGCGTAGTTTTCGATCGCCCGAATTTAGCCAATTCATTCTTGGACAATGTTACTTTTCTGAAAGAACAGTCGATCAAAGCGTCGATTCCGGCTGGAACGACAGAATTGTCTGGAGTTATCACGTCAGTACCTACGGATATGTCAAACAAAAAAATTTTTAAGGCAATATCAAGTTCAAAAAAAATTATAAGCGTTAGAAGAATAATGAAAAAAGTTAGAGTAGGTAGCTCATCTGAACTACAGCCTACCCAAACTGTAGTTATTACTTTTGCTTCATCTACATCTTTACCAGATTACGTTCATATTAAGATGTGGCGGCTTTCAGTACTGCCCTATATTCCACCAGTCAAGCAGTGTTTCCGTTGCTTACGTTTTGGGCATTTAGCCAAATTTTGTAAAAATTCGCAAAGATGCTCAGTATGTACTGAGGGTCATTCCTTCAAGGAGTGCTCTGTACCTGCTGAAAAAGCTGTATGTGTTCATTGCAAAGGTAATCATTTATCCATATCTGGCCAATGTCCCATTAAGAAAAGAAAGATTGCTGAAAGCAGAAATACATCGAAAACCCCTTTTTCGGACTTATTTAATAAAGCTAATTTCCCATCACTGAACAAATCGGAACATTCGACAGATATTATAAACTTGATGTTGTCTAATAGCACAGCATTAAGTTTGTTGACAGAATCTATTGTTAACTTGATTAAGTTAAATAAAACACAAAATGAAAGTATTTGTACACAAACTATAACATCTGCTATTAGAGAGACTATTAAAGGTAAAAATATTATAATATAAAATTCACTAACAAAATTTTAAATATTGCTCAGTGGAATGCACAAAGTTTGCTAAGTAATAAACTACAGTTTCAACAGTTTCTCTATAATAATGACATACATTTAGCTTTAGTTTCAGAAACATGGTTAAAACCACACATACAATACAACATTCGTGGCTATACCACAGTTAGGAATGATTGTGGTAATGATCACAATGGTGTTGCTATATTTATACGTAATGGCATTGAATTTAGATTATTAGACACATATTTTGACGATTCTATTCAAAATATTGCAATTAAAATTAAAATTAATAACAAATACATTTCAGTAGTTAGTTTTTACAGTCCTGGAAATTGCAGTCCTACTTTTGAAAAGAACAAATTTGATTCACTAATAAATAGTATACCTAAACCATTGATAATTGCTGGGGACTTTAATGCCCATCACACTTTTTGGGGTTGTTGTAGTGACGACTCTCGTGGCAGAGCTATAATGAATTCCATGGATGAAAATGACTTGATACTCTTAAATGATGGTCAGCCAACTACTGTAGGGTCTCATCTATGGAGACCAAATGGTCTTGATTTAACTATGGTTTCTTCTTCCTTGGCTTTGTCTTGTGAATGGCAGGTTTATCAGGATTCTATAGGCAGCTATCATTTGCCTACCATTACAAAATATGTTATAGATACTGCTAATGATGTGGATCCTTCTAATGTTTCAAATATTCCTCTTCATTGTAATCTGAAATTAGTTGATTGGTCTATTTATAAAAAGATTGTAAATGACATGATGGAAAGTTTTCAGTATAATAACTCGAGTCATATTGATACATATAATAATTTTTGTTCAATAATTCTACAAGCAGTTCAGATGTCAGTAATCAGTTTTAATAAAAACAATACCACTTGCGACTCTCGCAGATCTAGGAGGAAGCTTCGACTCCCTTGGTGGAACGAGAAGTGCACTAGAGCTGTACAAGATTGTAAGCAAGCATACATCTTATTTAAATCAAATCCTTGTCTAGACAATTTTATAAGTTTCAAACATATGCAAGCCCGAAAAAAACGTATCCTACGACAGGAGCGTCGTGCATGTTGGTTAGAGTTTTGTCATTCTATTAATAGACTCACTCCAATGAGTCAAGTTTGGGCAAAAATGAGGAAGTTAAAAAATGTTTCTACAAATAGCAGTTTGTTTTCTAGTTATGAATGGATCTCTCAATTTCTGCATAAGTATACTCCTGATTCAGTTCAGAATTTTTACACAGTCAGTCACAATAACTTACAAAATTGCACAAATAATTTCATGGTGGAAACTTTTTCTATTGAAGAGCTAAAATCTGCTTTAAGATCAAGAAGAGATTCAGCATGTGGCTTAGATTGGCTCTCATACAAAATGTTAAAATTATTAAATTCACACAGTTTGTCTATATTTTTAAATATTTTGAATTCACTTTGGCATTGTTCTATTATTCCTGAGGAATGGAAAACAGATTGTTTAATACCTATCCTGAAACAGGGTAAAGACCCTAACAGCGCTGACTCATATCGTCCTATTACTCTAAGTTCGTGTGTTGGTAAAATATTTGAACAGCTTCTAAAACAACGTTTGATATTTTACATTGAAAGTAATAGTCTACTACCTTACAATCAATTTGGCTTTCGATGTGGTCGTTCTGCTCGGGAAAGTCTTAGTCATTTATCTCTGGATATACACAGTGCTCTTGTCGAGCATAAAATGTTGGGATCTGTTTTCTTCGATATTGTTGGTGCTTTTAATAATGTAAATTTAAGTACATTGTCATCCATTCTCCTTTCACTAAATGTTCCTGAAAAAATAGTAAGTTGGATTTTTGAGTTTTTAAATGAACGTAAACTGTATGTAAAAGTCAATAATCAATTAATAGGACCTAGGTATTCTTATAGAGGAGTTTCTCAAGGAGGAATATTAAGTCCTCTATTATTTATTTTATATATTGCTAGATTAAATAATGTGCTGGGTAGTGATGTCTGTAATTTACAATTTGCTGATGATTTGGTTGTGTATTGTTCAGGAGAAAACCTTAACAGCATTGAAACAAAACTCAATGCTAGCTTGGAAAAATTGGGACATTATTTTGAAAGTCTCAGTTTGGAGGTCAGCTATGAGAAAAGTAAGGTTGTTGTCTTTTCCAAAAATGTTGTTGGTTCTCCTAGTATAAAAATTTATTACAATAATAGCCTTATGTTAGTGGATAGTTCCATAAAATTTTTAGGTGTTACTTTTCTCAGTAATTTTAAATGGAATGTGTATGTTGATTACTTAGCAAACAGAGCATTAAAAGCTTGCAATATTTTGAAATCTCTCGCTGGCACTTATTGGGGTGCTGATCCAGGGACATTACTGATTTTATATAAGTCCTTAGTAAGAAGTCACTTCGAATATGCATTTTTTTGCTATGGTGGTGTACAAAAACTAGTAGAAAAACTAGAAAAAGTGCAAAATAGATGCTTACGTATTATTTTGGGAGCTATGTGTTCAACACCTATAGTGTCAATGCAAGTCGAATGTAGTTTGCCTCCATTGATAATTAGATTCAATTACCTCAGAACAAAATTCTTCATTAAGATTTCTTCTATCAGTGATCATCCTCTTCTATTGCAGTTAAAGAAGGCTATTAATGGGATCAATCCCCCTTTTCTAGTACAAGGTTTATCTGAAATTTTAAAAGATTGTTCTAATCAAAATTATTTTTCTAGCTCCATTTGGCCTTGTTATTTATATTCCTATGAATCAAAGTATTGTCCATTTAAAATAGTAATTAATGAATCTTTGAAGTTTAAAGAGGATGTTTACAGAATGCTTGAGGAATGGAATGGTTACAATCACTTGTACACAGATGGCTCAAAAAATGATAATGCTGTATCTATGGCTATTTATGACGTTCAGGCTCGAAGTGGGTTTGGAAATAGGTTGTCTTCAGTAGCAACTGTGTATACAGCAGAGGCTATGGCAATACTCAGTGCTTTAGAGTATATTGAGACTAGGCAAGAAAATAAATGGATCATTATCACTGATAGTATGAGTGTATTGAGAGCACTAGAAAATCCCAGTTGTAATGCAAAAACAAGTTACATAATCTATAATATCAGAGAAAAATACAATAATTTACATAAGTTCAAAGATATCGTCCTTTTCTGGACTCCTTCACATATCGGGGTAGTTGGAAATGAACAAGTTGATTACCTGGCTAAATTCATTGTTAATCATCATCAGGAATGTCCAATTTTGCATAAGCCCATTCCAAATTCAGATGCGTTGACTTATTTCAAATCAAAACTGGCACGTGAATTTCACAATTTCTGGCAGCATGTAGTTGAAACCAAAGGAAAGTGGCTAGCTGAAATTAAAACAAAGATTTCTCCTCCTTGGTTTACAGGAGGAAATATCTATCGGAACAGAAAGTTTTATACAACGATTTGTCGTCTACGGCTAGGTCACTGTCGATTTAATGCACATCTGTTTAGAATTGGCATTCTGTCTTCCCCAAATTGTGATTATTGTAATTCTGCTATACAAACATTGGATCACATTGTATTTGATTGTCCTAATTTTGCTCTTCAAAGGATCATTTTAGTTGATCGCCTGCTAGGTATTTATGAAAATGCTGAAGATATCCCGCGCTCGCTTCAGCAACTTTTGACGAAAAAAGATTGTTTTTTACCAATTTACGATTTTATTGTATCAACTGTTGATGAAATTTGAATTTGACAACTACTACACTTTTGACATAAAATTATATGATATTGAGATATTGAGATAATATTAAATAAAACATGAAAGAAGACTCGGCTCCGGTCTAACAAAAGGTACTGAACTTGAATATATTAAAAGAAGACTTGGCTTACGCCTAACTATTGGTTATTGAAGACATTGATAAAAATAAGACTTGGTTTCGGCCTGACTATTGGATATCGAAGACATTGAATAAAGAAGACATGGTTTCGGCCTTGATTATATTATAGAAAGACAAGAAAGAAAAAAAAGAAGAATTGGAAGAAAAAGAAAACTAAATCAGACTTGGCTGTATGGGCTCAGCTCCCTTTGCCTGTCCCAAAGAGGGACGAAAAGAACCAAAAAAAAAAAAATTATCATCCATCATCTGTCAATTGTCATTCTGTCGGCGTAGTCGATGGTTGGCTGTTAATTCGCGACACGCCAAAAATGCCGATGTGAATAATCAGAAAAATATACAGCAAGAATTCTAGTTAAAAATCTTCTCTGACTGTTGTATCCTCAACTGAAATTGTTAAAAAGCTGAGGAACAGGTTAGTATCTCTTTTACATATCATTCAGAGTACCTACCTGTTTTTTTCTTTCTGAAATATCTCGATTCTATTTAATTTGTAAATGCCTTTGGCTTGTTTGTATTATTCTAGATTATTATTCAATAGCTTCACTAACTAAATGTTCTTTTACTTGCAGTAACTTCAACCATGTTGAGGACATTATTTCATCTTTTTGGAGCCATCCAATTTTTTTATGGATGTTACTATGACTACGTCTACGTCAATATACCAATAACTTCAACAGTAACACCTTATGGAGGGAAATTCAAATATTTAACTTACTTAGATGCGGTAAGTCTTATATAATTTTGTTTATGTGACACAAACTGATGCCAAACTTAGCCTTTGCCTCAATATTTGATCGTTCCATTTGTTTCAGATGATACAAACTGCATACTTTACATTGGCACTTTTCAATGATATTTTTGGGAACAATGAACCGTCACCATCAGAGAAACCTCTAATAAGGAAAGTTAAGGACACAGTCTTTAGTGCTTTAGCTTTCCCATTAGCAATATTTGTAGGAGTATCATTCTGGGGCATATATGCTGTTGATAGAGAATTGATTTTGCCCAGAAGTATGGATGCATACTTCCCACTGTGGCTTAACCATGTGATGCACACAAACATAGTTGTGTTCATACTGATAGAACTCATTACATCCTTCAGGATGTATCCTAAGAGAAAAGTTGGTCTATCTATTCTTTCTTTGTTTATGATTTGTTATTTAGTCTGGGTACATGTTATCTACTTCAACTCAGGTGTTTGGGTGTACCCCATCTTGAATGTTCTGAATTGGCCTGTAAGAGTATTTTTCTACATATTCTGCCTTACATTAGCCTGTGGTGCATATCGTCTAGGAGAAACCATCAACAAAGCTGTTTGGTCTACTGAAGTAGAAAAAACGGTAAGATCTGGGAAGAAAAAGGCCAAATAATAATTGAGATAGTAACAATTTAGATAGTTAACCTCGCTTCTTGTTTTGAGGTTTGTAAGTAGGTTTAAGTTGTTCTAATTGGTGGATGGTTTAAGAAGTAGGATGCAGTAATGAAGCTTTGAAGGAAATATTGTAGATTTAGGAAATGAAAATGGGAAGAGGCAACATTTTGGCCAATTTCTGAGAAATCTTAAGATAATTAATTTTTATTTGATGTTTAAGAAAGTGATAATATAATAAACCCCATCTAAAATATATACTTCCCTAACTACTTGAAAGTGAAAGATAAACCAAGAACACCCTATATTTGGTTCCTACTTTTACCTATATCTATAGATACCTATCTATAATTATGATTTATACATTCTAAATAATTTGTATAGCAATTGTACCTAATCACTATTGAGATGATTGTTTTAATTGTGTGTGGTAGTTATGTGATATAAAAGAGGCACTGTGTTACCAAATAATTAACTTAATTAAAAGTGTATCTTGAAATTTTATAAACACTGATATGACTGGTACAATACTTTATCATACAGTGTTCTCTGTAGTTGTAGATATTGTCTGCCCTTTGTAGTTGTAGTGTTATTTATGTACTACTTTTCTTTTCGTGGCCTAATTGTAAAAAATAAACACATCCGAATTCAGGTATTCCACATAAAATCATCAGATATTTTATTTGATAAAACGATTTTTAACTTCATATAATGTTATTACAACACAGAAATACCTAAATACAGAACAAGGCACCTTTCCATCGACAATTAAAATTACTATTAGAATGATTCTTAGTGCTACTTGTTTCTTGCGTAATAGCTAATTGATATAACCGATGTTGCCAATAACATTACACACAGACATTGGTTGTGAATGAATTCAGCAATAAATACTTCATTGCCTTTAGTTGCTAATGAAGGCGTTTGTTAATAATGTAACGTAAAAATAGGGAATATGCATTTTAATTCATTAAATTAAAAGTAGTATCGTAATTGTTACGTTAGATCAAATCCGGCTTGTTAGCGTGACTTGATTTTTTACGGATGATAAAAATTACTTACGTGTCTCTTGATAATTATTACATAAGTATGCGTTTAGGTATTTTTTTGTGAAAAAAGGTAGGTATACCTATTTATAATCTAAATGTTGGTATGTATGAATTGCTTATTGGCCTGAATATTGTGTAGAATGTGTAAACGTATGTCAACTTAAAATTTTACTTAAATAATAGCAAGAATCGTTCTTAATTTTCGAATCTTATCGATTTAAGTTGATCTAGATTGTTAAATATTTAAAGAAGAAATTCGGATTTTCTGTAGTAGTCACCAACTGTTAAAATATTTTTAAGTATAATCTTTTATCAAAGTAATTTTTATGATAATTCTTTGGTACAAAGCATTCCAAAACAATATGATAAGCCTTAATTAGCAGACTTTAACTTATTATTTTATTGTTATCTGATTTTTATTTGTTTTGTTTGTTTTATTACTTTTGTAGAACGAAATACTTCCTGGGTAGTGATTGTAGCTTGGGTCACTGATTATTGAAACTCAACGTATCTATGTTATTTAGATTAGTGCAAAATACCAAAATGTTCTTATATCATTATTTATACTTAGATATAAAATCTATGTAAATGTAATAAAAGCTCTATTAGCATTGGCTAGTCTGAAAATGTTAATATAGAGCGCTGGCTTTATCATTGAGTGCATCGTTTTGATCAAGGACCAGAAAGCAAATGGATTGGTAATGCGCACATTTTCTCTAGATCCTATCACGCCTTATTTGGAAGGTGTGCAGGGAAATCAAACTATAAAATTCCATGTTTTGTACTTAAGTCAAAAACGGATATTACATTCATTTCGTTATTTCTTGACAGAAAACAATTTTCGAATGTCTACAAAATTGCTCGTGCAATGAAAACTCACCTCTAAAGTTGTGAAATGGAGTACATACAATCTATGTAGCTAAATAAAAATTGAAGCAATTTTGTAAACAATGAAATAGTATTGTGTGCATTTTTGTTTGCCCTTCGGTGCCTACTTATTGTGGTCGAGTGCCTGTTTTGCCTAAAATAGTCAACGAAGTGTTCAATCACTTAAGTACGAATGAACTTTAGCGACCGATCACTATCGATAAGAAAGCAATAAATTTTTATATTAAATAAATTATTTATATCCGTATTGTGCGTTTTATTACGGCTTTCTGTGTAAATAGATACCTACTTGCATGTCATCATAGCTTCTTACAAAGGAACTTAAATCCAAGCTGGAATGCGCACAGGCTGCCAATACGCGGTCCGAGCGATATAGCTTCGCGAGAGCCCTCTGTCCCTTTCATTAGGGTGACCAAGCAATATGATGTAGGTAGATACTAATATAATATAACAGGATTAAATATATTAACCAATAATTTGATTTAAAAAAATAATAATAGTTACGCTTTAAAGATGGATTAAAGTAAAACGCAGTAAACATAAACGCAACGCATAAACTCTGCTATCGAGTATTATTGTATAACCTGGATTAACTGGCGCGCTGGGCAAATAACCATTTTGTTTAGTATTACTATTAATTGTCGTAAAAATCTAACAGACGTCGTTTTTAAGAAAAATTGTTGGGACATTTTATTGGGCAAATGCGTCAATGGACTTTACCCGTAAATAATCTTATAATTTCGTTCATTATGGGCACCCTACTTCAAGAAAGGGACACAGGGCTCTCGCAACGCTTTCTCTTTCGGACCGAATTTCTCTTTGACCAAGTGATTGTCTGTAATAGAACTTAGTGACATATACATAAGGTTTATTTTTATAATGGTGTCAAATTGACAATGCACATTCCAGGGGTCGGGTATAAGTTCCTTGCTTCTTACACAATTATAATGACTAGTTTCTTCTATAACTCGGTATTGAGGTCAGACGCTATCGCCAGTAAGGATTCCATTATTAACATATAATAACAAACAACTTTAAAGCACAAATGCGATTTTATTTTCGAACAATTTAAGTACGTACACTCAAATTATAAAATACTCGTCAAAATCACAGTAAAATTATGATACATAAACAATACAAACGCAATAGTGTACTAAAATCTATAATATTATCACTTATCACGACTAGATTATTCAATTATGAATATATTAACTAAAAAGTCTGGTCACACTTTAACGTCTTGCCATATAATGACGCCTTAATTAATACAATACAACAGATACAATAACTGTAACAATACAATACTATAGGTAGGTACTTATTATAATGCTTAAAATAAGGCAAATTTGTTTTTTTGGCGAGACTATGGATAAGAAAAATTAATTCGAGATAATTATATATTACCAGCTGTACCCTGCCACGCTTCGCTGTGGCACGCCATTACGATTGCGGTTGTCAGCGAGTGGTTTCCTCGCTTCCGGCAGATGGCGCGATCACTGGTACACAGCTGATCGTTATAAAAACTGTTTTTCACGGTCGCGGATATGTGACTGATGCCAAAATTAGATAAAAACAATCCTTGATGCGGATTATATATCATGCTAAAATTTCATCCGATCGGTGCAGTTCTTTTTGAGTTTTTTAACCGTACGCAAAACCAACATAACATTTTTATGTGTATAGATTTATACCCCTAACTAATCTTTTGAGTAATGCAGGCGAGATGTGATGTTAATTAAATTAATAAAAATGTGCTATATTGGACTTTGGACACCGCTGTATAAATTCTGTGACACTTACTACTGCCGCGGTTTATAAAAACTGTTCGTAATAAATATGTAATTAATAAAATCGGTTCCATATCTATGACGCTAAGGTAGCACACGAAAATCTAGTATTCTGTTCTTTTTTTTTGTGTTTTAAGCTCTTCCAATCCGTTGCCGATGTGCAGAATGGAAAAAATAACTGCAATTAAAATTGCGAGATACCCTAGGGCGGTTGCCCAAAACAACTTTTGACAACAGTAGTGCGTTTCGTTACCCTGCGTTTGCATCGCAAAAAGTCACCGTGGGCGATCGCTCTTAGAGCCTTAAATACAAATATAAAAATGCTGAATAATATTATATTTCAAAACAAATTAAAAAGAAATAAATAAACATATTATAATGATTTACTTCAACTGTACATAATTCGCCCAAACATAAATATGTAAATAAAATTATCCTTATGCCTACTTTTAAATAATCTTTTTACATAATTTCTATTTCTATATGTATATTACTACTTTTGTAGATTTACAAATGATTTGATACCTACCATATAGGTAACGTTTTGACTAATAACAATTTTAGACATTTTGTATCCGATCCAATTTTAATACAAAAAATATATAATACATTAACAGGGTTTCTATATTGCCAAATATATTCTTTAATTACTCGTATATAGGTTTTGTGCTTGCAATGTGCTCATATCTCAGACTCCATATTTCCCTAATATATGGGAACAAATATGCAAATAAATAAAATTAATTTCTAGCATAAATAGTAACCCTCTTCATGTAACGTTTATAAGTAAAAAACCTATCCTAATCTAGATGCTACTATCTATGTAATGATGTATACAATTTATTCATAGCCATTTTATTGATAATTGCAGGGTTTTTTTAGTAAGACGTATTCAATTATGATTTCCTATTACAAAGCAAGGAAACGGTTACTAGAATTAATATGTATGTAATAGAATTAATATGGCGGCTAAGTTGTAGTCTATTTGAATCACAAAACTGGCAGTGTATCTATGTAAAAGCTGATTTATACGAAGAAATTTAAAGGTGTGATGTTATTTAATAATGGTTGTTGAATCAAAACAGTGTTCAGATAATGCAAGTCTTTTTGGTTCAATTTTATTGTAAGCAGACAAGAAACTTGCATCGTGTAAATGGACCAAAGATAGACCAGCCTTATTTCAGATTAGCTGTCAGTTAATTAATGTTAGTAGCCTGCTTAATTTATTCAAAACTTCTACACGAAAATAATTTATTGTAACCTATCTGACCCGATTCGGAACTATGAAGAATGTTCTTATCTTATTTGATTCTTTAGTTGCAGAAATATTAAAATGCTGCCAGTTAATTTAATAGAGCTGTAGGTTAAAACATGTTATCCTAGAATGAAAATACTTAAATTGGTTGTGTTTAAAAGGCATGGCGTTAAAAGGTGCCAAAATGTCTATGATTTTTCTGAATCTTTTACTGTAACGAAGTGCTGTTATTGTAATTAGTAGTTAGGCAAATTCAGATCGGTCATCGGAACATATCGCAAAGCTAAAGTGGTGACAATACCGCGTGGCCAGTTAGCATTACCTACAGTCCTACATCTAGCATTTGACTGCTCTAGGCTGATGCGACAGGCACAAACTGCATACACGATATTACTATAATAAATTACACAAATAAATAAGAAAGTTTTCGTTATCCGTACATACACATCATCCGGTTCCTTACACATAAACATGATGATTTAGGCGATTATTCACTCTAGCATTTGTTCTAAACTACCTGAAGTCACAATATTTGTCTTTTTTATACACACATTGGAATGGCAATGTGTCTTAATGAAATGTCCGTTTTGCTGTGGAGGATTATGCTGTTTACTTACAGTGACCAAAAGCTGACTTAATACGTAAGCAGCTCAGGCGTACTGCGATGAGCTACGTCTTCACTTTGCGTGACGTCTTGAAGTGTCCGTTCTTCTTCCATCCGTTTGGCTGCGACGCTTCGCCGTTCATGGCGCGGGTCGCGAACGATGTCGTCTTGCTTTTCGTTTCGAACAACACGTCCGAATCTGTCTCGCTTTCTGATACGTCTTTACTTGTGACTGTGAAATTAAATTAAGAAATTAGTTGTTATCTGGAATTCATTTGACTGTTTAAAGTATAGCATTTCAAGATGAAGTCAGTTAAAAAGAGAAACTATACACGGTATCTGGGTTGACATACCGCTGTATATCAGATGGCCACTGGGCCCATTACTAAACAAAAAAAATGGCAAGAGACATAGTTATCGACAGGCCCAGTCGGAGATGGTGGTTTAAAGCAAAACTCTTTTAGTAAAAACTTTTCTATAAGAGAGGCCGAGGCCTAAAGCCAGAGGGAGTGGCAGTCTCTGCGCCCTCACGTACCTAGCCGCCGCAGGAGGAGACGCCCCGGGCGTCGGGAGTCCATAGCGGACTCCCGGCCACCGTAGGCGCGAGCTTGTGGGTGGCGAGCAATGGGTAGCTCGCCGCCCGGTAAGGACCAAGCTCGGGTCGACGGCGCGTAGTGTTCCACGCGCGCCTCAAAGAGATGTCAGCAAAACTGAAGGGGTCTGCTAGGACCGATGCCTGCCGGGGTCGCGTGATTGTTCGAAAGAGATACCGTGACCCTGGCACATGGGCAACTGATGGAACACGGGTGTGTTTTAGTCAGTAAAAGTCTGACATGCCCTCCCGCTCCGCCCAGAGCGGGAGAAGTCATTTGATGATTCCCCATCCAAAAAAAAAAGGCCTAAAGCCAAAGGCCGTGTATTAAAGGCCCGTATTGGCCTTTAATAATACAATACTGAAAAGGAATAAGTAATAATAAGAATGTGAGGCAAGCGGTCGTACAATATTTACATGGTTTCTCCTCGTTGTCGGCGAGCGGCAGCAGGCGGTACTTGGGTCGCGCGCGCGGCTTGCGCGGCGCCACCAGGCGGCGCAGCGCGCGCGCGCTGGCCCAGCCGCACGCGCCCAGCGCCAGCAGCGCGCCCACGCCGCCCAGGCTCGCGTACACCACCGACCAGTCTGTGGCCACCATATGCACATCAGATGAACATTGTTTTGTAGTGTTGAGAGCGACTAAGCCTACATTTGTCTAACGTAGACATTGATGGCGCAAAGATATTGCAATGACAAGATGTAGATATTGTGTTGATGGCGCGTTAGCGTTTCGTTTGCGCCTGTTCTCTCTGTCCTAATATCGCACTATGAGGGAGAGTGCAGATGAACTGATGCACTCTTTTTACTCTCAAACAGGTTTTTTTTAACCAGTGCGCAATTTTCTTTTTGATGTTTCAGTATCAGTAATAGATAACATTTCAATTATTTTTTCAATATTTTTTTTTACATTTGTATCCGACCTTAAATTAGTAAAATGTGGACACATTACATATTTCGTAATAATATAGACGATAGCGCGTGGCACAACGTCACTCACACGGCGGTGTTGCAGCGACAGTCTGCGCACGCATGCGCTATTGAGACGGCGTGTTTAACGTTTTCCCGCGCAAGCGCCGCGCCGAACGTGTCGTAACTCGTAGGTCGCGATGTCAGACTACCCCAACCGTGATTTTTATGAGATAGTGCGAGTGTGCTTATTAAGTGGTGAAAATTTACGAGCAAGTCGCAGGACGTATGCGAGGGAGAGCAGACCTCGTATGCGAGCTCATGGGATCCGTAACCCCACCGTCCCTAATGGAAGGACTATTTTAGCAGCCACTCAAAAGCTGCTTGATCATGGGTAATTCAGGACCCCGAATCATGCACAAGGATCTGGCAGATCTCGACTGGCGGTCGAAGTCGAAGAAACCATTTTTGATTTCTTAGAGCGACATTCGATTCCACGAAACGGCACGTCGCTTCGGTGTGACCAAGTACGCGGAATGGAAGCGGACTACATTTTGAACAATTAAAATGCAACAATTCGTGACATGTAGGGGTAAGCAATTTTTTTTTTTAACGAATAGATTATTTTTGATTGAACATTACTGTAATCTTAATTTAATTGATTATAATGATTTATTTTCTGCATTTTATGCTCCTACGCCCATGAAAGTATGAAGGAAAATTGGTATTACTCTTCAAATAACTTCAGGTCACGGCCTTAACTTAAAAACAAATCTAGTTCGAATCTGATCTGGTCAGTAACCGCGCGAATATTTCGCCGGCGTTTACCTACGCCTTCTTAGAATTTTGAGCGAGCGCTCAACTGTGTAGGTATGTTAGATACTCGTACGTTCATTAACCTACGCCGCCACGCGCTTTTTACCATAAAGCCAATTTTAGAATAAACATCTGTCGTTAACGATAACTTAATTTTTTTTACTTAGATATATCAAAATAGAAATTGCATGATTATTATAACTCGTTTAAGTATAATTTGTTAAAATTTGCGCACTGGTTAAAAAAAAAACCCTGTATGTATCTGGCTTTTCAGGGTTAGACATCGCCAGCACTCCAGCAGGCGTGTGACACGTACGCGACGCGTGGACGCACACGCCGCGCCCCGAGCACGTGCTCAGACAAAGTACTTACCGCAGTCGGGCTGCGCGTCAGGGTCTAACATCGCCAGCAGGCTCTGCATCCAGAAGGCGTCACAGCGACACGTGCGCGACGCGTGGTCGCACACGCCGCGCCCCGAGCACGTGCTCAGACAGCGTACTTACCGCAGTCGGGCTGCGCGTCAGGGTCTAACATCGCCAGCAGGCTCTGCATCCAGAAGGCGTCACAGCGACACGTGCGCGACGCGTGGTCGCACACGCCGCGCCCCGAGCACGTGCTCAGACAAAGTACTTACCGCAGTCGGGCTGCGCGTCAGGGTCTAACATCGCCAGCAGGCTCTGCATCCAGAAGGCGTCACAGCGACACGTGCGCGACACGTGGTCGCACACGCCGCGCCCCGAGCACGTGCTCAGACAAAGTACTTACCGCAGTCGGGCTGCGCGTCAGGGTCCAACATCGCCAGCAGGCTCTGCATCCAGAAGGCGTCACAGCGACACGTGCGCGACGCGTGGTCGTACACGCCGCGCCCCGAGCACTTGCTCAAAGTACTTACCGAGGTCGGGCTGCGCGTCAGCGTCTAACATCGCCAGCAGGCTCTGCATCCAGAAGGCGTCACAGCGACACGTGCGCGACGCGTGGTCGCACACGCCGCGCCCCGAGCACGTGCTCAGACAAAGTACTTACCGCAGTCGGGCTGCGCGTCAGGGTCTAACATCGCCAGCAGGCTCTGCATCCAGTAGGCGTCACAGCGACACGTGCGCGTCGCGTGGTCGCACACGCCGCGCCCCGAGCACGTGCTCAGACAAAGTACTTACCGCAGTCGGGCTGCGCGTCAGGGTCCAACATCGCCAGCAGGCTCTGCATCCAGAAGGCGTCACAGCGACACGTGCGCGACGCGTGGTCGCACACGCCGCGCCCCGAGCACGTGCTCAGACAGCGCAGCGAGCGCACGCGCCCTCCGCCCCAGGCCTCCCACCCGCCGCTCGCACCGCGTACTAACGATAATGCGCGAACACCCTCTACTGCCTTGTCCTGTGAACAAGATATATAAAAATGTAAGGAGAAACTAGCTGACGTACACATCAGCGTACAGCAGAAACTACTTGGCCTTGGAAATTTTGCACTAAGCTTCCTTTTCTAATATTGGCGAATATGATAACTAGGAATTATCAGCCTATAACGTCCTCTCTGCTGGGATACAGGCCTGCTCTCGGTGGAAGAATCATCAAAATCGGTTCACCCAGTCAAAAGTTAAGAGGTAACAAACATAAAAGAAAACAGTCGAATTGATAACCTCCTCCATTTTTTAAAGTCGGTTAATAAAACACAACACTTCATTCTTATTTTTGTCTATCGCGAATATACTGTAAAATGTGAACTTTTACTTAGTTCTGCACAGGACGAACGCCAACATTACACTGACTAAGGCCACGCCTACTTGATGACGTCAGGACCTAGTTGAAAATCACAGTGCACAGTTATTTAGGCCGACTCCTCTTTGTATTTGCTCCGTGGGCAACGCACACTGGTCAAAGACTTTTGTCTTGAGACACTGCGGTAAGTGGACGAGAAGAAATTGCATAGCATCCCGCACGCTGCCCAGCCGAGTCCGATTCGACGATTGACCTATTTCTCGAAGTTAGGCCTACCTAACTGGACAGTTTGTCGTGGGTAAACATAATCGTCCACTACTTCGAATATAGAGTTTCCGATCTTCATGAGAGTGGGTGTGACATGGGCATTAAGTCCTCACTTTCGTTTTGTCCATGTTTATTTTAAGACCCCCTCGATCGGAAGCAGTACTGAGGTCATCGAGCATTGTACCGAGGTCTTCTATAGTCTCAGCCATGATAACTATATCATCGGCAAACCGAAGGTGGGTGCTTTACTCGTCATTGATGTTAAGAGCCCTCTCACAAAATTTGAATGCTCGAGTTTAGGTAAAAGACGGCAATCTTATGTATGTGTGCGTAGCTATCCACACATGCACAATACAAACAGTGTAACGCGAGTGTCGAGCCGGTCTAAACAATCTTGAGCCGTTAGAATTATAATGCGGTATTTAGAGATTTATGAAAATACTTACTTTTATTTAGTCAGTCTAATAAAGATTTCTAGACTAATAAAAAATTACAAATATTTATGCTATGTAAAGTATACAATAAAAATAAAAAATTCAAACAATTACATATTGGTGCCGATTCAGTTGTACACCGAACTAAACTATCTCTAAAATTCCTTACTTTTAGCTATGAGAATTGTTACGCTATTCTGCAAGAAATAATCTCTAAATTTAAAAATTATTTTGACACGACTAAAATCAAATTTGACACTCGCGAGTCAGCGTGATATTTTTTTTTCTTTTGGCTTCGCAACTTGGTACTTGTGTGCGTTACGCAATGAACTTGTTGAGAGACGAAGGCGCGCGCAAGGGGGCAGCCTGGACGTGTTTTATATGGAACTAGCTTTTGCCAGCGACTTCGTAGCGTAACGTAGCGTAAGCGAGCGCTAAGAAAGGAAGTAGAATTGCACGGACGAAGTCACGGCCAAAAGCTAGTAAACTACAAAACTTCTTTTTACACCACATTTTTTGCTAATCTATTACTGTATGCCAAAATTATCAGGCTACTAGGCGAGCTTAAGCGAGAGCAAGCCACATAGAATTGCCCGTGTGAAAAACAGTTTTCTCTCAAGTTTATACCCACAAATTTTAATGTCTGCCCTTGTGATTCTGGTCATTGCAAAGCACTTTGAGGGGAAACTGAACGTTTGAATTCAAAGGGAAGATCATTCAGGATCAATACAAATTAGGTTAGTATTTCTCACCTTAGTATTTCTTTTGGTTTTGCCATTTGATTAATTAAAAAAAAAAAATTGGTTTGGTTGTTTATTTTCATTGTTTTTTTAATTTTTAAATTATATTATTTTTGTTCAGGTGTAATTTTGTGCAATTTTTTGTATAAATCTTCTTGTCTATTTTGTTTTATGTTTTTGTGCAATTTTTGTGAAATAGTTGTTGTTTTCGTAATCAGCGACCCAATAAATCATAAAAACGATACCCATGTTGATTTTCAGAATTTGTCACCCCTTTTCTACCTTTTAGGGGTTGAATTCTGAAAGAGTCTGACACACATGTTTACTCATTTATTGATAGGAATACTCCTGTGAAGTTTCGAATAAAATAGTTTAACTGATCTTGTTTCCCCATACAAACTTTCAAACCCTTTTTCACCCCCTTAGGGGTTGAATTTTTAAAAACCCTAGGATACGTAACTGTTTATTTCTATTTGTTAACCTAAAAACAACGTTTCAGGCTTGTAGCTCTAAAAATGACGGACTTCCATACAAAATTTTAATCCCTTTTTCACCCGCTTAGGGGGTGAATTTTCAAAAATCCTTTCTTAGCGGATGCCTACGTCATTACAACTATCTGTATGCCAAATTTCAGCGAAATCCGTTCAGTAGTTTCGGCTGTGCGTTGATAGATGAGTCAGTCAGGTTTGCCTATTATATATTTAGATTTTTTGTTTGATTTCTCTAAAAAACATATTACCCACGTGTTGAGGTTTATACGTGTGGAGTTTTATAAAGGGGGTCGAAAATTTCGATATTTTTGCGATAGGGCACGCCATTTTCGAGATATATAAGCAAAAGAAAAAAAAAATACAGTACTGTTTTTGCACGTGAGGCGAGGCGTTGGTGTGAACTTTTGTTCATGACCACTAGTTTTATTCCACACCTTTTTAATCGCGACTAAAAATAGTCAGATTTAGTTAAAATAAATTATTTTAGTCAAAATTTTTCTACAATCTATTAAAATAATGCTTTACTTGATAATAAACGAAACTCTTATCTTATACAAGAAAAATAAAATGCGAAGAGTAGCAAAATGTTGTAGTCGTAGTATATTTTTGCGTTCACGATACGAGTACCCGAAAACTGAGACGCGGGAAAAAGTGGCATAGGTCCTTCCTCGTTGGGCGCTTGCGCCGTACTAAACGCTGCCCGCTTGTGCATCGTAATTTATTCCAATTTAGAGTGATTTAATAAAAGATATTATGTTTAATTAAATAAACGGATTTAAATAAAACTTGAGGATTCGATTTGTTATAGAGCATACTTTATATTGACATGAATTTTTTAACGTAATTATGCTTTATTCAAACCAAAAAACGTGATAAAATTGCGAATAAATCGTAAAAATTGCCATAATACTTATTTTTTTTTTACTAATAAAAGTTATTAAAAATCAATATTGTAGTACTAAATCTAACAACTAGATTATATGTCTGATGTTGTGTGTATTTTTTTTACTCAAATTTCTACATATTAATGATAGAAATAGGAGTCTGAAATTGACCCTGCGCTGATTTTTAAGAAAACTAGTTGTGGGAGATTAATTACTACAAAGTAAACAAATACGTTTTTGTAAATGTGCTACTAAAAGTAACAAAACAAAAGATTGATCTATTTTTTACATATATTCGTCAATGCCAGAGTATTTATAATGATGAGATGAGAGGTAAATAAGGCGACTAAAATCTTAAATATTCGCGCAAAAATGTAAAATGGCTCTTAATGCCAACCTTTTTCAGTCCAGAACCTTGAAGAAATCTTCCAGTGCAGCGGGGAACAGTTTAAGAGAGATAGTCTCCTTGTCTCAGACATCGATGCTGAAGAATAGGTTTCAAAATCAGGTCCTGGAGTCGAACTGCCATACTGCCGTTTTTGTACAAAAACTTCAGCACCTAGATGTACCGATATTGGATTTGGCACCATTGAAGAAACTATAGTACAGTCCTTGTCTCGATCGAATCGAAGGCTTTTTCGTAGTCTACAAACGCTAAGTAGAGAGGCAGGTTATTTCGGAATCCGTCTTATTCGGGAGGCTAGAGGTCGTCAAAATTCCGCGCGAGACGGTTCGTGATAACTCTTGAAAACATTTTGTAGACATGAACCAATGAGAAATGGGTCTATAATTCTTAACAAGGGCATTATCACCCTTCTTAAAGTACCAACACACCTCTGTTCCATGCCTGTGGCGTTTTGCCCTCGAGTATGAAGGGATCAAACGGATAAAAGGGAGCCATAATATCGTTGAAAATATTAGGAAAATATACGAAATCCATGCAAATGAAGTCGCTGGCGAAGTACTAGTCTAAAGTAATATTATAAAGAGAAAAGATTTGCTTTCTGCTCTCAAAATCAACGTAGAACCAAATATTCGAAGACGTGACATCTACCAACCCGCACTGGGCCCGCGTGGTGGATTACGGCCCACTCCCTCACACAGAGGAGTTTTAGGCTGTTTGTGATGATGATGACTGCCACTAATACCTTACGTAGGATTTCCATTTTAAAAACAAGAACAAAATGAGTCTCTCAGACAGTGGATTTTTTTATCAAAAATCGAATAGTGACGAAAATAACATATTAAGAGCCCTCTTACAAAATTTGAACGCTCGAGTTTAGGTAAAAGACGGCAATCTTATGTATGTGTGCGTAGCTATCCACACATGCACAATACAAACAGTGTAACGCGAGTGTCGAGCCGGTCTAAACAATCTTGATCCGTTAGAATTATAATGCGGTATTTAGATATTTAAGAAAATACTTATTTTTAATTATCCAGTTTAATAAAGATTTCTAGACTAATAAAAAAAAAATACAACTATATGTTATGTAAAGTATACAATAAAAATAAAAAATTAAAACAATTACATATTGGTGCCGATTCTGTTGTACACCGAACTAAACTAATAAAACTATCTCTAAAATTGCTTATTTTTAACCGACTTCAAAAAAAGGAGGAGGTTTCTCAATTCGACCGTATATATTTTTTTTTTTTTTTTTTTATGTGTGTTCACCGATAACTTCGTCGTATATGGACCGATTTTGATTATTATTTTTAGCTATGAGAATTGTTACGCTATTCTGCAAGAAATAATCTCTATTAAAAATTATTTTGACACGACTAAAATCAAATTTAACAATCGCGACTCAACGTGGTATTTTTAGGGTTCCGTTGCCAAATGGCAAAAACGGAACCCTTATAGATTCGTCATGTCTGTCTGTCTGTCTGTCTGTCCATATGTCGCAGCCACTTTTCTCCGAAACTATAAGAGCATGCTGTTGAAACTTGGTAAGAAGATGTATTCTGTGAACTGCATTAAGATTTTTACACTAAAATAGAAAAAAAACAATAAATTTTTGGGTTCCCCATATTTAGAACTGAAACTCAAAAAAAAATTTTCGTCAAACCCATACGTGTGGGGGGTAAAATGGTATTGAGGTTTCTAATATATTTTTTTTCTAAACTGAATAGTTTGCGCGAGAAACACTTCCAAAGTGGTGAAATGTGTGTCCTCCCCCCCGTAACTTCTAAAATAAGAGAATGATAAAACTAAAAAAAATATATGATGTACATTACCATGTAAACTTCCACCAAAAATTGGTTTGAACGAGATCTAGTAAGTGTTTTTTTTTTAATACGTCATAAATCGTAAACTGCAATTTACCTTTCTTTCAATCAACTCAAATATAAAAATTAAAAAAAAACATTTAATTTCATAAACATAAACCTTATGCATAAACCGAGAATACATACAGGTTTGTACGGAAACCTCGGTGCGCGAGTCCGACTCGCACTTGGCCGGTTTTTTTTCTTTTGGCTTCGCAACTTAGTACTTGTGCGCTACGCAATGAACTTGCTGAGATACGAAGGCGCGCGCAAGGGGGCATCCTGGACGTGTTTTATATGGAATTTTTCATTTTTGTTTGAAAAAAAAAAAAAAAAAAAATATTACCCACGTGTTGAGATTTATATGTGTGAGGTTTTATAAAGGGGGTCGAAAATTTCATTATTTTTGCGATAGGACACGCCATTTTCGAGATATAAGCAAAAGAAAAAAGAAATACAGTACTGTTTTTGCACGTGAGGCGAGGCGTTGCCGTTGGTGTGAATTTTTGTTCATGACCACTAGTTTTACTCCACACCTTTTTAATCGCGATTAAAATAGTCAGATTTAGTTAAAATAAATTATTTTAGTCAAAAATTTTCTACAATCTATTAAAATAATGCTTTACTTGATAATAAACGAAACTCTTATCTTAAACAAAAAAAAAAAAAAAAAAATGCGAAGAGTAGCAAAATGTTGTAGTCGTAGTATATTTTTGCGTGCACGATACGAGTACCCGTAAACTGAGACGCGGGAAAAATTGGCACAGATCCTTCCCCGTTGGGCGCTTGCGCCGTACTAAACGCTGCCCGCTTGTGCATCGTAATTTATTCTAATTTAGAGTGATTTCAAAAACGATATTATGTCTAATTAAATAAACAGATTTAAATAAAACTTGACAATTCGATTTGTTATAGAGCATACTTTATATTGACATGATTTTTTTTACGTAATTATGCTTTATTCAAACCAAAAAAACGCGATAAACTTGCGAATAAATCGTAAAAATTGCCATAAGACTTTATTTTTTTACTAATTAATGTTATTAAAAATCAATATTCTTGTACTAAATGTAACAACTAGATTATATGTCTGTTGTTTTGAGTATTTTTTTTACTCAAATTTCTACATATTAATGATAGAAATAGGAGTCAGAAATTGACCCTGCGCTGATTTTTACGAAAACTAGTTGTGGGAGATTAATTACTACAAAGTAAACAAATAAGTTTTTGTAAATGTTCTACTAAAAGTGACAAACCAAAAGATTGATCTATTTTTTACATGTATTCGTCAATGCCAGAGTATTTATAATGATGAGATGAGAGGTAAATAAGGCGACTAAAATCTTAGATATTCGCGCAAAAATGTAAAATGGCTCTTAATATCGGCCTTTAAAAGTAGAATTCAGAGAAATATCAAAATTACTCACCTGTTCAGAGAGGTAGAAAATCAACTGCGTATTTCCCGAATCAATTTGCCCGTGGACCTCAGTAACGTTGACTCTAATATCATCTTTGAGGAGTAACGTCATCTTTTGTACTAACGAGTCCAGTTGACTTTGAGTGAAGGTCGATATTGGAATGTTTAGGGTCAACTCCATAAGGTTCATCTCGAGGGGATCTGGCTTCACTTGGACGCTCACTGTGTCTTTGTCTGATTCTCCTTGATCGTCTGTCACTGTAAGTTCGTAGACGTAGCGTCCTGCTTCTATGTTTGTTAGCTGTAAAGGTATGAAGATAGTGTTAGTTTCTGCATTTTTAGTGCTGAAGGGATTGTGTGTTGGTCTAGATTGGGCATACTCGTTTTGTTTTTGCAAAGTTTGAGGTTTTTGTATTTTAATATACCACGTTGACCTCTTTCCACTTTAACCGACGTGTGTGTAACCAATTGTATGAACCTAAAAGAGGCAAAAGGAGTGTGTAGAGATCGTAGCAGGTGGCGTTCCGTGGTTTCTGCCTACCCCCATGGGAAAAAGGCATGGTTGTGTGTACGTTCATATGTATTTGATCTCTTTGGCTCAATTTAGCCATAAAAGATCAAGTCCGTGATTAAAACCATGGAATATCGAGCATATATCTACAACGTTTAGATCGCTACAAGGTTTTGGCGCAAGAGTATGGGTTATGGCATTAGGTTTTGGCAAGTAGTCAAAACCGGAACTAACATCACCATCTTATTTTTTCAATGGCATTTGAATGTCTATCAACAACCCCTTGTCAATGGCATTCAGGCGCCATAATATCTTTGTAGCACTCTTCTTGACGCAACTGTCTTGTTTTTTTCTGGTTCAACCGAAATGCTTTTTATTTTTGACTAATGCTTTCATTCCATATAAATAGTATAAAAACATTCATTCTAGGCGGCACACTGTTAATAAACTAGTGAATGAATGATTCAGCAGCTAAATTCTTAATAAAACACCATTCACTTACCATAAGCACAGATTGCGTATCAGAATTAAGTATAACAGTGCCAGCGGCAAGTCCAGAAGGCGATCGAGTCCACTTCCACGTGACGATGCGGAAGTCGTCTGAAGACTTGGATCCGTTCAGTATCAACACAGACACCGGCAGGTTCAATACTAGGTCGCCACCTGCGTTAGCCTTTGGAGGACTGTTCTTGTCTGTAGGTGGAACGGCATCATTAGAATTAAACTTCTTTGATGAATGTACCTACTCCTTTGAAGAGCTTCAAATGCTACAGTCGATTTATGGATAACCATAGCTAGACTCTACTATTGTTGATAACTCAGCCCTGGAGTGTAAATGTGGTACTGTCCCACAAACGATGAAGCACTTGATATCTTGTCCAGCATGTCCCGTTGTTTGCACGCCACAGGAGTCGATGGACGCTACTGAAAATGCTAAGCTCGTAGCCAAATTTTGGGCTAACTCTATTTAGATTGCTATCGACACGCCAAGAAGAAGAAGGAAATTGTTAAATAGATAATGCAAGACACAAGGGCGCGTCATATGCACTCTTATATCTTTGTAATAAGATATAAATTGGAGTGATTGAGGCGCGTTCGTGAAATGCAACATCTATAATAAATTGGACAAACCTACTAGAAACTATAATCTACTGAAAGTGACACGACATTCAAGTACATTATTAGTATATCCCATCGAAGTTACTTCAAACACATGCAATATTTAATACAGAGATATGTATATTATTTATAAGTTATTATTGCACATTGCAGATTTTTCATTAGGTTGATTCTATACATAACATACAAACAAACTGTACAGAAATCTCGACCCTATTACCTAGCAATGAAATGTGTATTCGTGCAATGAGTTCAACAGTGGTTTTTACAAGAAAATTATGTAGTACACACTTACTTTGAGTGACAGTGACGGTGACATTATCAGATGCAGAGTTCCCGTTATCGTCCAGTACAGTCAGCGAGAACACGTATTGCCCCTTCGTGAGGCCCGTAGCATTGGCCACGGACTCGTTAAAATTGACAATGTTAGAGTTAGTAGGACCGGAGAGACAACGCCAGGTGTACGCGACTATCCTATGGTCATCGTGCGATGCCGAACCGTTCAGGATGATCCACGTTTGAGGTAGAGATATGAACTGCAAGTTTAATTTATTAAGACTCTCGCAGCTCTTATTGACTGAAGTTATAGTTGCTGCATTTCACGAGCGCTCGTTGTAATTTAAACCTTATTTCAATGTCTATAAAAGTTACATGCCGCGTTCTCGTGATTTGCATCAACCATAGTATGGTTCATTGTGATAAACACGGTAATTATTTGTGTTCAAAAACTGCCAAAAATACACAATTATAAAATAGCAAATATTGAGTTATGCATAATTAATAAACTTAAGTTTTGCTGTGCAATATTACGATGAACCATTATTTCGGATATCCGTTGCGATAACTTGCATAGATCGTCGATAGTGACATGCAATGATATCTTATCATACTGTAAACGCTTCCCCCACAATTTTACATAAGTACAATTTGTTTTAGTAACCATACACCATGTAATCAGCATGCATGTTTACAAGATAGAAGGTATATAGCCCATTTAATCCTCTAGATAAATGTACAGATGGTTAGTTAGTAAGAAAATTATTGGTCGTGCATGTTAACCTTGCATTAATATTTTACATATCAAACAATGTACTACTGGTTCTATTTTGTACAAATTTCGGGTTGTAATTTTTCAGCAAATCCCTAATTCCCATTGCCTTACGCTCAATTTAATGTTGACCCCTGTTAACCGCAGCGCTTTCGCAACTTTTTTCCAGCCAGTTCTTTAGCATAGAAACACCTTTTTTTCCAATTAATTACTTGATTTTTTTCAGCAACATTTTCACAAGCTAACTAGCAATCTGGTTCTGGTAAGAATGAAATTCGCGTAACTTATTTTTGTTTCAATAAAAATCTTGAAGGTCTTGCTTTTACTTAATTTTTTATTTTTAGCCTGCATTCCCACTGCAGGGCAAACGCCTCCTTGTGCTTTTAATTATTATTATCAACTAGCCCGATAGCAGGCTACAAAACATTACATACCACGATACAATGTTGTTTTATACTTTTAAATACATTATTGAATGGTAGGTTCTTACAAATCTGAATCGAATTGATTTTAATGGTATTGCAACATGTTTGAAAATCATATCGAATTTTAAACTTCTCATATCTTTGAATATAGTATTCAGAAATTTACTGGCACTGGGCCCGCGTGGAAGATCACCACTCCCTCTCGAAGAGTGAAGGCCTATTTCCCAGCAGATTATGCTTATTCTTTAAATCAGAAATTAGGGCTTATCTATATTAGAATTGTTTGTAGTACTTACAGCTTCTGCCTGAGCATCGGCTACAGGCGGGGTGTTGGTCGGTGGTTTAACGAACACATGCACATCGGCCGTGGAAGACTGGCCCGAAGAATCCGTCACTTTTAACACGAATGTGTACACGCCTTCTGATAGATTCGACAACTGGAATAGAATGAAAATAGTTTTAATTAATTATAGTTTTCTTTTTTTCAATCGTTGACGAGATATTTTGTGTTATGCAAAAGACTGCTCTAGAAGAAAAGTTTTCTTCTATCATGAGCATTTTGATCACATTCATTTATTAATTTGTTAACATAGGTGATCAATAACTAGGGAATCCATGTGGTGCTAAGCTTTGGTCTTTGACAGCGTACAAGAAGTTATTAGCCCAAAATCCCAGTAGAAGGTATTGCTTAATAGTAAATTTCTCTTAAAGGACACATAAAACATTAGTACTACGAACGTCTAACCAGTATAGAATGTTTAATCACTAGAAATTATTAAGGGAAAGCGCCAGGGCAGTCTGCGAAATTGAAATGTTCTTACGTCATTTGCGATTTGCAGGGAAGTAACCTACAAATTGCTATATGTTGTTTCTACATGTTGAAAAAAATATTATTCGGGACGATAAGTAAGTTTATGCAGAATTATAATCATTATTACGAACCGTCTTGAGTTCATTTAATCCCATTGAATGAGTTTCATGAGCTACATTAACGCATGGAAGATGTGTTAAGTATATTTCAAAAGAGTATTTTAGATGGTCCCTAAATGCAATGAACTACATAGTTGCCTATAATAAATAGTCATTATTTCCAATCGTAAACTACTCTAACAACATTAATCGTTACCAAACAATTGTAATAATGCAAAAATGTTTATAAAAAGAGGAAACGTTGTTAACACTCCATGCGCTATATTGATAAGTGGCGATAACAATGAAAGGATATGATTATAAACCTCGTTTTTTCATTAAGCGTTATCTGTGGTATTTATGTTTATAAAAATGGCGAATACGATTACGGTTGAACGGAAATAATTGGAATACGAACGGCATAGCTTTGACAAGTAATTTTCTACAAGCTAGTGTAGTTAATTTTGATCCAGCCGCTTCGGGGAGGCAGCAATGGATGTTGCTGTTCTTCCAAGGCGACGCCCTAAGCAGACGTCCGTACCTCACAGAGGATGTCCTTAGCGTGTAGTCAGTTAGTTTTAAGTTGTTTGTAAGCCCTGGCAAGAGACCTTAATTTATTGACGCAACCAAGGCAAGTCCGGTCAAGCAGCCGACAACCTCCTAGGTTGAACTACCAGATAACATTCATAACAAAAAAAAAAAAACAAATGTAATGTACTTAATACGATGTTTGAGGGTTTTATATATTTTAATAAACAAAGTATTATATAAGTAGTTGGCGTGCGACACTTCTCAGTTGATGAATAAAAATATAATTTTTGTAAATCTTTATTTTATTGCTTTTTTGCCACCAATATCCATCACGTCCATGAAGTCTGGCAAGTAAAAAAGCCTTGCATTTTACTGAAGTAATATTATGCGGGTTATATCTATCTAATTCATTTGGAGTTAGGAAGATGGACCAGGGGCCTTAGGTACGCAGTGAGCGCTGTCTTGATCGAGTCCTAGGAAGCGAAGGCGTAACGTTTAGGCTTGTTAACATCGTATTTAGATTTTATGGGTTATCCAGCAGTAGGTCTATAAAGAAGATGATTTAAATCTTACTTGTAAATAAGGTGAGTGTGTATTTTGCATGTCCACAGCTTTGTTTTCATCTTCAGCAGATTTCGTCCATTCCCATGAAGTGATCTCATGGTCGTCCGTCGACAGACTTCCGTTTAACGTCAAGTTATTGTTTGGCAGATATATTATTACGTCTTGACCTGAAGAAAACACAAAACTTTGAAAAACCACTACTCAACAGCCGGATTAACGCCAGGCGAGGGTAGCTCTAGTATACAGGCGTCAAAAAGTTATATCCAGTTTGTAAATTTGGACGTTTATTAACAAATCACACCGTAATGGCTAAATGAATTTGGATAGATTTAGGAACACAGGTAGACTATGACTTGGAAAAGGACATACGATGTTTTAAAATCTTGGCAGTCATTTCCCATAGAATAATTGAAACAATATTTTTGTCGTTTTCCGACCTCCATGCATAAAGTCGTGAGCATAAACTAGTACTTAAACCAAATATGTGTTAAACTCACCTGCGTTTGCTTCAGGTGGATAATCCGTGTGATTCAAAACAGTAATATTAGCTGCTGTAGAGTTCTTCACATGGTCTGAGTCCTCAACTGTCAGTTTAAATGTATAGTTGCCGGGCTGTTTGAGGTCATTCAGTACTAATGTCGGTCCATCTTGTAATGGAGGCTGGTAGCCAATAGGGCCTGATGTCAAGTCCCAATGCCAAGAGATGATAGCGTCGTCATCCTGTAGTGAAAGGTAAAATATTTGACTAAAAAACAGCTACTTACAATAAATTTCGTGAAAAAAGAAAAAGGATTTGCATTTGTACTCGAAATTATTTATCAGTTTTACTTGCTCGACTTCTTAGCAACTGTGACCTGTCGTTCCGTAGTTTCTGTATACTATCTCCGTGATAAAAACTAGTAATAGCTAGCCCTAATGTTTCATTTGCTGAACAAATGGTCTAACATGGCTACTTGAATATTTATCAATCTTTAGAGCTTAACTGGAATATCAGCTATCAGATGTTTCGAATATTTTTACGTTTTCGTATTAATATTGATATACCACACAAAAGACTGAAAGATTGTGTGAATGTTATGAATAACTGTAACAGAAGAGAATCAAATAGGAAAACATTTTGCGCCGATTTTTTTTTTGCGAATTTGCGGAATTTATTTTAAACATTTTTCACCAATACAGGCAGAAGTCGAATTGATAATTTTCATACCTTGCTGGCACTGCCATCAAGTACAGCGACAGTGTTCGGCAGCTTCACAGTCTGCGTTTGTGGCGTGATGACGACTTGCGGCGGTGTGTTCACGCGATGAGGCGGCAACACCGTCACATTGGCAAACCCTTCCCCGTAGGAGTTGGTGCCGTTCACCGTCACTTTAAAACGGTACTGGCCTTCAGTCAGATCGGTTAATGTCACTTTTGCTCCGTTTTGATTCATATTACCTGTGATGAAGGAATCAAATTGTGTATAAAGATAATATTTTGTTAGAATCATTGCATGCCTATGCTAAAAATTAGACAACGATAGTGCCTTTATTTCTCAGCGGTAAGAGCGGTTATCGCAGTGTACGGGTAAGCATTGACTTGCAGTCGACTACCTTCTATTTAGAACCAATCATCGTCATCATTTCAGCCATAAGACGTCCAATGCTGGACATAGGCTTCCCCCAATTTGGGGGCTTTGCCATAATCGCCACGTTTGGCAGACGGGTTGACGATCGCAGTATGGAGGTAGAATGCATGGAGAATGCTGCTGCCCATTTTCTAATAAGTCCCTTAGTCGCCTTCTACGATACCCACGGGAAGTAATGGGGTGATGCTATTCTTGACATCTGGCACCACACAGATACCATTCAACTCAAGCAGAGCCCAAGCAACCTCATATTCAGATGCTGTACTCTATTGGTCATATTATATGTATTTGTAAATTTTTTATTCATCATTCATCATTTCAGCCGTAAGAAGTCCACTGCTGGACATGGGCCTCCCCCATGCACCGCCAATTTGACCAGTACATTTTTTGAGGGGATTTGCCATAATCGCCACGCTTGGCAGGCGGGTTGGCGATCGCAGTGCGGTGGTAAAATGCATAGAGATCGCTGCTGCCCATTCCCTAGTAAGTCCTTTAGTCGCCTCTTGCGACACCCACGGGAAGAAATGGGGTGGTGTTATTCTTTACGTCCGGCAACACACGGTAAAAAGTGATTTCTTATTACTATGATTTAATTTGAAGTTTACTAGAGAATGCATAAAGCTTTATATTGTTTCCCATTCTATTTACAGCACATAAAATGTTTTTTACAACTGCATAACTTATTCATAGTTATTACCTGTAAAGCCTCCTTTTGGTTGGTCAACTAGTGTCCATACATAGTTGTAATGGCTCATTGTCGCTTTCTCATCAGGAATAGTGTATGCTGCCAAGGTCACTTCATTGTCTGGCAGTTGTACCTAGCAAATATGATTAATAAATCAACATCATCAGCAGTAATCAATTTTAATTGTTATGAAAAAACCTTGGTTGATTAATTTTAGTTCCATTTTTGTAATCTAATTAACTATAATCAATTATTTTGGATACGAAAGTACAACTTCAAATATTTGTCCTCATGTTTTTTTAGATTTTGTTAGATTAAAGTAATCGAGAACTAATTACCTGTTTAGATAAAATGGAAACTGTCAAAGTTTGAACAGTTTTTGGTGAAGAGGTTTCAGTTTTTAGGGCATCACTCTTTGGGTCACCATCATCACTTTTTTTCATAGAATCAACTGTTGGCCCTTTGGAAAATGGTCTCAATGTCTGAACACAAGCTCCTTGAGCATTCTCTTCTGTACCTGGCACACATTTACATATACCATTCCTTAGTTTTAAGCCCAGTGGTATACACTCAGAGTTGAAGGGACAGTCACCAGCACCTACTTCACACGGTATTTTTTCTAGAAAATTTGTAGCATCCATAATCATGTCACTGTCATTATTGTCTCGGTACTTATCAAAGGATCTTGCTTCATCGTCGTCCATTGTAGGCAAGTTGTTGATGAAATGTGACAAAAAGTTGGAGTCATCATCATCATTAAGCAGATCATTGCGGTGGCTTGTGTATGGAGAATATATTGATTCTTCTTCTGGTGAAAAATTGTTGTTCACTGGCCTGTAGCTTGACTGATCTAAAATATCTGACCAGTTCTCTGCAACAATATAAAATAATTATTTTCTATTAGAAACTAATAATAAATGCCTAAGAGATAGTAGGAGCTATTGTATTTACTAATGTATTTGTTATCATGTAAAGTTTTTGTAAACTATTTGATTTTTTATCAATATCAGGGATCAAGGAAGCGTTATTAATGTTTCACTAATAGGAAACATTCTACAGCTATGTCAATAACAACAAAATAGGCAACAAACATAACATATAAGTAAACAAAAATATTGCATTGCATTAAATGTTGAACTTTTGTTAAGGAATATATTTGATCAATGCTAAGCGCAATAGACAACAACATTTATAGCTTTGAGATAAGGCCATGTTTTCAACAAGTTAACGCATTACCATTAGGCAGGACTGGCTTCACCAATATCATGGAGACATGTGATGCCTCCCACTTGCGGCTGCCAGTCCGCTGCAGAGGCAGACACAACTCATCGCTGACACATTCCACATGGAAACACCTCAGATCATAGATGAACACTATGTTGCAGGATTCAGAGAGGCAGCATTCCATCACACACTGCTTCAAACCTTTTAGTCCTGGCTTCTCTGTATAGTTCCCAGCTGTAAGGTTTCCTGAGAAGAGAAAATTGTTTATGGGATTTAGGTGTGTGACTTCTTGATGTAGTTGCTTTATCACTTCATGTGTCAGTATTAAAGCTTTGTGACAAGACTTAGTACATATAAAGACATCTTATTTCTTCCAATTAGGTAGGCCTAGTAGCTTTTAGTAGTACACATGGCTACATATCAAGCTATACTTTTCCAGTTTTAGCTGACCTTGCATTTTGTAGACTTTTCATACATTGAGAAGTCAGCTTATACTGGAAATGTATAGCTTGATTTGTCGCCATGCGAATTTGAGTAGTGAGAAATCTACTTACTACTCAAATTGGTATTGAGTAATAAGTAGCATTTTACAAGTTCATGGACTATATTCTATTATCCTATATGTCAACAGCTGTTTCTTCAAGCATTAGTGTATGATGACAGTTTGTGGTTACATTGTGAAAAAATATTTTAAGAAAGCTCAATTTATGAATACAAGTTTAAGAGGGGTATAAACTTACCAACTGGCATATAGTTTAAAAAATTCTTGGGATACAGCTTCGGGCATTTATTATTTTCGTATTTTTCACTCCATGGTTTATTATACTGCGACATGCACACTCTTATATTTAATACAATCACTAAACTAAATAAACTCAGGCATATGTTTGTAATACTGTTCATTATGGAATATTTTTAATCGTGATTAAATAGTTGTTTCGTCGCACAAATTAGCACTTCGTCAACAAATGCTGCACGGTTTTACTTATCTGAATCACAGGAACCTAAATGTAATGTAAGAGATACACAATATTTGCGTGGGAGTAGCGATAAAGTGATTTATTTAATGTTGTTTTTTTTATAATTGTGCTATACTAACGTAACGTAAACATAATCGAATAATCGAAATCCCTCATCGTGAATTGTAAACGTCAGTCAGTCAAGTTGACGACAGAATCACGCAGTTGTACTTTAAATTACTTGCATCTCTGTCTTTCACAAAAAAATGGTTTTGGTTTTCTCTATCTGAAATTGATTGTCATGCTTGTACTATGAACTGTTTATACGTCTACGATACGTGCTGCACGCATGACGTTTTGACGTTGTCAGTTTTGCTCTAAATAGAGTAGATAGTGATGCTCCTAAACAACTCGACTAATTTAGTAATTCATTAAAAAGTAATAATCGCTAAGAAATGAGCAAAGTGCGTATTCCACCAATAAAATTGAACTCGATCAGCACTTCTTAGCTGCGTTTATGCCCTGAGGTCAATATTCCAGTCAGTTATCAGTAAAGTTGTACTCTAAAGAAAACGCACGTACTATAAAAATAAAGCCCCTTTGATGTATTTGGGGCACCGATCCCGTAGGTTCTCGGGGGTTTCACCACACATGGCGCGGAGCATCCATGAGCGGAAACTGTAAAAACGATCAATCAACCGGCTTTAACCTATATGTCTTCAACTTCACTCACCGCCGCATGGCACGATGTCTAACTTAGCGTCAGCGCACACCCAACTGCAAAATGCTCGCGCATGCTCGAGCAAAATTTTGCAAGATTTTGCAAAATGTATCTTATGACAATTACTTACATTGCAAATTTGAATACATGTCTAAACTTGATGCCCGAGCATGCTCGAGCATGCGCGAGTATGCGCGAGTGCGCTTGCGCCACCGCGGCCGCGCGCCAGCCGCGCTCAGTATTGCCACAGCGTGAAAACTGTCTTGACGAGTGTTTACCTACGGCGCAACCGGGGTAAATTGGAAATCATGGACGAAGAAAGTTGATCGGTTTGGTGCAGCAGTTTGAATGTACAATGTATCGAGTCCAAAATACAGCGATCGGATGTTAAAAGCCAATGCTTGGGAAAGAATATCTTAAGAAATGGGAAAACCTATTTTACCAAAATCTAACACAATGTGTAATTTTCGCCTAAGGTACATTTTTCTTTTTTGTGGGTGGCAAATCATCAAATGACTTCTTCCGCTCTTGGGCGGAGAGTCAAACACGCACTCCCGAGTGCGTGTCTGACTTTTACTGACTAAAACCCACCCGTGTTCCTTCAGTTGCCCATGTGCCAGGGCCACGATATCTCTTTCGAACAAATCTCGCGACCCTGGCAGGTGTCTATGGTTCTGAGTCGAAACAAGCAAAGTAGAAAAAAAAGGTACATTTTTCCCGGCACATTTCTTCTATCAGTACTGTTCTTCTCATTTGATGACATCTTATTTTATTTACATATTCTTCAATGTTCCTCTTCCTCTACCAAAAGGGCGATAAATCAACTATATTGAACACGCCTGCCAATGTCGGATTTTGCCATCAAACCGGTAATGCACGCCCGCCTGGCAACCCAGAGCATTGTCAACGGAGGTTGCTCACGGATGCGCGACCATGCCGCCTGCATGCTCAAGCAATCAAAATTTTGCGCGAGCATGCGCGAGCATTTTGCAGTTCGGTGTGCGCTGACCCATAAGTTGCCATCTTTTTCAGCGCGGTGCTAAAATTTTAGAGCTCGCTTCGCTCTTTAGCATTTTCATAATTCTAAATCTTTTCTATAATTGGAGTTTGTTTTTTAGTAAGTATATGTGTTAATCCAGATTGTAATTTTTAAGTATGCCTAAAACAGCCAACGGTGCATGCCAATTAGGTTCTCAGTCAGCAAGTTTTTTCCGACCTCTTCAACTTTCAGCCAATTTACAGAAAACCTTAATCTTTACTTCCATTGTAATATTATAAAGCTGAAAAGTTTATTTTTTTGGTCGAGCGCGCTAATCTCAGAAACCACTTGTTCAAATTAAAATAACTTTCACTGTTGGGTAGCCCATTTTTCAAGGTAGGATCACTATAACGCTTTTAAATGTAATCAAATCTAAATACAATTAGGCTGAAGAGTTTGTTTGGTTGAACGTACTAATCTCAGGAACACTTTTAGTGTTCGATAACCCATTTATCCGGGCTATAGACTATAACATCACGCTACAACCCTTAGGAGCCCAGCAAAAAGAAAAATAGTCACAAATCACTCGAGGTCTTCGCCTCGCACGGGCAGGTGATTCAAATTCAATGCGACGGGATGTGTCGTGGGAGCAGGAAATTTTACGCACACGAAGTCGCGGGCAGAATTAATTATAAATCTACCTTCCTCGTGAAGCACTCCGTCCATTGGTGAAAACCGTATGAAAATTCAATTGGTAGTATTTCAGATTATTGCGTTCTGACAAACAGAATCCCGCGGGGGGACTTTCTTTTATAATATGTTGTGATACTAATTTTGTGTTATAAAATACAATGAAGTTTCAATGTAATAAGGTGTGA
This sequence comes from Aporophyla lueneburgensis, assembly GCA_932294355.1. NCBI lineage: Eukaryota > Metazoa > Arthropoda > Insecta > Lepidoptera > Noctuidae > Aporophyla > Aporophyla lueneburgensis. The sequence continues at coordinate 16,863,553 of OW028754.1, forward strand.
CTGTGACAGACAAAGTTAATCTGGTCTGATACGAAATATTAGAAGATGGAATTGTGTTCGAGTTGATTGATGGAAGATAATTCTTTTGTTCTGTAATGGACGTGTTCTAGTAAAATAAACGTTTCTTTAAAACATTAAGCATTTTCTCATTCATATTTCATCTTTTTGTAAGCATTTCTTAGTATTTTATCTAAAGGTATTAACTACCGTCTAGTCAGTTTTCCTGAAAAAAACATCATCTAATTTCAGAGCGACAATTTGCGTTTAGAAAAGGGAAATCAATTCAAGACGGCTTCGTTGCTTACAAACTCCATATCAACAAACATAGAAAAGGATGAACACTGCTTAGTGGGGATAATCTCAAATCAAATCAAATCATTTATTTGTTTGCAAACATGTTTAAGTTTATGAGTCCTCCATGTCCTACCGTCACATGGGCATGCAAATCACATTTTATTTATTACTAGCTTTTGCTCGTGACTTCGTCCGCGTGGAGTTCGGTTATATCGTGAGGTGAGCGCTAAGAAAGGAAAGACGGACGAAGACGCACGGACAAAGTCGTTAATGCAGCAGTGCGTCGGCAGTGCAGTGCGATGCGCGGTCAAATACGGACGTGTTTCCACTGTGCACGGAGCGAATTTTATTCACGTGTAGCGCGGCCATAGCCGCTTTCCGTACTGTCACTATGAGTTCCAAACCACTAATAGTCAATGAATTGCTGGCTTTCCTGGTCCATGCCATCGACTACATGGACGAGGTGAGCATTCTGCAGATATGCCGGTCCAATTTCAAGGAGCACGAGATCAGCAGTGATAAACTGTTACTGTTCCAGTCACTTGGAAAACTGGACCAGATGCCGTCTCGCCGCAGAGATGGAACTGAAAAGAGTGTTCAAGACATTGTGGACATGTTAAAGAAGACCGACCCGGATGACGTGCCTGATTTCGTGGCGAAGGAGCTGGGTAAGCTGCCTCCCGTCACATTCGATCACGTAGATGTAACACGGCTGCTAAAGGACATCACTACGTTGAAAGTGGAGATGACCAAAATGCAGTCCCGAATGGAGGTTACGGAAAAAACAAATACTGAACTACGAGCGGAAATAGCATTATTGCGCAAAGTGGGTTCAGTAATTGGGTCACCTGAGGCCTCTAAGGTGAACGCACGTCGAGGGGCGCAAAATGCATCTATCGGCAGTATTGAATCGGCGAACACAAGTGCGTCACCAGCTGATAATGCTGACCAAGCGCCGCCCGCCGCCGCCGTCGCCCGCGCCACAACAACCCCAACGTCGACCCCTAAGCGTGCCTACGCTGCTACTGTCACCACCGGCGAATCAGGTGTGTCGCAGCCTAAGCGACCAACTGTAATAGGGGAAAAACAGAAGAAGGGTGCCCAACCTGCCCTGGCTGCGGTCCGTAGCTCCTTGCCGAGAACGGGCCAAGTTGATGAAGAGGGTTTCACGAAAGTGGAAAGGAAGAAGAAGAAGCCCTATTCACGAAACCAGTGTGGTACCGCTCCGAGTGGACCCAACATGCTGCTGCGCCCTGCTGTGCCTACGACGCAGCTGTACATTTCACGCCTGCACTACTCCACGACGATTGAGGAAGTAGTGCAGTATTTGAAAGTGAAGACCAACTGGACTCTGAGGGTCGAAAGGTTGGAGTCGCGCCACAACATCAACTTTAAGTCGTTCGTGGTACGGTTCCAACCGACCATCTACAGACCTACTTAAGAGAGGACTTTTGGCCGAAAGGTGTCGTATTTCGACGCTTCCGAGGACGGTAACGCGACACCACGCAGCGGAACACGACGCCGTCTTCATTACCTACGTGTTTAGAGACAGTTTTAGTTTAGTTTAGTTTTATAGAATATGTATTAGTTTATAGTTATTGATTTTATATTATTTATGTATTGTTTTTATGGGCCTTAGTAACCTGAAATAAAGGATTGTATTGTATTGTATTGTTAATTTTGTGGAATTTTTTGTATGAATCTTCTTGTCTATTTTGTTTTATGTTTTTGAGCAAATTTTGTGCAATAGTAGTCGTTTTCATAATCAGCGACCCAATACACCATAAAAATGGTACATGGGTATCCATGTTGATTTTCATAATTTGGCACCCCTTGTCCACCTTTTAGGGGTTGAATTCTGAAAGAGCTGAAACATTTGTTTACTCATTTATTGATAGGAGTACTCCTGTGAAGTTTCAAATAAAATAGTTTAACTAATCTTGTTTCCCCATACAAACTTTCAAGGCCTTTTTCACCCCCTTTGGGGTTGAATTTTTAAAAACCCTAGGATACATAATTGTTTATTTCTAATTGTTAACCTAAAAACAAAGTTTCAAGCTTCTAGTACTAAAAATGACGGATTTCCATACAAAATTTTAACTCCTTTTTCACCCCCTAAGGGGGCGAATTTCCGGAAAATATCACAGCGAGGTGGGCTCCAGGAGAGGGGCACCGGCCGAGGACTCCCCACCAAGGAGGCCGGCGAGTCGAGCCGAGTAGGCTCAGCCGAGCTAACTCCGGGAGGGGAGAGACTCACCACGGAGGGGCATCCCGCTGGAGGGGCTAGTAGTAGGGCCCCCTCAGAGTCCTCCGGTGGTGAGTCGGATGCTGCCAGTGGCTCGGAGCGAATGGGCAGGTTCGCGGAGGTCGTGGCTGCGGCTATCAAGAGGGCCACCTTGAAGAGGCTTCAGACCTCCAAGGATAAGGCCATATCTGCAGCCACGAAGGCCATTGTGGCGGCCGCGAAGGCCATTCACTCCGGGCCTCCAGTGGATGGAGTGGCAGAATTGCGGGCGGAGGTCGCCCGCGTCACTGCCGCCATGGAGCTCCTCCGAAAGGAGAACGCGGAGCTCCGGGCGGACCTGGCTGGGCTCCGAGGAGCTGGCCCCCAGGTGGCGTCGCAGGGGGAAGCGCGGCATGGGCAGGGCGCGCCCCCGCCTGCCGAGGCCCAGGTGCTGGCCCTGGTGCGGCGGGAGCTCGCTGCCTTCCAAAGTAGATTTTCTGCACTGGAGGCCGTTGTTCTGCGCCCCCCGCTGGCGGCAAGCCGGCCGGTTTCGAGCCAGCCTAGGGCGGCCTCGGGTCAGCCGAAGGCGGCCTCGGTCCAGCCGAAGACAGCCTCGGCCCAGCCGAAGGAAGCCTCGGGCCAGCCAAAGGCGGCCTCGTATGCCGCTTCCGCGGCTGCTCCAGCCAAAGGGTCGGGGCAGAAAAAAGGCCGGCCCAAGCAGGCCCCCGCGAGGACCCCAGCGACAGAGGTGAGAGGGCCACCCGCACCTGCTAGATCTCCTCCTGCCACCGCCGAATGGCAAGTGGTCGGGGAGAAAAAGAAGGCGGGCAAGGCCGCAAGGAAGGCCCGAAACAAGAAGAGGCAGCAGCGGCGCAAGAGGAGCAGCGTCGCGGCTAGGCTTCGCGCCCCAAAGTCCGCAGCTGTAGTGATCACGCTACAGCCGGAAGCGGAAAAGAAGGGCGTGACCTATCGCGACCTGCTCTCCAAGGCTAAGGCGGCAGTGGACCTCCAGGAGATCGGCATCTCCAACGGCCTCCGGGTGAAGGTCACTTTGACTGGAGCCCGGATGCTGGAGGTCCCCGGTGCGGCGAGTGGCCCGACTGCCGACGCTCTGGCCGATAGGCTTAGGGCGTCCTTAGACGCGGACGAGGCCCGAGTCTCCAGGCCCACCAAGTGCGCTGACATGCGCATCCTGGGCCTGGACGACTGCGTGACGGAGGCGGAGGTGATAGCCGCCGTTGTTAGGACAGGGGGGTGCTCGGCCGATCAGGTCAGGGCAGGTACCATCCGTCCTGACAGCACGGGGATGCGGACCGTAACGGTCAGCTGCCCCGTGTCGGCGGCCCAAAAAATCACCGCGGAGGGCCGAAGGCTGCTGGTGGGCTGGGTCTCAGCGCAGGTGAAACTGTTGGAGCCCAGACCTCTGAGGTGCTTCCGATGCCAGATGGGCAACCACGTGTTCGTGAGTTGCACCTCAGAGGTGGACCGCAGCGGTCACTGCTTCCGCTGCGGTCAGCCCGGTCACAAGGCCGGCTCGTGCAATGCCACGCCGCACTGCTATGCATGTGCGGCGGTTGGCAAGCCGACCGAGCACCGGGCTGGGAGTAAGGCCTGCGCTGCAGCCGCCAAGGCCGGAGGCAAGGGAAAGCCCTCCGCCACCGCTGTCACCGCTGTCGCCGCTGCCGCCTCGACCACTGCTGTCGTGGCCGGCACCGCCACGGCAGGGCCCTCACAGGGGGCTCAGGAGGGGGCTGAAATGGAGTGCCAATAATAGGTTCTCCATTGCGCCTCCTCCAGGCGAACATCAACCACTGTGCCTCTGCTCAGGATCTTTTGCTCCAGAGCATGGCGCAGTGGTCGATTAACATCGCCGTGGTCGCTGAGCCGTACTTTGTCCCGCCCAGGGATGACTGGGTGGAGGACCTGAGCGGCTCAGTGACCCTCATTTCGTCGGCCGCTGCCGGAACCCCGACCCTCGAGGCTGTCAAGAGGGGACGGGGTTGCGTAGCAGCACGGTTCGGGGAGATTGTCGTGGTAGGAGTATACTTCTCCCCGAGCCGAACTCTCGCCGAGTTCCACAACTCCCTTGCGGAGTTGAAAGTTGTCGTCGTCGGGTTCCGTCCCCTCCCCGTGCTCGTACTCGGGGACTTCAACGCCAAGAATTTGGCTTGGGGTTCCCGGTATGCGGACACACGGGGCAGGATGGTGGAGGACTGGGCTCTGGAGACAGGCCTAGTCTTCCTTAACCGGGGTTCTGTCCCTACGTGCGTACGGATGCGGGGCGATTCAGTGGTGGACATTTCGTTCGCCAGTCCCGCTCTGTCGCCGCAAGTCATTGACTGGCGTGTAATGGAGGGGGTGGAGACGTATTCCGACCACCGGTATATCCGGTTTGACGTCTCCGCCCAGACCTCGACCGCGCCGGTCCGACAGGCCCCGTGTGGTCCGCGGTGGGCGCTTAAAAAGCTGGACCGGGAGCTTCTCCTGGAAGCCTCGATCGTGCAGGCCTGGGTGTCACCACCGGACAGGCCTGCTGACATCAACGACGAGGCCGAGTGGTTCCGGGAGGCCATGTCCGAGATTTGTGACGTGGCTATGCCCCGAGTCCAGCCAGGACGGGCTTGGCGCCAGGTGTACTGGTGGTCGCCGCAGCTGACAGAGTTGCGCGAAGCGTGCGTTGCGGCGCGACGCCGGTACACCAGGCACCGCAGGCTCCGTATCCGCCCTCCGGATACGGAAGCCATTCAGGCGGAGCTATATGAGGGGTACAGAGCGGCGAAGACCGCCCTCCAAGAGGAGATCCTGCGGGCCAGAGGACTGGCCCGCAAGGAGTCGCTGGAGACTCTGAACAGGGACCGATGGGGACGGCCCTACAAGGCCGTCCGGGAGAAACTCCGCCCATGGGCTCCTCCGCTGACTCAGAGTCTCCGGCCTTAACTCGTGGAGGGCGTGGTGAGCGCTCTGTTCCCTTCGCGAGGGGAACATAGTCCTCCACCAATGGCTCCGCCTCCTGCGGTGCCCGATGCTGCGGACCACACCACCGATGACGACGACAACGCTCCAGAAGTGACCGGGGTAGAGTTGAGAGTGGCGGTACGTCGGCTAAATACCAAAAATACCGCCCCAGGACCCGATGGCTTGCCTGGCAAAGCCTGGGTCCTGGCCTTAGAGGCTCTCAGGCCTCGACTCAGGGGGCTCCTAAGCGCATGTTTGGAGAGGGGCCAGTTCCCACTTCGTTGGAAGATGGGGAAACTGGTCCTCATAAAGAAGCCTGGGCGCCCAGCGGACTCTCCGTCCGCTTACCGGCCCATCGTGCTGCTCGACGAGGTGGGCAAGCTCTTTGAAAGAGTAATTGCAGACCGCCTCGTTGGGTGGCTGGTGCGGGAGGGGCCGAATTTGGCGGACAACCAGTTCGGTTTCCGCAAGGGGCGCTCTACGGTTGACGCCATCATGCGCGTGCGAGCCCTCACGACGGGGGATGCAGTGGCCCGGGGTGGGGTCGTCTTGGCGGTGTCTCTAGACATCGCCAACGCCTTTAATACCCTGCCCTGGAGTTGCATAAGGGAGGCACTCCGGTATCACCGGATGCCGACCTACCTCTGTCGCGTGGTCGAGGCCTATTTGACGGATAGGGCCGTAGTCTACCCCGGTCACGAGGGGGAGTGGAACCGGCGAGAGATGTCGTGCGGTGTCCCACAGGGATCGGTCCTGGGGCCGCATCTGTGGGACATCGGTTACGACTGGGTGCTGCGCGCCGACCTCCCTAGCGGCGTCAGCGTGGTTTGGTACGCTGACGACACGCTGGTCCTGGCGCAGGGGAGGTCGTACGAGGTGGCGGCCGAATTAATGACACGCGGGGTTGCGACAATCGTCGATAGGATCCGGCAATTGGGACTCGAGGTGGCATTGCACAAGTCCGAGGCCATGGGTTTTCATGGTCCTCGGAACGCGCCACCTGCGGGTTCCCAACTTTCGGTAGGAGGGGTTCACATCGGCGTCGAGTCGACGATGAAGTACCTGGGACTTGTCCTCGACAGCCGGTGGAACTTCGTTGAGCATTTCCGACGTTTGGCTCCCAGACTGGAGCGGGCTGGGGCTGCATTAAAGCGGCTCCTGCCCAATCTGGGGGGTCCAAACGCCTCCTGCCGGAGGCTCTACACGGGGATCGTGCGGTCCATGGCCCTCTACGGGGCACCGGTGTGGGCGCCCTCATTGAGGCTGCGCCCAGCGCGCCGGTTGAGTGCGGCCCAGAGGGTCATGGCCATCCGGTTAATCCGAGGATACCGCACGATCTCGTGCGAGGCAGCGAGCCTCCTTGCCGGAGTGCCGCCATGGGATCTGGAGGCAAAGGTCCTCGCGCACATGTGGGAGTGGCGCGAGGAGGCGAAACGCCGGGGCGAAACACCGTTGCCGCGACAAATCACGGCACGGCGGACAGAGCTCCGGTGTGATCTCATGGCGACATGGCGGGTACGATTGTCGCAACCCAGTGCTGGGCACGCCACAATTGCGGCGGTACGTCCCCTCTTTGAGGAGTGGATAGAGAGGCGTCACGGCGTCCTCACCTTCCGCCTGACGCAGGTTCTCACCGGGCATGAGTGCTTCGGTGGGTTCCTGTTCAGAATAAAGCGGGAGGATACGTCCGGGTGTTTCCATTGCGAGGATCGTCTGGAGGACACGGTGGAGCATACGGTGGAGGTGTGCCCTGCCTGGGCGGAGCACCGCCGTGTCCTCGTGGAGGCGATCGGCGGCGGCGACCTCTCGCGTCCGGCCCTGGTGCGAGCCATGGTACGGAGCGAGAGGGAATGGGAAGCCGTCACCTCCTTCTGCGAAGCAGTAATGCTCGCGAAGGAGGAGGCGGGCCGCGTGAGGGAGTGGCAGTCTCGGCGCCCTCACGTCCCTAGCCGCCGCAGGAGGAGACGCCCCGGGCGTCGGGAGTCGATTGCGGACTCCCGGCCACCGTAGGCGCGAGCTTGCGGGTGGCGAGCAATGGGTAGCTTGCCGCCCGGTAAGGACCAGGCTCGGGTCGACGGCGCGTAGTGTTCCACGCGCGCCTCAAAGAGATGTCAGCAGCAGTGAAGGGGTCTACTAGGACCGATGCCTGCCGGGGTCGCGTGATTGTTCGAAGGAGATACCGTGGCCCTGGCACATGGGCAACTGATGGAACACGGGTGGGTTTTAGTCAGTAAAAGTCTGACACGCCCTCCCGCTCCGCCCTGAGCGGGAGAAGTCATTTGATGATTTCCCATCCTGAAAAAAAAAAAGGGGGCGAATTTTCAAAAATCCTTTCTTAGCGGATGCCTCATCATCATCATCATCATTTCAGTTGTAATACGTCCACTGCTGGACATGACCTCCCCCAATTTGGGGGGCTTTGCCGTAATCGCCACGCTTGGCAGGTGGATTGGCGATCGCAGTATGGTGGTAAAATGCAGCGGATGCCTACGCCAGTACAACTATCTGTATGCCAAATTTCAGCGAAATCCGTTCAGTAGTTTCGGCTATGCGTTGATAGATGAGTCAGTCAGGTTTGCCTTTTATATATTTAGACTAGCGGCCCGTCCCGGCTTCACACCGGTGGACATGATTTCTTTTATATTTTTATCTTTTATTTATATAGTTTTGTTGTTTCATTTCTATATTTTTTTAAACGCAGTATCACATTATTTATGTATACTTATAATCCGAATTTGTTGATCGTTTTTTTATTTAAGTAACTTATTTAATATTAAGTGAGACATATTTGTTAATAAAACGGGAGTCAGGTGTTGTAGGCGGGGGTGACGGTGTTCCCTTGACGAAAGAGTGAAATTAAACCAGTCAGAATGTCGTAATAATTGAGTATATTTGGCACACAGAAATAACACAGAAATCACACAAATGGTTGTAAAAGAGTACACAGCACACAATATAAAATACAATCAGAATAAGCAGTACACATAATTAAATCCTAGCTATATTACACTTGAAGACTGGCTAACTAGATATAGGGTACATCGCGACTAAGCAGTGGACAGCGGAGCCACTTACTTCACAAACACTACGTGGTAACTTGATGATTCGTGTAAACTTGTAAAAATACTAATCCAAAAATAGACACTCGGCCCTTATATAGATTTTGTTGCCTACTGCAAGTAGCGTATACATTTCTTTTACTTTTAGCCGCTCTGCCAATTGAGAGCGAGAAAAATGGACTTTCCTTAAGGGACAGGTTTCGACTTGTCGAGAATTTCAAAACACGTGTAAGCGAGTTCAAGGTTTCTGCTTTCTTATTGGATTAACAATGTGGCTCGTCCTATTGGACATACGCTACTTTCAAAATCGTGTACGAACTACATAAGATATTTTACGTATATTCATACCTAATCACAGCTAATTAGTGCTTTACAATCAATGAGTTAGGTAACTATAGGCTAATTAGTTTTATACAAACATGACACAGGCATTACAGACTAATTAGAATCCAACAGGTTATTGTTACAGGTTAATTACAGGTTGATTAGAATTCAAAAAGTCAAGACAATGGTAATACAGGTGACTATAAACAAACATCGGTATTTACGTAAGTATCTTCATGGAAATCTACTACTTTTATTAAAGAACAGTATAGGTATTTGTTTAGGTATTTTACAGAGGCTATACCGGAGTTACCGAATACAGTAGCGAGGAGATATTAATGTTAAAAGTTAGCTAGTCTCATTGGGCTTCGCCCACAACAATAAAGAAACATAAATACTAACTATAGCTTGTTTTATTGGGCTTCGCCTACATTCCACCCCCTGTAACAGGGTTCAACCGACTTACAATTCTTGGTCTGTGGGACGCACAATAATCTTCGCTACGGGTCGACGTAGGACCCCATTTACAGTCTTAACATCTACTACACGGATAATACCATCGTGTCCATGATACACAGCTTTGATGAGACCTTTGGTCCACGCACTTTGCGGTCTGTTATTGTCCACAAACACTACTACGTCATTGATACGTACGTTCGGCACATTGTTTGACCACTTTTCCCGACGTTGGAGCGTAGGCAGGTACTCTCGCAGCCAGCGCCGCCAGAACATGTCGGCGAGCGCGTTCACGCGCCGCCACTGCCGGCGAGAGTCGATGTCTTCGGCGTCGCTCGATGCAAATGGAGTACTCCCGGACGCAGTGCCCAGGAGTCGATGGTTCGGCGTCAGGACCACGGGTTGGTCGTGGTCGTCGTTCACGTAGCTTAGTGGCCGGCTGTTTACGATCAGCTCGGCTTCGGTGAGGAGGGTGTAGAGGACCTCCTCACGAGGGGCACGCTCCTTGAGCGTACTGCGAAGTGCGTTCTTCACTGATCTCACCAGGCGCTCCCAGCAGCCACCCATGTGTGGGGCCGCCGGAGGATTGAAGTGCCATTCGATGCCACGGTGAATGGCCTCGGCCCTTATCTGACCTTGGTTGAGGTCTTTCAGGGCTGCTCGAAGTTCGGTATTGGCCCCAATGAAGTTGGTACCCTGATCAGAGTACAGATGTGCTGGTTGCCCGCGGCGCGCTATGAGGCGCCGCAAGGCTAGTATGGCGGAGTCGGCGCTTAGGGAAGTGGCCAACTCAAGGTGGACAGCGCGTGTAGTGCGGCAGGTGAATAGGGCACCCCACCTCTTCTCGCGCCGTCGCCCGATCGCGACCTCCATCGGGCCGAAGTAGTCCACCCCCACTCGCACAAAGGCTCGTCTGGATGGTTCCAGCCTTGCGAGCGGCAGGTCACCCATCTTCGGCAGCGCGGGCTTGGCTCGGCAGACGCGACAGAGTTGGCAGTTCGCAACCACTGTCTTCACTGAGGTTCTGATTTTAGTAACCCAGTACTTTTCCCGTAGATTGTTGACGACGGTCTCGTGGTTGGCGTGCAGAGCCATCGCATGGTAATGAGCGATTAGCTTTCTTGTCAGAGGATGGCGGCCCTCCAAGATAATAGGGTGCCGCTCGCCGAACGTGAGCACCTCACAGGCACTCAGGCGCCCTCTCACTCGTAGCAACCCGTCGTCGGCTATCATGGGGTCGAGAGCCTTGATGCTGCTGCTGCTGGGAACGGGCAGGCCTTTTAGTATGGTGGCCCGCTCGCTTTGGAAGCTTTCTTCTTGACATAGCCTCAACAGGCTGTTGTGAGCATCTTCTAGGTCTCGCTGACACAGCTCCGTAGTCGACCGAAGTTTGCGACATCGGCCGCTGAAGATGAGCACGCGCGCCATGAAGCGCTGAATGCGCGTCCACGATGAGTAGCGCTCGTACTCTAGGAGAGGTGCCGCCGGTGCTGCCGCGGCGTGGACCCGCTGGATGCGCTCAAGGTCCGCTTCCGACGCCTCAGCCTCGGGACACGCAGGCCACAGCTCCTGTGGGTCACATAGAAACGAGGGGCCCGAGAGCCACTCTGCGTGGTCATCGGGCCAACACAACCTGGTGGCCTTATCAGCTGGGTTATCCTGTGAAGGTACCCAGCGCCAGTTGCCTCTGTCTGACAGCCTATCTATTTCGGCTAGTCTGTGCGAGACGAATCGTTGAAATCCCTGTGCATCGGAGTTTATCCATTTTAACACAGTCTTGCTGTCGGTCCAAAGGAATTTCTTTTCGATTCGTATACCTAGCTCTTTGTGGGCGGTGTCTGCTATACGACAGGCTAACACGGCTGCTTGTAACTCTAGCCTGGGAATGGATACTACTTTTTGTGGGGCTACTCGCGCTTTCCCTAGTAACATAATCAATTCCCTCCTTCCTTCAGAGTTAGAGCCCACTAGGTATACTACTGCGGCGTAAGCAAGCTCGCTGGCGTCCCCGAACGCGTGTAATTCTAAATTATCGAGTTTCAACCCGTACCACCGCGGTATTTTTAAATCGTTTAAGCGGTATAAATTATGAAGCCAATTAAACCATACTTTGGCGTCCTTTTCTTTTAAAGGTTCGTCCCATTGTATTCCCAACTTCCATATTCGTTGCATTAATATGCGTGATTGAATTACACACGGGTATAGGAAACCTAGCGGGTAGTAAATCGACATTATCATACTAAGAAATTGTCTTTTAGTGGGCACTAAACTACCATTTATAATTTCAGGCGGTAGTCTCTTAAATGACAGATCAAAACCTAACTCGTCGTCTTTAGGTCCTCTCTACTGAGCCTGTTCCCTTCTCAAGGGCTACCTTATCAGGCATTTCTATTTTCAGCCTTTCCCTTAGCTCCGATGAGTTAGTGACCCACCCCCGGATAATTAATCCACCGGATGCATGTATTCGTGTCACTTCCTCTACTTATTAACGTGTTAGCCTTCTCCTCAGTCCAAGCACTATCTAGATAGTCGTCCATATAGTGCCTAGATTTGATGGCTTCCACAGCTTCGGGATAAACATCAATGAAATCATCGGCATTTTTGTTGAGTATATATATTGCCGTAGTAGGGGACGAGGCTGCACCAAATATCATGGAATTCATTGCGTATGTATCTGGTTCTTGATGGTGATCCGCGCCTCTCCATAAAAATAATTGCGCGCCTTGATCTTCTGCCCTTATTTTTACTCTTAAAAACATATCAGCGATATCCCCTGAAAACGCGACGGGGCCTATCCTGAACTTAATTAAAATACCTAGCAAAGAATTCAGTAAGTCAGGTCCGGTTAGCAGATTATCATTTAAACACGTCCCATGAGACGTAGCGGCTGCGTCGAACACTAGACGTAGCTTGCCCGGTTTGTTCGGGTTAACGACTCCGAAATGCGGTAAGTACCAAACCGGCGAGCTGTTTATGTTACCGTCTACTTTACGCGCGTAACCGTCGTCTACTAACCTACCTATCTGAGCTGAATATTGCTCAGCGAAACTAGCGTCTTTACGCATACGTTTCTCTATGCCGTACAGCCTTTGCCTGGCCTGATTATAATTATCAGGTAACTGAATATTGTCATGTTTCCATAACAAACCGACCTCCCATTGTGACTGGTCAGGGGACTGGTCACTGGATGGCTAGTGCTGTCTAACACGGCTAATGCCCTTTCGACATCTTTATGTTTACGTAAATTCTCTGAAATACCTATCGCTTCTAGCTCAAACTGTAATTTTACTAGATTATGCAAATCAGGAAGGGAAACGGTCATGCAACTAACACATTCTTTACTATTATTATTGTTATTAATATTAAATGGTCCATGTATGACCCAACCTAACTTAGTGAGTGAGGCAACTGGCTTACCGGACTTTCCTTGGCGGATGTCCTGACTGACGAGCAGCTCCCAGTTGTCCTGTCCGAGTAGCAGCAGCGGTTTGGCTCCCCTCATCTCTACGCAACCCAAGTTGCGTAGGTGCGCGTTGTCATCGATCACTGTGGCGGTCACTGTTTGCGTTGGTAGGTTAATGTCTACTATTGTCCGACACGTAATGTTATGGCACTGACCGTTAGGTCCTTTTACGCGCACTTGTACCACTGGCGACGTTGAGTCTGTTACTCCGTAGCCACCCGCGGTTTTTAAGGAGAGAGGGACACATGGACCCACTAAGTTTGTGGCGAGCGAGCTGTCGATGAGTGACACGGTCGCACCATCGTCCAGTAGTGCGTAACACTGATTATCGTCACTGTTTCTATCGCTGACCGTTACTGGCATAATTTTCAGTAGTGCCGTAGCTCGCCACTCGCCTATATTTGTGACGCTTTCCGTCTTACTTTCTGGCGGCGTAGCCACCTTTTCTTTCGGCTGCTTATCCGCGTGTAACAGCAGGTGATGTCCGAACCCGCACTTCTTGCATCTACTCGCACGGCAGAACCTCTTGGGATGTTTACTCACGAGACATTTGAAGCATACGTTTCTTCCCCTTTATCGTGTCCCAACGCTGTTGAACGGTAAGCTTTTTGAACTGGTCACACTCTTCTCTGCTTTCGTTGACATATAACGCATTCTTCAGGAGCGGCAGACTCGTCGCTCTGCGTGTTCACCCGTTGCGTCAACGGAGGCCTGCTGGCGGCCGAGCGCGCGGCAGCGTTGGCTGGCCGAGACTGACCGGCGCCGCCATACTTCTGCTGTTGCTTGGCAGGGGGCTTCGATGGACCGGGCTCAAACATACTCGCCTGAGTGTAGTACGACGTTGAGCGTGTCAACTTGTCCAGTGTTTTAGAAAATGTGATAATATTTCTAGATTTGGAGACACTCTTAAGTCCACCCCCTGTGTGTTGTCCAGGCCCATTGCGAAGTCACCGTATTGCGCGCGTTGTACAGGGGTCAGCTTGCTCAGCAGGTCACTCACCAGCTGTGGATTATTTATATATCCGTCCGCAAGAATATTTTTGAGTAACGAAACACAATTTCTAACCGTTGACGAGAATTTCCTCAGTTCGCGTCCACTTTCCGTTACTCTTGGTAATTCTTTGACCTTTTGTATGGCGTACTGTAGCACTAGGGTCGGGTGACCGTACTCATCCTCTAGCGCGCGCATTATCTCGGACGGATCAGTTGACTATCGTAGTAAGTCCTCTACTGATACCTTTGCGTCGCCTTGTAACGAGGTTTTTAATCGTGCTAAGTTTTCGTGCGCCTTGAAATTGTATAACTGTGATGTTTCCCAGTACATGTTCCGATATGATATCCAGTCGGCTGGGTCACCTTTGAAATATGGCAATTCATATGCCTGTCTTGGTACCGGTCGTGGTGGTCGTGCCATGTTCGTGATAGCCTCTGCCAGTCTGTCTATCTTACGGTCTCTGTCCCCTGACGATTCTCTCCGCCTTTCTCTTTCATCCGCTCCGTACTGCATCTGCCGCCGTATATCCGACTCGAGTGTGGGTACTCGAGGTACACTTGCGACCGGAGTGGTAAAGGCGGTATAACGGCTGGGTAACTGGAACCTTACTCCATCTGACATTACTGGCATGTACCTGGACGTAATTGGTGCCGTTATGTTAGGTAACGGTACAGACGCGGATGTCCTAGGTACTTGGGACTGGTCTAGATCACACGGCACTGACGACCCACGGTGGTTATTCACAAGATTCACCCTACTTACGGTTTGTTCACGGGGGTCAGATGTTTCACGGGGCGCAGCCATTTCAATAGGTGCGCCTGACACAGCCGGCGTCCCCAATACTTCTATCAATTGGGGGACTTGGGGCGTGGTTTTCACCCACTCTTCGACGCGCTGTGTCGTACTCACATCTGACTGTGAATCATCGCTTTCATTAATGTCGTAATAATTGAGTATATTTGGCACACAGAAATAACAAAGAAATCCCACAAATGGTTGTAAAAGAGTACACAGCACACAATATAAAATACAATCAGAATAAGCAGTACACATAATTAAATCCTAGCTATATTACACTTGAAGACTGGCTAACTAGATATAGGGTACATCGCGACTAAGCAGTGGACAGCGGAGCCACTTACTTCACAAACACTACGTGGTAACTTGATGATTCGTGTAAACTTGTAAAAATACTAATCCAAAAATAGACGCTCGGCCCTTATATAGATTTTGTTGCCTACTGCAAGTAGCGTATACATTTCTTTTACTTTTAGCCGCTCTGCCAATTGAGAGCGAGAAAAATGGACTTTCCCTAAGGGACAGGTTTCGACTTGTCGAGAATTTCAAAACACGTGTAAGCGAGTTTAATTTTTCTGCTTTCTTATTGGATTAACAATGTGGCTCGTCCTATTGGACATACGCTACTTTCAAAATCGTGTACGAACTACATAAGATATTTTAGGTATATTCATACCTAATCACAGCTAATTAGTGCTTTACAATCAATGAGTTAGGTAACTATAGGCTAATTAGTTTTATACAAATATGACACAGGCATTACAGACTAATTAGAATCCAACAGGTTATTGTTACAGGTTAATTACAGGTTAATTAGAATTCAAAAGGTCAAGACAATGGTAATACAGGTGACTTTAAACATACATCGGTATTTACGTACGTATCTTCATGGAAATCTACTACTTTTATTAAAGAACAGTATAGGTATTTGTTTAGGTATTTTACAGAGGCTATACCGGAGTTACCGAATACAGTAGCGAGGAGATATTAATGTTAAAAGTTAGCTAGTCTCATTGGGCTTCGCCCACAATAATCTATAATCTATACTATATTATATACTATATTAATATTATAAAGCTGAAGAGTTTGTTTGTTTGTTTGATTGAACGCGCTAATCTCGGGAACTACTGGTCCGAATTGAAAAATTCTTTTTGTGTTGGGTAGCTTATTTATCGAGGGAGGCTATAGGCTATATAACATCACGCTACAACTAAGAGGAGCGGAGCAGTAATGAAAAAAGTTGCAAAAACGAAACGGGGAAAATTTATTCCTTTTGAGAGTTTCCGTTGCATGCGCTGCGTAAATGGTTAAAGTAACGCAAAAATCATGTATGACGGAATTGTTCCTTTTAAAAAGTTCTAAAAAAAAGTCCGCGAGAGCATATGTCTATCTTTTAAGGTTAACTCACTATAACTCAAAACGACGTGGACGAAAACTAGCAGGCAAATCGATGCGACGGGAAGGGTCAGGGGAGCAAAAATTTGACGCGGACGAAGTCGCGGGCAGAAGCTAGTAAAGAAATATAAATACTAACTATAGCTTGTTTTATTGGGCTTCGCCTACAATATTACTTAGTATTTTTTTATTTACATTTTTA
Organism: Aporophyla lueneburgensis; assembly: GCA_932294355.1. Lineage (NCBI taxonomy): Eukaryota > Metazoa > Arthropoda > Insecta > Lepidoptera > Noctuidae > Aporophyla > Aporophyla lueneburgensis. Next base: position 16,879,717 of record OW028754.1, read on the forward strand.
CAACATTTTACATTTTTATACCGATTCCCTAAGTTTTTTATATTAGAAACTATTTATTTATAACTTTTTGTTGTTTTTTGTAAATTTTTACTTTTTTTACTGTTTTAGGTGTGTGTAAAGAGTTTTTCTAAGTCATTGTAATTTTTAAAAATTCTGTGTTTACATTTTTATTTTAAAGCTTTATTTAATTCTATACGTTCTTACTTTTATTTTTACAAAACTTTTACCTTAGAGCTTCACTGAACACTATGTTGGCAGTGGTATTTGTAGGTGATAACAAAACATATTGATTTTTAGGAGATCCTACCCGAGAATGGGCAACATATAATTGCTCATGAGAGAAGCACTCCTTTTTAGGTCGATGCCAGCAATCGGAAAAGTTTGTCCCTGTGATTTATTTATCGTAAGGGCAAACGATTTTGAGGAGTGGATTTAGAGGCGCCACGGCGTCCTCACCTTCCGCCTGACGCAGGTTCTCACCGGGCATGGGTGCTTCGGTGGGTTCCTGTTCAGGATAAAGCGGGAGGAAACGCCCGGGTGTTTCCATTGCGAGGATCGTCTGGAGGACACGGTGGAGCATAGGTACGGTGGAGGTGTGCCCTGCCTGGGCGGAGCACCGCCGTGTGCTCGTGGAGGCGATCGGCGGCGGCGACCTCTCGCGTCCGGCCCTGGTGCGAGCCATGGTACGGAGCGAGAGGGCATGGGAAGCCGTCACCTTCTTCTGCGAAGCAGTAATGCTCGCGATGGAGGAGGCGGGGCGCGTGAGGGAGTGGCAGTCACTGCGTCTTCACGTCCCTAGCCGCCGCAGGAGGAGACGCCCCGGGCGTCGGGAGTCGATAGCGGACTCCCGGCCACCGTAGGCGCGAGCTTGCAGGTGGCGAGCAATGGGTAGCTCGCCGCCCGGTAAGGACCAGGCTCGGGTCAGAATCAGAATGAGAATCAGAATAACATTTATTTGCCTACTTCATGGTTACAAAATGTCTCTGTGGCCGGTGGGCCGTACAGAGGTGAGTCAGCTAACTTATGTCCTAATGGATCTATGTTTGCTGTGTTCTATTTATTCGTAATGTGTGAAATTATACAAACAGATTACGTCTTTCATTCATGTTGTGAACTATATATGTATATATCTGAGGTATTATTGGTATTGTTTCACTTTATTTTAAGGGGACGCGGAGCCTTTGTTTTGTCTGTAGGCCACCGCTTGTATCCTTTTTTATTCGGGTCATAAAATATATCGCCCATTCTGTAATTAACCCTGAGGGGGTTAAATTCACCGTGCGCTTGGTAGGCGTCTCCAGGGGATTCAAGATCTTCTATTTTTAAGTTAGCTATGTTTTCCAACATTTTGGTGTTAAGATCCTCGGCGCGTAAGTGCCAAGCTTCTATGTCAGCCATCTCCCAGATCACTTCTGTGGGTGTTCGTCTTGGTAGTTGTGCGGCATTTTTCAGTGCCAATCTGTACTGGCGTTCGATTTTGCTTAGGTTCTAAATCTACCTCTCAAGTTTCTGCCTTCGAGATAGTTCTCGATAATTTTAATGATATTGTTGGCAACGTCTTGATCCTGAAGTTTCTTGATCAGGCCTTTGTGGTTGATTGAGTCGAAAGCCTTCGATAGGTCAGTAGATATCATAGAGACGCTCTCTTCCTTGGCTAGCGCGTCGGTGATTATTTTTCCAGTACGTAGAATCTGGGTTGCTGTGCCTCTTGAACTTGTGAAGCCGTGTTGGAATGTTGGTTGCAGCCGGTTGACCGTAGCGGTAAGTCTTCTCAGGATCAGTCGCTCACACAGCTTGCCCATGATGTTGAGCAGTGTGATCGGGCGGTACGATGATGCCTGACGGTGATCTTTGCCAGCCTTATGCAGGAATATGCACACGCCAGTTTTCCATCGCTTAGGGAAGTAACCTGTGGACAAAACAAAGTTAGCAAGAGGTACAAATGCCTCGGTAAAGACTTCTCCCCCGAGTTTTAGGGCGTCTGCTTTTATTCCGTCTGGTCCTGGGGCCTTTTTGTTTTTGAATCTGCTCAGTGCAAGTTGTACTTCTTTTTTTGACGTTAGGTCAAGCGGTTGGAACGGTGTCGTTTTTTCAGTCCCCTCATCGTCATTCGCTATTTTGGCCTCTTTAATTATGGCTGTATCGGTGAGCTTGTCGATCGTTTCTAGTTACTGCATCCCGTGATATTTGGTAGTTTAACGATAGGCTTCTTCATGTCTCGCTGGATGCGCCACATTTGTGACCTATTGTCCCGCGGATCTTGGAGTTTGTTGAGCCAGCCTTTTTCGGAATACTCTTTCAGGACTTTTTCGGCTTCTTTCTTAGCGTGGTTGTAAAGAGTGCGTGTTTCGCGTTGGATTCCGGGGCTGCGGTGTCTCGCTTGCCATGCAATTTGTTTTAGTTTGTTTCGAAAGTTTATTTTATCGTTTATTTCCTGCGGTAGTCGTTCCTGCCTTGTTGAATTTCTCAGTGGTGCGTGAGTGTCTAGGGCTGCAACAACGGCATTTTCCATTGTTTCAACATACCTCTCACAATCGGTTTCTGTTATGATTTCTCTGTCAAGGTCGCGTAGACCTTCCCACATTGTCTGTTGATATGCCGCTCTCAGTTCCTCGTCCTCATAGATTTTCTTTGTATTACGGGATAGGTGTTCCTCTATATTATGTTCAATCTTCACCGTTAACAACCAAGGGAGGTGATCCGAACCAACGCTCTCTACCTGTTTTGCTTGCGCTTCTAGTTGTTGGTGTGTTATTATAGCCAGGTCCAGGATAGTATTACCTTGGCTGAACGGTCTAGATGGTGCATTGGCATGTTTCAATGAGCAGATTCCATCTTTCGTTGCTTTTCTAACAATGTTACCGAGGCCGGAGTTCCTGCTGTGGCCGAGGGCTTGCATACGTAAGTTCATATCACCGATGATGATGGATGGCTCGTCAGCTAAGGTCTCCTCCAGTTCTTCTCTAGCATGGTGCTGGTTTGGAATTTGAATATATATTCCTTTGATCTTAATATATTGTCCAGTTGCGTGGTTAGTGAAAAGTTTGATACCTACGCCTTCTATCTTCTGGTTTTCATCGTGCCAGCCTGGGGTAACTTCCGTTTCAGCCCACCTTAGTCCCCTCTGTACATACATGGCAGTAGCTAAGTGTTTTTCCAGAGTGTGGGTGAGTTTATCGTACCCTTTTATATTATACTGTTGTGTTTCAAAGTCGATCTTGCACTCATTCAATATAATTATAGCCGGTCTGTATTTCTCAACTAGTGCTTTTATTTCTTTGAATTTGTTTCTTACTCCTTGGGTGTTCAGGTGTAAGATTTTGAGGTTTTGTATTTTCCTACTGTCGTGGTTAGCCATTGAGATGCGAGTGTATCCTGTTTATAGTGTCCATCAGCATCATCAGTGTCTGTTGCATCTGTGTCTGCATCTGAAAGAGACCCTCTAGTGTGAGACCGCCTATTGTCGGAGTTACTTGTTCTGTTGGTGGTTGTGCTGGTTCTTTTTGTGGTAGGGTTGGAAATTGCTTTGTATTTGCAACATCTACGTATTTAACACCCAGTCTTACCACTGAGCGTTTTATTCTCTCCTCGCTCTTTGTTTGCTTAGCCTCTGCTTGTTCTATTTGCCTAGCTATCACTTTTTTGAACACTGGGCATTTGGCGTTGTTCGCGCCGTGGTCTTCTCCTTTACAATTTCTGCAGACCTTCGTCGTGGTACCCTCTACAGTAGTAATAACTATCTGTGGTTCCTCTTGTTTGCCATAGCACGATTGTTTCGAGTGATCGAATGCATAGCATTTCTTGCACTGTACAACGTGCTTCGGGTTTTCTCTAAATGGTTCGACCTTGATGGAGGGTGCGCAGAAGAATTTCCTTTCAGAGGTTTTGAAGTTCTCCAAGAGATCTCTCGATTTGTTTTTGCCATCAAAAATGAGTAGGTGTACTTTCCCTGTTCTTCCAAGTGGCTTGATTGCTGTTGGTTTAATGCCGATGCAGTCTGCTATCTCGTTAGCAATAGTGTCGGTAGATTCTCCGTAAGTCTCATTTTTGAGCACGACCTTGGTCGCTAATTGTCTGTCGGCCTTCGGTTTTGGTGCAATTACTCTGGTTATCCCGCAAGCTTCAATCGTAGTGAGTAAATTCACGCGCGCTGTTGCATTATCCGGGCTAATTTTTATTTGGCCTCTCATAACGTTGAGAGTTGAGCTGTTCTTCGCTACTGATTCTCTGATTTTCCGTAGTGTGTCTTGATTCTTAATTGCATTTTCATCCCTGATAATTATATTAGGGATATGGGTGTTTCTCTGTGCCGGTGTCTTATAATTTGATGCATCTGTTCGCTGTCTTTTGGCTCCTCTAGTTACCAGTTGATAAGTCGCTTGGTTACCTTGCGCACTGCGGTTGTTTTCACTAGTTGGTTTTTGTAATTCAGACTTGTCTATAATAGGCGGTGGTCGAATGGGTCGTGGAATTTTCCACGCGTCCAGCGTGCTCTGTACTTTACCTACGATCTCAGAACTTGTTTGTGTTGTTTGGCCTCGGGTGTAATCTCCGTCCTTGTTTGTAACGGGCACATATACGCTCTGGCTGTCTCTTACTCGTACCGTAGTGGGTGGAGTCTGTTGAATGGTGGCGGATTCCGGTGCGCCGCCGCTCATTTTTGACCTCACTCCGTGAACCTGCAGCAGCGCTTGCGGGTGTTGCTGGCCCACATTGACATAATCACTCGGGGGTAGGGGCGTTCTTGAAGCTTCAATATTTGTAATCGCTTTGCTTCCGCGCTTATTCTTTTTTCTTGATCTTCTGGCAGCTAAAGGCAATTGTTCGCTTTGTGAAGCAAATTCAAAGAGTGCGCACTGGTTTTTGCCGCACTTACAGATGAACCACTCCTCAGATGTGAAGGTCTCGATAGGTATGGTGGTCAGTTCCTTCTTTATTTTACAGATGATACATGGGCGAATGTTTTTTACGCCGGTCGCTAGTCCAGCTGTATAAATTGTTACTGAAGACTCAATTTTTAGTGTGCTGTTTTCATATTTTGGCTCTGTTTTAAGGGCAGCCTTGATAAGAAAGAATTTCATACATACTTTGCACTGAATCTTCTTAGTGTTCATTTGATTTATACCCCACAAGGGAGTGTCCATCTGGAAGGTACTTTCACATTCCCAGCACTGCACTATGTTTTTATTAAACTCAGATAAATTTACTTTCACTAATTTTACTTTGTCCTTAACTGTTTCATTGTCTGATCCCGAATTAAGCGGGTCCGTGTCCATATCACTGATATTTACCGAACTTTTGTTTTCCGAAAACATTTTTCACTGTTTTAAATACTATAATTACAGTTATACTAATTATCACACTGTTTCTAACGTTTCCGGGGGTTACGAGACCCCCCGGTGGTTTCACAGTCCACAATTTACTATAAAAATTTCTCTATAAAACTCGCGTCTGTGTGGAATATTTCGTTCCGCACATTTATAAATAACGGTGGCTTATCAGTTGTGCGCGTGAGTCACCTAAAATGAGCGCGCGACAGGCACGTCCGCTCGCTACCGCGGTCCGCGAGTCCCCCCCGGTCCGCGAGTCCCCCCCGGTCCGCGAGTCCCCCCTCAACAACAATACTTGGGGGCTATTTGCAACTGTCGATGGTAATTTTCCATCTCCAAGATGAAGTATATTTTTTTTGAGAAACCATTGTGGTTATTACTAAAATGTGCTCTCATATTTGTGCGCAAATTAAGAGTTTCAATTGATTGCCATAAAGGTGATGATTTGAGGCACGCTTTAATAACGTCGGCACGTGTAGATACCTTTTGTTATAACCGGTAGTGTTTGGCGAAAGTCTCCAGCCAACACAAAGGTTACGCCCCTCATCAAATTGCCTAAGTTTCTGATGTCTTTTAATGTGCGATCCATAGCTTATACATGAGCTCTAATCCCAAATAATCATCCCAAATAATCAGCGACATGTCCTGTAAGAGCTTCCTCAGTGGACCATTTTTGCGGATTAAGCATACAGATTGTTGTTCTTAAGACACAGCCAACGGTACTTTAAAGGTTGAGTAAGCAGTTTTCCCACCATTTAATAGAGTTGCAGCAATTCCGGAAGACGCAACTGCCAGTGCTTTTTTTCCAGATTGTCGTACTTTGGCTAATATTAAATTGGCAAGACAGGTTTTACCTGTTCCACCAGGCGCGTCCAAAAAATAGGCCACCTTTGTTATTTTCCACACTTTTAATTATAGCATCGAACGCTATTTTTTGATCTGCCACCAACTTGGGTACATTTGAGTTGACAAATACTGATAACTGGTTAACATCATTAAAAAAATGGGCTGCGAGAACTCCGGAAGATAAAAAAAGCAAAGAAGACAAGAAAAAGCTTGTACAAAGTTTATTTAGAAGCCAAATGGGATTGCACGTTGATAAACCCCGACAAGGAAGTGGAAACAGCAATGAAAGCAATACAGCTCGGCGTTTTTTTGTGAACTACTCTTGCGCATCAGAAATTACAGGAGTTGACGAGAAACTTATTAAAAGGTTCTATGTTATTCTCCAGACTTTGGCATCCGCAGTGCTATTCTGTAACAATCTCACCGGGTGACGTGAGCGTGGAGTGAGCTATCAATGTCATTCCACCTGATGCTAGGGATGACCAACTATCATATTTACAATCACAATCGAGATTAAGATACCTAATATTCTTATGCTAATTCTATTGATTATTTTTATAAGGATTTTAAAGCTAGCATAGTGTCTAAACAATACTACTCATTCGGGAAGTTTTTCAAATGAAATAGCAAAACCGAAATTCAGACATTGTTGTTTTTTTTTCTATTTTTTCCTCGACGATGCCTGACGCACAAGTGCGACACGCACGAATAATTTAATGAATATAGTAAGACATATGTACATGTATAGGTAAGATAGCTACAACAGAAAATGTGAATCGGCATTGTCAGTTATTATGAACCCACTGAAAAACGGATTAAAATTAAATACGTAAATGCAATCACATGGCCTAATCACGATGTGTCTTGGAGAAGCGATTGTAGATCGACTCGAGTAAAGATTGTACAACGTTCTTCAGCGTTGTTACTCATCCAAATCTATTAAAAAGATGAAAGAACCTGGCAGTGCCTGACTGACGGAGCATAGAATTCAATCTCACACATACTATGTGGGAACCCACATCTAGGCGCTGTCATATTCACATTGACATTTGATTTTTTTTTTATTATGTAGGTATCGTCACGTATGCGCACTAAGAACATTAGGAAAATGCAATACCAATGTCCAAAATGTGGCGACTAACATTTTATTGTAGACTAGCTTCTGCCTGCGTTAAATTTCTTGTTCCCCGACCCTTCCCGTCGCGTCGAATCACCTACCCGTGCGATTTTCCCCGTTTTTGCAACATTTTGCATTTCTGCTCCGCTCCTCTTGGTTGTAGCGTGATGTTATATAGCCTATAGCCTTTCTCGATAAATAGGCTGCTCAACACAAAAAGAATTTTTCAATTCGGACCTGCAGTTCCTGAGATCAGCGCATTCAATCAAACAAACAAACATACAAACAAACAAACTCTTCAGCTTTATAATATTATTAGTATAGTATAGACTTCATATATATAATGCTAAAACGGCTCTCATGCGTAAAAGTGTATTTTGTACGGCTCTTAGATTATACAACAAGTTACCAAAGGCATACAAAGATTTAAATATAAATAGTTTTAGTAAAAATATGAAGAAACTTTTAATAAATAAGTGCTATTATAGTGTTGCTGACTATCTAAATGATGTATTTTAGACATTTTTACCATTTTTATTATTTTTGCTTGATTTAACGTGACTTGATTTTATTTTTTATTTTTATTGTATAATTCTATTTAATAACATTATTATTGTATTTGTACGCCTTTTTAGGCGAAAACATTTTGAAACTTTTTCTGTAATCACAACTGATTTTAAACCTACACGTGTTTCTGACAAATAAATGCATCTCATCTCTCATCTCATCTCATAGATAAAGATATACCTACTTACTTACTTATGTCGTTATTATCAATAAAAAGAATATTCATCAACTGTCTCAACAGCACCCATAACTAGATTATTGATATGCCTAAATATATTGTGTATTGTTGTTATAAGGTTTATATCTTGAACGTTTATCCAGAATCTAGATGATAGCTGTTTAAAAATCCTTTAGGTTTGCTATTTACATATATTATGCAAATAATGTTAACGAACACATCACCAATCACTGAATACTTGCTTTGCACAATTTAATAAAGTGTCTCGATCTCACCTCATCATCTGCCTGCCCTTGTCCAACTGTGTTGGGGTCGGCTTCCAGTCTTAACCGGTTGCAGCTGAATGCACGGGTATTTACATGCAATGACTGCCAATCCGACTCCGACAACCCAGTTATTTGGTAATAATATGTTACCCCCTTGGTAAGACTGGTTGTCAGAGTTTCGACCTTCGAGATCTCGGTATGTAAAGATGGTCCCCATAGACGGACCGACCGAGGCAAGCGTAGCTTAGCCGGATCAGTCGGACTGTGCGGCTGTTTTTATTTAGCTACAAGCCTCTCGATTCACCGAATGCTCGATCTCACACCTCTCAAGTAAGTAGGTAGGTACCTAATATTCATTTGTTGAAAACATAATTTATAATTTTGAAATGTTCAACAAGGGTTGGAATTGACATTAAAATATACTTCATTGGCTAACTGCAAATACGTCATTGCCTTTAGCAATGACTTGAAAGGCTGAAATAAAAAAAAAAACTGTTTTGACAATGACAGCCTCGGTCACCTCACTTCACCCGAAACCGTTACTCACACGGTGTTGTTGCCATAGCAACCACACCGAATGAGTAACAGCTTGCTCGACGTGAACACTTCACGCGATTCTCGTCACATTTAGTCAAGGTGGAGTGAACTCACGCGGGCGCCCTACGCGAGTTTCATTTGAAATGTTGATTTTTGACATACCTAGTAGGTAGGTATCAAGATGATGATGATTTGATGAATATTCTTGTATTAATAATACGATTATTAAGTAGGTATACATGCATTTATATGCATGTTTCGAATACTTGCGCACTAATTATTCTCAATCCGATTACGAAATGGCTTCTGCACAAGGTGATAAAAAAAAGTTGATACCTATTGATGACAGCGTCTAGCGCGAATTCGCGGCTTGATCACGCGATGCTCGCAATTTCATTGTCATGGTAACATCACTTCACCTCACGAGCACGCGGGTGACCGTTTTGAACTATTGAATTTTGACATTATTATCAAGATGATGACGATTCGATGAATATTCTTTTTTATTGTTTTCAACCAAATAGGTTACCTTCAAACATTGAAATAAATGATTATCTATTCATTTTGTCTAAACTCTAAATATGTTCAGGCACATGGTCATCAAAACAAAAAGAAAAGAAAAAGAAAATGTATGACATTGATGAGCTAGTGGCCTAGTGCGCTTGCGCGGCGTGAGCACTTCACGCGATTCTCGTCGCATCATCGCATGTATTCTCGGTGAAGTGAACACATGCAGAGACGCGCTACGCGATAGTCATTTGAAGCGTTGAATTTTGATTTGAAGATGATGATTTGATGAATATTCTATTATTATAGACAATGAGTTTGATGAGAATGATGGCTGATGATGATGAGTGTTTAAGTACACATGCACAACATAATTTTATCTCTCATCATCTTTACCTTACCAATCAATGCTCAGACTACGAGAAGATTCTGTGTTACTACACAAGAAGTACCGTACAGCTACCTACTGGTAGCTGTACGGTACTTCTTGGTATTGCATATTATTAGCATGCAGGTGTCACCACGCGATAAAGGTTAAATGAGCAGTAAGTAAGTACATAGTTTAAAAAAAAGCGGATTAATTGTTGACATCAAAGTGTAGGTACTAAACTGACATTATACTTGTATGAAAACTGTTGTATTAAGATAGGTATATATCTACAAGAATTGAAATAAATCCCTGCGTACTAATTATTCTCTAAACCGAATACGAAATGGCGTCTGCACAAGGCGAACAAAAAAAAAGTTGATACCTATTGATGACAGCGTCTAGCGCGCATGCGCGGCTTGATGACGCGATCCTCGCAATGCCGTTGTCATGGTAACATCACTTCACCTCGCGAGCACGCGGGTGACCGTTTTGAACTGTTGAATTTTAACATAATATTTTCAAGATTATTATCAATAAAAAGAATATTCATCAAATGGTCACCACCATTTGATGAATATTCTTTTTATTGATAATAACGACATAAGTAAGTTAGTTAGTAAGTAGGTATATTTTTATCTACAATAAAATGTTACTCGGTACATTTTTGGACGCTGGTATTGCATTTTCCTAATATTCTTAGTGCGCATACGTGACACGTTATAAGTTAAATAAATACCTACCTAGTAAACAAATGTCAATGTGAATATGACAGCGCCTAGATGTGGGTTCCCACATAGTATGTGTGAGATTGAATTCTATGCTCCGTCAGTCAGGCACGGCCAGGTTCTTTCATCTTTTTTTTAATAGATTTGGGTGAGTAACAACGCTGAAGAACGTTGCACAATCTTTACTCGAGTCGATCTACAATCGCTTCTACAAGACACATGATTAGGCCATGTGATTGCATTTACGTATTTTATTTTAATCAGTTTACAGTGGGTTCATAATAACTGACAATGTCGATTCGCATTTTCTGTTGTAGCTATCTTACCTATACATGTACATATGTCTTACTATATTCATTAATTGTTCGTGCGTGTCGCACTTGTGCGTCAGGCATAAAGGGCTAGTTGAGGAAAAAACAGAAAAGAAAACAACAATGCGTTTCTGACTTAATTTCTGTTTCGCTATTTCATTTGAAAAACTTCCCGAAACAGTAGTAATGTCAAGATAGTTTACTAGCTTTGAAATACGCATAAAATGATAAATAGAATAAGCATAAAAATTATTATCAAAATCTCGATTATGATTGTAAATGTTATGTTTGGTCAATCCCTAGCAGCACTGGGATGACACTGAGAGCTCATTCCACGCACCTTTTTACGGTGAGATTTTTACAGAATCGACATGCCGTATTGCTGTAAACCCGGAAAAATTTGGTGAATATACTCGCACAACCGCATAACTGTACGTAACAAAATATATGTGGTATAATATGCCTTCTTCAGTACATAAAATCTTAATACATGGGGAAAGTATAACTAGACATTTTGCTGTTCTGCCTATTGGTAATTTATTTGAAGATGCCCAAGAATCTCGAAACAAAGATTTAAAAAAAATCAGATTGTATCACGCAAGAAAATGCTCCAGATCAGCAACGAATCAAGACGTATTTCATAGTCTCCTATTTATATCAGATCCTTATCTATCAAGTATCAGAAAACCATCAGTGACTATTCCCAAGGAATTGTAAGACGAAGCCAAGAACCTCTTAGATACTTAAGTAGAATTAGAAATATTAATAAAAAAATAAATTTTTGGAATTAATTATTATATTATACATGTTATTTAATTAAATTTTAGATTTACATATAATTTAAAAAAATATTATACAGTAGTAATATGATAAAACTGTAAAATTGTAATTGAATAACCTAAACAAACTATGGTTTAATATTAAAAAATACATTTCTATTTTTGTTTTATTTTTTAAATATTTTAAATTCAACATTTGACGAAACATGTTTCATAATTGGATTGTATATACATTCTAGATACTACGTGCCAAATTTGAGCTATTTATTTCAATTACCATAAAAGTTACAGATTTTTGAGACGGTACGCACGGATCTGGCCCATAGTGCGTCGCGTTACGCATGTCTGCGGCAGACTTAGGGATTGTATCGCGCCATTGTGTACCTATCGCTGCGCACTACGCTGCTGTGAAATGATTGCGTACAAAGGGTTTTTAGGGTTCCGCACACGGGTAACTAACGGGATCCTATTATTATTACGCCTCCGCTGTCCGTCCGTCTGTCTATCAGCGGGCTGCTGGGACTGTTGGTATCTCATAATACGTAATAGGTAGACAGTAGAATTGTTCACAGAATGTGTATTTCTGTTGCAACAAATAAAAATAAATCAACGGGAAAAATTTAATGGGATCTCCAAACAAAAAACGTGTTTTTTTTTTCGGCGTTTTTTTGCCTAGTGTTCCGTAGGGTTCCGTAACCCTTCGTGTGCGAGTCCGACTCGCACTTGGCCGGTTTATTACATAGTTATATTTTCGCATTCTTTAGCGTGTCAGTACATTTAATTAAAACTGAAACGCCCGAATAATTTTGTTTTGATTGCCTGCTTGCAAGTAAAATAAACATGGAAAATCGAAAAATCATTTTCAGTTTGCGAGAATAATGACGGTTGTGGGTGTCTAATGAAAGAATTTCTAAAATAACGACTGATTTAAATAAATTCTTAAGAATGGGTGCAGGCCAAATCGGAGGCATTGCCACTTTACGTAAATATTCTATTATATAATACTCTATTATTTACAATATTTGATAATAATTGTCCTCAATCGAATACTTGTACATTGCGTTTTTTGTTTTAAGGCTTATTCAGACCGGCGCGACGCGACAGCGCGACGCGATTCTTGTAGAACAATTTCCATGAAGTTCACATAAAAATTGTTCTACGAGTGTCGCGTCGCGCTGCCGCGTCGCGCCGGTTTGTAGGAGGCTTTAGGATAGATAAGTTGTACCTACATTTGTTAATAAATAAAAACTTTAAAACTTTAAATCCATTAGGATTATTAAAAAATGACCCCTATAACGAGTTTATAATCATATAATCATTATTACAGTGGATATGGATTATAAAAATGCTGCTGCATTTCTTGGCGAACCAGCGGAAACCACAGAATCCCAATATATCGTAAGTCTTCGTTTTCAAAAATCTCATACCACATGTTTTACAATAGGCCATATTAGCTAGCTGAAAGTCACCCAAAGGGCAATAGAGAGAGCTATGCTTGGAGTTTCCCTACGTGATCGAATCAGAAATGAAGAGATCCGAAGGCGAACTAAGGTAACCGACATAGCCCGAAGAATTTCCAAACTTAAGTGGCAGTGGGTAGGGCACATTACTCGCAGAACAGATTTGGCCGTTGGCGGGACAGGCTTTCACCCCCTACCGTCGAGGCGGTCCAGCCTGTACTCGGGTGCTGGCTCGGGCCTGTCGTTTTAGGCGATGCAGGTGCTCTCGGGACATGGTTGCTTCGAGATGTACCTGTGTCGCATAAACAGGGAGCCGGACGTCATCACGACGAGCTGGCAGAGTATGCCTCATCTCAAGAGTAGGCAGTGACCTGTCGCTGCCGGCCGTGGTTGAGACGATGGACGGCAGCGAGGAGTCCTGGGATCGTCCTAGGTATCTTTCTACAAAACAGTTATGTCGCAGAAGAAGGCTGCGGAAAGGGAGCGGGAGACATCTTCCGCTCACCCGGCCCGCAGGCGCACTATGCCCTCTTCCAGCCCCCCCTAAATGGGTCCAGGAGCGATGGATTTGGGGACAGCCGTCGCCCCCTATACCTTAGGACCCGAGATGGCGGCGCGTAGTGTTCCACGCGCGCCTCTGCGGGCGACTGCGAGCCTCTGGGCCAGTCGGGAATCGCGGAAGACGCATTAAATCCCGTGGTCCCCGACGTACGCGGGGGACGGAACACCGAGGTGGTTTTAGTCAGTAAGAGTCTGACAGATCTGGCGGAAATCCTCCAATCCATTAGGATTTCCGCCTCGAGATAAACAAAAGGCCTTTGGCCGTCATGTACCTATTGTGACAATGTGAGCGGCCAGGTTACTTATGTGTTCGGTCATAAGGTTTCAAGTTTTCAGCAAGTCCACATATGTATGTGGACTTGCTGAAAACTTGAAACCTTATGACCTGTGAGTAGTAACATGTGACTTGTGAGTATTTAAGGAATGTTCCTTAAATACTCACAAGTCACACACACGGTACACATGTTCCTGCAAATTCTGCGCACAACAGCATAGTGTAGTTTTAAAAGTAGTACTTTTGTACCATCATACTTCTGAACCCAAGACGGGTTGGAATTCTAGATTGGGTGTAAAGAAGCTGTTAGTTTTTCTGACACAAATCCTTCACGTAATGCCACTCGGTTCTGCTCGACCCTCATCTCTCTGCGGTCCTGTAATTACCAAAGGCAGGCCCTTTGGAGTAAGTGTGTGAGGCTAGAGAGTGCTTAAACGTAGTAGTGTTGCATGCGTTATTTATGACCGCTGCTGTGAACGAAATATGGTCAGTAGATGCGTCGTTGTTTCAGTCATGGAAACTCACGCCTGTTGCTTACAGAAAAATCCACACTAATATTATAAATGCAAAAGTCACTCTGTCTGTCTGTCTGTCTCGCTTTCCTGCTAAAACTACTGAACCGATTTGATTTTTTTTATTTTATTTTTATTTTTACTAACATAGTTTCTTTATAAGTTTTACTAACATCAATATGAATCATTGTATTCGATTTAAATAAATAATAATAACTTAAGTGAATAATAATAATAAATGAAATTTGGTTGTGTACCAGTGTGTGATAGTTTAGAGCTTGAGAAAGGACATAGGCTACTTTTTATCCCGGTAATTATGTTCCCGCATGATAATTTCCGACCTCCACGCGGGCGAAGCCGCTGGCAAAAGCTAGTATAGAATAAATAGCAATCACGTTGCATACGAAATACTAAAAATATAATATTTTGTGAGGTTTGAGTTTTGGATAGGTAGGTATTTCTTTGATGTGAAACATGTAATGCGGCGGTCAGAGCGGCTGTTGGCGTATGCGAGCGAAAGCGTGTGTTGTGCGAAACCATTCATTCATTCGTATTTTCTTAATGTTTATTTTGTAATGTTTTTAGGTGCTTAATTATTTAAGGGTGATGGATATCGCTCTACTTTCTGAATACCATCAGCCTTTACAATGCGTTGGTGGAATGCCCCGATAACACCAATCTGGTCCACTAAAACAAGAAACAGTCTCAGTATCAGATTCAGCGGTGAAGGCCAATGGGCCAGAAACATAAAGAACTGACAATTATTTTTTGTACATAGGTCCATTATTTGTCACACGCGATGATGTTTTGCGTGGGTGTTCTGATAGAAGCTCACGTGGTACTCACACCAGCCAGTTGTGTGCATGGTGAGAGATATAAGTTCAACATAGTGGCTGGCACACACAAGTTTCTGGAAAACATAGGCACTCTACGAATGGTGAACCATCTTTGTGTTCATAGAGGTATGAAATATGTCCAAGTAGGTAATGGGGACCGCTTTTTAAAGAACGTTCCTAATCTAATGTCAGCCTCAGTCTGTAAAAAATACCTCTAAATTAGATAAATACCTCTAAATTACATTAAAAGCCCTCTAAATTACAATGAATTGACAAGTTTTTGATATTAAACTGGGGTTAAGGTGAGATTGCAACTAGATTAAGAACGTTTTTAATTAGAAGAATTAAGCCTTCAGTTTTCGTTGATAGGCGGGCTCAATAAAGTATTCAAAATATAAACGGCTATGTCATAGGTAGGTCCCTAGATCCTATAAGTATAAAAAGAAAACGAAAAAAAAAAACATGCTGCAATAGGTAACTTAATTCGGATTTGATTTGGTATGTTCGTTTCTTGTCACCGGCATCCCATTTTTTTTTTTATTTTAACCATTTTTATTATTTTATTAAAAGTAGATTGTTTTTCCTTCTAAAAAGTTAGGTAGTAACCTACCCTACACAAATTGGTATAGGTACCACTAACTGCTATTTAAGCAATTGAAAGGAAGTTATAACATCATTAACAAACATAAAGTGGATAAAATGCGTAGGTATTATTGAAGCTAACTCAAACCTCTTTAAGCAAAGTTGGTAAAATTTATTCAGGACGCGCAGGCTACTTCTACCAAATTAAAGAATTAAAAGAATCACGTAAATCGGCTCAGCAATCGGTGGTGACCCTACCACGTAAGACAAGAAAGTTAAGCCGAAAGTTGGTTAGACCCTGGAGCTTTAAGGTGGTTGAGTAAAAGTGAGACATTGAGAATGCTCTTTAGTGTGAAAATACCAGCAAAAGTTGGACTGCATTTTTCGTTGATTCACATATCCTGAAAGCCAGGAATCGAACTCGGCTATAATACTTCTAATTAATCGCAGGTTACAACACTTCACACCGATGGACAGATTGTTTGACAGACAATTTGGCGTTACTGGTTCTAAGCGAACAATTCTCTTTCCATAATCACGAGGAGGGCGCCGAGTTCATAATAAATCGTGTTCGTTATGGTATTTCTGCTCCAAAAGACGAAAGTGTGTACACGGACACTACTTGCAAGTATTTTGGTTGGGGCAGTAGGAGGAATGTAAGTTTTATTGCCACAAACTGATTTTAAGTACGGTATTCTTCCGATGTCCCAAAAACGAAAAAAGTAGGCACGTACTTAGTATCTTAGGAACCTAAACCAGGTGTAGCAGCTGTTGGAATAGTAGGTAGTACTACTTATTTGTATATTATGCAAGTCTGTGTGAAAGCTACCTCAAAATTACAAAACCTACTAGGTCCAATATTTTATTGCAGCCCTAATTCTATAATTAATCTTGTCAATTTTCTAGTTGAAGTAAGTTCAAGCTAAGTAGGGAGGTAAGTTCTCTTAATTTATCATCTCCAGGGCTATTTGATCCCGCTGTTGATTGAACTCCGGCGTGTGGATGTCGTCATTCTACCCAGAGACAGATGTTTGGCGATGTTTAACTACCAAGAAAAATTTCTTTGTATCCAACAATCACAGTGCCGGGTAATGTTTCAAACTACAGTCTAACTATTACCTAATTATAACTTTTAATCGTCAACACTTCAAGTATTTGAGGAAGGCCCTTAAGGTTTTGACTGATAGAGACGTGTCTAGGATGTCGATTTGGAAGACTTTCCCGACTAAATGCACACGGTAGCCGTCCCAACTTCTTATAAGGCGAGCATAATTTTGTGTTCATACAATTTTGTCAAATATGGTGTCTGCTTGTATCTTCATGAAAGGGGATGGAATGGGATATGGGATTGTTCGCGATTAGCGCTGAGAGTTCAAAATTGAACAGCGTGTTATTTCGACGCGCTGAGTTATACTCTGTTGGATTCTCAATGCTAGGTTTAACACCGAGAGGTGAAATTCTAGTGTGCTATAAAATCCCATTGCGATATTTCGACGTCCGTGTCAATGTCGACATAGGGAACACACCATAGAGGTACCTACGAATTAACCTGAGGTTTCTAATGAGACCCTAGTAACATCAGTCGATCTATTCTGTAAAAATCTTACCGTGAAAACTTATGTGAAGTGAGCTGTCAACTGTCAATAGTGTCAATCAACAAGTGGAATGACGGCTCACTTCACTTATTTATAAATAAACTTATTTTAAGTATTAAGACAAAAAAAAACTTGTAGATAATTTTTCAATACTTTTCAGTCGGAGAAATTCGGAGCTTTGTGTCCTGTAAGTACATTACGACATACTTCTTAAACATATTGAACATTATATTTTTGAGGAAACTTATTTTAAGAGCAGGTAAGTATTATCAGTGCACCGTACACCGTCGCGTGTTTGTGTTCATCGTTTGGAAATATAGCGTACGGTATTGTCCAATGTTCAATGTAGTACCTACATACAATGCAAATAATGTAATACCAGTACCTACTTGTGCAAACGCATAAAACTGACTCGACCGCAAACATGGAATATCTGTATATAAGTGTCTACATACCTTATTACTTACACAAGACTATATACCAAAAAGGTGTGCTTAGTAGCGGTTGACATGTAAAATAACGAACGGTGCAATCGGAAGGCCACCACCAATGTCATTATTAGCCTTTACAGACCACTGCAAGACCTACATAGGTCTATGCTTCTCCAATTACCCGCCATTCAACTCGATTCTGAGCTATTGTCTACGCAATTCCGCAGCTGGATAAAGGCCTCTCTTGACCAGTTTTGGCACAATTTGTTCAGTTCGTTCATGACCTACCACTACTTACTCAGGGACTTGGTCTGTGCTTCTTGGTATCAAATCTTATTTATCATGCAATGCATGGGAAAAACACATCGCACACCTAGATCTAAAGTAAGACAACTCAAAAACGCACAACAACGCAAATTGTGAATTATGAGTTATCATTGTGAATACAAATTTACTACGAACACAATTTTTTAATTGTCTTACTTTAGATCTAGGTGTGCGACATGAAAGAAGTAGTGTATAGCATGCACGATTCACAGCGATGTAATTCGCGGAGCGACGCAGGAACGGAAGCAGTGGCTTGCGAGGATGAACGGGGCCTAAAAATTGATACATTTAATTTTGTAAATTTTTCATATAGGTTTTTATAGTGTTTTTCCGACCTTCATATGGGCGCAAACGAGGGAAGAAGCAAGTTTCACATAAACCCACATGAGCACTTAGGAATTGACGTGAGAAGAGGTCTCGCTCTCTTTTCTGCCAATGATTGACCGTTGATGTTTTGAAGTCTTCCAAATAGTTACTTACATAGTTTAACATCATTCCGTTTTTAGGACGACGTAGGCTCCGTAATCGTTTGTTCCGGCTTTGTACGAGGAATGATGACTTCTCGTCTCGTGGATCGGCCGTGTGGTGTAGGGTTCTTGGACTTGAGCAAGTACTCTAAGTTCCTGACCTGTGGGGTGGATGACTCTCGCGACGTTATCACCAGTGATGACGACGATCTCATGGAATTCGCTAATCAAGGCCCACCGACACCTGTGCGGCTAACCCTACCACCAGAGAACAGCACTAGTGATGAAAGTGTTCATGAGCCACCACCAAAGGCAGACCAAACAACAGACCCGGACATAGACGTAAGGCCAGAAGCGTCAGTAACAACGACAGAGCACGTTGCTCCTAGTACATAAAACGCAGTACTAATATGTATTATAATACTTAAACTGTTAAGTAACTCTTGTATTTTTTTTGCCTCTTGCCGTCTTTTCCTAAATCTTAACACTAGATTTACCAGACCAGTCATTTTGACTGGTCGTGCAAACGTATAAATGTTAATAACAAAAAATATATTTGTTACTAATATATATTAACTAACATTAAATTCATAAAGTGTATTCTCTACTTATAGCTACAAAAGTCATAACATCAGTTCGGAGAGCAAATGTTATATGTAATGGGAATTTTGAATTGAAATTGCACGACCAGTCAAAGTGACTGGTCTGGTAAATCTAGTGTTACCTAATCTAATTTCTAAATATGGTTTTTGGCTTTGAAATTATGTAAAACCAAAAATGTGTATGTTGTGTTAGCCTGTAAGTTATCGTTGCACTCATCAAAGTAGGTACTATCATGGAAATTTATTTTAAATGTATTGTGTAAACAATTGTTAGCTAACCTGAATGAATAAATAAATAATTTCGAAAACAAATACGGTACGAAAACCTTAAGTTTTTGCATCAATCATCACCCCTCACCAGGAGATATGACCAAATAAGAAATGTACAATTAATGAAGTTTAAGAATATAATTTTATTAATTAGGTATCACTTCCGTAACAATTATGGTTTATTTACATCCTTAAATAAGTAAAGTATGGTTTCTCAGTAAATAGTTTTATTACTAATGTGGTTACTTAACTAAGAACTTCTTCTTGAGATTTTCACTTGATGTCCATTAATTGGAAACAGTAGCATTTCTATTTTGAGGGGACCGATGTCATCGGCTTCTATTTTGAATGAACGCACCACGCTTGATAATATACTCTTCATTATAAGCATGCCGAAGTTACGTCCTGAAAAATATTTTTAAGATACATTTATAGTGTCAGGCTGTAGCCGACGTATTACCCAGTAACTGGGTTTTAGCAGTCAGGCATTTAAAATTACTATTATTTAGTTGCATCCCATTAGACAGGCAGCCGACTCCAACATATATTTAAAAAAACTTGGTAGATAATTGAGGCTCTAGTCCTGACATAGAGCATCCATCCAGATTTTTGAATAGTTCAATATTACTCCGAATGATTTTTAAAGAACAGTTTTTCATCATAAGTGCAACTGAGGAGCACGCGATTATTTAAATAGTAACTAGAGATACCTACCTACCCCGTATAATAAACATATACTAGGTTTGCTCAGCCATGGTGATAGCACCTTAGTAGGTTGTGCGGGTGTACGTAGGTATGAACTTATATATCTAGATATATACAGGAAAAAAATTAACCAGCGCGCAAATTTTTTTTTTGGTGGTTCTGTATCAGTAATAGAACACATATCAATTATTTTTTCAATACTTTTTTATTTTATTTTTATCCGACCTTAAATCAGTAAACTGTGGACATATTTGCAATACATATATAATATTGACAATAGTACCTAATAGGTCAGTACCCGCGCGCTGGCGTAGGTACTTCGAACTTCTTAGAATTTTGACCGATCGAACAGCTGGTCGGTCGTTCACCTTCGCCGCCGCGCCAGCGTCACGCGCAAGTTACCATAAAAAACAGTTTCAAAATAAACATCTTTCGTTAACGATAACTGATTTTTTTTGCACTAAGATATATCAAAATAAAAATTGCATGGTTATTATAACTCGTTTAAGTTTAATTTGTTCAAATTTGCGCACTGAATAAAAACTTATCCTGTATAAGTAGATACTTACTGCTACAAGTAAAATAATATGTAATAGTACATTACGATATTAGTGCGTTATGATGGTTATAACATGTGAGGCGGAATTTCAGCCCGAGCCGTAGGCGAGGGCGTAATTGAGCCGAGCATGTTTTAACCAATACGCACGTATATCGTACGACGTTTTTTAACACATTTGCGAGGAAACAGAAAAATAGATATTCACAATACAAACACAAAGAAAAGAAAATTTGAGAAAAATGGCGCGAAGATTATTTTCTGCCGTGGCTGCGTGAAAATGTTGGCAAAGACGCTAGAGTATGCAGCCAAGTTTTTAAATTACCGAATAAACTGTTTTTTATTTTATTTTAAATAAACTCAATCTGTGAATGCACACTGTTGCTTTCCCGCCATTTTAACAGCGCGCTAGCGCTGCCTACTGACTGGCGCCGCGCGGCGATTAGTTCGAAATTTGAATAGCAACAGTGCGCTGCTCACTAGCTGGAGTCGTGCAGCGGCGATCAGTTCCATATTTGAAATGGCAAATAATACTGTTATGGAATTTGTATGGACTATAACTTAACTATTTGCTTTGGTAACACACGCGTTTTTAATGACCCGTTTACATATTTAAAACCGGTGGAATTACATCAGCTTTACAAGCAAGGGTGTTAAAAAATAATATTTAGTACCGATACAGTTTCTGGAGCCATAGCTGAACGGCAGGAAGGCGGCAGGGTGTCTGCTGTGTGATCGTTCGGGCAGGAACCTGTCGGGGTCAAACTCATCAGGGTTTGGGCCCCATGCGGCTTTAGACCGATGTATCGCGAAGGCTCCTATCACGGCTCCTGTGCCTGCTGGCAAAGTTACTCCACATGCAGCTGTAATGAGCAAATGTTGATAGCATTCTTTCACTTAAAAAAGAAAAAAGAAATTTTGAGAGCCCTAAATGTAGTTTCGTAACAGTAATAAGTAAGTAAACCGTTGTGGACTGATGTATAAAGTATATATAAAAACACTTAATATTATTGCTTAGCTAGTGGGTTAAGCAGAATATGAATAATTCCCATGGTAAGTTGGAGAATGCAAACTTTAACACTTTCCCCCTTAAATGATAAATGATTTTATTTCTGTAAGTAGGTTTGTACAAACACTTTTACATGTCAATGATATTTTTTTTAAACTAGATGAGTTCGGCGTTTCTTAACTGACTACTCTGAGAAGAAAGGCCGAAATAACTCAGAGGTCACAGTCTCTTTTAAAGTCCAGACATAATCTTGTTCACATCATGTGAAGATCATGTAGATTGGTGACTGAAATGGTCTTTTGAAGAAAGAACCACACAGATTGAGTGGACCTGTCCAGTCAGTGCAAGCATTTGTCACTAATCGTTTAGCTCAACTCGGAAGATAAGGAGCCCAACGCTTTGACGAACAGTACCAAAGAAAGGACATTTGGGTAGGCCACATAAATTACTCAAACTGCCAGATGATGATTACTAAGAACGAAAGAAAACAAAATTAAAAAAAGTAGTACATAGTCTTCACATTCACAATAATTAAAAAATACGATACTTTACAAAGTAAATATTCATGTCATTGTAGGTATATATAAAAAATTATCAATGTCAATGTGAATATAAAAAAAAAGAAACGGATATAATTTTGTTGGTCAGATCATTTGATGACCATGTAGATCGGTGTCTGAAATGGTCTTTTGAAGAAAGAACCACACAGATATTGCCACTAACTACTCAAACTGCCAGACCATAGTCAAAAGTGAAACAGTGACCCACATAGTCCTCAAATTCTCAATAATCAAAGTAATATTCATACAATTAATATTCATGTCATGTGAAATAATAAAAAAAAGAATAAAAATAGCAAAATAATAATAATATCATCGACATGGCCATAAGCCAACAGGTTCGTCGATCTCGCAAGGATCTGTCGACATGCTGGATAGACTATAAGAAGGCCTACGACTCAGTGCCACATTCATGGCTCAGGAGGGTGCTGGAGTTGTACAAGGTTGATACAACTCTACGCACCTTCCTAGAGTCATGCATGGGGCAATGGAGGACAGTCCTTCGCTATCCAGGATCTCCACAGATCCAGCGAAATGATGAGCCCGTATGGATTAAGCGGGGAATATTTCAGGGCGACAGTCTGAGTCCACTTTGGTTTTGCTTAGCCCTGAATCCTCTAAGCACACTGCTGGAGAATTCAGGTCTAGGCTATCGGCTGAGGAGAGGTGGTCAGGTTATATCTCACCTCCTCTACATGGATGACCTAAAACTCTTTGCCCCCAACAAACTGCAACTGATGGAGCTACTGACGGTAACTGAAACTTTTAGTAGCGCCATCAGGATGGAGTTTGGTGTGGACAAATGTGCAGTCATGCATGTAAAGCGAGGCGAGGTTATGGAATCCGAGGGAATCCAACTTTCGGATTCCGTATACCTCAGATCCCTTTCCTCATCCGAAAGCTACAAGTATTTGGGTATGTCGGAAGTGTTAGGCATCAACGATGCTGACATGAAGCAATCGTTGAAGGAGCGCTTCTTTGGTCGCCTGAAGAAGGTATTAATTAGTCTTCTTTCAGGCGGAAACAAGGTGCGCGCCTTCAACGGTTGGGTCATGCCGGTTTTGATGTACTCTTTCGGCATACTCAAATGGACTCAAACAGAACTCGAAGCCCTGGATAGGAGGGTCCGTACAATGCTGACCGCAAACCGGATGCATCACCCACGATCATCGGTGATGAGACTGTACATCCCGCGGAAGTGCGGGGGTCGAGGCTTTTTAAATGCAAAGACCCTCCACAACCGCGAGGTGTGCAGTCTCAGGGAGTATTTTCTAAAAGCCGAAGTGGGTATGCACCGTGATGTGGTCGCAGTGGACAAGGGGCTCACCCCGCTCTCCATGGCTAAAGAGAACTGGCGCAAACCTGTAGTACTTACTACCAATGACCGCAAGGAAGTATGGCGAAACAAGGAGCTTCACGGGCGCTTCTACCGGGCTCTTCATGAGCCCAGTGTAGATTTCTTAGCGTCCGTATCCTGGCTACGTTTTGGTAACCTATTCGGGGAAACTGAAGGTTTCGTCTGTGCAATTATGGACGAAGTTATCTTGACGAATAACTACCGGAGACATATTATGAAGGACGGGACGGTTGACGTGTGTCGGGCATGTCACCATCCGGGTGAGTCCATCAGACATATTATCTCTGGTTGTTCTCGTTTGGCTAACGGCGAATACTTGCACAGGCATAATCAAGTAGCCAGGATTATTCACCAGCAACTTGCTTTGCAATACAAACTAGTGGATTCTGAGGTACCGTATTACAAGTATGTGCCCGACCCAGTTCTCGAAAATGACCATGTCACGTTGTACTGGGATCGGTCTATCATTACTGACAGGACTATTGTCGCCAATAAGCCTGATATAGTGGTGATAGACCGGTTAGCGCGCCGCACAATGATAGTCGATGTTACCATTCCGCATGACGGCAACCTCGTGAAAGCTGAGAAAGAGAAACAGATTAAATATCTCGACTTAGCACACGAGGTTGTTGACATGTGGAATGTTGACTCGGCTGTCATTGTGCCGATTGTCGTATCAGCCAATGGGCTGATGGCCGATACCCTCGACCAACACCTGTCGAGGCTATCGTTAGGCGGTTGGATCAAGAGCCTGATTCAGAAGGCAGTACTCCTTGACACGGCTCGTATCGTGAGGAGGTTCCTGTCCGGAGGTCCACTATTTTTTATATTTTTAAATGTTTTTTGCTGTAAATTTATTTTTCTAAAAATATTTAAAAATGTAACTAATATGCAGATAAAGAAATAAACGAAATAATAATAATAAAAAACAACATTCAGTGTAGATTTATTGGAGCAGCTCAATCCCAGGCCGTTTTATCCCCAATATAGTCTTTAACAGTATAATAGGCTTTCTAACATAATTTACGCTTTATAAAAGATTTGAATTTATTTAGGCTTAGTTCTTGAATGAGGCTAGGAAGTTTATTATAAAAACGAATACATTGGCATCTAAACGAGCCACCTATTTTCTTGAGACTGGTCTTAGGAACAACAAATTTTTGTTTGTTTCTAGTGTTGACATTATGGATATCACTGTATCTTTTAAAGAGATTAATATTTTTATGTGCATACAGCAGATTTTCATAAATATACTGAGAAGGCACAGGCACATTATATTAATCTCTTTATATTTGTCTCTGAGGGAGTATCTGGGACTTAATTTATAAATCGAACGAATTGCCCTTTTTTGTAAAACAAAAATTGTCTGAATATCGGCGGCATTTCCCCACAGCAGAATACCGTACGACATCACGCTATGAAAATAACTAAAGTAAACTAAACGGGCTGTCTCTAAATCAGTTAAATCACGAATTTTTCTAACAGCGTATGCTGCAGAGCTAAGCTTTTTTGACAATTTATCTATATGGAAATTATTGACAAACGTTGCTTATAGTTTAGAAGGTAACGATTAGCGTTTGTTTAAGCGTTTTTGACGTTTAATCGTCCCCTAGCTTTAGCAACGACTATAAATACAAGGGGGTTTGTTGTAGGTCTCTCTTCCGCTAACTCCATGTTCTGGATGAAGGTTTAACGCCCAAATCAGGGACTATAACTTGTAGCAAGTTCGACCTTGGCAACGTTATACTTATATCCTATAACGGGACGGAATTATTGTCTGTAAACATTCGATTTTATTTCATTTTATCTATACAGGGTGTAAGGAACAGCCCTCTGTAGACTGACTGACAAGAAATTATTTCAGAAGCGTTATGGGAATCCAATAAACCTGATTTGTTTTATTTCCTCACACGCAATGTATCCGCAATGTAGCCGATTTTACGCGTCGTTCGTTAGAGTATTTCAACATCCGTTGCTGCTTTTTTTATTTTAGCCATATTGTTTACATAAATGGAGTGCTGCTTTCAGAGAATGTAATTTTACCTTGAAATAAAACTGAAAAAGCTGAAAAAACGTAAAAAAAATCCTGAGAAAAATTCCGGTGGAATACATGATTCAAAATAAGGAGCTGAATGCACTCTGTCAGTTTGTGGAGCCCTTACACACTGTATGTATGTATCTATATACTATAATATTATAAAGCTGAAGAGTTTGTTTGTTTGTATGTTTGTTTGATTGAACGCGCTAATCTCAGGAACTACTGATCCTAATTGAAAAAATATTTTTGTGTTGGGTAGCCTATTTATCAAGGAAGGCTATAGGCTATATAAAATTACGCTACAATTAAGAAGAGCGGAGCAGTAATGAAAAATGTTGCAAAAACGGGGTAAATCGTACGGGTAGGCGATTCTATGCGACGGGAAGGGTCGAGGGAACAAGAAATTTAACGCGGAAGAAGTCGCGGGCAGAAGCTAGTAAAAGATAAAATAGTAGGTAACGAAAATAATATTCGTTTGTTTGGATGTAGGATGTTTCGAATAGGCGCAAACGACTCAATGCATTTATTTGTATGAAATGTGACACACAGTAGTTTATAACCTGCATTTTAATTGCGTTACACTCTTTTAATCATTATCTAAATTTTAAATTATTTTAAAGGATATTGGTAATCAAAAGCTTCTTTAGTTCAAAAAATTGGTCTGCTCATCAACGTAAATAAAGCAAAAATGTTGATGAACGGTTAAAATGCGTGCCATTGCTTCTGGTATTTTTCGCAGTTACCCCGCTGGATTAACACATACATATAGAGTAGATACTTTTAATTCAGGTAGTAGGTACGTGGGATAATATCCGACATCACAAAAGCTAGGTAGTAGAATAACTTACGTAAATACGTATCCTTGTCTATATTCCTCGCGATGATCGGAACCACGGTGTAGAGCCTCATGCTCTCTTTGATGACTCGCTCTAAATAGTGCATCTTCTGTAAGTCTTCTTTAGTGGACCCTCGCTTTTCTGTGCCGAAGATGGATTGTTGCCTGCACCGAATGTTAAAAATAAGTAAAAATGCCTGATTTGCATACATACATAAAATCACGCTTTTTTCCATGGGGTAGGCAGAAACCACGGAACGCCACCTGCTACGATCTCTACACACTCCTTTTGCCTCGTTTAGGTTCATACAATTGGTCATACACGCACGCCGGTTACTAGTGCTACGCACCTAACCCTTCTGAAGAACATCACCAATAAGGTCACTGTATGTTTTTCTAGGGCGTTCTCTTCCGGCATCTGCCTTGTAAATAACTTTTTAGCTGCCCTTCATTCATCCTCTCAACATGACCAAACCATCTAAGCATACTCTTTTAAATTTTTGTCACTACTTCTTCTTTTAAACGGCTTGTGTTTAAACACCGCCCAAAAAAGTACCTATTTTACTACTAAAAAAAATTCTAAACGGTTACCAAAATGGATAAATGATCACTAAATAACGTTTCCTAAAATATTATGAAATAAATCCACTTTTTCGTATTTTTGACTGCCATAAAAATATATGGACGCCTTTAGAATACACTTTAGAGTAAATATTATATATTGTCACTACTTAGATGTTACCAATTATGTAATACCATGAGTTCTAATTTTTGCTAGGCTAAAAAAGCTTACGATCGCTAGAATATTTCTCAAATACCAATTAATATACTGGGGTTCCCAAACGTATGTACGTCGCTTATTTATTGTTATATGAAATTCACTAAATATACTGGGGTTCCCAAACATACAGAAGGCAAGCAAGCATGCAGCAGGCATGCATCATGCAAGCATGCATACAGCAGGCATGCAGCATGCAAGCATGCATCCAGCAGGCATGCAACATGCAAACAAGCGTGCAGCAAGCATGCAACATGCAGCAGGCATGGTTTCTGTCACGGCTCCGGAACTGCGGGTCTCCGGCGGTCCCACGCGAACTTATCGTCGCAGATGTGTTTCACGCTCACCACCGCAGCTTCGGCTCGCTGGCCGGCTTCGCCGCCCAGCCTCAGCCGCGGTGGCGAGCGGCAAAACCACCTGCTCCTCAGCTCGAGGGCCGCCTCGCCCCTCCGCGACTACGCGGTTTTAAATGATACCCTAGGGGTAGGGTAGACAAGACTATGTGCAGTCGGTTTTTCAGCGATTCGTTTCTGTCACTAAATTTTGTAGCAAAACATATTGAATTTATAAGACAATACTTTAGCTTTAATTTAGGGTAAAAATATGAATTATAAAAAGTATGCCTAAATACTTTTATGCTAATAGTTATTATACCTAGTGACATTATACGAATTAAAATTATGCCGAAATAAATTAGCCTTCAAGATCATTATGCCAACATAAACCGTATTCTAAAAAAATATATGGCAAAGTATTATTATGGCAAAAAAAAATATGTCAAAATAGGTATGCCAAAGTACATTAGGAAAAAGAACAATATTCGAAAAGGGGGTTGTTTATTTTATTTGGTGCCTAGGTTAGAGTCTTAAAAATATTTTTGGAGACCGTCTAAATTATACCCCTTTTAAACCGCACCGTTGTCTTATCACGTCATTCCTCAGCCTATCATTCACAGTCACACCGCACATGCTTCGCAACGAACGAATTTCCACAGGATTTATTCTACTTTCAAGCTTCTTTTGCCACACCCAACATTCACTTCCATACTTAAGCGTAGGCACCAGCACACGAGTTGAGCCTTATTGGACATCAACTGGTTGGTCACAATAGCATGTAGAGCACCATTAACTTTATTTCCCGCATTTACTCTTCTTTCCACATCTTTATCAATATTTCCATACCTTGTAAACAAACGCCCCAAATATACGAACTTACTTGCTCCACACTCTTATCGTTTTATTTTCACATCACATACCGAAACATTCTCTTCTCTTTCAAACACCATGACCTTCGTCATAATCACATTTATATTCATACCCGATTTAATTTACAATAAAATACTCATGAAAGTACACTATGAATATTCTGTAATAATTAATCTGAAACAAGTTATTCTATGTATATATATATTTACATTTCCGGGTTAACTGACCTAAATCGAAATAAACCTTGAACTTTCGTTCTTAATAATTTAGATGCGATTTATTCGAATAACGGAATAACGATAGCAGTTTTGGAACCAGACCTATCTATCCGCACTAATATTATAAATGCAAAAGTAACTCTGTCTGTCTGTCTCGCTTTCCTGTTAAAACTACTGAACCGATTTAAATGAAATTTGGTACACAGGTAGTTTAGAGCCTGAGAAAGGACATAGGCTTTTTATCCCGGTAGTATGTTCCTGCGGGATAATTTCCGACCTCCACGCGGGCGAAGCCGCTGGCAAATGCTAGTATTATATAAAATTCAAAGTCCTGAGTGACTAAACCGCTGGTCCTAGAGAAATCAAATTTGGAGGGTGTGTTCTTTGTGAGGAGAAGATATCCACTAACAAAGAGTTTTTTGAAATTCCACCCCTTAAGAGGGTGAAATGGGGTTTGAATTTTCTGTGAAACTTTTTATTCTCTGGATCGATTGACACGCGGACGAAGTCGCGGGCAAAAGCTAGTTTCATATATAAATTAACTAGTCAAAATATTGTGTTTGCAACAACATTTACATTACAATAAATCCTAGGCAAAAATCACTTTTCAAAGGGGTTCGAACTTTTATGTGTGAAAGGTGGCATATCGACCCGCCGTCAATTTGTTTTATTTTTTTCAAAATCGCGGTGCGATATAAGTGTTATGCATGTATGGATAGAGAACACATGGTACCCCAAAGTGTCACGCCACCGAGATATTTGAAGGTAAATATCGACATATCAGTACAACGACAGTCAATAAAAATTGTCTTATTACGTGTCCATAGGCGTCATAGTAGCCGTCTCGTGCTGCTAGTGGTATGTAATGTACCTACTCCCTTTCAATAAACACTTACAAGAAACAGTACTGATATGTCAATGTTTACCTTCAAATATCTCGGTAATGTGACACTTTAGGGTACCATTTTACTCGACAGTTTTTGCACGGCGTCTGTGTATCCTCTATTCATACATACCAGTTTAAAAGTGCGCTGCGATTTCGAAAAAAATCAAAATGGCAGCGGGTCGATATGGCAAATCGGTTCTAAGCCCTTTGCGCAGTATATACAGGGATATCGACGCAAAACTAACGGATTCCGTACATGATTGTTAACCACCCACTTTTTTTAGCATGAACTGATTTCATGGTTGTAACTATGGCCATGTATAACCGTGTATACATAGCATAACCATGGGTACGCGTCGAAGTCCCTGCCACCCTTGTTATATTAATGCTCGTGATAGTAACTTACTCAAACAGTACTTTCTCCTGTGCATCCTGATGTATTCCGAGGAGGACGAGGGTGTACGCAATGACGAGAGCCGTGGTGTCATTGCCAGCGATCGTGATCGAGTCGATGTGCTCACGAAGTTGTACATCCGTGAATTCGATCTCTCTACCAAATAATAAGTCAAGGACGGCGCGGAGTTTGCCTTCTGAAAACAAATCAGGGAACTATGAAAATCGAACGCAACTTTATATCCAGCATCATCATAAAATAAATCTATTTCGTGACTTTTACCTACCTAATCATTTAATAGTTAATGTTAGAGAAGTAGGCGCGAATATTTCAATGATACCTACAACAGGATTAAGTTTTTCTTCTGTAGGTACCAATAACACTAATAAACTTTTTTAAACATCCTATCAAACAAAACTTAAAATAAAAAACCAACGGACGTAAATGATGATAGTCATCAGGTAGATAATTTGCATAACACAATAGAGATTATGTTAAACTATGAATGGTGACGCCGTCGACAGCCAACCTATTTTTTCTAATTTCAACATTCCTTATACGCATAAATATGCAAATATATAATACGAGCACCTACCTATGTGCTAAACACAAGTTTAATTAAAACTCAGGTTCAAATATTTGATTAACTAACAATGTACATCGAGACTATTTAGAAACTTGTTCTTGTAGAGTTTATGAACAGTTTCCCTTTACTAAGTGATTTTTTAAGGCCCTTCAGAAGCTGTTTAATTTTGTCATACTCGAGGGCAGACAGACATGGAACAGAGGTCTGGTGGTACTTTTCTTTAAGAAGGGTGACAATGCCCTTCTGAATTAAAGGCCCATCTCACTTCGGAGCCATGTCTACAAGCTGTTTTCAAGAGTACATCACAAACCGTCTAGCGCCCAGGTTTGACGACTTCCAGCCTTCAGAACAAGCCGGGTTCCGTAACGGATTTAGCACCGTGGACCACATACATACGCTGCGGTAGGTTATACAGAAGACCGAAGAGTATAACCTGCCTCTCTGTTTAGCGTTTATGGACTACGAAAAAGCCTTCGATTCGGTCGAGACCTGAGCTGTACTGCAGTCTCTTTAACGGTGCCAGATCGACTATCGGTACATCGAGGTGTTGAAGTGTCTGTACGAAAACGCCACTATGTCAGTCCAACTTCAGAACCAGACCTCGAAACCTATCCTTCTGTAGCGAAGGGTGAGACAGGGAGACGTTATTTCTCCGAAACTGTTCACCGCTGCACTGGAGGATGTCTTCAAGGTTCTGGACTGGAAAGGGGCTGGTATCAACATCAATGGTGAGTACATCACTCAATAGTTGTCATGGCCGGCTCAGTAGTTTGCCGATGATATAGTTGTCATGGCTGAGACTATGGAGGGTCTCAGTACAATGCTCGATGACCTCAGTAGAGCTTCCGAAAGAGTGGGTCTCAAGATGAACATGGACAAAAGTTCATGTCCAATGCTCTTGTGATAGCCACTCCAGTGAAGATCGGATGCGCTACACTCGAAGTTGTGGACTAATATGTGTACCCAGGACAGACTGTCTAGTTAGGTAGGTCCAACTTCGAGAAAGAGGTCAGTCATCGAATCCAACTCGGTTGGGCAGCGTTCGGGATACTACGCAATACCTTCTCGTCCCATATACCGCAGTGTCTCAAGACGAAAGTCTTTGACCTGTGTGTGTTCACACAGGGCCTCACAATGGGCCGTATTAGAAGATTTCAAGTCACCCAAAGGGCGATGGAGAGGGCTATGCTTAGAGTTTCCCTACGCGATCGAATCAGAAATGAAGAGATCCGTAGGAGAACCAAGATAACCGACATAGCCCGAAGAATTGCTAAACTGAAGTGGGCAGGGCACATTGCTCGCAGAGCAAATGGCTGATGGGGCTGAAAGGTTCTGGAGTGGTGACCTTGACCTTGTGAGGGCCGCAGGAATCCGCTGAATGCGGGAACTACAGTGCCTATGTCCAGCAGTGGACTTCATTCGATGATGAAGTGAACATTTCAGAACGACGATTTCATACAAATATTTGGTTAAGCGGCAGGTATAACTGTATAACTTCTCGATACACATTTTTTTTGTCAGATTTCTATCGAAATGTGAATAAACTGTCCAATTTTCTGTGGGTAATTTTTTAAGTTAGTGATGAGGTCTGAAATTTGCAAAACATATCTCACCGGGTTGTTCTTTAACGCCATTCTTATTTTTCTTATTTTCGTATTCCAATCGTCTTTTTTTAACTACCTGCAAACAGAAATGCAAATAACAATTTTTGTAAAATACCCCCGGTTCTTTCAAACAGCACCGTACTAATTTTTTTTTTAACTTCTTGCGATCGGCTTGTCGCGGATAGGCCATTAACAAATTGTCAGGAGAGAACTGGTCCTCCAGTGGAGAAGCTGTCTCTTATTATATTAGTTTTTTTTTTACTGAACACGGTCCAATATGTGTTGTCATTTGAGCCTTCTGACGTTGATGGGTTCAGATAATGCTGTTGCTAGGTTGTTAGATTGAGCTTTAACACGGTCTTTGTATGCTATTGCTCAGTGTTCGACTTCCTCCTTAACAGCTTTCGATTCTGTGTACTATTGGTTCTAATAAAAAGAGGTGGATTAGTAATTATTTTGAGTGCTTTATTCTGAAAAGTGCCAGTCGGAATGTACTTTTCTAGAAATGTGAAAAAGTGCGAACATAACTCCTGTCTATAAAATCGGACCAAGACAAGATTTACAAAATGATCATATCATATCCAATCTACCTGTAGTATTTTTTTAAAATAGATTAAGAATGATAAAATTATACCTGCAAGAAAATCTAGATCGTTTTTCAGCGTACAGTATTAGTAACAAATTACAGTTAAATATTTTGAAATGTTCTACAGTCTCATACAGATTTTTTATACTTATAATTTAAACCACTTAGATTTAGCAAACTTTTACTCTGTAAGAGATCTCGGTGTTATGCTCGATGTTAAACAACACATTGATCAGCACATCAATACAAACAAATAAAATAGAAGCGTCTGTTTGTAACGTCAAAATAACAGCTTTTTACTAAATGCGTAATAAAGTGTACAAGGTACCTATAACAAAAAACAGTTTTCAAAGTTTTGTCTGTCTGTCTGTTTGTTCTGGCTAATGTCGAAAACCGCTGGACTGATTTTGACGGAACTTTAACTGGCTGATAAATGATGTTATAAGGAGTAACATAAGCTACTTTTTAACCAACTTCAAAAAAAGGAGGAGGTTTCTCAATTCGACCGTATATATATATATTTTTTTTTTGTCTGTGTAGCCCGTTCCCGCGGGATAATTTCCAAAAACCTCGCGGGCGAATTTGCCGCCACGGCTAGTTTATAATATAATTAATTTATAATATAATTAACAGTGCTTACCGCATGTATGGGTAAGTGATGAGAGCTACAACTAACTTTAAACGTGCTGACCGTTTCATCCATGTTTACAGGGCACTTAGCACTAGACTTAGATACGCTGTGCTAATATGGAACCCTTATTACAACAACAATATAGATAGTTTAGAAAAAGTCCAACGAAAATGTTTGAGATCAGTTCAGTATTGGTGTTACCTGAACTTCCCGTCATATAATGAAATGCTCAAAAATTCTAATATGGTGAGTCTTAAGTCAAGACGATTATGTAAGTAAGTATAGTATAGTATAATGGTCATCATTTTTTTTTTGTTATTTCTGGAAATTATTTTCATCTATGATCTGTGTAGCAGCAGATACGATTATTCAGACTTCATTAATCGAATAAATTACTTTATTCCTAGATTTGTTATGAGACGAGAGGAGCGCGTGCGCCCATTTGTTGCGGTTTCTTCTTGTTGAAATAACACTGGAGCCCACGCACTCCTGCGTCGTATCAGTAAGCTGCTAGTAAGCCTGCTGGTAAGTTTCATAATTGTATAAAAATATTTAATGAATTAAATCAGTTATCGTT
The DNA here is from genome assembly GCA_932294355.1 of Aporophyla lueneburgensis. Taxonomy (NCBI): domain Eukaryota; kingdom Metazoa; phylum Arthropoda; class Insecta; order Lepidoptera; family Noctuidae; genus Aporophyla; species Aporophyla lueneburgensis. Next base: position 16,913,692 of record OW028754.1, read on the forward strand.
TTGCACAAATGTTTACCAACAACGTCATTCAGGCGCCAAAAGATCGTTGTAGGACTGTACCTATTGTTAAAATATCATTCTGTTTTGAACACCCACCTCATTAGTGAACTTGTGGGTGAGATCGATGTTATCCTTTTGCTGCTTAGCATAGCGGGTGAGGTTGAAAAGACAGTCTGGTTGCAGCCAGACCTTGAACAGACGCTTGTTGAGGATTTCCATCACGATGTGGCGCGCGCGCAGGTACGGCGTGTCGGGGGAGTGCTGCACGTCCATGCGCTCGCCCATAGCTGTCTCTGGAGGTGGAAGATAAGGTTTTATGTATTTTAAACTAATATTATAAGATATATACAAAACAAATATATATATATAGATAAGCTCTTATCTGGTTTGCCGACGAAACTTTATGAAACCTCGAATATTTAAGTACTAAAGTTAATTTGTTTAGGTACTTGTATAGGCAATAGGAGTCCAAGAAATATTTATTTTAACTCACAATAAGGGGTTGGGTAGCTTAAACCGTCAGAGTCATGCCATTGTGGCAATATTTTACTAAATGGTCTCTAGCGTTGTTGACAAAATCTTGAGTCTGTAGCTATAAGATTGATTTTATTAAATCTGTAATTGAAGTATTTCCACAAAATATATGTAATTAATTTTCGAGTATACAACTCACCAAAAACGATGTCCAAGGTGCAAGCAGTGACGTATTTGAGGACATCGAACTTCTTCCCTTCTGTCTGTTCACCTAGTCTTTCGATGAGCACGTCGGCTTGTTCAGCGATGACTCCCAAGTATTCTTCAACTATTTTGTTATGGAAAACTGGTAATAACACTTTTCTATGCGTTTTCCATAGATTGACTGTAAAATAAAAGTATATTATGTATCTACTTTGGTATTTATGTGAGGTTGGGTAAGTAAACAACTACTTTGTTATATTGAGGACAATGTACCTACACAGTAATGTAATAAGTGCTTTCAGCTCGTAGGTGGGGTGGTACCTTACAACGTGATCATTGTTTTCGATTTATCTTAAATACATGTGATCATACAATGTGTAGGTATCTACTTCTCTATATCTCTGAAAAATTACTGTGAGATCAAATCTAACTCATATTAGGTCTAGCTTTAAATTATGTACAAATGAAATAAAGACGTAATAACGAAAGAAATATTGTATCAGAGACAATATTTGCGAAGTGACACATTAAAAATTCAAAGAGTCGCACGTTTTGTTCGCGCTTAATTCACATTTGAATTTAGAATCAAACACATTTGATTAACGCGCCATATTTACCTGGCGCCACAAACAGCCCGTGGCCTAGCCAAGGCCGTAGGAAACGATACACTACATCCTTATCTAGGCAATTTTCTAAAACAACTTGAGCGTCTTCAGGCCCACCGATTGCTGTAATCATAAAAAAATATAAATCTTATATAAATATGATAATATTTATTTCTCCAAGACTTAAACCTATTTACAAATAGTAAGTAAGTAAATATAGATAATTATTGGATTTACATGAAGGTAGCATAATCAAGGCTGATAGGGTCCCTTTGCTGGGACACAGGACACACTCTGGGGCCGTAATCCACCGCGCGGGCCCAGTACGGGTTGGTAGATGTCATATGCCTGCGATTTTCGTTTCTTTACATGTGAGGAAACCCTCACGGTGTTTTTCTTCACCGTTTTGAGAGCAGTGGTGATGCTACAATTTACTCAAAGTAAAGCGCCTGTTTGGGTTCGAACTTACGACATACAACTCGCAAGTCACCGTCGTTATTACTGAGCCACCAATGCTCTTTTTTACATAACTAAAAAATAGTTATGAAACTAAAATACCCACCTAACTAGGTATGGGCGCCGGGAGTGGGGTGCAAGAAGATGCACTTGCACCTTCTTGGCTTCTAAATAAAATGTACTGTGTAAAAATATTCAAAACTAATAAATATTCAAAAACACCTATACCTACATTAATAGAGAATAAACCTTTCGAGATCCTAAAATTTTCGAGCTGGCTAGAAATCGACACAGTTAGACATCTTTCAGTATGCAATGACAAAATAAAACCTATCTCATTCGAGGTGAGATGCAAACTTTATCTGATTCGCTTTGCTCGCTCTTGCATCCTCTTAATTATTTTAGCTTTTTTTTCATAAGTCGACAAAGTTATTCCTTGTATGAATAGACAAACGGTAATCTGACATACCGAACTGAATTGCAAACATGATCGAACTCGATTCATGGAGCTGAAGATGCACGCCTCTGGAAATAAACTTACCAGCGACCATGTCCTTCCATTCACGTATACGACATAGAACAGTAACCTTAAATTAGGGCCTTTTGTTTAATCAAGAAAGAAACACAAAGTTCTGGCGTGCGCAGAAGGTTATTTAAACAATGAACACATTCAAATGTAGGCTGTTTAATATCCCAGTCCTGCAATACTTGTTAAGCAAACTTTGCTTATTTGTTGGTGACGCAAAAACGTGATGCCTGAGTGAGAACAGATAGTGTATGTACATTCTTCTTACTTAGTAAACACGTGATGTAATAACTTACCCACGTATAATTTCGGGCCAAGCCAGATCTTCGCAGACTGTTTATGCTTAAACGCTAACTCCGCTACAGTCCAAAGGTTTTTAAGTATTTCTGTAACAAAGAGTTATTTGAACTAATCTATTTAAACAGTCAAGTTAGTCAAACTGTTTAAACATGTTGAAGGCGCATCTAAGTTGGTAAATATTATGTATACTAGCCCTGGTAAGTAAGTACCTTCGTCAATAAAGATGCAGATGACGGTGTAAATAGTTCAAGTGTGACATTCAACGATTTGTATAGACGACGTACTACCTTTTAAGCAGGGATGTTAGGGAGCTCCGTAACCGTAACCGAATCCGAAAAGTTTCGGATAATATCGGATTGGTTATAACATTTTTTTAGGTAGATTAGATAACACTCAATATATATTTAGCTGCAATAATTACTCACAGACTGATTGTAATTCCTACCAAATGGTGACATATAAATAAAACCATTTTATTAGCTATTTGACAGGCCTGTTGGTCTAGTGGTTAGTGACCCTGACTGCTATGCCGGAGGTCGTGGGTTCGATTCCCACCCAGGACAAATGTTTGTGTGATGAGCACGATCATTTGTTCTGTGTCTGGGTGTAATTTATCTATAATATGTATATATTTAGAAATATATAAGTATGTTTATCAGTTGTCTAGTACCCATAACACAAGCTCTGCTTAGCTTGGGACTAGATGGCGTTGTGTGATAGTTGTGGAATATTATTATTATTATTATTTGTATTTTACTTTTTAAATTCCTTATAAATTTAATAACCGTAACCGAAATTATCCGAAACTAACGGATAATCCGAAAAATTTCATATCCATATCCGTATCCGTATCCGGTATAATAATCATTCCTACATCCGTAACCAATCCGTATCCAAAATTTCATATCCATAACATCCCTACTTTTAAGTAATGATGACCACAAAGATATCAATATATAATCACCTTGACTATTATTAGTGTACCTAGCTGCGAATTTTCGTGTGACATTTTATTTTTAAACTGTGGGACACTAGGAACATGTATGCACAGGAACATCATGGCATACAGCAGATATTTTCTGCATTTTAATTAACTTATTTTCAGTGTTGTGTGTTCGCAGGGCAAAGATCTGCCTTTCATTGTCCAGTAATGTGTGATAGTGGTAAATGAAGCAAATAAAATCTTTAACAAAAGCAGTAAAAATCTATACTCACGTTCAGTATCTCCCATGAAAAGTGAACCATTTCCAATGAGCGGCAGAGTCGGCAGTACAGGCAACGAGGCCGTCATTCGATCCAGACGGTGCGCGTGCGTCACCCAATATATCCAGAAGGCACATACCACTAGGAATACTAGCGCTAAAATAATCATGGCGAAGACCTAAAATTAAAAATATTGGATATTGAGGATTCACGACAGGCTGTATTTAAAAAATGTACAAAAAATACAAAATGTTTAAAAACAATTGCCCCAGAGACTGCGGGACCTACTACAATCTTGTCCTATTTACGTCGTTAATTAAATTATTTCGTGTTTTATGAACTAGGTCTAATAGTGTTATTAAATTACTAGGTCTAATAATGGTTGAATTTTAATTTATAAATAATCACTATCACTACATAGTATAAAACAAAGTCGCTTCCCTCTGTCTGTCCCTATGTATGCTTAGATCTTTAAAACTACGCAACAGATTTTGATTCGGTTTTTTAATAGATAGAGTGATTCAAGAGGAAGGTTTATACGAAGGTGAAGCCACTGGCAAAAGTTAGTAGTTTATAAAACTAAAAAAACACGCTTTAATAGAAGGAAAATAATTTAAAAAAATATCAAAATAAAGATAGACATAGACGTGAATATTTTATCGACAGATACTGATAAAAGTAGAGTCATTATAAAAATACCCCAAAAAGCACCCCGCACTTTTTTCCATCATAATTTATTTTATTCATCACTCTATCCTAATTTTGATTTTTTTAAATTATTTTCTACTCTTTAGATTGGTTTTCCATTAAACGTGTTTTTTTTTTGTTTTAAACTATTATTTATTTTTATATTTTTTAGTTCGGCTAGCCACATAATCGTGTTTTTTTATTAGTTTTTTTTCGGCCAGTTTATTGGCACCAGTTTGTGAAATTATTGTATTGTCATGGGTCCTTGATAAGAGTGCAAAATTTACAAATAATTTGATGTCTTAAAGTGGGTGAAAATCACGTTCAAAGATTCCGTTACACTCTACTAATAAAAGCGTAATAATAGCGTGTAACATGCAAATCAACTATTCTCGACTGAAACTGTCATAATCGTATTCAACTTTACACATTGAAAGGTCAATTCCTGGCATTTAAAACCGGAACTAGGTGTCCAGTTAGGTATTCTCCATATCCACACTATCCACACTAATATTATAAATACAAAAGTAACTCTGTCTGTCTGTCTCGCTTTCCTGCTACAACTACTGAACCGATTTAAATGAAATTTGGTACACAAATAGCTTAGAGCCTGAGAAAGGACATAGGCTACTTTTTATCCCAGTAGAACGTATCCGCGGGATATTTTCTGACCACCACGCGGGCGAAGCCACTGGCAAAAGCTAGTATTATATATTCTGCTAAAAATAACATTCTACTAGAAGAGATAACAAAAAAGATATGGGTTTTCATTGCGTATTTTTAAACATAGAGTTTATAGCGTGTCCGTTCATCCGGATGTGTTTGTTTATAAGGAAATCGAGATATCAAAATTTCCGTCACTTTAAGACTTAAGTGGTCGTCATTTGAAACTTGGCAAATAATAAGAATACCAATCAGGGATGACAATACAATTAAGGTACCATCGGGCTGGTCTGATGATGGAACTGGAAAGTGAGTGACGAAACCCTTTTCTGACCGTTAAACCCGTCGAGGGCGGGCTTATGAGATGTTAACACGTCCTATTATTTTTTTCTGAGGACGAGGACCTGGTAACTATTCTAATTGCAGGGAGAATACAATGATATATATAATTAATTATGTTTTACTAGTATTAATACTTATATTATAATTATGTTAATTATATTTGCTGGTGACGCATAAAAAAGGAATCTTCAAACAGATGCAAAAGATAAAAATGTAGGTTCAAGGTAAACATGGCCAGCGATAAATACAATATGTATTAAGAATTCGAATTGTACTGGGAACTATAAATTTTATAACAGAAGATATGAAATAATTTATCATCACGTTACCAATTGAACATAAAGCAAAAAGTACCTTGGTGTAAAATGGCGTCATTCGAAACCTAGGCTGTATGTTATGCCCTGCCAGGGTCGCGGATTTTTCGAAAGAGTTACCGAGGTAGTGGCATATGCAACTGAAGGAACACGGGTGAGTTTTAGTCAGTAAAAGTCTGACATGCCTACGTATTTTTTAAGATTTGTCTGTCTGTCTGTCTGGTTATTCCGACTAATCTCCAAAACGTCTCAACCAATTTTGACTTTTGTAAGAAGTCCCATCACCGTTTTTAAGAATTGCCAGATAGCTGATGTTATAAGGAGTAATTTATGCTACGTTTATTTTAGAAAAATAAATAAGGTTTGGCTTCAATTTCATCTAATTTATAAACCTTATCACGCCTTAGAAACCACTGAACGGGTTACTATAAAATTTGGCATGGAGATTGATGACAGGGGATGCTTTCTTTGCCCGGTAGCATTGGACCCAGGCGAAGCCGCGGGCAGGAATTAGTTGTATACTTTTTTTTCTGGGTTGGAAATCATCAAATGACGTCTCCCGTTCTGGGTGGAGCGGAAGGGCGTGTCAGACTTTTACCGACTAAAACCGACCCGTGTTCCTTCAGTTGCCCATATGCCAGGGCCACGGTATCTCTTTCGAACAAATCTCGCGACCCTGGCAGACTAGCTGTTGTATACTATAGTTATGGTTTAATCATGTTTCCTATGCGTCAAATCATAAATATTTCAAACCGTAAATAGTATAGAATAGAATTTAACATTTACTAGTAAAACTTGTTAAGGTTAAAATTCTCTACAAGCTTTCCATCTCATCATACTTTCGTGACCTTTAACCTTGAAAATATTTGAATCCGTAAACTACACGTGTCCTATGTGACAAGGTCGCAAGGATGTGCTTAAGCAAAAATTTTACATAATGCCAGGGTTCTTAACCACAGAATACAAATATTATTTATCACCGTTTACCTAATACGCATCAACTTGGAGGCGATTTTATGTATACTTACGAGTAAATCTAAATTGTTAAGATTTTAATAAAAATAGCTAGGTATATAAGTATTTTGGTTATTTTTTCGAAAATTGTAGGTAGCTCAAAAGAATATCTTGTTCGGTTAAAAAATTAGCCCCCTTGGTGAAATCTCCCTAACGAGGCGTAGATAAGCCAGCCGGTTATCCCGTTACGGGTTGCCCTAACTGTAGGTGACCCTTCAGACGAGGTTAGTACTCTAGGTTAAATAATGACGACGAACGCATCTCGTATTCCACTCTACCACCTACTTGTTCATGTTCATACTTACATTAATGGTGAGTTTTTAACTTGGGCTCCGATATGACGATAAGCCCACGTTCCCAGTGACGTCATAAAACGGGGTATTTTTCGCGCACTATATTTTCAACACTCCGTTTTGCGCCAGAAGTTGATAATCGAACACTAAGTTTAAACAGAATTGCTAGAACCTTGTAATTATTTCAATGTTTAACCGACTTCAAGAGCGATGAGGTCCTTCTCGAATTTGTCTTTTAAATTAATTATCTTAGAAACCACTACTTTTAGTAGGCGATTGCACCAGGTTGCAACTAAACATGTGGCACTACTGTTAGTAATTAAATGTAATTTCTTAACTGGTAAGTGGTCTTTATTATTCATTAAAAAAAAAAATATAATATCGTAATTAAATTTTTAAAAAATTTTACACTCATTCTGAATAAAGAATGGTGCTGAGAGCAGTCATTTCTGAGCAAATTACTTTTAAACGCTTTGTTTACAAAGTTGAAGTGATACTAACAATGTTAACGAAATGAGTTTTATTGTTCGTGAACATAAATTTATACATAAATCTTCTACGTTGAATAGGTACTGTTTCCATCGCGGCGCCATTCGACATAAGAATGTTAAAATTCGCAACCGATTATTTACTCTTATTAATTAACCCGTACTACTTACATAATTTAACAAATTAAGGATTACTTACGTATCGATTAATCAATATGCAATCTACAATATGTATGATGTCCGTCGACACTATATCGATCGTAAAGCTATGAGATCTCGATTGCGAGCGAGTATCTTCTCTCACGATTACAATTCAACTTGTGGTATATTAGAAGCACGAAACACGCCAAAGAGCGCTTATTTACTCACGAAGCAAGTAAACAGACAACTATTAGGTAATAGTAGAAAAATTCGAGATCAGGTTTGGATGAATCCTTAACCGGTTTATGAATACCCTATAGGGTTAAATAAGGCCTTGAACTGTTACTGCCGAAATATCTAAACAAATATAACACTTGCTACTTTACCTACTATTTATGTATGATAGGCGATATAACTTAAATATCAATATCTGGATGACCGAGCTTTGCTCGGTATTTTTTGGTAAATTGTGTTTAAAATAATAAGTTTTTGTTCAAGTTGATTATCGATAAAGTTGATCATTGAAAACACGAATAAAATTACATTTTATAAAAATGAATCTTAGCTAGATCGATTTATCGCCCCCGAAACCCTCTGTATACCAAATTTCATGAAAATCGTTGGAGCCGTTTCCGAGATTCAGATTATATATATATATACAAGAATTGCTCGTTTAAAGATATAAGATTTGTTCACTCACAGTCAATTGACTGCCTAAATGGCTATGTCTAGACTCAAACTCAAAGCATTTATTTCAAATAAACCAATTACAGGCACTTTTGTATGGTCAAGTGGTGGTGAGGCAGAGAAAATGAAGCTAGTTGCCCATTCCAAAGTGTAGTACCTATGGAGAAGAACGGGCAAGTAACTCCACAGACACTCTTTTCAATCAAAAATTTTGTTACAAATAATTATATTTATTCATCATCATCATCATCATTTCAGCCGAAAGACGTCCACTGCTGGACATAAGCCTCCCCCAATCTGGGGGGATTTGCCATAATCGCCACGCTTGGCAGGCGGGTTGGCGATCGCAGTATGGGGTTTAATGCATAGAGAACGCTGCTGCCCATTCTCTAGTAAGTCCCTTAGTCGCCTCTTACGACACCCACGGGAAGAAATGGGGTGGTGCTATTCTTTACGTCCGGTACCACACGGGACATTTATTATTGTGATTTTTAATTTATATAATTTATAATTATTAATGTGAAAACGATGCAAAAATACGTGCACATTAAAAGTGTTCGCAATTAAAACAAAAATAAATAAAATAAGCCTGCTAAGAGTTGACAAGTCCCTACTGATGGCGCCCATTCACGAACATGACGTTTGGATCAGCATCACTTAGCTCAACCATTTTGAAGGGAACTTTATGACCCAACACACATGCCACCACCAGCAAGGCATTTGAGTGAGCATGACAAACTCTCAGCTGGGAGTGCACATTCAAGTCAATGAAAGGCGGTCCGAGTTAATTGTAGCTTTATAGTAGGAACATAGTGCTCACACATGTGCTATGCAATTATACAATGCTAATAGATTTACTTTATACAATGCAAAGATATCTATTTACAATCTTCAGCAGCTCCAACAATATTTTCGAATGCTAATCAAATTAGTTTAAGCGATCTTGTGGAGCAGGATAAGCAACGTTTGGGCAAGCATTTTTATCAGCAATGTAATCCCCCAACTTATACGAGTAATATGCATGGTGGCATAATGTGCGTGGAGTTTGGACTCTAAAGGCATGAAATGTACAAGTTTCTGTTATAACGAAAGTGACCACTGAGGATTTTTAGGAATTTATACTCTAAAGGAGTTAAATAGGGAATGAAAGTTTTATGCAAGTTATTAATTTTTCTGATGGGAAATCCCAGCGGGCACATGGCTAGTAATCAATAAATAAAAAATAAAACTAGCCGACTGGCCTACACTTGTCGTGACCAGAGAGGGCAGAGAGGGTTCTTTGGCTAAAGAATTACCATTGCCATGCAATGTGGCAAGGCTGTCGGTCTTCTGGGCACGTTTCCAGATGACAGCGATGCAGACGAGTACTTCGACGCCTAAGTGGCCTTTTGTTTTGAAATCACTTATAATAGACAGAGATAGAGATTATTAATAGGCTAGTTGTAACGCAAATAAACTTTAGAAATAAATTTTAGAAAAGGGAAAAAAAAGATCGTGACAACTTAAATGAGCTCGCCTACACTTTTACACGTCAATGGTATTTTTTTAACTAGATGAGGTCGGAGTTTCTTATATGACTACTCTGATAAGAAAGGCCGTAACTAACTCAGAGGTCACAGTCTCTTTTTAAGTCCAGACATAATCTTGGTCACATCGTGTGAGAACCATGTAGATGGTTGTCTGAGTCAGACGGTCTTTGGAGGAAAGAACCACTCAATCTAATTGGGCCTGTCCCGTCAGTACATGCATTTGTCAAGAATCGTGCAGCTCAACTCAGAATTTAAGACGCTCAACGATTCGACGAACTATACCAAAGAAAGGGCATTTGGCTAGGCCGCATAAATTACTAAAACTGCCAGATCATGATTACGACTTACGTGAGAAATAAAGAAGAAAAAAAAAACGTGTTTTTTTCTTTAATTAATCAACACCGTTTTACGCACACCGTCGAAGAGAAATAAAAAAGCCGTAGTTTTAGTATCTTTTTTGATACACAGACTGAAAAGTATAAGTTAGTTTTATAAAAATAAAAATTGTATAATTGTGGCAAGTACCATTGCCCGATGTGAGGCCCAAAATATTGAAATGAGAGTAGTGTACTCACCGAATCGATTTGGATTGTCACAATAAAACTTCAATAATGAATTTTCTCGACATTTGATCGGACACAGTGCCAAGGTACCTAGCACTCGTACGCTGAAGTAACATCGTTCATCATCATCATCATCATCATTCAGCCGAAAGACGTCCACCGCTGGACATAGGCCTCCCCCAAATTGGGAAGGTTTGCCATAATCGCAACGCTTGGCAGGCGGGTTGGCGATCGCAGTATGGTGGTAAAATACATAGAGAACGCTGCTGCCTATTCTCCAATAAGTCCCTTAGTCGGCTCTTATAACGCCCACGGGAAGTAATGATATGGTGCTATTCTTTACGTCCGACACCACACGGAACGTAACAGTACGGAAGTAAGCAACATCATTACAAACCCTGAATAGTTGAATTGCCTGATATAAGTTTAAGACACTGTGCATGGGCACGCCACAATTGCGGCGGTAAGTCCCCTCTTTGAGGAGTGGATAGAGAGGCGCCACGGCGTCCTCACCTTCCGTCTGACGCAGGTTCTCACCGGGCATGGGTGCTTCGGTGGGTTCCTGTTCAGGATAAAGCGGGAGGATACGTCCGGGTGTTTCCATTGCGAGGATCGTCTGGAGGACACGGTGGAGCATACGGTGGAGGTGTGCCCTGCCTGGGCGGAGCACCGCCGTGTCCTCGTGGAGGCGATCGGCGGCGGCGACCTCTCGCGTCCGGCCCTGGTGCGAGCCATGGTACGGAGCGAGAGGGAATGGGAAGCCGTCACCTCCTTCTGCGAAGCAGTGATGCTCGCGAAGGAGGAGGCGGGGCGCGTGAGGGAGTGGCAGTCTCTGCGCCCTCACGCCCCTAGCCGCCGCAGGAGGAGACGCCCCGGGCGTCGGGAGTCAATTGCGGACTCCCGGCCACCGTAGGCGCGAGCTTGCGGGTGGCGAGCAATGGGTGGCTCGCCGCCCGGTAAGGACCAGGCTCGGGTCGACGGCGCGCAGTGTTCCACGCGCGCCTCAAAGAGATGTCAGCAGCAGTGTAGGGGTCTACTAGGACCGATGCCTGCCGGGGTCGCGTGATTGTTCGAAAGAGATACCGTGACCCTGGCACATGGGCAACTGATGGAACACGGGTGGGTTTTAGTCAGTAAAAGTCTGACACGCCCTCCCGCTCCGCCCAGAGCGGGAGAAGTCATTTGATGATTTCCCATCCTGAAAAAAAAAAAAAAAAAAAAAAAAAGACACTGTGCAAATTAATGTTTGTTTTTATTATGTTTCTCAATGATATGAGAATTTACATTTTAAATGTACTTATAGGTACATTATAATCACTTGATTATTGTGTACATTTCAAATTTTCAATGCAATCAGGTGTGAGAAAAGGATGTAGGTACTTATTGAATGGAAGACGTGTTTTTTTCTCAAATCGATGTTTAAATCTCACAAGGATGCTAATTAGGTATATCGATGATACATTATAAGTACAACAAAGTAACGTACATCGTAGTATGTATATGATATGTGACGTGGTCAGCTAGATACACAATTGTCCGTGTAATAATTCAAGTGTCCATGTGATGTTATTTACGTGTATACAGTTGAAGTGCTTTTATGGACACCATCGTTAAAACCATAGCCTCATTCGTTAGTCTTTCAGTGTAATGTTAAACATTATGAAGTGAAGTTCTTATTAGATACAGTGTAATTTTTTTTTTAAGTTTTCGAATCTTCATAAAGGATGCTCGTTATTTTATTTCTATTTTTACTAGCCGCTTTATATTATGTTAAATTTAGATATTCACGTAGTTTTCTGTATGAGTTTTCAAAAACTCTGCCTTGTGTGGGCAACCTCCCGATCTTAGGACATACTCATTGGTTCATAGGAGGGCCTGAAAGTAAGATACAGTGTAATTATGTCATTAATATTAGAATATACTGAGTTTGTATTCATTGGTTTTAATTTATTTTTAGGAATATTTAATAATGTAAGAAGTTTGATACAAAAGATTGAAGAAACTGGTACTGTTAGTACAATCTGGATCGGACCTTCTCTTTACGTAGGTAAATGTGAATTTAGTTTTATGAAAATAATATTAATGAAAAGTGTCTATGAAAGCGTGTATGAGTAGTAATTATAGACTGCGTTCTAAAAAGAAGTCGATTAATTGCAGTGACGTTAAATCCAGATGACGTACAAAAGATTTTGGAAAACTGCCTCGAAAAGGATTACAGTTATAAGTTTCTTCAAGCTTGGCTGGGAAATGGACTTTTTGTCGCTCCAGGTAAATAAATGACAATATTTTTATTTTAATAGTGAAAAAAGAAACGTAAGCTATTCAAGAAATCCAATTGCACTTCTACCTCATTGAAAAGTTATTATGTTTGTGTGAGTTGAGGTATTATGTTCCTAGAATAAACAGCCGCTTAAGATACCTATTAAACAGCACTGTGCAAGTTCCTTGTAATTCAAGTTAAACAAAGAAACACAACAAAAGACAAACAAGTCGTAAAGTGTTGATGTTGACATTTCCTAGTGATATTGTGTAGCTAGAGGAATGTCAACACAAACAATAAAATCTATTAAAACCTTCGAGGGATATTTGAAAACTAACAGCAGATTTTTGAATCCACTGTACAATGATGCAGTAGCTCTCCCGTAGTCCCGTCGTAGCGTGCTACGAACGTTACGGGCATCTCCGTAGCTCGCGTAGTCGATCCTCCGGTGCCATAATGCTTGCGTAGCGCTTACTCCCGTAGCTCTCCCGTAGGCCCTGCGTAGCGTGCTACGCAATCTACGGACATCCCCGTAACCCGCAGAGCATCCTTGAACTGTATGGGTTAATTTTTTTTGTAAAGGACATCTCATAGTTGTCCTAGAAGGTCGTAAAAACTCGTAACTATTTAACCGGGTTTGCCTGTGAATTCTTAAATAAATGAAGGCCTCCAGTCAGGGCTAATAAACTTAAAAACTAAAGCGACTATTCGCTCAGAGCACCCCCTGTGGGGTACGGACCTCGGCTTAGAGTGTCGCTGGTAGAGGAGAGCAAGAGATGGGCTGGATGTGAATAATTATTATTTAGGGTCGAATTTAAAGCTACAAGCTCAGCTACGACGCGGACTGGCACTTCGTCGAACAAGGGTCAAGGGGGGAACATGGGTTACAAGGTTGCTCGTAGTTTTCATAGCAAGCTGGGAAAATATGGGCATAACTCTTGACTGGCGTGAATTCCCGTAGCGTGTGAGTTCGCAACTATGAACACTATAGAGCATCCCTTGGTCAATGTCGATACCTTATATTGGAGTAGTCTATCATAGATAAAATAATGGTAGTGCCACTAGCAAAATAATTTAATGTCTAATAATGTTAATGCCTAATGACTTACGTAATATTTTAAAATTATTTTTTTATTTTCTTACAGTTGATTTATGGAAAGCACACAGGCGTTTACTTTTACCGATATTCCACAACCGTATCATAGAGGACTACATAGAAGTGTTCGGAGAACAAGGAGACATACTCGTGGAGAGACTTCGAGAACAAGTCAGAAAGTCTCCGTTTGACGTCTACGAATACATCACGTCTTGCATGCTAGACATTGTTTTTGGTAAGATTTTGAATTTAATACTATTTAAGCTACTTGGGTAAGAGTAAATTCTACACATTGTATCCTTTTTTGTTAGTGATAAAATACCTCGACTTCGTTTATTCGTTATTTTGATCCTTAACAAAATACGTAGATATACCTATAGTAATAAAGTATATATTTTTCGTATTTAACGTAGCAAAAAAGTAAGCATTTCATTAATTATAAACACATTTATATATGTATAGTCCTCCTCACCGTATCCGGTGACAGCAACCCAGAAAATGTTTTACTCCTTTCGTGAGTTCTCTGATCCTAGCTTACGAAAGGAATTATTCAAATTAGTCTGGGTTGGTGAGTCCCAGAATGAACGGGTTTTAAAGACCAAACTAGGTTTTGCAAGTGATAACTTGCACTGCGTGCCAAATTTGATCTTGAAAATCTGGTCACACCAGTACAAAAGAGCTGTTCAGCATCATATAAATCAAAATATATTTATTTCACATAAACTTACACGGGCAATTATGAAAATTCAGAAGCTAGGTGCACTGCGCAGTTCTCATTGGTCGTTATCTTGGACGAGCCATTGTTTGTTATACGTATATGAAGACTTTGCGCGACTTTAGTGTATTTGGCGCTTCTCGTCTAGGTCTTCAAAACGACTTGTTTAAATCGGTCTTCAAAACGATTTGTTTCAAAGCATTCAATTGCTTTTGGATTGAAGTACGCCACCTTCCTCGGTTTCGAGCAAGCTTCTGCCACCGACCGACGGGTTTGCGGCATAATTTATAAGGTGACGTTTGTAAACGTCTTTGTAACGCAGGCAATTTCCCGCCATGTTGTGCACGTTTTCCTTTGGCGTGCCCGAATTTAAAATAGAGTATTGGTGATTTCCATTGAATTATTACCCTCATATTTTATTGTGTAATCTAACTTTAGAAATTATAAAAAGAGTATATAAGGATCGTAGTTATTGGCATTATTTTGATTAACAAAATAATAACTGTCGAAATGTAGGTGAAAATAGGTACACCTCTGCTTGATCCTTCAAAATTACAGGTATAATGTTATGTTGAACACAGAGACAGCAATGGGAAAAAAGATGGACGTGCAGCACAACCCGGATACGCCATACCTGCGCGCGCGCAAGACAGTCATGTCGATCATCAACATGCGTCTGTTCAAAGCGTGGCTGCAGCCCGACGCGCTCTTCCGGCTGACGTCACATGCCACCGAGCAGAATGAAAGTATTGACGCCACGCATAAGTTCACTGATGAGGTAATAAAAAGATAATCTTGTATGTTCATGTGTCCAAAATAAACTGTGCTCATTTATGTGTTTACATTTTAAATTACCATCTTCAAGATCTACCTTCGTATTACCAAGCGTATATAGTTTTTAAGAAAATATTGGACCTACTTTTACGTGTTCAAAGACAGACTTACTTTTCCATGTTAGTATGTTTAATTAACACTTATAGCATTTGATACGGTTTATAGAAACGTGTGCCTGGAGATGTTTTCATAATCAATTATTATGATTAGAACTCTTATTAGGTCGTTGACGGATTAACATTGGTCAGTTTAGGCAGTGAAACTAAATAGTTATACCTACTTAGTTAGTTAATTTATTAGAATATGATTTGTACCTAATTTATTTTTTACAGGTGATACAGAAGAAGATAACTGACTTTGAGAAATTAAGATATAAAGATGGTAACTACGAATCACACTTAACCATATTCAAATCATTCTTCATCATCATTTCAGCCTTACATAACATAGGCCTGTCCCAAGCACCGCCACTTCGACTTGTTCAGTGCTTCTCGCATCCAACGTATTCCTGCGGCCTTCACCAGGTCATCGGTCCATCTTGTCAGAGGCCTTCTAACGCTATGTCTTCCAGTACGCGGTCGCCACTCCAGAACCTTCCGACCCCATCGGCCATCTGTCTGCGAGCAATGTGCCCTGCCCACTGCCACTTAAGTTTGGCAATTCTTCGGGCTATGTCGGTTACTTCGGGTTTCCTACGGATCTCTTCAATTCTGATTCGATCGCATAGCGAAACTCCAAGCATAGCCCTCTCCATTGCCCTTCGGGTGACTTTGAGCCTTCTTATGAGGCCCATTGTGCCATTGGCCATCATTCTTCATGACCATTAAACATATTATAATTATACCTTCCCCTATCGTTTTCAGACCGAAAAGACATATTACAACTACTTTTAGAAAGAAAGTTAGCATTCAGTAACGTGGAGTTACGGGAGCACATCGATTCTATCACTATCGCTGGTAACGACACGACGGCGCTAGTGATATCGTATGCGTTACTGTTACTGGGAAGCCATGAAGATGCTCAGGATCTAGTATATAAAGAGTAAGTGGTCTTTTTAAGAACCCAACGCAACCCTTTTACTTAGGCACGACTATACGTGCATCCGTCTATCTGTCAGCGGGCTGACTCGCATTTTTAACCGACTTCAAAAAAAGGAGGAGGTTATCAATTCGACTGTATTTTTTTTTAAATGTTTGTTACCTCATATCTTTTTACTGGGTGAACCGATTTTGATGATTCTTTTTTTATTTGAAAGCTGGTGCTACCCGAATGGGTTTTTTGGATTTGGTTCCATTCGGACAATGAGGTCTATGTGAAAACCATATAAGTCTTAAATATGCATTAAGTATTTGCGCGACAAATTAACGAATAACGCGATTAGATTGGTGCGGAGTATCTACCATAACTAAAAAGTTAAAAATAAAAACTTTTGACAAAAAAAAAACAGCCGACTTCCTTAAAAATACACTACAAAGTCAAAAATAACTTTAATTTCGGAAGTCGATGGCAAAAAAACCTTATATACAGATCCTAAGACACCGACTTTCGAAATTAAAGTTATTTTTGACTTTGTGGTTTTTTTTTAAGGCAGTAGGTTGTTTTTTTTTGTAAAAAGTTTTTCTATTTAGTGATCAACAGATTTGCTACTCAGCGTAAAGCGACTGGTGGAAGCATTTCATTACATTTATTCTTGTACTGCCAAAATGAGAGGCCACAACTTTTACCTTATGAAACCAAGGTTTGAGACCGTCACCAAAGTTTATATGAAGTTTATGATAAACAGGTCTACACTTGGTACATGTGTGGTCAGAAGATTGGGGTTAAATCTCATCATAGCGAACAGACGTAATCATATAAGTATGCCACATCTGTGTGATCATTTTCTTAATTGTATAAATATACTGGATACAACGCCACCAAACCCCCCGGAGCAGATAAAGTTGGTATGAACTTTTTAGGCAATTATTCGATTACGCTTTTTGTGCCTTTCAGATTAAAAACAATTTTCGGAGACTCTCAAAGAATATCTACCAAAGAAGATTTATCAAAAATGGACTACTTAGAAAGAGTAATAAAAGAGACGATGCGATTGTACACAGTGGTGCCTATAATTGGTCGAAAAACGGAAAAAGAACTGAAACTTTGTAAGTGTTAACTAGTTTCTACACATAGGTATTATATAGCTGTTTGCTTGGTTAAATTAATAAGTAGTTACGAAACCGTGAGCAAATAGTCGCAAAAAAGTGTAAATTTGCCAAGTGATTATCATAAATTTACTATCAAGTAACCATCTGTTATCGTTTTGAGTTTCTTTCGGACATTGCTAAACAGAAAAATTATTTGTTTAGATGATTAGTCACCTTACCTCTTTGCCTATTGACATATCCAAAAACATATTTTTCTATTAAGAGCCCTCTTACAAAATTTGAACGCTCGAGTTTAGGTAAAAGACATATTTTTCTATTAAGAGCCCTCTTACAAAATTTGAACGCTCGAGTTTAGGTAAAAGACGGCAATCTTATGTATGTGTGCGTAGCTATCCACACATGCACAATACAAACAGTGTAACGCGAGTGTCGAGCCGGTCTAAACAATCTTGATCCGTTAGAATTATAATGCGGTATTTAGATATTTATGAAAATACTTATTTTATTTATCCAGTCTAATAAAGATTTCTAGACTAATAAAAAAAATACAACTATATGTTATGTAAAGTATACAATAAAAATAAAAAATTAAAACAATTACATATTGGTGCCGATTCTGTTGTACACCGAACTAAACTAACAAAACTATCTCTAAAATTGCTTACTTTTAGCTATGAGAATTGTTACGCTATTCTGCAAGAAATAATCTCTTTTAAAAATTATTTTGACACGACTAAAATCAAATTTGACAATCGTGACTCAACGTGGTATTTTTAGGGTTCCGTTGCCAAATGGCAAAAACGGAACCCTTATAGATTCGTCATGTCTGTCTGTCTGTCTGTCCGTATGTCACAGCCACTTTTCTCCGAAACTATAAGAGCATGCTGTTGAAACTTGGTAAGAAGATGTATTCTGTGAACTGCATTAAGATTTTTACACTAAAATAGAAAAAAAAAACAATAAATTTTTGGGTTCCCCATACTTGACTTACATACAAAACTGAAACACAAAAAAAAATTCATCAAACCCATACGTGTGGGGTAAAATGGTATTGAGGTTTCTAATATTTTTTTTTTCTAAACTGAATAGTTTGCGCGAGAAACACTTCCAAAGTGGTGAAATGTGTGTCGTCGTCCCCGTAACTTCTAAAATAAGAGAATGATAAAACTAAAAAAATATATGATGTACATTGGTGCCGATTCTGTTGTCACAAAATTCTCTAAACTAAACTAAAAATCACTAAAATTTGGTTTATTCCTGTCAAACGACGATTTCCTATTCTGAAATAGACTAAAGTGACACAACTTAACTATATTTTAGTTTGACAGCACTAAGATTGCACGAGTTATTAGTTTAGTGAAAATGACAATTTTGCTATTCTGATTTTGCCGATTTTCACCAAAAATGTTGACTAAAATAATTTATTTTAACTAAATCTGACTATTTTTAATCGCGATTAAAAAGGTGTGGAATAAAACTAGTGGTCATGAACTAAAATTCTCAACAACGCCTCGCCTTCACGTGCAAAAACAGTTCTGTACTTTTTATTTTCCTTTTGCTTATATCTTGAAAATGGCGTGTCCTATCGCAAAAATAATGTCATTTTCGACCCCCTTAGTACACCCCGGAACATTAAAATCTCAACACGTGGGTAACATTTTTTTTATATTTTTCAAACAAAAGTGAAAAATTCCATATAAAACACGTCCAGGCTGCACCGTAGCACGCGCCTTCGTCTCTCAAAAAAATCATTCTACGCAATGCACACACAAGTAAACGTTGCGAAAACAAAAGAAAAAAAAATACCACGCTGAGTCGCGATTGTCAAATTCGATTTTAGTCGTGTCAAAATAGTTTTTAAATTTAGAGATTTTTCCTTGCAGAATAGCGTTACAATTCTCATAGCCAAAAGTAAGGAATTTTAGAGATAGTTTAGTTAGTTTAGTTCGTGTACAACAGAATCGGCACCAATACCATGTAAACTTCCACCAAAAATTGGTTTGAACGAGATCTAGTAAGTTTTTTTTTTAATACGTCATAAATCGTAAACCGCAATTTACCTTTCATTCAATCAACTCAAATGTAAAAATTAAAAAAAAAAAAACATTTAATTTCATAAACATAAACCTTTTGCATAAACCGAGAATACATACAGGTTTGTACGGAAACCTCGGTGCGCGAGTCCGACTCGCACTTGACCGGTTTTTTTTCTTTTGGCTTCGCAACTTAGTACTTGTGCGCTACGCAATGAACTTGCTGAGATACGAAGGCGCGCGCAAGGGGGCATCCTGGACGTGTTTTATATGGAATTTTTCATTTTTGTTTGAAAAATAAAAAAAAATATTACCCACGTGTTGAGATTTATATGTGTGGGGTATTATAAAGGGGGTCGAAAATTTCATTATTTTTGCGATAGGACACGCCATTTTCGAGATATAAGCAAAAGAAAAAAAAATACAGTAGTGTTTTTGCACGTGAGGCGAGGCGTTGCCGTTGGTGTGAATTTTTGTTCATGACCACTAGTTTTAGTCCACACCTTTTTAATCGCGATTAAAAATAGTCAGATTTAGTTAAAATAAATTATTTTGGTCAAAATTTTTCTACAATCTATTAAAATAATGCTTTACTTGATAATTAACGAAACTCTTATTCAAACAAAAAATAAAATGCGAAGAGTAGCAAAATGTTGTAGTCGTAGTATATTTTTGCCTTCACGATACGAGTACCCGTAAACTGAGACGCGGGAAAAATTGACATAGGTCCTTCCCCGTTGGGCGCTTGCGCCGTACTAAACGCTGCCCGCTTGTGCATCGTAATTTATTCTAATTTAGAGTGATTTCAAAAACGATATTATGTCTAATGAAATGAACAGATTTAAATAAAACTTGAGAATTCGATTTGTTATAAAGCATACTTTATATTGAGATGATTTTTTTAATGTAATTATGCTTTATTCAAACCAAAAAAACGCGATAAACTTGCGAATAAATCGTAAAACTTGCCATAAGACCATTTTTTTTACTAATTAATGTTATTAAAAATCAAAATTCTTGTACTAAATGTAACAACTAGATTATATGTCTGTTGTTTTGTGTATTTTTTTTACTCAAATTTCTACATATTAATGATAGAAATAGGAGTCTGAAATTGACCCTGCGCTGATTTTTACGAAAACTAGTTGTGAGAGATTAATTACTACAAAGTAAACAAACAAGTTTTTGTAAATGTTCTACTAAAAGTGACAAAACAAAAGATTGATCTATTTTTTACATGTATTCGTCAATGCCAGAGTATTTATAATGATGAGATGAGAGGTAAATAAGGCGACTAAAATCTTAGATATTCGCGCAAAAATGTAAAATGGCTCTTAATACAAAATAAGGTGCGTTCCCAGAATTTTTAGAAAAAAATTATGAATGACACAATATTTTATGGTCACAGAAGCACGACATGAATAAACAATTAACATTATGACATAAAAGGAGTCTAGAAAGTAAGCGAACGCTTACAATCTAACACGTCACATCACTTAGACTCTATCCCAGATCAGTTCGACTCTGTCGCCAACACAACGGCCGCGATCGACTCTCTCACAGAGCACGTACATTCGATCGTGAACGAAAGTTCACGGGAGGTTCCAGATACGGATGACCGTAAATGGAAGCTCCCTGACGATGTACGTGCTCTGCTGACAGAGAAGAACGCGGCCGTTCGTGCCTACAGCAACTTTCCCTGTGACGCTAACAAAGCTCACATGCGCTACTTACAGCGTGCTGTAAGGACACGTGTGACTGAGCTGCGTGACGCTAACTGGGACAAGATGCTGAGTGACCTAGAGCCGACTCATCTCGCATTCTGGGAACTTCAGAGGAAACTCAAATCCTCTGAGATTACCACTATGCCCCCCCTGACCCGCCCCGACGCGACCATTGCATTCGAGGATATCGACAGGGCTGAATGCCTAGCCGATAGCCTCGAAGCCCAATGCACACCCAGTTGGCAGCCAGTAGACCAAGCGTTTGTCGATAAGGTACCTCCCCTCACCCGATCCGTGCAGGAGTCCCTCGAGGCTCTGTAGCTCCCCTCATTTTCACGCTGTTCACTAGCGTTATCCCCAGAAGTAAGAAGGCAAGGTTAGCTCTGTTCGCAGACGACACTGCCATCTTCTTCTCGGGATTTAGTGACAAAGCGCTGGTTCGCTACCTCCAAACCGCAGTCGACAAGCTCGGCGAATGGTTCAGGAAGTGGCGAATCGAAGTTAATCCCGACAAAAGTCAGGCGGTCTTTTACACCCGACCGCGACGAAATCACTCTATGTTCGGCAAGCAGATCTGTTTGGTCCATCGGAACGCGCCATCGAACGGAATGACATCTGACTTGTCAGTTTGATTTTGACACTTGACAGTTCTCTTGGAATTTGGTGGGAAAAAAGGGAACATGTCGCCGCTTGAATCTCGCGATCTTTTGTAAAGTAATCCCTTACCCCGGTCGTTTTGGTGACGATAAGTCATGACCCATTGTTTGGATTGTTAATAACCCCAATTTGACGTAATAACACGGGTTTAATTTCTTGACATTGAAGAACTTTGGAGGTTAAGTGATTTGAAGACCGCATGCTGTGATTGCCTCCAGCCTTGTTGCAGCGGATTCTAACCTGAAGAATACTCGTAACGTCACAACACGATACATATACACTCACTTACATACATAACCCCAGGTAACCCCAGAAGCAGTGTCCTTCAACCACCAGGTAAGTTCTTTTGTTGTATTGTAGGTGAGTTGTTCTCTTATATATTGTCTGCTCCGCGTACGGCGGACTAGTTTCGCTAGCCACTTCTTGTCTCTAGAGCCCCACGGTTAGCACGCTTCCACATAATAATTAAAACCCTTAAGGGGGTCTAGTCTGGCAGCGTACAAGATCCCTTGGCAGAAGCGAGCCAAATATCTAGGTGTCATCCTCGACGAACACCTCACCTTTTCTGAGCACATAAAGCAGGCCCGCTCGCGGGCCGCTTTCGCTCTCGGTAGGCTCCATTGCGTCCTGAACAAGCGGAGTAAAATGTCTCTTCAGTTTAAGAAGCGTCTTTACACCGCTTGTATCAGGCCCATCATGACATATGCAAGCCCAGTCTTTGCACATGCTAAGCCCCATTTCATCCATAGGATGCAGACCCTCCAGAACCGTTTTCTCCGTCAAACCACAGGCGCGCCTTGGTTTGTTCGGACTATCAACCTCCACTTAGATATGAAACTCCCGACTATCCACCAGTTCATGAAACGCGCTTCGAAGCGTTTCTTCGATAGGGCCGCATCCCTCTGGTTGTCGCGGCAGCCACTTACACCCCCTCCCGTATCAGTAAAGTCCGCCGTTCGCGGCACGTTCTATCCGATCCTGACGATCCCGCTACTCTCCTCCAGGAGAGTCGAAAAGAGACCAGTACAGTGAGCAAACCACACAGACACAAACCGTACCGACCTCGCCGCCAAGGTCCGTCGTCGCGACCCCGACTTAATAGTCCCTCCCGACCCTTGCAAGAGCCAGCCCGCGATGCTGAGCCGTTAGCTTTAAATTAGTCCATAAATAATTTAACCCAGATCCAGCCAGTCCCTTGCTGTCCCCCCCACCAGTGATTGCCTAAGCCGAGGTTCGCACCCCCCTCGGGGTAACCCTTAGAGCTTTCGCTTTAGTTGTTTAAGTATAATAAGCCCCGGCTGGAGGCCTAAAAAGGTAACTTTTTAGAACTAGCCTACCAACCGTTTAAGTAGTAAAAATCTTTCAGGTTAACTACGAGACGTCCTACAAAAAAAAAAAAAAACATAAAAGGACTCGGTAGCTACACGTACGTGACTGTAACACAAAGGCGTGGTACTCTGTTATATGGCACAGCACTGCGCTTTTCAGCGGTCAAACAACCCTTGTCGGTCTAGTGTCGCAAGCGCTATGGCTGAGCATGAGGTCCTGTGTTCGATTTCCGGTCGGACAGTGTTATTGGGTTTTTCCAGTAGGAATTTCTCAGAAGCAGCCCGTGGTTTGGATTTGTGCCCAGCTCGCCCCCTATAACTGGCGAAATGTGGGGTGTACTAAGAGCACACCTCTTCGTAACCCCTCGGGGATTACAGTCGTAATGTTACCTTTGTAAGGTTAAACAAAGTAAGGTATTTGAAAGATACCTAATGACAATTACCTGGTTAACGTTTTAGCTACATTCACGGTTCCGGCTGGCGTGGGCTGTGCAGTCATACCAATGGTGATGCACCGCTCGAAGAGACTGTGGGGTCCTGACGCTGACAGCTTCAACCCTGACAGGTTCCTTCCAGAGAACTCTTCGACCAGACATCCGTGTGCTTACATACCTTTCAGTTACGGGACGAGGAATTGTATAGGTGATGGCATATTCTATTGAATAACCCTCTTTTTTTGTTGGTGGGAAATCATGAAATGACGTCTCTCGCTCTGGGCGTTTTACTAACTAAAACTCACCCGTGTTTCTTCAGTTGCCTATATGCCAGGGCCACGGTAACTATTTCGAACAAATCTCGCGAGCCTGGCAGGATTGAATACTCCCTAATGAGATATCCTGGGTGGGGCGGATATCGACGTAACCTGTTACCATGGATTTAGTACATTATTAGTACATTATGACCGCGTAGGTTGCACTTTCCTATGAAATAGCTTATTATCTTTTTGATAACCATTGTAAAATTTCTAAGTTCCGGCAGTGTTGGAAAAAACGATATTCAGTACATACATTATCAAGGGCTAGCAATGACTTTTGGTATTTAGATAGGTGAGCTGGATGTCACTAATTTGATTAATGTAGTCTAAATGCTTGCTGGGGTAGCCCGCGATTTTTTTTTATATTTTGCATTTCAGTGTCAGTCCGACCGTAACACATGCATTTACATAATTATAATCATTAAAATCATCAATTACACCCTTTATGTTAGTACTTTTAATCCCATTTAATGACTATTTCATGAAAAAATCATTCATTGGCATTAAATTAATTTACAAAATGCAAAAACGTAAGAACAAAAGATTACAATTCTGGCATGCATTAAAATTATTTGAGAGACAAAACGTACCTCTAGCCTTGTTTTTTGTTTTTTTTTTTTTTTAAATTAAACACACGTACAACATTATAGTATTGATATTTCATTTACAGGTCGTCACTTTGGGATGCTAGCAATGAAAAGTATCCTTGCCACTGTACTTAGAAGTTACAAAGTATCGTCGACAATATGCGAACGTCTCAAAATAGAAATACTCCTTTTCCCCGTCCATGGACATCAAATAAGTTTAGAAAAACGGGTTTAGTGTTGTAATTATTGAATTTTGTTACTGTAGATAAATCTATTTGGATAAGTATCACGGACTGATTTTATGTGAAAACTAAAAGCTTTGCAAATTTATTTGTGGGTTCTGAGGCATTATTTATTTATTTAAGGATCGCCAACAAATGTTACATTCAACAATTACACAGATTAGATTACAGCATATAGGTAAGGCTTAATGAAGATATTTTCAATGAAATAAATTATTAACAAAGTAATGGTTTTTAATTTCGGTAGTTGTAATATAAACCCTCTTGGTTCCTGAAAGGTAGATCATCAGTTTCTGTGGATTTTATTTATAAAAAAAAAGCGCAGCCACAATTCTGCTGATAACCATCTTAGTAAATAAAGGGCATGAAAATTAAATCGTAAATACCGTTCAACTCAATTTATTACATGGAACTTTAGCACAGTTCTGTACCACAAAAGGAATAAAAATGGAACCCTTATAGGATTCGTTGTATGTACTTTCGTCTGTCCATCTGGCAGTCTGTCAAGTTTGTAATCAGACCCTTTTTAGGGTTCCGTTGCCAAATGGCAAAAAACGGAACCCTTATAGATTCGTCATGTCTGTCTGTCTGTCTGTCTGTCTGTCTGTCCGTCCGTATGTCACAGCCATTTTATTCCGAAACTATAAGAGCTATGCTGTTGAAACTTGGTAAGTAGGTGTATTCTGTGAACCGCATTAAGATTTTCACACTAAAATAGAAAAAAAACAATAAATTTTGGGGTTCCCCATACATAGAACTGAAACTCAAAAATGTTTTTTTTCATCAAACCCATACGTGTGGGGTATCTATGAATAGGTCTTCAAAAATGGTATTGAGGTTTCTAATTTCATTTTTTTTCTAAA
Source organism: Aporophyla lueneburgensis (assembly GCA_932294355.1). Classification (NCBI taxonomy): domain Eukaryota; kingdom Metazoa; phylum Arthropoda; class Insecta; order Lepidoptera; family Noctuidae; genus Aporophyla; species Aporophyla lueneburgensis. The sequence continues at coordinate 16,939,421 of OW028754.1, forward strand.
CTGAATAGTTTGCGCGAGAGACGCTTCCAAAGTGGTAAAATATGTGTCCCCCCCCGTAACTTCTAAAATAAGGGAATGATAAAACTCAAAAAAATATATGATGTACATAACCATGTAAACTTCCACCGAAAATTGGTTTGAACGAGATCCAGTAAGTAGTTTTTTTTAATACGTCATAAATCAACTCAAATATAAAAATTAAAAAAAAAACATTTAATTTCATAAGCATAAACCGAGGATACCTACAGGTTTGTACGGAACCCTCGGTGCGCGAGTCCGACTCGCACTTGGCCGGTTTTTTTTCTTAAGATTGCATGAAGGTATCAAGTTGAAATTAATACCAAATACCGTTGGAGCTCTAAAAATCTAGCTTCTTAGTCATCGCAAAAAAATACGGCAATTATGCGACATACTTTGATAGTCGCGAACAAATCAAAACGGATACTTCCCATTGACCAGAACCATGTTTGGCAAAAAGTAAGGTCTCACAGCATTAGTAAAGGAAAATGCGAAAATCGTTGATTTGTATTTTATCACATTAAGAGATGTCATAACAAATTTACATTTGCGGTTGGAAAATTTACTGTGACGTAATTCGATGAAAGGGAGAACAAGTTTTTCAACTACATTGTTAAGTTTGTTTTTGGGATAAACTCATCTAGCTAGCTTTTTTATTTAATTCACGGTTACTTGCATGTTTAAGACTGTATTATTGTATAATATTTATAGCTTAATGCTTATCCTTGGGTCCAAGCATGGCAATACACGAATTAATAAGTGCCTCATGCATCCAGTGAAAGTATTGTAAATTCAATCAAACATTAGTAGAAGGTAGGTACATATACATAGGTATGGTAGGAAGGTAGGTACATACAAATAGAACCTATCGGCCCGGGCGAGGGCCGAGGGCTATGAGCTCCCACGCCACCCACCCTTCCGTCATGATTGCACTTCTTGTGTGCGATCAATAAATCTGTTTCATCCCCCGGAGTATTTATTAGACATGATGTCAACAACTCAATAAAAAAATCTAAATGAAATGCTGAATTTAAATTATGTGCCTTTTTAGGGTTCCGTTGCCAAATGGCAAAAAACGGAACCCTTATAGATTCGTCATGTCTGTCTGTCTGTCTGTCTATCCGTCCGTATGTCACAGCCACTTTTTTCCGAAACTATAAGAGCTAGGCTATTGAAACTTGGTAAGTAGATGTATTCTGTAATCCGCATTAAGATTTTCACACTAAAATAGAAAAAAAAAACAATAAATTTTGGGGTTCCCCATACATAGAACTGAAACTCAATTTTTTTATTTATGGCATTAAATAAATATAAGGGTTCCGTTTTATGCCATTTGGCAACGGAACCCTAAAAAAGGCACTTAATTGAAATTCCTTATAAATGTCGAAATTGTGGGCCAACTAAACTTTTTTCAACCGACGAAAAAAAACGGAGGAGGTTCTCAATTCGACGGGTATATTATTATTTTTTTTTTTTTTTGTATGATCACGCATAACTTTTTACATAGTGGTCCGATTGTGACAATTCTTCTTCTATTGGAAAGGGTATACTCCCAAGGTAATCCCATATAAATTTGGAAAACAAAATCGAACCCTAAGGGTTGGAAAACAGGGGATGATTTATTGTTCACTCACTGATTGTAACGTATAAACACGCATAACTTGTTACATAGTGGTCCGATTGTGACAATTCTTCTTCTATTGGAAAGAGTATACTCCCAAGGTGGTCTCATATAAATTTGGAAAACAAAATCGAACCCTAAGGGTTGGAAAACAGGGGATGATTGATTGTTCACTCACTGACACTCACAACTTTTTACATAGTGGTCCGATTGTGACAATTCTTCTTCTATTGGAAAGGGTATACTCCCAAGGTGGTCCCATATAAATTTGGAAAACAAAATCGAACCCTAAGGGTTGGAAAACAGGGGATGATTGATTGTTCACTCACTGATTGTAACGTATAAACACGCATAACTTTGTACAGAGTAGTCCGATTTTGATAATTCTTTTATTGTTGGATAGGGTATACCTTGGTAGTATTATTAGTACATTAAAGCCACAAAAAATCATAAAATAAAAACTTTTTAACAAAAAATTAAACCGCCGCGCTTTGAGTGTTCCTTGTTCATTGATTTTTCAGCGCCGACTCATAATTTTAAGGTTTATTATTTTATGCTTTTCAGTTTTTCGGCGGTTTAATTTTTTGTTAAAAAGTTTTTTATTCGGTGATTTATATCCGTACAAGAATTTCTATGAAAATGCGCGCGACACTTCACACGGGCGACACGGCCATAGAATTTCTTCTATGGATATAAATAGCCGATTCGCACGCGACCGTCGCGTCCCGCTAGTCTGAACGAGCCTAAGCCTTTTAGTTCCGGTTTACTCAGAAAACTTTGCTATTTATCTCTTACATTGAAAAAACCACATCAATATTCATCAATGAAACCGTTTATTATGGATTTTCTAATTTTCCGGATACTCCGGATAGGTAGGGAACTTGGTATGCTGACAGACAGTTCCGAAAAAGTTCCTTATTTGCTCCTTAGAGATATTGAGTGATTAACTTGCCTAACGATATTACGAAATCCAAAGAAGACTCAAATAAGTAATTCTCCCTGTACTTAGTAAACATTTAGCTTTTCTTTCCTTGTCCCGTGATACTGATTACTGATCACGGCGTTTGTAGACTGCCTTGCTGGTCTGGTGGTCGCTAGAGCTACGGCTAAGCATCAGGTCCTGCATTCGATTCACGGGTTAAGCAAAGTGATAATGGGTTTTTCCATCTGGAATTTCTCCGTAGCCCGAAGTCTGCATCTCGCCCTCATTTACATGGACCGTCAACCTAACCGGCTAAATGTGTATATACCTACTATAAGTACAACACTGCCCATCCCTTCGGAAAAACAAAGCGTGCATCGAGAATAGTGAAAGCGTAAGTTAACTAAGTTCATTCCCTGTTACATCGCATGAAAATGGGTTTCAGTACTGTCACAGTCTGTCTTTCACATCTCAGCTTAACCCTTTACGAAAGACAAGCGCCATGACGTTATGTATCTAGCACATTACAGGTTCCTACCAAGATAAGTCTATTGACAATCTAAACATTGAGGCAAATTGAATCCGTTCCAAATTTAACATAACATCACGCCTATTTTCCTCGAAAGGTGAGGCAGAGGTGTACGTAACTATAATATAATACCCCCATTGTTTCCAGTGTTTAATTCCCATTTATCATGGGTGAGCCTGTTTCCATTAACAGGGCGCTCTTTAATTTATGAATACTCATTGATTGATGAGGGGTCAACAACGCGCATGCGTAGGCTTTCGGTCTGGATTCTAGCATCTAGCCCGGCAGTTAGCTTCAAGTCCTTACGGCAGGGAGTCCTTTCGACGAAAACTGATAATATCAAGTTAGCGGTGAGTGTTTGATATTCTATAGGTATTTGGGTATTAAAAGCACTCTCATTGCCGTTGACGTTGAAGTTAAGGAACATCTTAATGATATAGACTTTAGTTGATGATTATTTCATAAATTCCTGTTAAGTATTTTTCATTAGCGATGCAGGCCGTTTACATAATCTAGTGGTGTATTTTGAAAGACTTGTTCAAGCAAAAATCAAAATCATGTTAATCTAGATACTATATTATTAATATTATAAAGCTAAACAGTTTGTTTGTTTGGTTGAACGCGGTAATCTCAGGAACTACTGGTCCGAATTGAAAAATCATTTTTTTGTTGGGTAGCCTACTTATTGAGGGAGGCTATATAATGTCATGCTACAAACAAAAGGAGCGGAGCAGCAACGAAAATGAACGAAAACTGGCAGGCAATCCGATGCGACGGGATGGGTCAGGGGAGCAAAATGTGACGCGGACGACGTCGCGGGCAGAGGCTAGTAAATGGGCACGCCACAATTGCGGCGGTAAGTCCCCTCTTTGAGGAGTGGATAGAAAGGCGTCACGGCGTCCTCACCTTCCGCCTGACGCAGGTTCTCACCGGGCATGGGTGCTTCGGTGGGTTCCTGTTCAGGATAAAGCGGGAGGATACGTCCGGGTGTTTCCATTGCGAGGATCGTCTGGAGGACACGGTGGAGCATACGGTTGAGGTGTGCCCTGCCTGGGCGGGGCACCGCCGTGTCCTCGTGGAGGCGATTGGCGGCGGCGACCTCTCGCGTCCAGCCCTGGTGCGAGCCATGGTACGGAGCGAGAGGGAATGGGAAGCCGTCACCTCCTTCTGCGAAGCAGTAATGCTCGCGAAGGAGGAGGCGGGGCGCGTGAGGGAGTGGCAGTCTCTGCGCCCTCACGTCCCTAGCCGCCGCAGGCGGAGACGCCCCGGGCGTCGGGAGTCAATAGCGGACTCCCGGCCACCGTAGGCGCGAGCTTGCGGGTGGCGAGCAATGGGTAGCTCGCCGCCCGGTAAGGACCAAGCTCGGGTCGACGGCGCGCAGAGTTCCACGCGCGCCTCAAAGAGATGTCAGCAGCAGTGTAGGGGTCTACTAGGACCGATGCCTGCCGGGGTCGCGTGATTGTTCGAAAGAGATACCGTGACCCTGGCACATGGGCAACTGATGGAACACGGGTGGGTTTTAGTCAGTAAAAGTCTGACACGCCCTCCCGCTCCGCCCAGAGCGGGAGAAGTCATTTGATGATTTCCCATCCTAAAAAAAAAAAAAAAAAGGCTAGTAAACAAATACCTAAACACAAAAAGGAGGCTTAGGAACTTTTTATGATCACAAAATTATTTTTATAAACTATTACACGTACAGTAAAATTATGTATAAAAAGATATATTATATAATAATATAATATATAATAAAGATTATAAAGCTGAAGAGTTTGTTTGTTTGTTTGGTTGAACGCGCTAATCTCAGGAACTACTGGTCCGAATTGAAAAATCTTTGTGTGTCGGGTAGCCTATTTATTGCGGAAGGCTATAGTTTATATAACATCACGCTACAGTCAAAAGGAGCGGAGCAGCAACGAAAACTGGTAGGCAATTCGTTGTGACGGGAAGGGTCAGGGGAGCAAAAATTTGACGCGGATGAAGTCGCGGGCAGAAGCTAGTAAGCTAGATATCGAAGCCGTGGCGCGGCACAATACACGGTTGTAGATGCCGCCCGCGGCCGCCCGCCGCATCTGCAAGGCGCATGTCTAGTTTTTCGATGGTTTAGCTGATAGATATTTGCTGCGGAAAATGACGTTATGAAACTTTTGAATATATTAATGTTGACGGCTATACGATTAGGTGAAGTTGCCACTTTTCTTATAAGCTTCCCTCTTTGATTAATTTAATCATCAAAATTACCTATATTTTATTAGACATGAATTATGCTTTTTCAGATACAAGGTTTAATTACATAACTTCAACCATGCTGTTCTCAAGGGTGGCGTGGCAAGAGGCTACCTCATTTGTAAGTTAATTACTTATGATATCCTAGCTTTTTCCAGCGGCTTCGCCCGCGTAATATACATATAAATTCCTCTTGAATAACTCTGTCTATTGATGAAAACCGCATTCAAATCGGAGCGTTAAAACACGGGAAGCAACTTTGTTTATATTATGTAAAGAAGATAAAGATATTTTCACTAGTTTTTGTACCTACGCTACTTCAACAGCGTGCAGGTCGGAAATGATTCCGTGGGAACTTATTTCCGGGGTAAAAACGTAACCTCTTTTGTAACCCATGGTTTACCAGCCAAAGCCATTCATTGAAATCCGGTAAGCTAATAAAGCGTAGCGTTGCGAGATTTGTTTGAAAGAGATACCGTGGCCCTGGCATATGGGCAACTGAAGGAATACGGGTGGGTTTTAGTCAGTAAAAGTCTGACACGCCCTTCCGCTCCACCATAGAGCGGGAGACGTCATTTGATGATTACCCACCCAAAACAGAAAGACGTAACAGACAGACAAGCAGAGTAACTTTCGTATTTATGTATAAGTAATACTATTGGAGTATAATATAATATAAGGATTCGAATTAGAGCGATAATTAATTACCAGCTGACTGCGTACTGCAAAGTATTTTTACAAAAAAATGTCTGGTTCGTTTTCTGGCAGTTTAGTTTACTTATTCAAAAACAAAACAGGCAGTTTTACATTTTCTTTAAAGTATTTTTTTTTTATATGTAGACAGTTTCAGACAATAAATAGCGAAATATTTTATAGAGGGCCACACTATTGGTACTTAATTAATTGTTGGTTTCCAGATACTGATGAATGAGCTTCTCCGGACCAGGATATTGCAAACACTCGTAAAATGTAAGTTCATGCATTCCGTCCTTTTTTAGGGTTCCGTTGCCAAATGGCAAAAAACGGAACCCTTATAGATTCGTCATGTCTGTCTGTCTGTCTGTCTATCTGTCTGTCTGTCTGTCTGTCCGTCCGTATGTCACAGCCACTTTTCTCCAAAACTACAAGAGCTATGCTGTTGAAACTTGGTTAGTAGATGTATTCTGTGAACCGCATTAAGATTTTCATACAAAAATAGAAAAAAACAATAAATCGTGGGGTTCCCCATACATAGAACTGAAACTCAAAAATGGTTTTTTTCATCTAACCCATACGTGTGGGGTATCTATGAATAGGTCTTCAAAAATGGTATTGAGGTTTCTATCATCATTTTTTTCTAAACTGAATAGTTTGCGCGAGAGACACTTCCAAACTGGTAAAATGTGTGTCCCCCCCCCGTAACTTCTAAAATAAGAGAATGATAAAACTAAAAAAAATGTATGATGTACATTACCATGTAAACTACCACCGAAAATTGGTTTGAACGAAATCGAGTAAGTCGTTTTTTTTTAAAACGTCATAAATCGTAAACCGCAATTTACCTTTCATTTAATCAACAGAAATATAAAAATAAAAAAAAAACATTTATTTTCATTAACATGAACCTTCTGCATAAACCGAGAATACCTACAGGTTTGTACGGAACCCTTTGTGCGCGAGTCCGACTCGCACTTGGCCGGTTTATTTGATAGCCGGGTAACAGCGAGCAGTAACTGTAACCAAACAGTTATAATAACGACAACGTCCCATTGTGTAGCGACCATATGTCTACATTTACTGTAACCGCAATTGCAAGGTGTCTTATCGAAATTAAAATAGAGTTTAAACTGCTTCTTTCGTATTTATACTTTATTGTACACCATCAAATACATAACAAAAAAAAAAAAAATTACTACAAAGTATACTATGGACGGCCTTATCCGTAGACAGAGTATTCTTATCTATCCTTCGACTGATTTGAATAGAGTCTGTGAAATAGCAGAAAAGATATTCCGAGCTCGTTCACAAAAAGGTATTTCATTTTATAATGAGAAAAATTTGATGCTAAAACTTGTATTATCTTGTTTCAAGGAATGCACGCGTACCAATATTAATATATTTATCAATGACCATTTTGACAGTCAGCCTTTTATAGGGAATCACAGAACACTCCTCATTAAATCGGTTGCAATGCATTATTTTGAAATTCGCATTCACCATGGTACTAAACAAAGTTTTGAACCAAAATCACGAGTTAGAAATATTCATAATAAGTTAGTGCTTTTTCAAGGACAATGATTTGTGTGTTCAAGAATAAAACATTGCTGTCACATCGATTTTTTATTTCTCACCAGAACCACCAGATAAAATATATATATATATTTTGTGAAGATTATTGGGTAAAATTTACATCACTTGGTAACCCTAAACAATAGGATATACTTTTTTTCTGTCCCTTACGATGACACAGATTACATCCGTCTATAGAAATACTCTGTCTACGGCCTTATCGCTTTTTGCTTCTGCGGAGGGAGGGGTTCACAAGTTGGAAGCATTAAAAATAAAAACGTAAACTGCGTCATTGGCCTAGTTGTCACAAGCTCTACTGTGAGGTCCTAGGCTCAATTTCGAAGTCGGACAAAGTGTTTTTGGGTTTTCCCATCAAGAATTTTATTTGTGCCCGGTCGACGGCAATATTCTCGCTCTATAACATGACGAAATGTGGGTGTACTATTAGGTTTATTACCTACCTATCAAGGGCGGATCCAGGGGGTGGGTCATGGGGGTCATGACCCCCCCCCCTGGGCTGGGTCCACCGTGGACCACTATTTGAAATTGTTAAACATAGTTAATGGTTTTAAGTAAGGATATATTTTTTTGTCATAATATTGATTTTATGTAAATACCTTCAATATTTAATCAATAGCTGTGCTGCTGGGGAGTTTGTTCCGCCACTTCTTCTTCCCAGCTAAAGCACTAGGAAGTGTCGAAGGGCGGGCGTTTTGGGGGACTGTCTTTTGTAACTTTGACGTTCAAAAAGTGCTGACTCTCAGCCTAGTTTGAATAAATGACTTTTGATTTTGATTTTGATTTTGATCCATCCACACTAATATTATAAATGCAAAAGTAACTCTGTCTGTCTGTCTCGCTTTCCTGCTAAAACTACTGAACCGATTTAACCTCTAAGTCCCTGAGATACCACATTTAATGGTTGTTTAATTGTGTCTGTAATTACGGTAATTGACTGGTTAAATGAAAGGAGAATGCTCAAAAGTGGTACCAAAAAGTCTCACGCATCAAGACCAAAATTTTGGAGTAATTAGTTTCATATTTTTTTACGACGTTACACGTCGGGGATTTAGTTTTTGAACAGGGAATTTGTTTTTAAGTTTAAAAGTATGGATATTGTTTTACTTCCTATAAATGACGTTCCGTTTCACTTCACGTGTTAAATGATTAACATAACCTTGATTTTTGAAAGTGCCATGTTCACTGTAAAAATAATACTCTGCTGATTCTACATTAATAAAAAAAAAAAACTAGAATAGAATATCTATTTAAAAGATTATCATTATTTTATCTGGTTTTGTTATGGTTAATTAGCCGTTCCCAACTAGTAAAAAAGATGTAGAATGCAACAGAATGGATTTGTTATCTGTGCATCTGACATTTTGCGCATGTACTCTGTTCGTCAATTTTAAGTAATACCACGACACATTGTTTCTACATAGTTGGTGATTTTAATTTACCTACTATGGACTGGTCTTCCTGTGACAGTGCTACACGCGACCAGCCCCGTGAGGCCCGATCTTTTAATTGCAGATATCTCGAAAATTTTATTGCCGAATTTAACGCTACGCAATATCATATTTTGAAAAACGCTAATAACCGAACATTGGATTTACTAATCTCCAATGAACACTGCCATGTTTACCAACCGAGTGATTATTTAGTACCCGTGGACCTACATCACCCTCCTTACTGTGCTGTGACTTCTCCTAATTTGAAGTATTCAACTATGAAACGCTGCCCAATCATCAAACTTAACTATAACAAGGGCAATTACGATCTTATAAAGGCAGATTTATCTGAAATTGACTGGAAAATGTTGCTACAAAATTTACCAGCACAGGAGTCTGTAAACACATTTTATGATTGCTTGTTTGGTATAATTAGAAAACACATCCCCCAAAAATCATACAGTACTTCTAAATTCCCCATTTGGTTCACTCGACCCCTTATAAGGTTATTCAAAAATAAGAACAACGCTTGGATCAAATGGAAGGTGTACAATAACATATCAGACTATGAGCAGTTTTCCCTATTTCGTCGCAGGTTCAACAAAGAATGTTACCTATGTTACTGTAACTATATGAATACTGTAGAAGAAAATGTACACAAAAATCTAAAACACTTCTGGGGCTATGTGTCTAGTAAACGGAATAACTCTGGAATTCCATCCAGTATTAAATATAAAGGTACTTCCAGTAGTGACCCACGTGATATTTGTAAACTATTCTCTAGCTATTTTCAATCAGTGTATGAACCATTAACACTTGATATCCATGAATGGGCGCCGCCTTCTAGCTCTCATGATAATAGTGACATTCTCAACAATATTTACATCGAACCTTCTAAAGTTTTTAAGGAGCTAAGGTCGTTAGACCCTTCAAAAGGACCTGGACCCGATGGCATTCCTCCCTCATTTTTCAAACTTGTTGCTGATCAATTATGTGAACCCCTACATCTGCTGTTCAATAAATGTATCTGCGAAGGCGTTTTTCCCGATGTATGGAAAATTGCTTATTTAACCCCCGTTTTTAAAAAGGGAAATAAGGATGACGTAGAGAACTACCGTCCGATCTCGATTCTGTCTACCTTGTCGAAGCTTTTTGAGAGACTGGTGTATAATGAAATTTATCCAACTTTACATAAGGCTATAATTAAAGAACAGCACGGATTCGTCCAACAAAGATCAACTTACACAAATCTACTTATTTTCGTAGGCAATGTTTTTGAAAATATGGATAACCGTTTACAAACTGATGCAGTATATACGGACTTTCAAAAAGCTTTCGACAAGGTGGATCATGAAATACTGTTACGAAAAATTGCCTTCAACGGTATTCGAGGAAATCTATTGAGATGGTTCACCTCTTACATAACAAACCGTACTCAAAAAGTTGTTATTAACGGATTTCAATCGGAGCTTATCTCCGTCACATCCGGGGTTCCTCAGGGCTCAATTCTGGGCCCTTTGTTGTTTACATTGTTTATAAATGATATTAGCGATTGTTTTAAGCATTCAAACTTTTTATTGTATGCGGATGACTTAAAAGTCTACAAAACTATAAGAAGTATTGATGACTGTTTGATGCTTCAAAGTGACTTGGATCGATTGTCCAGCTACTGCACCTTAAATAAACTCTCATTAAGCTTATCTAAATGCAATTCCATTACGTTTACTAAAAACAAAAAGCAACACAATTACAGCTATCACTTGCTAAATACACAATTAAAAAGAGTATACTCATTGCGAGACCTTGGTGTGGTACTAGACTCTAAACTTCACTTTAATGTCCATGTAGACAATGTTATCAACAAAGCCCTTAAAATGTACGGTTTTGTTATGCGCAATAGCAAAGAATTTAAGCGTCCATCAACCTTTAGATATTTATATATATCGCTAGTTAGGCCTTGTCTGGAGTTTGCTACTATGATATGGAATCCCTATTACGCAAAATATATTGACTCACTTGAGATGGTTCAACGTAAATTTCTAAGAGCTCTGCATTACAGATGCTATCATAGCCATGGTTCGCATGACTTTTTGCTTAAGAATTACAAACTGTTAACCCTAGAATCCAGAAGACTGCTTCTCGGAACTATGTTTCTACATGGTATTGTGCATAACAAATATGATTGTTCAGAATTAACAAATAAACTTTGTTACATCGTTCCGAGGACAGTAGTGCGTAGACAAGCGCGTCCATACCGCTTACTGTCTGTTAATATTAGGCAGGTCTGTAATTCCAATGCTGGCTTTCGCGCTCCTCTGCGCCAACTTGTGGATTCTTATAACACTAGATTTGAAAACATTGATATTTTCAATTTAACAACACATCAATTTAGAAAATCTGTAGTCGATTGTATCTTAGCTTTATAATTATTAAGGATTGTATTCTTTTCTACTGTTTCTTTTTATATTATATAAATTTAATTAATGTTATTGTTATAGGAAGTATTATTCGATCAATTAATCATTTAATCTTTTACTCCATTCACGCATGTATTCTGTTTTTTTTTTTATCGCACGTAGCATTAATAATCAACAATTTAGTAATAAGTGGATAATGTTGCTAGTAGTATGATAAGTATTTTGTTTATTAGTAAGATATTATTTATAACATATAATTGTACTCCTGTTTTTTATCCCGAAATAAAATAAAATAAAATAAAATAAAATAAAAATTATGTCATCACCACAGCTCGCAAAACGGTGAACGAAAACATCATGAGTAAACCGGCACGTCTTAGAACCAAAAAATTGAAGCCATGTCACATCTACCAAACCGCTCTGGGCCCGCGTGGTGGATTACAGCTCCCTCTCACTAAGAGGCCTGTGTCCCAACAGTGGGAACATTATAGGCTGCTGTTTTTTTATTAGATTTACGACTTCGCAGCCATTGTAGCCAACTTCAGGGCGGCCAAGAAGTTTGGCAAGAATTATACCCACGTTACCGGTTCACACTGTTGATAATATAAGGGTCGGTCAAATCACTGAGTGTCACATGTGCCTGGCTGGAGGCTATAGTTTAGTCTCCACCGGGAAGACTGCTTAAGCAGATAGTGACTTGTATCCAGCAGGTAACTGTGAGACTCAACGTATTAAAGAAAAACGAGTTTCAGTCACGAACCCTGTGGTGGGGCTAGACGTTGCTATAACTCGTAAATCTTCCTAACTTATATACGTGTATTACGCTGTTTTTAGAACAATAATATTCGTCCGTGTATAACGTGTCTAAGTAGATATAAAACGAGTCGCTGGCAGCGTCGACCAAAACAGACCTAGTTTTTAGGTTATTTTGATTTAACTAAATAACTCTGAAACCCGGGTTTATTTTTCAAAAAGAACTTTTTTAGGAGTTAATATGATCAATGTAGTATTTAAAAAACAAAGTTTGATTTTGATGCAACATGGTACGGGATTCCATACATCTTTGAGCATTGTCCTTTGGCACACAGATAGTTTAGAGCCTGAGTAAGGACATAGGCTACTTTTTATTCCGTGACTTTGTCTGCGTCCGCGATAACCGACATTTACGAGACGAAGTCGCGGGCAGAAGCTAGTTTATTATAAAAAATAATATTTTGTATGATGGCAAACGCATTATTCGGGAACGAACGCATCGAAAATTTTAATTTTACCGCGCCACCGCCTCCTTTCACCTGATGTCACATTTCGTGTGACACTGACTTATGTTTAGGGGTAAATATTTTTAGGGTTGGTAACCCTGGAAATACTCGAGTGTCTGCTGTCGTTTGAAATGAATATCGGCTGCAAGGAACTTAAATATAAGTTCCTTGATCGGCTGTGGATAGTGAAGTGGCAGAGGAGTCAGGACAGACCGCAGTCGATTTCTGACGTTATTGTAAATTGCGACAGTGAGATGTATCCGAATATAATACATTTTTTATATATTATGGCTACACTACCTGTTAGTGTAGGGACAGCGGAAAGATCTTTCTCAACGTTACGAAGAAACAAACCGTAGCTAAGAGATTCAATGGTTGAAGAACGTCTGACTGGCACTTCACGTCCATAAAAACGTACACATTGAAGTAGATGAAGTGATAACGCGTTTCGGGAGAATACTTAAAAGAAAACTTGATTTTATGATTTAAATATAGGTATTTTTAAGTAAAGTAGGTGAGTACTTATAGTCTGGCAAAAAATAATAGAAATAAATGGGGACGCCGCTGTGCAAGCTAAATACGCGAAATAGATAAATTCTCTTTAAAGCTAAGCGTCCACAGGTCGGTATCGGACGCATCGGACGCATCGCATCAACCGCATTATTTTTTCAAACTGCGTCCACTGTATCGGCAGCGATCGGATTGCCGACGCAAGTACCAGCAATCGGATTGCCGATGCCAGTTTTATTCGGATTTTCTTAGTGATCATACGTGTGTTTGTGAGAATGGAGGAAAGCGAAGAAGAACAATTTGTCTTTATTGCTTGTTTGTTAGCAGAAGAGGTAAAAATTCAAGAACATCTAAAAAAAGAAAACATAATATCTGGATACACGACATATTCAAGAAGAGATCGGAACATGGAGTATACCACGCACTATTTCCTGATCTGTTAAATGATGACATCAAGTTTTAAGCTAAATTCAATTTTCTGTTTGACATCCTGAAACCACATTTATTAAGACAGAATACAACATACAGGAAGACTATAGGACCAGAAAAAAGGCACGCGGGGCGCGTCCACTAATCGGCATTCCGTATGACGTAATCGGCACGCATCGCAAAAGTTGCCTCTCGGAGCACTGGTGTCGGTATTGCCGATGTGCGATCCGTACGGTGCGGATCAGTGGACGCACTTGTGTGACTCAAACACACGTACGATCACTAAGAAAATCCTAATGAAACTGGCATCGGCAATCCGATTGCTGGTATTTGCGTCGGCGGCAATCCGATCGCTGCCGATACAGTGGACGCAGTATGAAAAAATTATGCGGTTGATGCGATGCGTCCGATACCGACCTGTGGATGCTTAGCTTTAGAAGGAAATTATTACTTCTAACTGACGTCTTCGGTACCTGTACCATAGACAAGAAACCTGTACCTTACCATAGATTAGTAGAGAAAGGGTTTCCAAAGTAATGAAATTTTCGTTGCCGTTTCTATCCGTTTTGGCAGACTATACATACATTCATAAAATACTTACTTTTTACTTTTATGTATGACTAGCTTTTGCCCGCGGCTTCGCCCGCGTATATGTCGGAAATTAACGCAAGAGGACGTACTACCGCGGTAAGAATGTGTTAATCCAGGGCAAAAAATGGCACACAGAGTATATATTACCTATATATAATATGGGTAATATACATATACTCTGTGTGCTATTTTCGATTCAGATCCATTCAAACATTTTTGCGTGATTGAGCAACAAACACCCAATCATACATATTTTCACATTTATAGTATTAGTAGTAAGTAAGATTATAATTCATGTAGCTGTTACCCGCGACTTCGTCCGCGTGGTATTTAACAAAAAAGTTTTTCATTCGTTTTTTTTTTCGTGAGATCTATTTTTACACGCTTTATATTAGCTTCACTTGTTATGTTAGTATGTTTGTTTGTAACGGACTCATTATAGCGCGATTTTGACCCACTTTAAACGACCAAATTTCATTCAAACTTTGCACACCTGTTAAAGACCGGTGACAATGCAATAATTTCATAAATGCCATTATCGTTGCCAGGGTTCCCAGGACAGCAAAAAACTGTTTTCTAAAACTACGCTGACATACGTCTCAAAATTCGAAACACCCTAAAAAATAGAAACTAAATGGTAGTTAAAAAAAACCTGATCAATAAAAAATACCTTAAAAAGCACCCCACGCTTTTTTCCATTATTTTCTACTTTTTAGTTTGGTTTTCTATGGAAGCGTGTTTTTTAGTTTTTTTAAACTATTATTTTTTTGTCTAAAGTAAAAGTAGCCTAAGTTACTCCTTGTTACATCAGGTATTTACCAGTGAAAGTCCCGTCAAACTCGGTCCAGCCATTTCAGAGATTAGCCGGAACAAACAGATAGACAGACAAAAATTTTAAACATTTTGTTTTGGTATATGTACCGTGTATAAGTACATCCATATACACTTAGTAAAAAGCGGTTATTTTAATATTAAAAACAGACACTCCAATTTTATTTATTTGTCTAGATTATAAAAATTAAACTTCTTGTGACTTGACCACGACTATGTGACCCCCCCTGGCACCAAAGCTGGATCCGCCCTTGCTACCTATGGGTAACTACCGTCGGAGAAAACCGGAGTTATGTTACGTTTTGTTTTTTTCAGACCCTTCCCTTAGGAAGAATCCTGAGGCACACGCCATATTCTGCCAAATGCAACAAAATTATCATGCAAACCTCGAACTCCTGGACTTCGTCACCGACAAGCTGCACGAGATGGATCACTCCGCCAAATCGTCATTGACTGAAGAAGGCGAAAACGATAATAAAATTAGAGATATTTTGAATCAAATCTATGTCGACCCCGATACAAATTAAAAACATGTTTTTGCGATTTGGGGTTTCCCTCAATAACATTTTTTTGCATTTACTATCTTATGCTTTGAAATGCAAGCTCCCTTGCATTTTCTTTAAAGTATTTATGTAGGTAGCTACTTATTTTTCTATGTGACTCAAAGATGGACGTAGGCAGATTATACTTGCCTTGGAATGTTGCAAATATTTATTTACATCATCATCATCATCATTTCAGCCGTAAGACGTCCACTGCTGGACTTAGGCCTCCCCCAATTTGAGGGGCTTTGCCATAATCGCCACGCTAGGTAGGCGGGTTGGCGATCGCAGTATGGTGGCAAAAAGCATAGAGAACGCTACTGCCCATTCTCTAGTAATATTAATATTTATTTTACCGGTTATATTTTAATTTTATAGGACCTTCAATGTTCTTTGAAATTGAATATTTTTTCTATGTAACCATTTTATTTGACAGGAATAAAAAAAAAATCTGCCAAAAAAACTTTTTAATTAATTCCATTCTCGTTTAATCCACTGCTTTCACGTTAATTTTGTCCTAGTCGAATGGACGGACTATTCGCGTAGGATGGGTGACCATCTTACATGTCAAGAGCTCTCAGTGTCTTGGAAAGCAACCTAACCAAAGGGTTAGGTTGCTTTCCCCGACCCGGACCAAAGGGTCCGGCAGTCATTCGTAGATCTTTGGCGGGTCTCTAGAAGACCGAAAGTTTGACATCCAGTTTTACTAAGGGGTATAAAATTAACCAGTAACTGAGTTGAGGATTTTGGAAGTCAGATAGGCAGTCGCTTAATGTAAAATTCTGTTATTTAGCTGCAGCCGGTTAGACTGGAAGGCGACCCCAACATCTTTCTTTTCCATTCTGTAAGATTATGTCACTACCTATTGTTGCAGATCAAGTTGTTTTTTAAATATTTTTCGCAATAAGTGACTGAACCAAGAATGGTTTGTCAGCTTATGACTGTCACAACAATCCTAATTAACACTTCTTATATTTACAATCGTACGTTTTAGCCACAGATTTATAGGTCTGTGGTTTTGGCGTGTTTTTGTAAGAGTTGTTTTATTCTTTCAGAATGCCTTAGAAATGTTCGGAAAACTGATAAAGACATGTCTTCTAACGAAACACAAATCGTCCCAATTTCTTAATTACTTTGATGCAAGTTAGGAAAGATATTATCTGTTTTTTTTTTTGCGTTTTCTTATTTATGGAAGTTCATTACAGATTCACACTACACATTAAAAGTGTAGAGATAAAACATGTTTATTATAATTTAATACGGAGAGAAGATGTCAGTTGAACCGAGAAGAAATGATCACAGTCGTGGATGTTGGAAGCTGGTCCTTGGCAACCAATTTGAAAGTTTTGATACTTCTGCAAATTACTTATTTAATTTTTTGCGGCGTTTTTCAAAGGATGTGTAGTGGCCGCTTGTACTTGGGGTCGTCGACCACGCGTCTGTCGACGTATGCGACGATGCCCGAGGATTAGCTGATTTTACATTGCTTACGAAAGTTGTAAAAAAAATTATTGGAAGTATATGTTTTAAATCTCAAATAATAGTTCATTTAATTGTTCCCACAGCATAGTGTACAAAAAATGCAAAAAAATATATATAAATAAATTATAGTTACGTATCGAGAATAACTAGCCCTATCACCTGTCTTCATTTTCGGAAGCGTTCCCCTTACAGCAGCCGGCGTAGCATGAACAATTCTATCTCTATTCTACCAAGAACAAAAAAAGTTCCTTATGTATTTAATTGTTGGACGCACTCGTTGAAATGTTCAACCGCTGCCATAATGTCCTCTTCATTGTTAAGTGGCAAGTTAATATTAATCGTATAATCTACTATGGAGCGAAACATATCCCAGTTGATCCTACGTTCATGTAGCCTTGCTATAGGTTTAACAAGTAAGAATTTCTGGGAAACCTCAAGCAGAACCACACTATGGTCAGATGAGAGGTCTGGATGGGAAGTACATTTGAAACAATTATTCGGAATTCCCTTTACGACACTGAAGTCTACCAAGTCTGGGATTTTTTTTGGATCAGTCGGCCAGTAAGTTGGTTCCCCGTTCGATATTGTATTTAGCTGTAGGTCATTTATAGCTGCCTGTAATTGACGTCCTTTTGGAGTTGTTAAACGAGAGCCCCATTGAGTATTTTTGGAATTATAATCTCCTCCTGCTACAAACCTTGGTTGGGACCAAGGTTTATAAGTGTCTTGAAGAAATTGACGTAGTCTTCTTTCTTGATAGTATGTTTTGGAGGAGAATCCAGTGCAGTGACAGTCAAATGTCCCCTCCAATCCTCGACAACAACGGTTGTGGCTTGTATCTCAGGAGTTTTATACGGCTCGACCTCATGATGTTTGATGTTATTCTTAATGAGAATTGCGGATCCTCCGTTGGCTGTACCGTCCGGATGCATTGTTTGGTAGAATTTGTAATTGAAGATTCTGAGATAATTCTTTGTCGTAAAATGTGTTTCGGATACCAGTAAGATATCTATTTTGTTTGTTTGGCAAGCGCGTGGTTCGCCTCGAGGATGAGCAGCAGATGACCATGATTGATACTTGCTTTCAGCAGGTCTTAGACCACGTTTAGCCATAGTGAGCAAAAATTACGTAAGTGTGATGCGACAGAAATAAAACACATGTTACGCTCTCACCACCGCGCATCGCCCGGTTACTAATGCAGGGATTCCAATGTCACACCACCCCCTGCCCACACTTCTCGCCGCTTCGCCGCGAATGTTTAGTACCTACATTGACACCACTCAACTATATTTTGATTAACTTAGAAGAAAGATAAAGTTAAAATCAGACCAAAACCTCAAAGCGCGGCTGGGTCAAAATTGACCCAGCCGCGCTTTGAGGTTTTGGATAAAAAAATATGTATATTGCATTTACGTAGTTGAAGTCTCGTATAAATAATAACCATCATATTTCATGAAAAGTCATAAAAGAACATCTAAATGGGTCTTTGGGACACCCGCACTTCTAGTGTTAATGCACGTCCACACACTACGAAAGTCCTTTCAAAACACACTTGGCGCAGCTAATATCAATGTCCTTCCATGGCCTGCTCAATCGCGAAACTTGATTCCCATTGAGTACGCACGACATGTGCTTCAAAGAAGATCTCTGCTAAATTTGGATGCCGCACACACCAGAAAGTCTTTTTCGCCTGCTACAACGGAAGTGGGCAGGTAATCTGAGTAAACTCACGTTGAGAATCTATGCTAAATCGATGCGATTATGTTTTACGCGTTAGCGGCCGTAATAGAGACTGGTACTCCCTTTCTTCTCCTAAAATTGTTTGTCCAAAAATCATTATACATCAGCATCATTCTTTTTACATTAGCTATAAATTTCAGTAACCATCATGTTTAAAAGATCGTTTTCGTTTTACATAATTATCTTTACTTCTAAAACTATTCTGTCATAATATCAAGTACTATAATCATTAAATCGCCTAATTTTGTATGTTATAAAGTCATATATATCCTAAAGTATTGTATTAGATAAAGTGTTTTATTCCGAATGTTCATCTATCTATACCTACAAATAAATAAAACTGAAGTGTCTGTTTGTAATTTCAAATTAACAGCTTTTCACTAAATGCATATGAAAGTAAATACGGTACTTACATCAAAAAATCATTTTTTTTAACTTTTGTCTGTCTGTCTATTTGTTCCGGCTAATCTCTGAAATGGCTGGACCGATTTTGACGGGACTTTTATTGGCAGGTAGCTGATGTAATAAGGAGTAACTTAGGCTACTTTTATTTTAGAAAAATACCTGCGTTAATTTCCGACATCCACGCAGGCGAAGCCGCGGGCAAAAGCTAGTTTATTTATAATAAAATTATTAGTAGTAAAAATTTTGCTAAAAGTTTAGTTTTAGTAATAGAAACGAATCTTATATTTTTTTAAAGAAAAATTTGTAGGGCACTGATATGAAAAATGAGGCTAACTCTGGAATCATAAGGTTCGCCATTATATCCTTACACGCAGATATAGTATGTACCATTTATTTGTAATTTTTTGACATTCTTCATGTTGCGCCACCATTTGTGCTTGTTTTTAAATCCTCATGATTAAAAAAAAAGATCATTTTAATGTCGATTATTCATTTTTATGGTTAAATGCTTTATGAATATGCTTAGTCTAGTTCACTATATTTTTTTTATACTATAGGCCAAGACGTCTTAGAAATCACAAAAGTTCGTTTCACTAAGTTGAAATGACATGGTAATTATGAATTACCTTTTGAATGTAATCTCTAATGTTCAAGTTCGCATTAGCAAAATAATGGAAAGCATAATTACAAACTTGGATTTGTTTGTTATTTTAAGGAACCAGCGGCCTAATTGCGGAACGCATTATTGGCAAATGATTGAGACTAGTTGCTTTCGTTTTTATCGCAGTTTGTTTAAAATTACGAATTTGGTATTGCGTTACTCCCTTAAAGTGTGAAAGCAACGGCTAGTTGGTTTGAACGATAAAGAGTGAACGATATGTCAAGAAAAATGGGCAAACGTCTATTTTTGGAATTGCGTAACTTATTTGACAAGCGACAATTTGCTTAAATCGTTGTCATGAAACAAACGGCTAGTTGTATTGAAGCAGAAGGCGAGCTAGTCGTCGCTATCGTTTTCCGTTCCACATATTTTATGATTTAAACGTAAAATCTGTAAAATTATAGCGAAAAAATGTAAGTAATAGTCTTCCTGATAAATTGTGGATGTGATTTTGTGTAAAACTCCAATAATAAATGACTATTAGTGGTATTATGAATATCGAAAGAGCGAGGTGATTTTATAAGAAAAATTGGAAGTTTTCTTCTGTGACAAATGTATACAAGGCAACGGCAAGTTATCTGCATCATGTGCATGATATTTAAGAACCGAGATAAATTAGTGGCATTTTTACGAAAGAAAAATTCGTAACTCGTATCCTATTATGCTTAACCTGTGGCAAGCTGAGCAAGCCAGTCGAGCTGTTGCTTATTTGGAAAAGCAAAAAGCGATCAATGCAGAGGAACAACTATAGAAAAAAAATTGAAGCAGTAAATGTCAATGATTACCTACCTCTATACGACTTCGATGAACATAGGTGCACACACACCATACCTACTTAGACTTATTTCCACAACATGTCTGTTTAAGGTACTTACTTAATTTTCAATATTATTTTCTTTAAAAGTGTTTAACATTGAATATTCTCACTATAAGTAGCTACCTACCTAAATATTGTATGTACCTTAAATGTTTTTCTCATTATTAAGGATATCGAAGCCAATAATTGTTTGTCCATGGATTACAGCCCACTCCATCTCACAGAGGAGGCCCGTGTCTCAGCAGTGGGAATTATATAGGCAGATTATGGTAATCCCTGTCAAGTTTATTGCACATGTTGCAAATCAATTCAATCAAACAGTAAGTATTATTCTTTTCATTCGGTGGATATGAACATAATCAGTATTGTAGTTCATGACTACAATACTGATTATGTTCATATCAGACTATGGTAGTCTTCAAAATTGTTTTCTAAAGATTGAATTTTAATGTTACTGTAGAGCATCATAATACTTTATTTCTGTTTATTATGAGGTGCAGTGAACGAAAATAAACATGGAAGCATTACCTTCAAGGGAACTAAGCGCGAATCTTGACACAAAATCCCAAACAAACTCACACATCGAAAACCCGTCGCTGATTCGCGGAACCACACAAAGAATATTATTACTACTCTGAATGCACAGTTAAAAACGGACCTTATTTCCTGATTTATTGGGTTTAAAGTACCATGTAACGTATAGACCACTACCGACATTTCTACGACGCCGCTTCGTCGCCCGGGTTGTTTTATGTAATAAGGTGCAACGCAAATAATTAATCGTGATATTGATGGTATTAATAAATATAATTATGATAAAACATTTATGTTTTATGAACTGAATGTCAACAGTGTTGTTATAAGGTCTGTAAATAGTGTTTAGGGAGTAATAGGTACATAAATAAACTCACGCCTTCTTTCCATAGGGGTAGGCAGAAATCAGAGAAATTAGTATTGCTGAATCATGAACCTAGTGAACGTGAATCCCAATGTTATTACTGTCTTAGACATTTGACTATTACCTACGTGCCTCGGAAAATTGTTAGTTTATGTCTCCATGCTATTAAAGGAACTTTTATGAACCTACACTAGCTTAGTATATTTACACTAGCTTTTGCCAGCGGCTTCGCCCGCGTGGATATCGGAAAATATCCCGCGGGAACGTACTACCGGGATAAAAAAACTTTTTGACAAAAAAAAACCGACTTCCTCAAAAACACTAGAAAGTGAAAAATAACTTTAATTTCGGAAGTCGGTGTCTTAGGATCTGTATTTGAGTTTTTTGCCACCGACTTCCGAAATTAAAGTTATTTTTCACTTTCTAGTGTTTTTGAGGAAGTCGGTTTTTTTTTGTCAAAAAGTTTTTATTTTTTACTTTTTAGTTATGGTATCTACCCGCACTAATTCCTATACCACTAATCGCCAGGTGAAATTTAATACTTTACTACTGCTGTAAATCGTTGAGGAATTCCCTTGACTGTCTGTCTATGGTCTCCATCATCAGACCTGTTATGGTACTTATAAGCCTTATGGGAGCTTTCTCATCAATAGAAATGAATTAAGTTCAAACACCAGGTAATTGCTGTAAATCGTTGAGGAGTTCCCTCGATTGTCTTTTGGCTCCATCATCAGATCAACTCCGGACCTTAATTAAATAGTCGTGATAAAATTGGCACTTTGAACCGTATAAAGTAACCCCAACAATAGGGAACTGCTGTAAATCGTTGAGGAATTCCCTCAACTGTCTATGGTCTCCATCATCAGACCTGTAATGGCACTTATAGCCCATATGGGTGCAAAGTTCTCATCAATAGAAATGAATTAAGTCCAAACACCGCGTAATTGCTGTAAGTCGTTGAAGAGTTCCCTCGACTGTCTTTCGGCTTCATCATCAGATCAACTTCAGACCTTTATTAAATAGTAGTGCTTTAAGATAATTAATGAAAGAAATAAAAAACGCACTAGTCGCCACTACGATTTTCGAAGGTTCCCTTCGACTTCTCTGGGATGCCATCATCAGATCCTGGTTTCCTTATCATGGGACCACCCTTGGGATATCTCCTTTCCAACAAAAAAGTTATGGGTGAACACACATAAAAAAAAAAAAAAAATATATATATATATATACGGTCGAATTGAGAAACCTCCTCCTTTTTTTGAAGTCGGTTAAAAAGTAGCCTATGTCCTTTCTCAGTGTGTACAAAATTTCATTTAAATCGGTTCAATAGTTTTAGCAGGAAAGCGAAACAGACAGACAGACAGAGTTACTTTTGCATTTATAATATTAGTGTGGATAGTGTGGATAATACCGTCTCAATATATAAAAAAAAATTATGTCTTAAAAATATTTGTCATTATTGTCAGGTAGAAAAGTAAATTGTTTGGTTGCATAATATCATCCCCATAGACTTCGTGGTATAATTCAAAACGACTTCATTTTTAATAGAAATATAATAAATAGCGATGTATTACACGTGAAAACTAATTCCAGCATTCTTTTTATGCAAATGTGATTTATTTACACACCACTTCATTGCAAAAGAAGGCCTTTTTAAATATTGAACACGCAAAAACCGGTAAATAATAGTCGACCGCCGCTGTTGCCTACTGTTGACGAACTAAAAGCGTGGCCGGCGCAATCGGTAAGCCCCGCCCACCGCGGCGCAATCTGCGTTGGGTCATTTTTTAGAGCTAGGAATGCTTCCATGCTTATTTTCGTTCACTGATGAGGTGCCCTTCAAAATAGTTTTTCGCATTGAATAGGTTTTGCTTGATATAAAGCAATGTATGTAGTTATATCATAGGTCCATCAACCTTTTTATCTAATA
The DNA here is from genome assembly GCA_932294355.1 of Aporophyla lueneburgensis. Taxonomy (NCBI): domain Eukaryota; kingdom Metazoa; phylum Arthropoda; class Insecta; order Lepidoptera; family Noctuidae; genus Aporophyla; species Aporophyla lueneburgensis. Next base: position 16,962,965 of record OW028754.1, read on the forward strand.
CCTAATACTAGACTAAATTATAATGATGGATATTCTATAATCCAGTTGGAGGATGAGGATGTACTTAAATTCATTTTTTATCTTTCAGGTAGGTCAACCACACTAAACAGGAGAATTGTAAACTTTCTCTTTTGCCCTCACAACAAACATTACTAAGCTGTATTTAAATTATAAATGATGACTTCCACAAGAAAACACTTCAAGAGGAGAGGAAGAATTTACAAATACTGTTGTCTGAAGGTTGTAAATATATGAATAAAAAATGTCTTTTTTGACCATATATTTGTTTCTGTTTACCTCAAGGTGATAATGAATGCCAGTTAATTAAGTTACACACCATTCTTTTCTAAACAGTATCAAATAGTCCATAGCTAGTCTTTATAAAAAAAAAACTTAATGCTTAAATATTTCATAACAAGTTATTTTATTTGTAGCTATATAGTTCATAAATGAAACACTATTAAAGTTAACACTGTTTTTAATCAACACAGTAAGTACATAATTTATCGCTGTTGAAATAACAAATAGCAACAGCAAAATTCATGCTGCTTTCAAATCTTCACAGGTGAAACACCTGAGGACTCTCCTGCAGTTTTAAAACAAAATCAAATTATTTTCTACTCAATTATAGTACTTAATAAATAATGCAGCAAACTAGGCTCATTAACTAGACTTTCATCAACCCACGGCTGAGCAAAAGCTCTAGGCCTAGTCATTGCTGTTGTTTCGCCAATTTTTATTGATCAGCTATTTCTATTGAACATAACACTAAATTAGAATGACAAACAATACTTATACATAAAATATATGATGTGATTTATTTAATTTGCCTAAATAAATGTATTCATAATTATGAGTTGCCAATTGATTCTTAGCATCCATACATAAACTCACGCTTTTATCCCATGGGGGTAGGCAGAAAGTACAGAATGCCACCTACGATCCTTGCATACTGTTTTTGCTTTGTTTATGTTCATACATGTGGTCATACACGCACGCCGGTTACCAGTACTACGCACCTGACCTTTCTGAACAGCACCAAAAAGGTATGTCTTCCTAAGGTGTCCCAGTGTTCCAGTGTTCTGGCGTGTCTAGTCACATCAGCTTTGTAAATACTTGTTGTTAGCCACCTATCATTCATCCACTCCAGACTAAACCATCAAAGCATACTTAATTCTTGTTCTTAACTGTGACAAAAGGCTCACCTCCAATGATTGATACAGAAGATTGTATTTCTATGTCCAGCGTTGCCAGCAAATTCTTTGTAGGAAAATCCCCTGTATGTTAACTAGATTGATGTTGGTAGGGAAGCGTTCCATTCATGTAGATTCAGCTCTAGCACCTTCTGCGAAAATATGATTAATGTACTGTTGTTACTTCGTTACTTAGTGGTTATTTTAGTTTGCATCAGCATCTACATACATACAAAAATATCAAATAACAATAATATATATCTCTTTTGTTAGAATGTGAGGCTGACATACATAATCATTAAAATAACTAGAAATAAGTTGCAGAAGTCTACACAGTAAAAGAATGGTTGTCCGTCTGGTCAATAATGTACCTACAGCTACAAATAATCACTTCTACACGCATAATTCCTATTTACATAGGCGTACTTACTTGCAGTGGTGATATTGACTTGTCCTTTTCGTTTTGGAGCAAAACAGCGTAAGTCCTAATGCAGCCAGTACAAAACGAAGACAGAGCCCTATTCTTGCCAAAGGTCTTCCAAACCAACACTCGAGGGTTGGTGAACATTTAGTTAAATATTCTGTGCCACTAGAAATGTTCCAAAACTGCTTTTCATCGGCTGAAGCCCATGTATCTGTATGCGAATAGTAAATATAATTGTGTATAATGAAAACAACAAGTTGCAATAAAATTCAAGTCAAAACAAACAAAAGGCGGTTTTTTTTTTACTCAGTGTTGCCAATTTTTTTCCCGTGGCAATGTTTTTCTCGTGTGCGTAGTCCCAGCGGAAAAGTGTCGAATTTCTTAATTTCAGTTTAGCAGATATTTAGTGTATGACGTCGTGTAATTGTGTATGGTAAATAAAAATTTGTGCATCCAACCATTGCGGAGATATTCAACAAAAACTGTTTCCGCTGGAACTACGTATTCCTAGCGGCACTTTTTTTTCCTATGGACGTACAAGAAAAAAAATACATACAATAATTAGTGTGTAACGAGAGGTAAATGTGTATGTTAAAATGAAATTTGTGTGTCTTATATTTGTCAAGATATTCAAATTGCCGCTGCGCTGACGTTTGGCTGTTTGATGAAAATCATATAAAACGGTTTAGCACAGAGTTGTAATTTTTTACGCAGATTGCTTTGAATTTGTGTGTAATGTGTGTGAAAACAGAATTTGAAAAAAACCTACCGTTCAGAAGACATACACGTAAAAGTAAAATAAGGTTATTAGGTCCAAGTACTTAAAATAGGAACTCTAGAGCCTAACTCATCTCGTTTATTTATATCTTGTAAGGGTCTACAATGTCCTGCCAAGTTTCATTCATGTGCTCTTAGTAATTAATGAGCAGTGGCATAATTTACTACGACTGGAACACTATATTTTATGACATCCGATTGTAGGACTTTTTAAAGGAAAAGCAAAATGAAACTTATTCAAATATTTAGTGTATTAATGCAACTATTCACATGTAAAATTTCAGCTCATTACACTGAATGATTAAAAAGATATAATAAAAATAACAGAACAAGAGCAAAACATCGATAAACCGACCAAGTTTGAATGGCTACATAAAAGCGGCCGTGCAGTATAAAGCGCTAACTTTCAAAAATTTCCAGTGTTTTACAGTTATTGGATCGGTACAGGTGTGCACACAATTCTTGAAGAAGTTACTACTTAATAACTTTCGTGATAAAAATAGTAGGTAACTTGTTTTTTTTTAGACTTAAGAAGACGAAATTATTACAATAATAATTGCATCTGTATTATTAACAAATGCATTTATTTGTCAGAATATTACGAAAAAATTGTAACAGTAGGTAATTATTATGTCCTTAATATTCTGCTGCTTCCAGCGCACAAATATTTTGATGTTACACGGTACAATTTGCAAAGCGGTAAACCAGATATTTACTATTTATATGATTATGCGCTAGAACATAGATAAGTAGGTAGCTACACTACAAACCTACCTTCACAATTGAGTCACATATTATTAATCTGTGATTCTGTGATTGTATGACATATTTGTTGCTGTAAAAGCTCGAACGAGAAGACCAACTCCCGAAAACTTACTAGTAAACCTAAGATTTTCACCTTTATGGGGTTTTACAGTAGGCAATATATTTGTTATACATATTTAATTAAAAAAAACTGATTTTTATATCAATGTTATTATTACGTTGTTAATAATTTTGTTTTTTTTTATTTTGTTTTATTTAGTCATTAACTAATAAATATTATTAAGATTACAAAGCAGTTGTTTTATTTTCTGCTAAACTATTGTGTACGCAACTATACGAAACTATTAAACACGATGACGATACTATACTGGAAATTTTAGAACGTTAGCTCTTTATACTGCACGGCCGCTTTTATGTAGCCATTCAAATCAAACTTGGTCGGTTTATCGATGTTTTGCTCTTGTTCTGTTATTTTTATTATATCTCTTTAATCATTCAGTGTAATGAGCTGAAATTTTACATGTGAATATTTGCATTAATACACTAAATATTTGAATAAGTTTCATTTTGCTTTTCCTATAAAAAGTGTAGGACTTTTTATAGGAAAAGCAAAATGAAACTTATTCAAATATTTAGTGTAGTTAAAAAAAAAACAAGTTACCTACTATTTTTATCACGAAAGTTATTAAGTAGTAACTTCTTCAATAATTGTGTGCACACCTGTACCGATCCAATAACTGTAAAACACTGGAAATTTTTGAACGTTAGCGCTTTATACTGCACGGCCGCTTTTATGTAGCCATTCAAACTTGGTCGGTTTATCGATGTTTTGCTCTTGTTCTGTTATTTTTATTATATCTTTTTAATCATTCAGTGTAATGAGCTGCATTAATACACTAAATATTTGAATAAGTTTCATTTTGCTTTTCCTTTAAAAAGTCCTACAATCGGATGTCATAAAATATAGTGTTCCAGTCGTAGTAAATTATGCCACTGCTCATTAATTACTAAGAGCACATGAATGAAACTTGGCAGGACATTGTAGACCCTTACAAGATATAAATAAACGAGATGAGTTAGGCTCTAGAGTTCTTATTTTAAGTACTTGGACCTAATAACCTTATTTTACTTTTACGTGTATGTCTTCTGAACGGTAGGTTTTTTTCAAATTATGTTTTCACACACATTACACACAAATTCAAAGCAACCTGCGTAAAAAATTACAACTCTGTGCTAAACCGTTTTAATGATTTTCATCAAATAGCCAAACGTCAGCGCAGCGGCAATTTGAATATCTTGACAAATATAAGACACCCAAATTTCATTTTAACATACACATTTACCTCTCGTTACACACTAATTATTGTATGTATTTTTTTTTCTTGTACGTCCATAGGAAATAAAAAGTGCCGCTAGGAATACGTAGTCCCAGCGGAAACAGTTTTTGTTGAATATCTCCACAATGGTTGGATGCACAAATTTTTATTTACCATACACAATTACACGACGTCATACACTAAATATCTGCTAAACTGAAATTAAGAAATTCGACACTTTTCCGCTGGGAGAAGGTATTACAAACTTTCACAACATCCATGAATGGGCCGACGCAGACAACAATCCACATTTTAAGAAGCAGGTGTCATTTCAGATGAAATTCTCTGTGAATGTATGGGCTGGAATAATTGGCAGAACATTGATTGGGCCCCACTTTTTGCCTGATCCATTGAATGGCGAAAATTATTTGCAATTTCTGCAAATTGATTTACCACCGCTGGTAGAGGAATCAGGTGTCCCGATCTTCGAAAGAGACCGAACAGTCATCTTTCAGCAAGACGGCTGTCCAGCGCATTGGACTTTAAATGTAAGGGAACACCTCAACAATTGCTTTCCTGATAGCTGGATCGGCAGGGATGGGCCCATCCCTTGGCCCGCTCGCTCCCCAGATCTGACCCCGTCGGACTTTTTCGTGTGGGGCCGGGCCAAGGAACTGGTGTATAACAACATAGAAATAAACACTAGAGAAGAATTGATACAAAGAATAAATTCAGCGTTTGAGACAATGAAGCAGGAGATGATGTTGAAAATAACGACTACAGAAGTTAGAAGACGGGGCCGTGCTTGTATTAGGAATCACGGACGTCATTTTGAACATGAAAAATAAATAATTTTAATTCAAATGTTGTTTTAATTAGTCTAAAAAAAATTTCTCCCTCAAATTGGTTTGTAGGCCCTATGGTGGGGCTCCGACGGAAGGCGAATTAGGTACCTTCGACGCGGACCGAAAAACTGATGAACGCAAGTGTCGCGCCTAGGGCCAGGGGTGAGGGAATCGTGCACCTACCTCCTCATGAAGCCGCTCGATCTACCAGCAGCTCTGCTCCGGAGTCTTCAGAGTTCGGCTCACCACGTGTCGGCAAAGTCCAGAGGCACAACACAACACTTCAATTCAACCGTCGAAGCCACAAAATACACCACTAAAGAAACAGCGGGACTGCTATGAACTTATAATAGTCAAATTATATCGTTCTGCGATAAAAAAGTACAGCGGATAAAAAAAACACAGCGGAGAATGCGATCACGACGGAATCCATATTTGGACTGTTATAATGCCTTTCTCGAGCGAGCCATAAAGTGGGCGACGCTCGTCAAGGAGAAATTCACGAGGTGCACGATACAATTGGCAGATGGCAGGGAAAAGGACTAGCCGATACAATTGGCAGATGGCAGGGAAAAGGACTAGCTTGACATCTTGCGTAATAGTTTAACAAAAATAAAAATAGATGGCGCTAACACCCTAATTTCAATAATTTGTAAGATATCCGCATAAATGATACCTCAAAAGAAAGAACGATTATCAAGCATGTCTTCAAAAAGGTTTGAACAAAAAAAGCACCCTCCGTTTTTTTTTTAATAAGGTATAAAAGACGTATTGTACAATTTTTTTATTTTTTTCTGAGCTTTAAATATCTGTAAAAAAATGTCTAAGGACACAGAAGCCTAAAACATGTTTTGCTTGATTGCTTACACATTACTTTAATTAAATAAATAAAAAATGAATTCATTTATCATTCAATTTGGCCATAATTATGCAGTTTACATTAAATTTTGAGAATTTCCGAAAAAAAAACTTAAAAATTTGGTTAAAAATATTTGGTAAGACTTCGTCTAAGACAACCATGGCTTAAATGGTTCTAAATTGTCTGTACTATCTTCGCCTTAAAGCTTTGCACCCATCTTCCAATCACCCTGTAGATTGTTCCATTAACACTGATCTGGTCAGTTTTACGTTTCTTATTTATGAAACTTAACGAGTGTAAAATCTTTCTTACAGGTTCACGGCTCCCATTATAACCCGTCGTCTCAAACTATAGGTAATAAATTACGTAAAGTAGACATTACGTTTACTAAAAACAAAAAGCAACACAATTACAGCTATCACTTGCTAAATACACAATTAAAAAGAGTATACTCATTGCGAGACCTTGGTGTGGTACTAGACTCTAAACTTCACTTTAATGTCCATGTAGACAATGTTATCAACAAAGCCCTTAAAATGTACGGTTTTGTTATGCGCAATAGCAAAGAATTTAAGCGTCCATCAACCTTTAGATATTTATATATATCGCTAGTTAGGCCTTGTCTGGAGTTTGCTACTATGATATGGAATCCCTATTACGCAAAATATATTGACTCACTTGAGATGGTTCAACGTAAATTTCTAAGAGCTCTGCATTACAGATGCTATCATAGCCATGGTTCGCATGACTTTTTGCTTAAGAATTACAAACTGTTAACCCTAGAATCCAGAAGACTGCTTCTCGGAACTATGTTTCTACATGGTATTGTGCATAACAAATATGATTGTTCAGAATTAACAAATAAACTTTGTTACATCGTTCCGAGGACAGTAGTGCGTAGACAAGCGCGTCCATACCGCTTACTGTCTGTTAATATTAGGCAGGTCTGTAATTCCAATGCTGGCTTTCGCGCTCCTCTGCGCCAACTTGTGGATTCTTATAACACTAGATTTGAAAACATTGATATTTTCAATTTAACAACACATCAATTTAGAAAATCTGTAGTCGATTGTATCTTAGCTTTATAATTATTAAGGATTGTATTCTTTTCTACTGTTTCTTTTTATATTATATAAATTTAATTAATGTTATTGTTATAGGAAGTATTATTCGATCAATTAATCATTTAATCTTTTACTCCATTCACGCATGTATTCTGTTTTTTTTTTTATCGCACGTAGCATTAATAATCAACAATTTAGTAATAAGTGGATAATGTTGCTAGTAGTATGATAAGTATTTTGTTTATTAGTAAGATATTATTTATAACATATAATTGTACTCCTGTTTTTTATCCCGAAATAAAATAAAATAAAATAAAATAAAATAAAAATTATGTCATCACCACAGCTCGCAAAACGGTGAACGAAAACATCATGAGTAAACCGGCACGTCTTAGAACCAAAAAATTGAAGCCATGTCACATCTACCAAACCGCTCTGGGCCCGCGTGGTGGATTACAGCTCCCTCTCACTAAGAGGCCTGTGTCCCAACAGTGGGAACATTATAGGCTGCTGTTTTTTTATTAGATTTACGACTTCGCAGCCATTGTAGCCAACTTCAGGGCGGCCAAGAAGTTTGGCAAGAGTTATACCCACGTTACCGGTTCACACTGTTGATAATATAAGGGTCGGTCAAATCACTGAGTGTCACATGTGCCTGGCTGGAGGCTATAGTTTAGTCTCCACCGGGAAGACTGCTTAAGCAGATAGTGACTTGTATCCAGCAGGTAACTGTGAGACTCAACGTATTAAAGAAAAACGAGTTTCAGTCACGAACCCTGTGGTGGGGCTAGACGTTGCTATAACTCGTAAATCTTCCTAACTTATATACGTGTATTACGCTGTTTTTAGAACAATAATATTCGTCCGTGTATAACGTGTCTAAGTAGATATAAAACGAGTCGCTGGCAGCGTCGACCAAAACAGACCTAGTTTTTAGGTTATTTTGATTTAACTAAATAACTCTGAAACCCGGGTTTATTTTTCAAAAAGAACTTTTTTAGGAGTTAATATGATCAATGTAGTATTTAAAAAACAAAGTTTGATTTTGATGCAACATGGTACGGGATTCCATACATCCTTGAGCATTGTCCTTTGGCACACAGATAGTTTAGAGCCTGAGTAAGGACATAGGCTACTTTTTATTCCGTGACTTTGTCTGCGTCCGCGATAACCGACATTTACGAGACGAAGTCGCGGGCAGAAGCTAGTTTATTATAAAAAATAATATTTTGTATGATGGCAAACGCATTATTCGGGAACGATCGCATCGAAAATTTTAATTTTACCGCGCCACCGCCTCCTTTCACCTGATGTCACATTTCGTGTGACACTGACTTATGTTTAGGGGTAAATATTTTTAGGGTTGGTAACCCTGGAAATACTCGAGTGTCTGCTGTCGTTTGAAATGAATATCGGCTGCAAGGAACTTAAATATAAGTTCCTTGATCGGCTGTGGATAGTGAAGTGGCAGAGGAGTCAGGACAGACCGCAGTCGATTTCTGACGTTATTGTAAATTGCGACAGTGAGATGTATCCGAATATAATACATTTTTTATATATTATGGCTACACTACCTGTTAGTGTAGGGACAGCGGAAAGATCTTTCTCAACGTTACGAAGAAACAAACCGTAGCTAAGAGATTCAATGGTTGAAGAACGTCTGACTGGCACTTCACGTCCATAAAAACGTACACATTGAAGTAGATGAAGTGATAACGCGTTTCGGGAGAATACTTAAAAGAAAACTTGATTTTATGATTTAAATATAGGTATTTTTAAGTAAAGTAGGTGAGTACTTATAGTCTGGCAAAAAATAATAGAAATAAATGGGGACGCCGCTGTGCAAGCTAAATACGCGAAATAGATAAATTCTCTTTAAAGCTAAGCGTCCACAGGTCGGTATCGGACGCATCGGACGCATCGCATCAACCGCATTATTTTTTCAAACTGCGTCCACTGTATCGGCAGCGATCGGATTGCCGACGCAAGTACCAGCAATCGGATTGCCGATGCCAGTTTTATTCGGATTTTCTTAGTGATCATACGTGTGTTTGTGAGAATGGAGGAAAGCGAAGAAGAACAATTTGTCTTTATTGCTTGTTTGTTAGCAGAAGAGGTAAAAATTCAAGAACATCTAAAAAAAGAAAACATAATATCTGGATACACGACATATTCAAGAAGAGATCGGAACATGGAGTATACCACGCACTATTTCCTGATCTGTTAAATGATGACATCAAGTTTTAAGCTAAATTCAATTTTCTGTTTGACATCCTGAAACCACATTTATTAAGACAGAATACAACATACAGGAAGACTATAGGACCAGAAAAAAGGCACGCGGGGCGCGTCCACTAATCGGCATTCCGTATGACGTAATCGGCACGCATCGCAAAAGTTGCCTCTCGGAGCACTGGTGTCGGTATTGCCGATGTGCGATCCGTACGGTGCGGATCAGTGGACGCACTTGTGTGACTCAAACACACGTACGATCACTAAGAAAATCCTAATGAAACTGGCATCGGCAATCCGATTGCTGGTATTTGCGTCGGCACGGCAATCCGATCGCTGCCGATACAGTGGACGCAGTATGAAAAAATTATGCGGTTGATGCGATGCGTCCGATACCGACCTGTGGATGCTTAGCTTTAGAAGGAAATTATTACTTCTAACTGACGTCTTCGGTACCTGTACCATAGACAAGAAACCTGTACCTTACCATAGATTAGTAGAGAAAGGGTTTCCAAAGTAATGAAATTTTCGTTGCCGTTTCTATCCGTTTTGGCAGACTATACATACATTCATAAAATACTTACTTTTTACTTTTATGTATGACTAGCTTTTGCCCGCGGCTTCGCCCGCGTATATGTCGGAAATTAACGCAAGAGGACGTACTACCGCGGTAAGAATGTGTTAATCCAGGGCAAAAAATGGCACACAGAGTATATATTACCTATATATAATATGGGTAATATACATATACTCTGTGTGCTATTTTCGATTCAGATCCATTCAAACATTTTTGCGTGATTGAGCAACAAACACCCAATCATACATATTTTCACATTTATAGTATTAGTAGTAAGTAAGATTATAATTCATGTAGCTGTTACCCGCGACTTCGTCCGCGTGGTATTTAACAAAAAAGTTTTTCATTCGTTTTTTTTTTCGTGAGATCTATTTTTACACGCTTTATATTAGCTTCACTTGTTATGTTAGTATGTTTGTTTGTAACGGACTCATTATAGCGCGATTTTGACCCACTTTAAACGACCAAATTTCATTCAAACTTTGCACACCTGTTAAAGACCGGTGACAATGCAATAATTTCATAAATGCCATTATCGTTGCCAGGGTTCCCAGGACAGCAAAAAACTGTTTTCTAAAACTACGCTGACATACGTCTCAAAATTCGAAACACCCTAAAAAATAGAAACTAAATGGTAGTTAAAAAAAACCTGATCAATAAAAAATACCTTAAAAAGCACCCCACGCTTTTTTCCATTATTTTCTACTTTTTAGTTTGGTTTTCTATGGAAGCGTGTTTTTTAGTTTTTTTAAACTATTATTTTTTTGTCTAAAGTAAAAGTAGCCTAAGTTACTCCTTGTTACATCAGGTATTTACCAGTGAAAGTCCCGTCAAACTCGGTCCAGCCATTTCAGAGATTAGCCGGAACAAACAGATAGACAGACAAAAATTTTAAACATTTTGTTTTGGTATATGTACCGTGTATAAGTACATCCATATACACTTAGTAAAAAGCGGTTATTTTAATATTAAAAACAGACACTCCAATTTTATTTATTTGTCTAGATTATAAAAATTAAACTTCTTGTGACTTGACCACGACTATGTGACCCCCCCTGGCACCAAAGCTGGATCCGCCCTTGCTACCTATGGGTAACTACCGTCGGAGAAAACCGGAGTTATGTTACGTTTTGTTTTTTTCAGACCCTTCCCTTAGGAAGAATCCTGAGGCACACGCCATATTCTGCCAAATGCAACAAAATTATCATGCAAACCTCGAACTCCTGGACTTCGTCACCGACAAGCTGCACGAGATGGATCACTCCGCCAAATCGTCATTGACTGAAGAAGGCGAAAACGATAATAAAATTAGAGATATTTTGAATCAAATCTATGTCGACCCCGATACAAATTAAAAACATGTTTTTGCGATTTGGGGTTTCCCTCAATAACATTTTTTTGCATTTACTATCTTATGCTTTGAAATGCAAGCTCCCTTGCATTTTCTTTAAAGTATTTATGTAGGTAGCTACTTATTTTTCTATGTGACTCAAAGATGGACGTAGGCAGATTATACTTGCCTTGGAATGTTGCAAATATTTATTTACATCATCATCATCATCATTTCAGCCGTAAGACGTCCACTGCTGGACTTAGGCCTCCCCCAATTTGAGGGGCTTTGCCATAATCGCCACGCTAGGTAGGCGGGTTGGCGATCGCAGTATGGTGGCAAAAAGCATAGAGAACGCTACTGCCCATTCTCTAGTAATATTAATATTTATTTTACCGGTTATATTTTAATTTTATAGGACCTTCAATGTTCTTTGAAATTGAATATTTTTTCTATGTAACCATTTTATTTGACAGGAATAAAAAAAAAATCTGCCAAAAAAACTTTTTAATTAATTCCATTCTCGTTTAATCCACTGCTTTCACGTTAATTTTGTCCTAGTCGAATGGACGGACTATTCGCGTAGGATGGGTGACCATCTTACATGTCAAGAGCTCTCAGTGTCTTGGAAAGCAACCTAACCAAAGGGTTAGGTTGCTTTCCCCGACCCGGACCAAAGGGTCCGGCAGTCATTCGTAGATCTTTGGCGGGTCTCTAGAAGACCGAAAGTTTGACATCCAGTTTTACTAAGGGGTATAAAATTAACCAGTAACTGAGTTGAGGATTTTGGAAGTCAGATAGGCAGTCGCTTAATGTAAAATTCTGTTATTTAGCTGCAGCCGGTTAGACTGGAAGGCGACCCCAACATCTTTCTTTTCCATTCTGTAAGATTATGTCACTACCTATTGTTGCAGATCAAGTTGTTTTTTAAATATTTTTCGCAATAAGTGACTGAACCAAGAATGGTTTGTCAGCTTATGACTGTCACAACAATCCTAATTAACACTTCTTATATTTACAATCGTACGTTTTAGCCACAGATTTATAGGTCTGTGGTTTTGGCGTGTTTTTGTAAGAGTTGTTTTATTCTTTCAGAATGCCTTAGAAATGTTCGGAAAACTGATAAAGACATGTCTTCTAACGAAACACAAATCGTCCCAATTTCTTAATTACTTTGATGCAAGTTAGGAAAGATATTATCTGTTTTTTTTTTTGCGTTTTCTTATTTATGGAAGTTCATTACAGATTCACACTACACATTAAAAGTGTAGAGATAAAACATGTTTATTATAATTTAATACGGAGAGAAGATGTCAGTTGAACCGAGAAGAAATGATCACAGTCGTGGATGTTGGAAGCTGGTCCTTGGCAACCAATTTGAAAGTTTTGATACTTCTGCAAATTACTTATTTAATTTTTTGCGGCGTTTTTCAAAGGATGTGTAGTGGCCGCTTGTACTTGGGGTCGTCGACCACGCGTCTGTCGACGTATGCGACGATGCCCGAGGATTAGCTGATTTTACATTGCTTACGAAAGTTGTAAAAAAAATTATTGGAAGTATATGTTTTAAATCTCAAATAATAGTTCATTTAATTGTTCCCACAGCATAGTGTACAAAAAATGCAAAAAAATATATATAAATAAATTATAGTTACGTATCGAGAATAACTAGCCCTATCACCTGTCTTCATTTTCGGAAGCGTTCCCCTTACAGCAGCCGGCGTAGCATGAACAATTCTATCTCTATTCTACCAAGAACAAAAAAAGTTCCTTATGTATTTAATTGTTGGACGCACTCGTTGAAATGTTCAACCGCTGCCATAATGTCCTCTTCATTGTTAAGTGGCAAGTTAATATTAATCGTATAATCTACTATGGAGCGAAACATATCCCAGTTGATCCTACGTTCATGTAGCCTTGCTATAGGTTTAACAAGTAAGAATTTCTGGGAAACCTCAAGCAGAACCACACTATGGTCAGATGAGAGGTCTGGATGGGAAGTACATTTGAAACAATTATTCGGAATTCCCTTTACGACACTGAAGTCTACCAAGTCTGGGATTTTTTTTGGATCAGTCGGCCAGTAAGTTGGTTCCCCGTTCGATATTGTATTTAGCTGTAGGTCATTTATAGCTGCCTGTAATTGACGTCCTTTTGGAGTTGTTAAACGAGAGCCCCATTGAGTATTTTTGGAATTATAATCTCCTCCTGCTACAAACCTTGGTTGGGACCAAGGTTTATAAGTGTCTTGAAGAAATTGACGTAGTCTTCTTTCTTGATAGTATGTTTTGGAGGAGAATCCAGTGCAGTGACAGTCAAATGTCCCCTCCAATCCTCGACAACAACGGTTGTGGCTTGTATCTCAGGAGTTTTATACGGCTCGACCTCATGATGTTTGATGTTATTCTTAATGAGAATTGCGGATCCTCCGTTGGCTGTACCGTCCGGATGCATTGTTTGGTAGAATTTGTAATTGAAGATTCTGAGATAATTCTTTGTCGTAAAATGTGTTTCGGATACCAGTAAGATATCTATTTTGTTTGTTTGGCAAGCGCGTGGTTCGCCTCGAGGATGAGCAGCAGATGACCATGATTGATACTTGCTTTCAGCAGGTCTTAGACCACGTTTAGCCATAGTGAGCAAAAATTACGTAAGTGTGATGCGACAGAAATAAAACACATGTTACGCTCTCACCACCGCGCATCGCCCGGTTACTAATGCAGGGATTCCAATGTCACACCACCCCCTGCCCACACTTCTCGCCGCTTCGCCGCGAATGTTTAGTACCTACATTGACACCACTCAACTATATTTTGATTAACTTAGAAGAAAGATAAAGTTAAAATCAGACCAAAACCTCAAAGCGCGGCTGGGTCAAAATTGACCCAGCCGCGCTTTGAGGTTTTGGATAAAAAAATATGTATATTGCATTTACGTAGTTGAAGTCTCGTATAAATAATAACCATCATATTTCATGAAAAGTCATAAAAGAACATCTAAATGGGTCTTTGGGACACCCGCACTTCTAGTGTTAATGCACGTCCACACACTACGAAAGTCCTTTCAAAACACACTTGGCGCAGCTAATATCAATGTCCTTCCATGGCCTGCTCAATCGCGAAACTTGATTCCCATTGAGTACGCACGACATGTGCTTCAAAGAAGATCTCTGCTAAATTTGGATGCCGCACACACCAGAAAGTCTTTTTCGCCTGCTACAACGGAAGTGGGCAGGTAATCTGAGTAAACTCACGTTGAGAATCTATGCTAAATCGATGCGATTATGTTTTACGCGTTAGCGGCCGTAATAGAGACTGGTACTCCCTTTCTTCTCCTAAAATTGTTTGTCCAAAAATCATTATACATCAGCATCATTCTTTTTACATTAGCTATAAATTTCAGTAACCATCATGTTTAAAAGATCGTTTTCGTTTTACATAATTATCTTTACTTCTAAAACTATTCTGTCATAATATCAAGTACTATAATCATTAAATCGCCTAATTTTGTATGTTATAAAGTCATATATATCCTAAAGTATTGTATTAGATAAAGTGTTTTATTCCGAATGTTCATCTATCTATACCTACAAATAAATAAAACTGAAGTGTCTGTTTGTAATTTCAAATTAACAGCTTTTCACTAAATGCATATGAAAGTAAATACGGTACTTACATCAAAAAATCATTTTTTTTAACTTTTGTCTGTCTGTCTATTTGTTCCGGCTAATCTCTGAAATGGCTGGACCGATTTTGACGGGACTTTTATTGGCAGGTAGCTGATGTAATAAGGAGTAACTTAGGCTACTTTTATTTTAGAAAAATACCTGCGTTAATTTCCGACATCCACGCAGGCGAAGCCGCGGGCAAAAGCTAGTTTATTTATAATAAAATTATTAGTAGTAAAAATTTTGCTAAAAGTTTAGTTTTAGTAATAGAAACGAATCTTATATTTTTTTAAAGAAAAATTTGTAGGGCACTGATATGAAAAATGAGGCTAACTCTGGAATCATAAGGTTCGCCATTATATCCTTACACGCAGATATAGTATGTACCATTTATTTGTAATTTTTTGACATTCTTCATGTTGCGCCACCATTTGTGCTTGTTTTTAAATCCTCATGATTAAAAAAAAAGATCATTTTAATGTCGATTATTCATTTTTATGGTTAAATGCTTTATGAATATGCTTAGTCTAGTTCACTATATTTTTTTTATACTATAGGCCAAGACGTCTTAGAAATCACAAAAGTTCGTTTCACTAAGTTGAAATGACATGGTAATTATGAATTACCTTTTGAATGTAATCTCTAATGTTCAAGTTCGCATTAGCAAAATAATGGAAAGCATAATTACAAACTTGGATTTGTTTGTTATTTTAAGGAACCAGCGGCCTAATTGCGGAACGCATTATTGGCAAATGATTGAGACTAGTTGCTTTCGTTTTTATCGCAGTTTGTTTAAAATTACGAATTTGGTATTGCGTTACTCCCTTAAAGTGTGAAAGCAACGGCTAGTTGGTTTGAACGATAAAGAGTGAACGATATGTCAAGAAAAATGGGCAAACGTCTATTTTTGGAATTGCGTAACTTATTTGACAAGCGACAATTTGCTTAAATCGTTGTCATGAAACAAACGGCTAGTTGTATTGAAGCAGAAGGCGAGCTAGTCGTCGCTATCGTTTTCCGTTCCACATATTTTATGATTTAAACGTAAAATCTGTAAAATTATAGCGAAAAAATGTAAGTAATAGTCTTCCTGATAAATTGTGGATGTGATTTTGTGTAAAACTCCAATAATAAATGACTATTAGTGGTATTATGAATATCGAAAGAGCGAGGTGATTTTATAAGAAAAATTGGAAGTTTTCTTCTGTGACAAATGTATACAAGGCAACGGCAAGTTATCTGCATCATGTGCATGATATTTAAGAACCGAGATAAATTAGTGGCATTTTTACGAAAGAAAAATTCGTAACTCGTATCCTATTATGCTTAACCTGTGGCAAGCTGAGCAAGCCAGTCGAGCTGTTGCTTATTTGGAAAAGCAAAAAGCGATCAATGCAGAGGAACAACTATAGAAAAAAAATTGAAGCAGTAAATGTCAATGATTACCTACCTCTATACGACTTCGATGAACATAGGTGCACACACACCATACCTACTTAGACTTATTTCCACAACATGTCTGTTTAAGGTACTTACTTAATTTTCAATATTATTTTCTTTAAAAGTGTTTAACATTGAATATTCTCACTATAAGTAGCTACCTACCTAAATATTGTATGTACCTTAAATGTTTTTCTCATTATTAAGGATATCGAAGCCAATAATTGTTTGTCCATGGATTACAGCCCACTCCATCTCACAGAGGAGGCCCGTGTCTCAGCAGTGGGAATTATATAGGCAGATTATGGTAATCCCTGTCAAGTTTATTGCACATGTTGCAAATCAATTCAATCAAACAGTAAGTATTATTCTTTTCATTCGGTGGATATGAACATAATCAGTATTGTAGTTCATGACTACAATACTGATTATGTTCATATCAGACTATGGTAGTCTTCAAAATTGTTTTCTAAAGATTGAATTTTAATGTTACTGTAGAGCATCATAATACTTTATTTCTGTTTATTATGAGGTGCAGTGAACGAAAATAAACATGGAAGCATTACCTTCAAGGGAACTAAGCGCGAATCTTGACACAAAATCCCAAACAAACTCACACATCGAAAACCCGTCGCTGATTCGCGGAACCACACAAAGAATATTATTACTACTCTGAATGCACAGTTAAAAACGGACCTTATTTCCTGATTTATTGGGTTTAAAGTACCATGTAACGTATAGACCACTACCGACATTTCTACGACGCCGCTTCGTCGCCCGGGTTGTTTTATGTAATAAGGTGCAACGCAAATAATTAATCGTGATATTGATGGTATTAATAAATATAATTATGATAAAACATTTATGTTTTATGAACTGAATGTCAACAGTGTTGTTATAAGGTCTGTAAATAGTGTTTAGGGAGTAATAGGTACATAAATAAACTCACGCCTTCTTTCCATAGGGGTAGGCAGAAATCAGAGAAATTAGTATTGCTGAATCATGAACCTAGTGAACGTGAATCCCAATGTTATTACTGTCTTAGACATTTGACTATTACCTACGTGCCTCGGAAAATTGTTAGTTTATGTCTCCATGCTATTAAAGGAACTTTTATGAACCTACACTAGCTTAGTATATTTACACTAGCTTTTGCCAGCGGCTTCGCCCGCGTGGATATCGGAAAATATCCCGCGGGAACGTACTACCGGGATAAAAAAACTTTTTGACAAAAAAAAACCGACTTCCTCAAAAACACTAGAAAGTGAAAAATAACTTTAATTTCGGAAGTCGGTGTCTTAGGATCTGTATTTGAGTTTTTTGCCACCGACTTCCGAAATTAAAGTTATTTTTCACTTTCTAGTGTTTTTGAGGAAGTCGGTTTTTTTTTGTCAAAAAGTTTTTATTTTTTACTTTTTAGTTATGGTATCTACCCGCACTAATTCCTATACCACTAATCGCCAGGTGAAATTTAATACTTTACTACTGCTGTAAATCGTTGAGGAATTCCCTTGACTGTCTGTCTATGGTCTCCATCATCAGACCTGTTATGGTACTTATAAGCCTTATGGGAGCTTTCTCATCAATAGAAATGAATTAAGTTCAAACACCAGGTAATTGCTGTAAATCGTTGAGGAGTTCCCTCGATTGTCTTTTGGCTCCATCATCAGATCAACTCCGGACCTTAATTAAATAGTCGTGATAAAATTGGCACTTTGAACCGTATAAAGTAACCCCAACAATAGGGAACTGCTGTAAATCGTTGAGGAATTCCCTCAACTGTCTATGGTCTCCATCATCAGACCTGTAATGGCACTTATAGCCCATATGGGTGCAAAGTTCTCATCAATAGAAATGAATTAAGTCCAAACACCGCGTAATTGCTGTAAGTCGTTGAAGAGTTCCCTCGACTGTCTTTCGGCTTCATCATCAGATCAACTTCAGACCTTTATTAAATAGTAGTGCTTTAAGATAATTAATGAAAGAAATAAAAAACGCACTAGTCGCCACTACGATTTTCGAAGGTTCCCTTCGACTTCTCTGGGATGCCATCATCAGATCCTGGTTTCCTTATCATGGGACCACCCTTGGGATATCTCCTTTCCAACAAAAAAGTTATGGGTGAACACACATAAAAAAAAAAAAAAAATATATATATATATATACGGTCGAATTGAGAAACCTCCTCCTTTTTTTGAAGTCGGTTAAAAAGTAGCCTATGTCCTTTCTCAGTGTGTACAAAATTTCATTTAAATCGGTTCAATAGTTTTAGCAGGAAAGCGAAACAGACAGACAGACAGAGTTACTTTTGCATTTATAATATTAGTGTGGATAGTGTGGATAATACCGTCTCAATATATAAAAAAAAATTATGTCTTAAAAATATTTGTCATTATTGTCAGGTAGAAAAGTAAATTGTTTGGTTGCATAATATCATCCCCATAGACTTCGTGGTATAATTCAAAACGACTTCATTTTTAATAGAAATATAATAAATAGCGATGTATTACACGTGAAAACTAATTCCAGCATTCTTTTTATGCAAATGTGATTTATTTACACACCACTTCATTGCAAAAGAAGGCCTTTTTAAATATTGAACACGCAAAAACCGGTAAATAATAGTCGACCGCCGCTGTTGCCTACTGTTGACGAACTAAAAGCGTGGCCGGCGCAATCGGTAAGCCCCGCCCACCGCGGCGCAATCTGCGTTGGGTCATTTTTTAGAGCTAGGAATGCTTCCATGCTTATTTTCGTTCACTGATGAGGTGCCCTTCAAAATAGTTTTTCGCATTGAATAGGTTTTGCTTGATATAAAGCAATGTATGTAGTTATATCATAGGTCCATCAACCTTTTTATCTAATACCTAATACTAGACTAAATTATAATGATGGATATTCTATAATCCAGTTGGAGGATGAGGATGTACTTAAATTCATTTTTTATCTTTCAGGTAGGTCAACCACACTAAACAGGAGAATTGTAAACTTTCTCTTTTGCCCTCACAACAAACATTACTAAGCTGTATTTAAATTATAAATGATGACTTCCACAAGAAAACACTTCAAGAGGAGAGGAAGAATTTACAAATACTGTTGTCTGAAGGTTGTAAATATATGAATAAAAAATGTCTTTTTTGACCATATATTTGTTTCTGTTTACCTCAAGGTGATAATGAATGCCAGTTAATTAAGTTACACACCATTCTTTTCTAAACAGTATCAAATAGTCCATAGCTAGTCTTTATAAAAAAAAAACTTAATGCTTAAATATTTCATAACAAGTTATTTTATTTGTAGCTATATAGTTCATAAATGAAACACTATTAAAGTTAACACTGTTTTTAATCAACACAGTAAGTACATAATTTATCGCTGTTGAAATAACAAATAGCAACAGCAAAATTCATGCTGCTTTCAAATCTTCACAGGTGAAACACCTGAGGACTCTCCTGCAGTTTTAAAACAAAATCAAATTATTTTCTACTCAATTATAGTACTTAATAAATAATGCAGCAAACTAGGCTCATTAACTAGACTTTCATCAACCCACGGCTGAGCAAAAGCTCTAGGCCTAGTCATTGCTGTTGTTTCGCCAATTTTTATTGATCAGCTATTTCTATTGAACATAACACTAAATTAGAATGACAAACAATACTTATACATAAAATATATGATGTGATTTATTTAATTTGCCTAAATAAATGTATTCATAATTATGAGTTGCCAATTGATTCTTAGCATCCATACATAAACTCACGCTTTTATCCCATGGGGGTAGGCAGAAAGTACAGAATGCCACCTACGATCCTTGCATACTGTTTTTGCTTTGTTTATGTTCATACATGTGGTCATACACGCACGCCGGTTACCAGTACTACGCACCTGACCTTTCTGAACAGCACCAAAAAGGTATGTCTTCCTAAGGTGTCCCAGTGTTCCAGTGTTCTGGCGTGTCTAGTCACATCAGCTTTGTAAATACTTGTTGTTAGCCACCTATCATTCATCCACTCCAGACTAAACCATCAAAGCATACTTAATTCTTGTTCTTAACTGTGACAAAAGGCTCACCTCCAATGATTGATACAGAAGATTGTATTTCTATGTCCAGCGTTGCCAGCAAATTCTTTGTAGGAAAATCCCCTGTATGTTAACTAGATTGATGTTGGTAGGGAAGCGTTCCATTCATGTAGATTCAGCTCTAGCACCTTCTGCGAAAATATGATTAATGTACTGTTGTTACTTCGTTACTTAGTGGTTATTTTAGTTTGCATCAGCATCTACATACATACAAAAATATCAAATAACAATAATATATATCTCTTTTGTTAGAATGTGAGGCTGACATACATAATCATTAAAATAACTAGAAATAAGTTGCAGAAGTCTACACAGTAAAAGAATGGTTGTCCGTCTGGTCAATAATGTACCTACAGCTACAAATAATCACTTCTACACGCATAATTCCTATTTACTACACATGCGAAATGTAGCTCACTGAAAAGAAAAGAGAGATACAGCTCTTTTGATCAAAAGAGCTATATCACTCTTTTAGCTCTTTAGCTCACCGAATAACTCTTTTAACTCTTGAACTCAATTGATTTACTTGCGAGCTACAGATCAAATTGAGCCGCGCTTCTTTACGCAAGTCAAACGACACAACTAGCTCAGTGGCTCTATAAAATCTTTAAAGTTCTTTAGCTCATCTATCTTACTTGCGAGCTCGAAATTAAATTCATTGGGTTGTTTTGTTTTTATTACAAACAAATATTAAAATTATGAAAGCCAATGATTTTCCTTCATATTTGAACAGGCTTAGGACTGTAAATCTAGATGAATAAATATTTCAAAAAACTAATTAATTGACAGTATAATGTAAGAAATGGACGTATGTCATGTATATTATATCATTTAGTATTTGTTTTGTTTACAAAATCACAAATTATTATTCCCTAAGGATTTTCATACATATGTAAAAGTGCTAAAGCATTTTTACTTTTAAAACAACGACAATAAGAGTGATTTTACTATGACGTATTGATCCGAAGAGTCGGTCAGTGAGCGACATGCGAAATCGTTCACCTGTTCGTCGGGGAACTTCGGGCATTGTCGGGCCGCTGTCGGCGTTTCGTCGGTATCACTCGTAACTCACACAGCCACAGAGTATAGATTCAATGAGCCGTTGAGCTAAATGAACTAGTGAGCTATTCCGTGAACGACTGAGCGACTGAGAGCTAGATTGTAACTAAAGAGCTAGTTCAATTTTATCTCTCATTCGCGAGCTACCCATGTCTACTATTTACATAGGCGTACTTACTTGCAGTGGTGATATTGACTTGTCCTTTTCGTTTTGGAGCAAAACAGCGTAAGTCCTAATGCAGCCAGTACAAAACGAAGACAGAGCCCTATTCTTGCCAAAGGTCTTCCAAACCAACACTCGAGGGTTGGTGAACATTTAGTTAAATATTCTGTGCCACTAGAAATGTTCCAAAACTGCTTTTCATCGGCTGAAGCCCATGTATCTGTATGCGAATAGTAAATATAATTGTGTATAATGAAAACAACAAGTTGCAATAAAATTCAAGTCAAAACAAACAAAAGGCGGTTTTTTTTTTACTCAGTGTTGCCAATTTTTTTCCCGTGGCAATGTTTTTCTCGTGTGCGTAGTCCCAGCGGAAAAGTGTCGAATTTCTTAATTTCAGTTTAGCAGATATTTAGTGTATGACGTCGTGTAATTGTGTATGGTAAATAAAAATTTGTGCATCCAACCATTGCGGAGATATTCAACAAAAACTGTTTCCGCTGGAACTACGTATTCCTAGCGGCACTTTTTTTTCCTATGGACGTACAAGAAAAAAAATACATACAATAATTAGTGTGTAACGAGAGGTAAATGTGTATGTTAAAATGAAATTTGTGTGTCTTATATTTGTCAAGATATTCAAATTGCCGCTGCGCTGACGTTTGGCTGTTTGATGAAAATCATATAAAACGGTTTAGCACAGAGTTGTAATTTTTTACGCAGATTGCTTTGAATTTGTGTGTAATGTGTGTGAAAACAGAATTTGAAAAAAACCTACCGTTCAGAAGACATACACGTAAAAGTAAAATAAGGTTATTAGGTCCAAGTACTTAAAATAGGAACTCTAGAGCCTAACTCATCTCGTTTATTTATATCTTGTAAGGGTCTACAATGTCCTGCCAAGTTTCATTCATGTGCTCTTAGTAATTAATGAGCAGTGGCATAATTTACTACGACTGGAACACTATATTTTATGACATCCGATTGTAGGACTTTTTAAAGGAAAAGCAAAATGAAACTTATTCAAATATTTAGTGTATTAATGCAACTATTCACATGTAAAATTTCAGCTCATTACACTGAATGATTAAAAAGATATAATAAAAATAACAGAACAAGAGCAAAACATCGATAAACCGACCAAGTTTGAATGGCTACATAAAAGCGGCCGTGCAGTATAAAGCGCTAACTTTCAAAAATTTCCAGTGTTTTACAGTTATTGGATCGGTACAGGTGTGCACACAATTCTTGAAGAAGTTACTACTTAATAACTTTCGTGATAAAAATAGTAGGTAACTTGTTTTTTTTTAGACTTAAGAAGACGAAATTATTACAATAATAATTGCATCTGTATTATTAACAAATGCATTTATTTGTCAGAATATTACGAAAAAATTGTAACAGTAGGTAATTATTATGTCCTTAATATTCTGCTGCTTCCAGCGCACAAATATTTTGATGTTACACGGTACAATTTGCAAAGCGGTAAACCAGATATTTACTATTTATATGATTATGCGCTAGAACATAGATAAGTAGGTAGCTACACTACAAACCTACCTTCACAATTGAGTCACATATTATTAATCTGTGATTCTGTGATTGTATGACATATTTGTTGCTGTAAAAGCTCGAACGAGAAGACCAACTCCCGAAAACTTACTAGTAAACCTAAGATTTTCACCTTTATGGGGTTTTACAGTAGGCAATATATTTGTTATACATATTTAATTAAAAAAAACTGATTTTTATATCAATGTTATTATTACGTTGTTAATAATTTTGTTTTTTTTTATTTTGTTTTATTTAGTCATTAACTAATAAATATTATTAAGATTACAAAGCAGTTGTTTTATTTTCTGCTAAACTATTGTGTACGCAACTATACGAAACTATTAAACACGATGACGATACTATACTGGAAATTTTAGAACGTTAGCTCTTTATACTGCACGGCCGCTTTTATGTAGCCATTCAAATCAAACTTGGTCGGTTTATCGATGTTTTGCTCTTGTTCTGTTATTTTTATTATATCTCTTTAATCATTCAGTGTAATGAGCTGAAATTTTACATGTGAATATTTGCATTAATACACTAAATATTTGAATAAGTTTCATTTTGCTTTTCCTATAAAAAGTGTAGGACTTTTTATAGGAAAAGCAAAATGAAACTTATTCAAATATTTAGTGTAGTTAAAAAAAAAACAAGTTACCTACTATTTTTATCACGAAAGTTATTAAGTAGTAACTTCTTCAATAATTGTGTGCACACCTGTACCGATCCAATAACTGTAAAACACTGGAAATTTTTGAACGTTAGCGCTTTATACTGCACGGCCGCTTTTATGTAGCCATTCAAACTTGGTCGGTTTATCGATGTTTTGCTCTTGTTCTGTTATTTTTATTATATCTTTTTAATCATTCAGTGTAATGAGCTGCATTAATACACTAAATATTTGAATAAGTTTCATTTTGCTTTTCCTTTAAAAAGTCCTACAATCGGATGTCATAAAATATAGTGTTCCAGTCGTAGTAAATTATGCCACTGCTCATTAATTACTAAGAGCACATGAATGAAACTTGGCAGGACATTGTAGACCCTTACAAGATATAAATAAACGAGATGAGTTAGGCTCTAGAGTTCTTATTTTAAGTACTTGGACCTAATAACCTTATTTTACTTTTACGTGTATGTCTTCTGAACGGTAGGTTTTTTTCAAATTATGTTTTCACACACATTACACACAAATTCAAAGCAACCTGCGTAAAAAATTACAACTCTGTGCTAAACCGTTTTAATGATTTTCATCAAATAGCCAAACGTCAGCGCAGCGGCAATTTGAATATCTTGACAAATATAAGACACCCAAATTTCATTTTAACATACACATTTACCTCTCGTTACACACTAATTATTGTATGTATTTTTTTTTCTTGTACGTCCATAGGAAATAAAAAGTGCCGCTAGGAATACGTAGTCCCAGCGGAAACAGTTTTTGTTGAATATCTCCACAATGGTTGGATGCACAAATTTTTATTTACCATACACAATTACACGACGTCATACACTAAATATCTGCTAAACTGAAATTAAGAAATTCGACACTTTTCCGCTGGGAGAAGGTATTACAAACTTTCACAACATCCATGAATGGGCCGACGCAGACAACAATCCACATTTTAAGAAGCAGGTGTCATTTCAGATGAAATTCTCTGTGAATGTATGGGCTGGAATAATTGGCAGAACATTGATTGGGCCCCACTTTTTGCCTGATCCATTGAATGGCGAAAATTATTTGCAATTTCTGCAAATTGATTTACCACCGCTGGTAGAGGAATCAGGTGTCCCGATCTTCGAAAGAGACCGAACAGTCATCTTTCAGCAAGACGGCTGTCCAGCGCATTGGACTTTAAATGTAAGGGAACACCTCAACAATTGCTTTCCTGATAGCTGGATCGGCAGGGATGGGCCCATCCCTTGGCCCGCTCGCTCCCCAGATCTGACCCCGTCGGACTTTTTCGTGTGGGGCCGGGCCAAGGAACTGGTGTATAACAACATAGAAATAAACACTAGAGAAGAATTGATACAAAGAATAAATTCAGCGTTTGAGACAATGAAGCAGGAGATGATGTTGAAAATAACGACTACAGAAGTTAGAAGACGGGGCCGTGCTTGTATTAGGAATCACGGACGTCATTTTGAACATGAAAAATAAATAATTTTAATTCAAATGTTGTTTTAATTAGTCTAAAAAAAATTTCTCCCTCAAATTGGTTTGTAGGCCCTATGGTGGGGCTCCGACGGAAGGCGAATTAGGTACCTTCGACGCGGACCGAAAAACTGATGAACGCAAGTGTCGCGCCTAGGGCCAGGGGTGAGGGAATCGTGCACCTACCTCCTCATGAAGCCGCTCGATCTACCAGCAGCTCTGCTCCGGAGTCTTCAGAGTTCGGCTCACCACGTGTCGGCAAAGTCCAGAGGCACAACACAACACTTCAATTCAACCGTCGAAGCCACAAAATACACCACTAAAGAAACAGCGGGACTGCTATGAACTTATAATAGTCAAATTATATCGTTCTGCGATAAAAAAGTACAGCGGATAAAAAAAACACAGCGGAGAATGCGATCACGACGGAATCCATATTTGGACTGTTATAATGCCTTTCTCGAGCGAGCCATAAAGTGGGCGACGCTCGTCAAGGAGAAATTCACGAGGTGCACGATACAATTGGCAGATGGCAGGGAAAAGGACTAGCCGATACAATTGGCAGATGGCAGGGAAAAGGACTAGCTTGACATCTTGCGTAATAGTTTAACAAAAATAAAAATAGATGGCGCTAACACCCTAATTTCAATAATTTGTAAGATATCCGCATAAATGATACCTCAAAAGAAAGAACGATTATCAAGCATGTCTTCAAAAAGGTTTGAACAAAAAAAGCACCCTCCGTTTTTTTTTTAATAAGGTATAAAAGACGTATTGTACAATTTTTTTATTTTTTTCTGAGCTTTAAATATCTGTAAAAAAATGTCTAAGGACACAGAAGCCTAAAACATGTTTTGCTTGATTGCTTACACATTACTTTAATTAAATAAATAAAAAATGAATTCATTTATCATTCAATTTGGCCATAATTATGCAGTTTACATTAAATTTTGAGAATTTCCGAAAAAAAACTTAAAAATTTGGTTAAAAATATTTGGTAAGACTTCGTCTAAGACAACCATGGCTTAAATGGTTCTAAATTGTCTGTACTATCTTCGCCTTAAAGCTTTGCACCCATCTTCCAATCACCCTGTAGATTGTTCCATTAACACTGATCTGGTCAGTTTTACGTTTCTTATTTATGAAACTTAACGAGTGTAAAATCTTTCTTACAGGTTCACGGCTCCCATTATAACCCGTCGTCTCAAACTATAGGTAATAAATTACGTAAAGTAGACATTACGTTTACTAAAAACAAAAAGCAACACAATTACAGCTATCACTTGCTAAATACACAATTAAAAAGAGTATACTCATTGCGAGACCTTGGTGTGGTACTAGACTCTAAACTTCACTTTAATGTCCATGTAGACAATGTTATCAACAAAGCCCTTAAAATGTACGGTTTTGTTATGCGCAATAGCAAAGAATTTAAGCGTCCATCAACCTTTAGATATTTATATATATCGCTAGTTAGGCCTTGTCTGGAGTTTGCTACTATGATATGGAATCCCTATTACGCAAAATATATTGACTCACTTGAGATGGTTCAACGTAAATTTCTAAGAGCTCTGCATTACAGATGCTATCATAGCCATGGTTCGCATGACTTTTTGCTTAAGAATTACAAACTGTTAACCCTAGAATCCAGAAGACTGCTTCTCGGAACTATGTTTCTACATGGTATTGTGCATAACAAATATGATTGTTCAGAATTAACAAATAAACTTTGTTACATCGTTCCGAGGACAGTAGTGCGTAGACAAGCGCGTCCATACCGCTTACTGTCTGTTAATATTAGGCAGGTCTGTAATTCCAATGCTGGCTTTCGCGCTCCTCTGCGCCAACTTGTGGATTCTTATAACACTAGATTTGAAAACATTGATATTTTCAATTTAACAACACATCAATTTAGAAAATCTGTAGTCGATTGTATCTTAGCTTTATAATTATTAAGGATTGTATTCTTTTCTACTGTTTCTTTTTATATTATATAAATTTAATTAATGTTATTGTTATAGGAAGTATTATTCGATCAATTAATCATTTAATCTTTTACTCCATTCACGCATGTATTCTGTTTTTTTTTTTATCGCACGTAGCATTAATAATCAACAATTTAGTAATAAGTGGATAATGTTGCTAGTAGTATGATAAGTATTTTGTTTATTAGTAAGATATTATTTATAACATATAATTGTACTCCTGTTTTTTATCCCGAAATAAAATAAAATAAAATAAAATAAAATAAAAATTATGTCATCACCACAGCTCGCAAAACGGTGAACGAAAACATCATGAGTAAACCGGCACGTCTTAGAACCAAAAAATTGAAGCCATGTCACATCTACCAAACCGCTCTGGGCCCGCGTGGTGGATTACAGCTCCCTCTCACTAAGAGGCCTGTGTCCCAACAGTGGGAACATTATAGGCTGCTGTTTTTTTATTAGATTTACGACTTCGCAGCCATTGTAGCCAACTTCAGGGCGGCCAAGAAGTTTGGCAAGAGTTATACCCACGTTACCGGTTCACACTGTTGATAATATAAGGGTCGGTCAAATCACTGAGTGTCACATGTGCCTGGCTGGAGGCTATAGTTTAGTCTCCACCGGGAAGACTGCTTAAGCAGATAGTGACTTGTATCCAGCAAGTAACTGTGAGACTCAACGTATTAAAGAAAAACGAGTTTCAGTCACGAACCCTGTGGTGGGGCTAGACGTTGCTATAACTCGTAAATCTTCCTAACTTATATACGTGTATTACGCTGTTTTTAGAACAATAATATTCGTCCGTGTATAACGTGTCTAAGTAGATATAAAACGAGTCGCTGGCAGCGTCGACCAAAACAGACCTAGTTTTTAGGTTATTTTGATTTAACTAAATAACTCTGAAACCCGGGTTTATTTTTCAAAAAGAACTTTTTTAGGAGTTAATATGATCAATGTAGTATTTAAAAAACAAAGTTTGATTTTGATGCAACATGGTACGGGATTCCATACATCCTTGAGCATTGTCCTTTGGCACACAGATAGTTTAGAGCCTGAGTAAGGACATAGGCTACTTTTTATTCCGTGACTTTGTCTGCGTCCGCGATAACCGACATTTACGAGACGAAGTCGCGGGCAGAAGCTAGTTTATTATAAAAAATAATATTTTGTATGATGGCAAACGCATTATTCGGGAACGATCGCATCGAAAATTTTAATTTTACCGCGCCACCGCCTCCTTTCACCTGATGTCACATTTCGTGTGACACTGACTTATGTTTAGGGGTAAATATTTTTAGGGTTGGTAACCCTGGAAATACTCGAGTGTCTGCTGTCGTTTGAAATGAATATCGGCTGCAAGGAACTTAAATATAAGTTCCTTGATCGGCTGTGGATAGTGAAGTGGCAGAGGAGTCAGGACAGACCGCAGTCGATTTCTGACGTTATTGTAAATTGCGACAGTGAGATGTATCCGAATATAATACATTTTTTATATATTATGGCTACACTACCTGTTAGTGTAGGGACAGCGGAAAGATCTTTCTCAACGTTACGAAGAAACAAACCGTAGCTAAGAGATTCAATGGTTGAAGAACGTCTGACTGGCACTTCACGTCCATAAAAACGTACACATTGAAGTAGATGAAGTGATAACGCGTTTCGGGAGAATACTTAAAAGAAAACTTGATTTTATGATTTAAATATAGGTATTTTTAAGTAAAGTAGGTGAGTACTTATAGTCTGGCAAAAAATAATAGAAATAAATGGGGACGCCGCTGTGCAAGCTAAATACGCGAAATAGATAAATTCTCTTTAAAGCTAAGCGTCCACAGGTCGGTATCGGACGCATCGGACGCATCGCATCAACCGCATTATTTTTTCAAACTGCGTCCACTGTATCGGCAGCGATCGGATTGCCGACGCAAGTACCAGCAATCGGATTGCCGATGCCAGTTTTATTCGGATTTTCTTAGTGATCATACGTGTGTTTGTGAGAATGGAGGAAAGCGAAGAAGAACAATTTGTCTTTATTGCTTGTTTGTTAGCAGAAGAGGTAAAAATTCAAGAACATCTAAAAAAAGAAAACATAATATCTGGATACACGACATATTCAAGAAGAGATCGGAACATGGAGTATACCACGCACTATTTCCTGATCTGTTAAATGATGACATCAAGTTTTAAGCTAAATTCAATTTTCTGTTTGACATCCTGAAACCACATTTATTAAGACAGAATACAACATACAGGAAGACTATAGGACCAGAAAAAAGGCACGCGGGGCGCGTCCACTAATCGGCATTCCGTATGACGTAATCGGCACGCATCGCAAAAGTTGCCTCTCGGAGCACTGGTGTCGGTATTGCCGATGTGCGATCCGTACGGTGCGGATCAGTGGACGCACTTGTGTGACTCAAACACACGTACGATCACTAAGAAAATCCTAATGAAACTGGCATCGGCAATCCGATTGCTGGTATTTGCGTCGGCACACAGTGGAACGAATGTATGGGAGCGGTTGGACGTAGACATGTCCGAAAAATAAGAGTAAAATTATGACAAACTAATGATGCCATCTTATTCGATTACTTAATGCCTTCATAAATTGTGGTGATGAATTTCTTCATAACTCCCATATTTCGGGAGTAATTTGAGAAAATGTGAAATTTTACTATGAAAATGAGTGTATCGAGCTCTCTCCCTCCTGATTCCGGGCTTGTTTCAAGTAGCGGTCTCTAATATCGTAATGCTATTACTAAGAGCTATATTTAATACTAAGACACATAGTGCGCCAAATGTGCACTTTCTGGGATAAAAGGAAATGAAAATTAAAAAAAAAAAACGTTTTTTCCCCATTTGTATTTACTTTAAACCGCAGACAGACTTATTAAGAGGTCTATAAATATATTATATATATACAGAAATATATATTAACAAAAATATTCACAAGAACTGATGAGAGTATGACTTTTAAGTAAGTTGATAATAAATTACCTAGTTTCATTAAAAGTACAATAAATAATTAAGATGTAAGCTCTAATTTACTAAGTTACACATTTTAAAACAATAACATCATTTAATTATCTTCGTCATCATCATCATCATCAATTAATTCAAATTCAGAATCGATGTCCGCTAAATCATTTATGTTAACAAATTCGATATCACTTTTCTCAGAATCCGTAAGCTCATAAAATTCCTTAAAAGAAGATTTTTTTACAAACTTATTTCCTTTTGGACGGATACTTGTAACAAGTGGAACAGAAGACAGTAAAAGATTGTGCATAATATCTTCATTGCATGAGATACTGCTATGCTTTCGAGAATGCCCCTCTCTATATTTTCTAAAATCTTTATTTCTAGCCTCAGATGCCTCTTCGGATAGAAAACCAATGGGCACAATTGACATGTTCTGAACTATGTCTGGCCCATGCATTAAAATTTTATGAAGTGAAGAAGGCATATAATACCATGGGTATAACTCCACGTAAAGCTTAGCAGTATCAAAGCAGAACTCTCGGAATTTAGTTACGTTGATCTTCTCTCCTGATGAAATACACTGCAAGATCACACAGATTTTTCTTAAAAGCATAGCATCTATTCCGGTCAGTTCAGCAGATTTAGTGTAGTTTTCAAAAAATCTCCTTGCCGAGTTGCCATTGTTGGTGGATCCACTGCCTTGTTTCACAACATCGAGAAGTAAGCCCGTTTCTCTTCTTACAGCCTCTTGAACTCTTTTCTTCCTGTCATCAACTTGCCTTTTTGCTATATCACCCCTTACTTGCCATGATTTTATGTCTAATTTGTAGGAAATGTGTAATAAGCATTCCATTGAGCGAATCCAAGCGTGAAGGGTGCTTAAGCTATATTTATACATGTCCTCGTTTGCGTGTTTATCTTTGATTAACTCTAAATTATTCATTTCTTTAGGACAAGCCTTGCATATGTCACACACTGAAGCTGCTGTATTGGATATAATGGAATGAATTTTACCATCAATCATTGTCAACAGCAGTTGGTGTTTGACACTAATTCCATCAGTGATGGTGGATGGAGTTAAGGCTTCAATCTCTGCTTCGATTTCAGCCATCTCTCTCTGCACATTTTCTTTGGTTTCCTTTATAAACTTAAACAATATTGGCCGGCAAAATGAAGTGGAAGATGGTCGCTCGTTTTCCCAAATTGTTACACCTTTTGAGACGAGCCGCAGTGGTACAAGACTAATCATAAAATTACTAGCAAGATCGATTTGCTCATCTTCACTCGTCCTTTGATGATAAATGCTTTGGCTAGATGATCCGTCAAAACCCCATTTGCTG
Source organism: Aporophyla lueneburgensis (assembly GCA_932294355.1). NCBI lineage: Eukaryota > Metazoa > Arthropoda > Insecta > Lepidoptera > Noctuidae > Aporophyla > Aporophyla lueneburgensis. The sequence goes on from OW028754.1 coordinate 16,994,772, forward strand.
GTCAATGCGAGCTGTTGATTGGGATCAACAGGGGTTTCTAACGACCTAATAAGTCTTCTTGAGGTTAAATCCATCAAGGCTTGTAATTTGATTTTTGCAGAGCTCTCTGTAACTGTGAGATCTTCTTTGGCCGGATAGCACTTAATTTTTTCTTTAACCAACATGTAGTAACTCGGGTATAGAAGAGCTCCTTCTTGAGTGTTGAAATCCCGAAGAGTGTTATAGCGCCATTTCGATAAGTTCATCGATACATAAAGAGCCAATGCCTTCAAAGGGGATATTTCCCGTACCTGAATTGATTTACCTTCAATGAAGGCTTTGATTTTTGAGGCCTCTTCTGGATTCTCCGTCAAGTATTTCATAACATAAGCTGTATCGCTTTGTCCTGCCTTTTGAAGCGCCCTTTCGGCCGAAAACATAATTTCAGCGCTGCTACTGCTGCATGAAAGACTATCTTCAGTGCGTCTTCTTTTTTGCCGGTTACTAAGGTCCTCAAAAGATTTACGAGGACTAGGATGTGTACAAGTTGAAGCAGGAGAAATTATGGGCTCGATGACGTCACTTATATTTTCTGTAGAAGGTTCCATATTTTCATTCTGTAATTCCGGCCATTGAATTGCAGCCTGTAGCCAAATCTCATGTTTCTTCCGAAACTTATCTGTGCTTCTTCCAGACTGTGTCCATTTTGCATAAATGCGGTAGCAAAATCGACGACACCAGTCTTTTAAACTTGTTTCAGCACTTTCACATAACTGAACACAACTGTTATCTTTTAAAACACTGAACAAATAGTTAAAGTCGCGTAAATCTTTATGTGCGCGTGCGCATAAAGCAACGTGAATATCAAGATTTGTATTAAAATTTGGAAAATACATTGCGAGATTAGCTTGGATACAACGAGGTGTAAATCAACACTGATTTTAAAGTTACTAATAGTGACCTATTTATATAAAATCCAGGTATCCCAGGTATCCTTTGTTAAATATTGCAAGGTAATTAGTTATTGTGATAATTAGTAAATGATGCATGCTAAATTAGTGTATTAAGAGCCATTTAGTAATTAAATAATAGCAATGTTCTTATCAGTAATCATTAGTGCATCAGTTTTATATGTAAACCTTAAGTCCCTAATTATATATCCTAATTAGCTTATATCTTCTCTAATTGGCTGCTCAGAAATGTTATTGTAATAAGGTAAACCTTTAGAAAAACGGTTTTAATCAACAAAATAAACAAAAAATAAAAAAATTGTGTTATAAAATAAACATCACTCTTTATCCCAGAAAGTGCACATTTGGCGCACTATGTGTCTTAGTATTAAATATAGCTCTTAGTATTAGCATTATGATATTAGAGACCGCTACTTGAAACAAGCCCAGAATCAGGAGGGAGAGAGCTCGATACACTCATTTTCATAGTAAAATTTCACATTTTCTCAAATTACTCCCGAAATATGGGAGTTATGAAGAAATTCATCACCACAAGTTATGAAGGCATTAAGTAATCGAATAAGATGGCATCATTAGTTTGGCATAATTTTACTCTTTTTTTTCGGACATGTCTACGTCCAACCGCTCCCATACATTCGTTCCACTGTGCGGCAATCCGATCGCTGCCGATACAGTGGACGCAGTATGAAAAAATTATGCGGTTGATGCGATGCGTCCGATACCGACCTGTGGATGCTTAGCTTTAGAAGGAAATTATTACTTCTAACTGACGTCTTCGGTACCTGTACCATAGACAAGAAACCTGTACCTTACCATAGATTAGTAGAGAAAGGGTTTCCAAAGTAATGAAATTTTCGTTGCCGTTTCTATCCGTTTTGGCAGACTATACATACATTCATAAAATACTTACTTTTTACTTTTATGTATGACTAGCTTTTGCCCGCGGCTTCGCCCGCGTATATGTCGGAAATTAACGCAAGAGGACGTACTACCGCGGTAAGAATGTGTTAATCCAGGGCAAAAAATGGCACACAGAGTATATATTACCTATATATAATATGGGTAATATACATATACTCTGTGTGCTATTTTCGATTCAGATCCATTCAAACATTTTTGCGTGATTGAGCAACAAACACCCAATCATACATATTTTCACATTTATAGTATTAGTAGTAAGTAAGATTATAATTCATGTAGCTGTTACCCGCGACTTCGTCCGCGTGGTATTTAACAAAAAAGTTTTTCATTCGTTTTTTTTTTCGTGAGATCTATTTTTACACGCTTTATATTAGCTTCACTTGTTATGTTAGTATGTTTGTTTGTAACGGACTCATTATAGCGCGATTTTGACCCACTTTAAACGACCAAATTTCATTCAAACTTTGCACACCTGTTAAAGACCGGTGACAATGCAATAATTTCATAAATGCCATTATCGTTGCCAGGGTTCCCAGGACAGCAAAAAACTGTTTTCTAAAACTACGCTGACATACGTCTCAAAATTCGAAACACCCTAAAAAATAGAAACTAAATGGTAGTTAAAAAAAACCTGATCAATAAAAAATACCTTAAAAAGCACCCCACGCTTTTTTCCATTATTTTCTACTTTTTAGTTTGGTTTTCTATGGAAGCGTGTTTTTTAGTTTTTTTAAACTATTATTTTTTTGTCTAAAGTAAAAGTAGCCTAAGTTACTCCTTGTTACATCAGGTATTTACCAGTGAAAGTCCCGTCAAACTCGGTCCAGCCATTTCAGAGATTAGCCGGAACAAACAGATAGACAGACAAAAATTTTAAACATTTTGTTTTGGTATATGTACCGTGTATAAGTACATCCATATACACTTAGTAAAAAGCGGTTATTTTAATATTAAAAACAGACACTCCAATTTTATTTATTTGTCTAGATTATAAAAATTAAACTTCTTGTGACTTGACCACGACTATGTGACCCCCCCTGGCACCAAAGCTGGATCCGCCCTTGCTACCTATGGGTAACTACCGTCGGAGAAAACCGGAGTTATGTTACGTTTTGTTTTTTTCAGACCCTTCCCTTAGGAAGAATCCTGAGGCACACGCCATATTCTGCCAAATGCAACAAAATTATCATGCAAACCTCGAACTCCTGGACTTCGTCACCGACAAGCTGCACGAGATGGATCACTCCGCCAAATCGTCATTGACTGAAGAAGGCGAAAACGATAATAAAATTAGAGATATTTTGAATCAAATCTATGTCGACCCCGATACAAATTAAAAACATGTTTTTGCGATTTGGGGTTTCCCTCAATAACATTTTTTTGCATTTACTATCTTATGCTTTGAAATGCAAGCTCCCTTGCATTTTCTTTAAAGTATTTATGTAGGTAGCTACTTATTTTTCTATGTGACTCAAAGATGGACGTAGGCAGATTATACTTGCCTTGGAATGTTGCAAATATTTATTTACATCATCATCATCATCATTTCAGCCGTAAGACGTCCACTGCTGGACTTAGGCCTCCCCCAATTTGAGGGGCTTTGCCATAATCGCCACGCTAGGTAGGCGGGTTGGCGATCGCAGTATGGTGGCAAAAAGCATAGAGAACGCTACTGCCCATTCTCTAGTAATATTAATATTTATTTTACCGGTTATATTTTAATTTTATAGGACCTTCAATGTTCTTTGAAATTGAATATTTTTTCTATGTAACCATTTTATTTGACAGGAATAAAAAAAAAATCTGCCAAAAAAACTTTTTAATTAATTCCATTCTCGTTTAATCCACTGCTTTCACGTTAATTTTGTCCTAGTCGAATGGACGGACTATTCGCGTAGGATGGGTGACCATCTTACATGTCAAGAGCTCTCAGTGTCTTGGAAAGCAACCTAACCAAAGGGTTAGGTTGCTTTCCCCGACCCGGACCAAAGGGTCCGGCAGTCATTCGTAGATCTTTGGCGGGTCTCTAGAAGACCGAAAGTTTGACATCCAGTTTTACTAAGGGGTATAAAATTAACCAGTAACTGAGTTGAGGATTTTGGAAGTCAGATAGGCAGTCGCTTAATGTAAAATTCTGTTATTTAGCTGCAGCCGGTTAGACTGGAAGGCGACCCCAACATCTTTCTTTTCCATTCTGTAAGATTATGTCACTACCTATTGTTGCAGATCAAGTTGTTTTTTAAATATTTTTCGCAATAAGTGACTGAACCAAGAATGGTTTGTCAGCTTATGACTGTCACAACAATCCTAATTAACACTTCTTATATTTACAATCGTACGTTTTAGCCACAGATTTATAGGTCTGTGGTTTTGGCGTGTTTTTGTAAGAGTTGTTTTATTCTTTCAGAATGCCTTAGAAATGTTCGGAAAACTGATAAAGACATGTCTTCTAACGAAACACAAATCGTCCCAATTTCTTAATTACTTTGATGCAAGTTAGGAAAGATATTATCTGTTTTTTTTTTTGCGTTTTCTTATTTATGGAAGTTCATTACAGATTCACACTACACATTAAAAGTGTAGAGATAAAACATGTTTATTATAATTTAATACGGAGAGAAGATGTCAGTTGAACCGAGAAGAAATGATCACAGTCGTGGATGTTGGAAGCTGGTCCTTGGCAACCAATTTGAAAGTTTTGATACTTCTGCAAATTACTTATTTAATTTTTTGCGGCGTTTTTCAAAGGATGTGTAGTGGCCGCTTGTACTTGGGGTCGTCGACCACGCGTCTGTCGACGTATGCGACGATGCCCGAGGATTAGCTGATTTTACATTGCTTACGAAAGTTGTAAAAAAAATTATTGGAAGTATATGTTTTAAATCTCAAATAATAGTTCATTTAATTGTTCCCACAGCATAGTGTACAAAAAATGCAAAAAAATATATATAAATAAATTATAGTTACGTATCGAGAATAACTAGCCCTATCACCTGTCTTCATTTTCGGAAGCGTTCCCCTTACAGCAGCCGGCGTAGCATGAACAATTCTATCTCTATTCTACCAAGAACAAAAAAAGTTCCTTATGTATTTAATTGTTGGACGCACTCGTTGAAATGTTCAACCGCTGCCATAATGTCCTCTTCATTGTTAAGTGGCAAGTTAATATTAATCGTATAATCTACTATGGAGCGAAACATATCCCAGTTGATCCTACGTTCATGTAGCCTTGCTATAGGTTTAACAAGTAAGAATTTCTGGGAAACCTCAAGCAGAACCACACTATGGTCAGATGAGAGGTCTGGATGGGAAGTACATTTGAAACAATTATTCGGAATTCCCTTTACGACACTGAAGTCTACCAAGTCTGGGATTTTTTTTGGATCAGTCGGCCAGTAAGTTGGTTCCCCGTTCGATATTGTATTTAGCTGTAGGTCATTTATAGCTGCCTGTAATTGACGTCCTTTTGGAGTTGTTAAACGAGAGCCCCATTGAGTATTTTTGGAATTATAATCTCCTCCTGCTACAAACCTTGGTTGGGACCAAGGTTTATAAGTGTCTTGAAGAAATTGACGTAGTCTTCTTTCTTGATAGTATGTTTTGGAGGAGAATCCAGTGCAGTGACAGTCAAATGTCCCCTCCAATCCTCGACAACAACGGTTGTGGCTTGTATCTCAGGAGTTTTATACGGCTCGACCTCATGATGTTTGATGTTATTCTTAATGAGAATTGCGGATCCTCCGTTGGCTGTACCGTCCGGATGCATTGTTTGGTAGAATTTGTAATTGAAGATTCTGAGATAATTCTTTGTCGTAAAATGTGTTTCGGATACCAGTAAGATATCTATTTTGTTTGTTTGGCAAGCGCGTGGTTCGCCTCGAGGATGAGCAGCAGATGACCATGATTGATACTTGCTTTCAGCAGGTCTTAGACCACGTTTAGCCATAGTGAGCAAAAATTACGTAAGTGTGATGCGACAGAAATAAAACACATGTTACGCTCTCACCACCGCGCATCGCCCGGTTACTAATGCAGGGATTCCAATGTCACACCACCCCCTGCCCACACTTCTCGCCGCTTCGCCGCGAATGTTTAGTACCTACATTGACACCACTCAACTATATTTTGATTAACTTAGAAGAAAGATAAAGTTAAAATCAGACCAAAACCTCAAAGCGCGGCTGGGTCAAAATTGACCCAGCCGCGCTTTGAGGTTTTGGATAAAAAAATATGTATATTGCATTTACGTAGTTGAAGTCTCGTATAAATAATAACCATCATATTTCATGAAAAGTCATAAAAGAACATCTAAATGGGTCTTTGGGACACCCGCACTTCTAGTGTTAATGCACGTCCACACACTACGAAAGTCCTTTCAAAACACACTTGGCGCAGCTAATATCAATGTCCTTCCATGGCCTGCTCAATCGCGAAACTTGATTCCCATTGAGTACGCACGACATGTGCTTCAAAGAAGATCTCTGCTAAATTTGGATGCCGCACACACCAGAAAGTCTTTTTCGCCTGCTACAACGGAAGTGGGCAGGTAATCTGAGTAAACTCACGTTGAGAATCTATGCTAAATCGATGCGATTATGTTTTACGCGTTAGCGGCCGTAATAGAGACTGGTACTCCCTTTCTTCTCCTAAAATTGTTTGTCCAAAAATCATTATACATCAGCATCATTCTTTTTACATTAGCTATAAATTTCAGTAACCATCATGTTTAAAAGATCGTTTTCGTTTTACATAATTATCTTTACTTCTAAAACTATTCTGTCATAATATCAAGTACTATAATCATTAAATCGCCTAATTTTGTATGTTATAAAGTCATATATATCCTAAAGTATTGTATTAGATAAAGTGTTTTATTCCGAATGTTCATCTATCTATACCTACAAATAAATAAAACTGAAGTGTCTGTTTGTAATTTCAAATTAACAGCTTTTCACTAAATGCATATGAAAGTAAATACGGTACTTACATCAAAAAATCATTTTTTTTAACTTTTGTCTGTCTGTCTATTTGTTCCGGCTAATCTCTGAAATGGCTGGACCGATTTTGACGGGACTTTTATTGGCAGGTAGCTGATGTAATAAGGAGTAACTTAGGCTACTTTTATTTTAGAAAAATACCTGCGTTAATTTCCGACATCCACGCAGGCGAAGCCGCGGGCAAAAGCTAGTTTATTTATAATAAAATTATTAGTAGTAAAAATTTTGCTAAAAGTTTAGTTTTAGTAATAGAAACGAATCTTATATTTTTTTAAAGAAAAATTTGTAGGGCACTGATATGAAAAATGAGGCTAACTCTGGAATCATAAGGTTCGCCATTATATCCTTACACGCAGATATAGTATGTACCATTTATTTGTAATTTTTTGACATTCTTCATGTTGCGCCACCATTTGTGCTTGTTTTTAAATCCTCATGATTAAAAAAAAAGATCATTTTAATGTCGATTATTCATTTTTATGGTTAAATGCTTTATGAATATGCTTAGTCTAGTTCACTATATTTTTTTTATACTATAGGCCAAGACGTCTTAGAAATCACAAAAGTTCGTTTCACTAAGTTGAAATGACATGGTAATTATGAATTACCTTTTGAATGTAATCTCTAATGTTCAAGTTCGCATTAGCAAAATAATGGAAAGCATAATTACAAACTTGGATTTGTTTGTTATTTTAAGGAACCAGCGGCCTAATTGCGGAACGCATTATTGGCAAATGATTGAGACTAGTTGCTTTCGTTTTTATCGCAGTTTGTTTAAAATTACGAATTTGGTATTGCGTTACTCCCTTAAAGTGTGAAAGCAACGGCTAGTTGGTTTGAACGATAAAGAGTGAACGATAATTATGTCAAGAAAAATGGGCAAACGTCTATTTTTGGAATTGCGTAACTTATTTGACAAGCGACAATTTGCTTAAATCGTTGTCATGAAACAAACGGCTAGTTGTATTGAAGCAGAAGGCGAGCTAGTCGTCGCTATCGTTTTCCGTTCCACATATTTTATGATTTAAACGTAAAATCTGTAAAATTATAGCGAAAAAATGTAAGTAATAGTCTTCCTGATAAATTGTGGATGTGATTTTGTGTAAAACTCCAATAATAAATGACTATTAGTGGTATTATGAATATCGAAAGAGCGAGGTGATTTTATAAGAAAAATTGGAAGTTTTCTTCTGTGACAAATGTATACAAGGCAACGGCAAGTTATCTGCATCATGTGCATGATATTTAAGAACCGAGATAAATTAGTGGCATTTTTACGAAAGAAAAATTTGTAACTCGTATCCTATTATGCTTAACCTGTGGCAAGCTGAGCAAGCCAGTCGAGCTGTTGCTTATTTGGAAAAGCAAAAAGCGATCAATGCAGAGGAACAACTATAGAAAAAAAATTGAAGCAGTAAATGTCAATGATTACCTACCTCTATACGACTTCGATGAACATAGGTGCACACACACCATACCTACTTAGACTTATTTCCACAACATGTCTGTTTAAGGTACTTACTTAATTTTCAATATTATTTTCTTTAAAAGTGTTTAACATTGAATATTCTCACTATAAGTAGCTACCTACCTAAATATTGTATGTACCTTAAATGTTTTTCTCATTATTAAGGATATCGAAGCCAATAATTGTTTGTCCATGGATTACAGCCCACTCCATCTCACAGAGGAGGCCCGTGTCTCAGCAGTGGGAATTATATAGGCAGATTATGGTAATCCCTGTCAAGTTTATTGCACATGTTGCAAATCAATTCAATCAAACAGTAAGTATTATTCTTTTCATTCGGTGGATATGAACATAATCAGTATTGTAGTTCATGACTACAATACTGATTATGTTCATATCAGACTATGGTAGTCTTCAAAATTGTTTTCTAAAGATTGAATTTTAATGTTACTGTAGAGCATCATAATACTTTATTTCTGTTTATTATGAGGTGCAGTGAACGAAAATAAACATGGAAGCATTACCTTCAAGGGAACTAAGCGCGAATCTTGACACAAAATCCCAAACAAACTCACACATCGAAAACCCGTCGCTGATTCGCGGAACCACACAAAGAATATTATTACTACTCTGAATGCACAGTTAAAAACGGACCTTATTTCCTGATTTATTGGGTTTAAAGTACCATGTAACGTATAGACCACTACCGACATTTCTACGACGCCGCTTCGTCGCCCGGGTTGTTTTATGTAATAAGGTGCAACGCAAATAATTAATCGTGATATTGATGGTATTAATAAATATAATTATGATAAAACATTTATGTTTTATGAACTGAATGTCAACAGTGTTGTTATAAGGTCTGTAAATAGTGTTTAGGGAGTAATAGGTACATAAATAAACTCACGCCTTCTTTCCATAGGGGTAGGCAGAAATCAGAGAAATTAGTATTGCTGAATCATGAACCTAGTGAACGTGAATCCCAATGTTATTACTGTCTTAGACATTTGACTATTACCTACGTGCCTCGGAAAATTGTTAGTTTATGTCTCCATGCTATTAAAGGAACTTTTATGAACCTACACTAGCTTAGTATATTTACACTAGCTTTTGCCAGCGGCTTCGCCCGCGTGGATATCGGAAAATATCCCGCGGGAACGTACTACCGGGATAAAAAAACTTTTTGACAAAAAAAAACCGACTTCCTCAAAAACACTAGAAAGTGAAAAATAACTTTAATTTCGGAAGTCGGTGTCTTAGGATCTGTATTTGAGTTTTTTGCCACCGACTTCCGAAATTAAAGTTATTTTTCACTTTCTAGTGTTTTTGAGGAAGTCGGTTTTTTTTTGTCAAAAAGTTTTTATTTTTTACTTTTTAGTTATGGTATCTACCCGCACTAATTCCTATACCACTAATCGCCAGGTGAAATTTAATACTTTACTACTGCTGTAAATCGTTGAGGAATTCCCTTGACTGTCTGTCTATGGTCTCCATCATCAGACCTGTTATGGTACTTATAAGCCTTATGGGAGCTTTCTCATCAATAGAAATGAATTAAGTTCAAACACCAGGTAATTGCTGTAAATCGTTGAGGAGTTCCCTCGATTGTCTTTTGGCTCCATCATCAGATCAACTCCGGACCTTAATTAAATAGTCGTGATAAAATTGGCACTTTGAACCGTATAAAGTAACCCCAACAATAGGGAACTGCTGTAAATCGTTGAGGAATTCCCTCAACTGTCTATGGTCTCCATCATCAGACCTGTAATGGCACTTATAGCCCATATGGGTGCAAAGTTCTCATCAATAGAAATGAATTAAGTCCAAACACCGCGTAATTGCTGTAAGTCGTTGAAGAGTTCCCTCGACTGTCTTTCGGCTTCATCATCAGATCAACTTCAGACCTTTATTAAATAGTAGTGCTTTAAGATAATTAATGAAAGAAATAAAAAACGCACTAGTCGCCACTACGATTTTCGAAGGTTCCCTTCGACTTCTCTGGGATGCCATCATCAGATCCTGGTTTCCTTATCATGGGACCACCCTTGGGATATCTCCTTTCCAACAAAAAAGTTATGGGTGAACACACATAAAAAAAAAAAAAAAATATATATATATATATACGGTCGAATTGAGAAACCTCCTCCTTTTTTTGAAGTCGGTTAAAAAGTAGCCTATGTCCTTTCTCAGTGTGTACAAAATTTCATTTAAATCGGTTCAATAGTTTTAGCAGGAAAGCGAAACAGACAGACAGACAGAGTTACTTTTGCATTTATAATATTAGTGTGGATAGTGTGGATAATACCGTCTCAATATATAAAAAAAAATTATGTCTTAAAAATATTTGTCATTATTGTCAGGTAGAAAAGTAAATTGTTTGGTTGCATAATATCATCCCCATAGACTTCGTGGTATAATTCAAAACGACTTCATTTTTAATAGAAATATAATAAATAGCGATGTATTACACGTGAAAACTAATTCCAGCATTCTTTTTATGCAAATGTGATTTATTTACACACCACTTCATTGCAAAAGAAGGCCTTTTTAAATATTGAACACGCAAAAACCGGTAAATAATAGTCGACCGCCGCTGTTGCCTACTGTTGACGAACTAAAAGCATGGCCGGCGCAATCGGTAAGCCCCGCCCACCGCGGCGCAATCTGCGTTGGGTCATTTTTTAGAGCTAGGAATGCTTCCATGCTTATTTTCGTTCACTGATGAGGTGCCCTTCAAAATAGTTTTTCGCATTGAATAGGTTTTGCTTGATATAAAGCAATGTATGTAGTTATATCATAGGTCCATCAACCTTTTTATCTAATACCTAATACTAGACTAAATTATAATGATGGATATTCTATAATCCAGTTGGAGGATGAGGATGTACTTAAATTCATTTTTTATCTTTCAGGTAGGTCAACCACACTAAACAGGAGAATTGTAAACTTTCTCTTTTGCCCTCACAACAAACATTACTAAGCTGTATTTAAATTATAAATGATGACTTCCACAAGAAAACACTTCAAGAGGAGAGGAAGAATTTACAAATACTGTTGTCTGAAGGTTGTAAATATATGAATAAAAAATGTCTTTTTTGACCATATATTTGTTTCTGTTTACCTCAAGGTGATAATGAATGCCAGTTAATTAAGTTACACACCATTCTTTTCTAAACAGTATCAAATAGTCCATAGCTAGTCTTTATAAAAAAAAAACTTAATGCTTAAATATTTCATAACAAGTTATTTTATTTGTAGCTATATAGTTCATAAATGAAACACTATTAAAGTTAACACTGTTTTTAATCAACACAGTAAGTACATAATTTATCGCTGTTGAAATAACAAATAGCAACAGCAAAATTCATGCTGCTTTCAAATCTTCACAGGTGAAACACCTGAGGACTCTCCTGCAGTTTTAAAACAAAATCAAATTATTTTCTACTCAATTATAGTACTTAATAAATAATGCAGCAAACTAGGCTCATTAACTAGACTTTCATCAACCCACGGCTGAGCAAAAGCTCTAGGCCTAGTCATTGCTGTTGTTTCGCCAATTTTTATTGATCAGCTATTTCTATTGAACATAACACTAAATTAGAATGACAAACAATACTTATACATAAAATATATGATGTGATTTATTTAATTTGCCTAAATAAATGTATTCATAATTATGAGTTGCCAATTGATTCTTAGCATCCATACATAAACTCACGCTTTTATCCCATGGGGGTAGGCAGAAAGTACAGAATGCCACCTACGATCCTTGCATACTGTTTTTGCTTTGTTTATGTTCATACATGTGGTCATACACGCACGCCGGTTACCAGTACTACGCACCTGACCTTTCTGAACAGCACCAAAAAGGTATGTCTTCCTAAGGTGTCCCAGTGTTCCAGTGTTCTGGCGTGTCTAGTCACATCAGCTTTGTAAATACTTGTTGTTAGCCACCTATCATTCATCCACTCCAGACTAAACCATCAAAGCATACTTAATTCTTGTTCTTAACTGTGACAAAAGGCTCACCTCCAATGATTGATACAGAAGATTGTATTTCTATGTCCAGCGTTGCCAGCAAATTCTTTGTAGGAAAATCCCCTGTATGTTAACTAGATTGATGTTGGTAGGGAAGCGTTCCATTCATGTAGATTCAGCTCTAGCACCTTCTGCGAAAATATGATTAATGTACTGTTGTTACTTCGTTACTTAGTGGTTATTTTAGTTTGCATCAGCATCTACATACATACAAAAATATCAAATAACAATAATATATATCTCTTTTGTTAGAATGTGAGGCTGACATACATAATCATTAAAATAACTAGAAATAAGTTGCAGAAGTCTACACAGTAAAAGAATGGTTGTCCGTCTGGTCAATAATGTACCTACAGCTACAAATAATCACTTCTACACGCATAATTCCTATTTACTAGACATGCGAAATGTAGCTCACTGAAAAGAAAAGAGAGATACAGCTCTTTTGATCAAAAGAGCTATATCACTCTTTTAGCTCTTTAGCTCACCGAATAACTCTTTTAACTCTTGAACTCAATTGATTTACTTGCGAGCTACAGATCAAATTGAGCCGCGCTTCTTTACGCAAGTCAAACGACACAACTAGCTCAGTGGCTCTATAAAATCTTTAAAGTTCTTTAGCTCATCTATCTTACTTGCGAGCTCGAAATTAAATTCATTGGGTTGTTTTGTTTTTATTACAAACAAATATTAAAATTATGAAAGCCAATGATTTTCCTTCATATTTGAACAGGCTTAGGACTGTAAATCTAGATGAATAAATATTTCAAAAAACTAATTAATTGACAGTATAATGTAAGAAATGGACGTATGTCATGTATATTATATCATTTAGTATTTGTTTTGTTTACAAAATCACAAATTATTATTCCCTAAGGATTTTCATACATATGTAAAAGTGCTAAAGCATTTTTACTTTTAAAACAACGACAATAAGAGTGATTTTACTATGACGTATTGATCCGAAGAGTCGGTCAGTGAGCGACATGCGAAATCGTTCACCTGTTCGTCGGGGAACTTCGGGCATTGTCGGGCCGCTGTCGGCGTTTCGTCGGTATCACTCGTAACTCACACAGCCACAGAGTATAGATTCAATGAGCCGTTGAGCTAAATGAACTAGTGAGCTATTCCGTGAACGACTGAGCGACTGAGAGCTAGATTGTAACTAAAGAGCTAGTTCAATTTTATCTCTCATTCGCGAGCTACCCATGTCTACTATTTACATAGGCGTACTTACTTGCAGTGGTGATATTGACTTGTCCTTTTCGTTTTGGAGCAAAACAGCGTAAGTCCTAATGCAGCCAGTACAAAACGAAGACAGAGCCCTATTCTTGCCAAAGGTCTTCCAAACCAACACTCGAGGGTTGGTGAACATTTAGTTAAATATTCTGTGCCACTAGAAATGTTCCAAAACTGCTTTTCATCGGCTGAAGCCCATGTACAGCTTGGCAAAAAAGAGTCTGGAAAAAATGAGGGCGCCTGCTTAGCAGGTATGGCCACCCTGTATACTAGGACTAAAAGTGATAAGATACTTGTTGTTTTAATCCACAAAAACGAGATCCCGGAAATTCTCATCAGTCAAGATATCAAGACTTGATAGGCACACAGTCTTTTACTTTCATTGTATTTAGTAGATTGCGCATTATTTCGCTGGAATAACTTTTTATCTAAGAGTGCCATCATAATAACATAATGCAAACTTATTCAGTTTAAAAATTAATTAAATCACACTCAGGGATTGCCGATTGAACCCGATACACAAGACATAATGTTCAGCAATCGCATTTGCGGCCACCATCTAGGGTATTCACAACCATTTGATTATTGGTATGCCTGTATCAAATTTGACATGAATGATACTGAACGAATCCTGTTAATGCTGACAGTTTATAGTCGACAAGAAGGCGACTTACAGCTGCTTACTGTCGGAAACTAATCGGAAGTCAGAGAGTACCTATAGCATGTCGCATTCGAAAGGTACGGGCAATATCGAATAAACTTGAACAGTTGACTAATGAAGGCGTCAGGTATGTCTATGCGGGGTACATAACATTATCACTATTCACATGACAGTGAAAATGAAATAACACGCTAAAGTTTAGATTTTATTTAAAAAGAAAAACGTGACGTAACATCATTCTTGTATTCCTTTTCGGTGCTATGATAGATTTTATCCATTAACACTGATGTGTCAGTTTTACATTTCTTATTTATGAAAATAGTGTAAAAATCTTTCTTACACGTTTACGGCTCCCATTACAACCGGTCTCCTCAAACTATAGGTAATATATTACGTAGAATAGGCACCTGAAAAATAATAAATATAAATTATACTTTTTTACTGTGGTATGCGATAACAGCAATAACAAAAAAAAAAATACTTGGCTGTTTCGTTAGAGTGTTGAACTTTTTGTCTAATTGCACACAGATGAAAATCGTCTAATTCTTTCTTCTCCGCCAACTGTTTTGGTGTTCCTCCAGGAGTAGAAAAAATCCTTAATTGTTTTCTCCTTCATTAAAAAATTCTCTAATTGTACTGTGAGATTTACATTGAAAAAATATAAAGACAATCATATTAATTCCATGTAGGTACATTTTTCAATTTCAAGTATCAAACATCAAGAATTAACGTACACGCGATTTGTCAAACTAGAAAACATAACCTCAATAATATATTAGTAAATAAAACAATAAAATGGCTTGAAACTTATAATACCGATAAAACTTAGTATTAGAAAGGAAAAACAATGACTGGCATTGAATAAAAGATAAATTTCTTGGATAAATACCTGTCGTGTCGGCAGTTCTTTCGTAAACATTGTCAATCGGAGACAAAATTTGTTCCGATTCAGATTCCGCCAAATTTCTTACGAAAACTTAGTATATCACAGCTCACACCACTACTCCTTATTGTTTTATTCATTTTTTATATTTTCAAAAGCATTGATATTTGATAGTTAATTAGAAATAAGTAAAATACAACTGGGAACATAACACAATGACAGATTAGCTACTTGTTGATGATAAACAAAGCAGTGCTGCCACCAAAAAAATATTTTAGTTCCAATGGTTACCACGACAGACTCTTTTTTGCCAACCTATATCTGTATGCGAATAGTAAATATAATTGTGTATAATGAAAACAACAAGTTGCAATAAAATTCAAGTCAAAACAAACAAAAGGCGGTTTTTTTTTTACTCAGTGTTGCCAATTTTTTTCCCGTGGCAATGTTTTTCTCGTGTGCGTAGTCCCAGCGGAAAAGTGTCGAATTTCTTAATTTCAGTTTAGCAGATATTTAGTGTATGACGTCGTGTAATTGTGTATGGTAAATAAAAATTTGTGCATCCAACCATTGCGGAGATATTCAACAAAAACTGTTTCCGCTGGAACTACGTATTCCTAGCGGCACTTTTTTTTCCTATGGACGTACAAGAAAAAAAATACATACAATAATTAGTGTGTAACGAGAGGTAAATGTGTATGTTAAAATGAAATTTGTGTGTCTTATATTTGTCAAGATATTCAAATTGCCGCTGCGCTGACGTTTGGCTGTTTGATGAAAATCATATAAAACGGTTTAGCACAGAGTTGTAATTTTTTACGCAGATTGCTTTGAATTTGTGTGTAATGTGTGTGAAAACAGAATTTGAAAAAAACCTACCGTTCAGAAGACATACACGTAAAAGTAAAATAAGGTTATTAGGTCCAAGTACTTAAAATAGGAACTCTAGAGCCTAACTCATCTCGTTTATTTATATCTTGTAAGGGTCTACAATGTCCTGCCAAGTTTCATTCATGTGCTCTTAGTAATTAATGAGCAGTGGCATAATTTACTACGACTGGAACACTATATTTTATGACATCCGATTGTAGGACTTTTTAAAGGAAAAGCAAAATGAAACTTATTCAAATATTTAGTGTATTAATGCAACTATTCACATGTAAAATTTCAGCTCATTACACTGAATGATTAAAAAGATATAATAAAAATAACAGAACAAGAGCAAAACATCGATAAACCGACCAAGTTTGAATGGCTACATAAAAGCGGCCGTGCAGTATAAAGCGCTAACTTTCAAAAATTTCCAGTGTTTTACAGTTATTGGATCGGTACAGGTGTGCACACAATTCTTGAAGAAGTTACTACTTAATAACTTTCGTGATAAAAATAGTAGGTAACTTGTTTTTTTTTAGACTTAAGAAGACGAAATTATTACAATAATAATTGCATCTGTATTATTAACAAATGCATTTATTTGTCAGAATATTACGAAAAAATTGTAACAGTAGGTAATTATTATGTCCTTAATATTCTGCTGCTTCCAGCGCACAAATATTTTGATGTTACACGGTACAATTTGCAAAGCGGTAAACCAGATATTTACTATTTATATGATTATGCGCTAGAACATAGATAAGTAGGTAGCTACACTACAAACCTACCTTCACAATTGAGTCACATATTATTAATCTGTGATTCTGTGATTGTATGACATATTTGTTGCTGTAAAAGCTCGAACGAGAAGACCAACTCCCGAAAACTTACTAGTAAACCTAAGATTTTCACCTTTATGGGGTTTTACAGTAGGCAATATATTTGCTATACATATTTAATTAAAAAAAACTGATTTTTATATCAATGTTATTATTACGTTGTTAATAATTTTGTTTTTTTTTATTTTGTTTTATTTAGTCATTAACTAATAAATATTATTAAGATTACAAAGCAGTTGTTTTATTTTCTGCTAAACTATTGTGTACGCAACTATACGAAACTATTAAACACGATGACGATACTATACTGGAAATTTTAGAACGTTAGCTCTTTATACTGCACGGCCGCTTTTATGTAGCCATTCAAATCAAACTTGGTCGGTTTATCGATGTTTTGCTCTTGTTCTGTTATTTTTATTATATCTCTTTAATCATTCAGTGTAATGAGCTGAAATTTTACATGTGAATATTTGCATTAATACACTAAATATTTGAATAAGTTTCATTTTGCTTTTCCTATAAAAAGTGTAGGACTTTTTATAGGAAAAGCAAAATGAAACTTATTCAAATATTTAGTGTAGTTAAAAAAAAAACAAGTTACCTACTATTTTTATCACGAAAGTTATTAAGTAGTAACTTCTTCAATAATTGTGTGCACACCTGTACCGATCCAATAACTGTAAAACACTGGAAATTTTTGAACGTTAGCGCTTTATACTGCACGGCCGCTTTTATGTAGCCATTCAAACTTGGTCGGTTTATCGATGTTTTGCTCTTGTTCTGTTATTTTTATTATATCTTTTTAATCATTCAGTGTAATGAGCTGCATTAATACACTAAATATTTGAATAAGTTTCATTTTGCTTTTCCTTTAAAAAGTCCTACAATCGGATGTCATAAAATATAGTGTTCCAGTCGTAGTAAATTATGCCACTGCTCATTAATTACTAAGAGCACATGAATGAAACTTGGCAGGACATTGTAGACCCTTACAAGATATAAATAAACGAGATGAGTTAGGCTCTAGAGTTCTTATTTTAAGTACTTGGACCTAATAACCTTATTTTACTTTTACGTGTATGTCTTCTGAACGGTAGGTTTTTTTCAAATTATGTTTTCACACACATTACACACAAATTCAAAGCAACCTGCGTAAAAAATTACAACTCTGTGCTAAACCGTTTTAATGATTTTCATCAAATAGCCAAACGTCAGCGCAGCGGCAATTTGAATATCTTGACAAATATAAGACACCCAAATTTCATTTTAACATACACATTTACCTCTCGTTACACACTAATTATTGTATGTATTTTTTTTTTCTTGTACGTCCATAGGAAATAAAAAGTGCCGCTAGGAATACGTAGTCCCAGCGGAAACAGTTTTTGTTGAATATCTCCACAATGGTTGGATGCACAAATTTTTATTTACCATACACAATTACACGACGTCATACACTAAATATCTGCTAAACTGAAATTAAGAAATTCGACACTTTTCCGCTGGGAGAAGGTATTACAAACTTTCACAACATCCATGAATGGGCCGACGCAGACAACAATCCACATTTTAAGAAGCAGGTGTCATTTCAGATGAAATTCTCTGTGAATGTATGGGCTGGAATAATTGGCAGAACATTGATTGGGCCCCACTTTTTGCCTGATCCATTGAATGGCGAAAATTATTTGCAATTTCTGCAAATTGATTTACCACCGCTGGTAGAGGAATCAGGTGTCCCGATCTTCGAAAGAGACCGAACAGTCATCTTTCAGCAAGACGGCTGTCCAGCGCATTGGACTTTAAATGTAAGGGAACACCTCAACAATTGCTTTCCTGATAGCTGGATCGGCAGGGATGGGCCCATCCCTTGGCCCGCTCGCTCCCCAGATCTGACCCCGTCGGACTTTTTCGTGTGGGGCCGGGCCAAGGAACTGGTGTATAACAACATAGAAATAAACACTAGAGAAGAATTGATACAAAGAATAAATTCAGCGTTTGAGACAATGAAGCAGGAGATGATGTTGAAAATAACGACTACAGAAGTTAGAAGACGGGGCCGTGCTTGTATTAGGAATCACGGACGTCATTTTGAACATGAAAAATAAATAATTTTAATTCAAATGTTGTTTTAATTAGTCTAAAAAAAATTTCTCCCTCAAATTGGTTTGTAGGCCCTATGGTGGGGCTCCGACGGAAGGCGAATTAGGTACCTTCGACGCGGACCGAAAAACTGATGAACGCAAGTGTCGCGCCTAGGGCCAGGGGTGAGGGAATCGTGCACCTACCTCCTCATGAAGCCGCTCGATCTACCAGCAGCTCTGCTCCGGAGTCTTCAGAGTTCGGCTCACCACGTGTCGGCAAAGTCCAGAGGCACAACACAACACTTCAATTCAACCGTCGAAGCCACAAAATACACCACTAAAGAAACAGCGGGACTGCTATGAACTTATAATAGTCAAATTATATCGTTCTGCGATAAAAAAGTACAGCGGATAAAAAAAACACAGCGGAGAATGCGATCACGACGGAATCCATATTTGGACTGTTATAATGCCTTTCTCGAGCGAGCCATAAAGTGGGCGACGCTCGTCAAGGAGAAATTCACGAGGTGCACGATACAATTGGCAGATGGCAGGGAAAAGGACTAGCCGATACAATTGGCAGATGGCAGGGAAAAGGACTAGCTTGACATCTTGCGTAATAGTTTAACAAAAATAAAAATAGATGGCGCTAACACCCTAATTTCAATAATTTGTAAGATATCCGCATAAATGATACCTCAAAAGAAAGAACGATTATCAAGCATGTCTTCAAAAAGGTTTGAACAAAAAAAGCACCCTCCGTTTTTTTTTTAATAAGGTATAAAAGACGTATTGTACAATTTTTTTATTTTTTTCTGAGCTTTAAATATCTGTAAAAAAATGTCTAAGGACACAGAAGCCTAAAACATGTTTTGCTTGATTGCTTACACATTACTTTAATTAAATAAATAAAAAATGAATTCATTTATCATTCAATTTGGCCATAATTATGCAGTTTACATTAAATTTTGAGAATTTCCGAAAAAAAACTTAAAAATTTGGTTAAAAATATTTGGTAAGACTTCGTCTAAGACAACCATGGCTTAAATGGTTCTAAATTGTCTGTACTATCTTCGCCTTAAAGCTTTGCACCCATCTTCCAATCACCCTGTAGATTGTTCCATTAACACTGATCTGGTCAGTTTTACGTTTCTTATTTATGAAACTTAACGAGTGTAAAATCTTTCTTACAGGTTCACGGCTCCCATTATAACCCGTCGTCTCAAACTATAGGTAATAAATTACGTAAAGTAGACACCTGAAAAATAAAAAGTGGTAATTATCCTTTTTTCTTTGTGGTATGCGATAATAGCATTTACAAAAAAATACTTGCCTGTTTCTTGACAGTGTAGAAAAAGTTAACTTTTTGTCTCATTGCACATAAATCATTCAAGTCTTCCTTCAGGTGACATTTTAGGTGTTTTCCAGATGCACAAAAAAAAACATTATTTTTTTTACTTTTATCAACAATTTTTCTAATTGTATCGACAAAGTAACCATAAAGATAAAATTATAAAGACAATCATATTAATTCCATGTACATTTTTCAAATTCAAGTATCAACCATGAAGAGTCAACGTACACGCGATTTGTCAAACTAAAAACCATAACCTCAATAATCTATTAGTAAATAAAACATTAAAATAGGGTCAAACTTAATAGTGCCGATAAAACTAAGTATTAACTAGGAAAAACAGTGACTGGCATTGACTAAAAGATAAATTTCTTGGATAAATACCTCTCATGTCGGCAGTTCTTCCGAAAACATTGTCAATCGGAGACAAAATTTGTTCCGCTTCCGATCCCGCCAAACATCTTATGAAAACTTGGTATATCACAGCTCATACCACTACTCCTTATTCCTTATTTTTTTTATCATTTTGTACATGTATAAAAGCAGCAATAATTGATGGTTAATTAGAAATAAGTGAAAAAAAATTGGTTGCCTGTAAAGTCGGTATACGGGCGAAAGTTTTATAGGTTGGCAAAAAAGAGTCTGTCGTGGTAACCATTGGAACTAAAATATTTTTTTGGTGGCAGCACTGCTTTGTTTATCATCAACAAGTAGCTAATCTGTCATTGTGTTATGTTCCCAGTTGTATTTTACTTATTTCTAATTAACTATCAATTATTAATGCTTTTGAACATATAAAAAATGAATAAAACAATAAGGAGTAGTGGTGTGAGCTGTGATATACTTAGTTTTCGTAAGAAATTTGGCGGAATCTGAAGCGGAACAAATTTTGTCTCCGATTGACAATGTTTACGAAAGAACTGCCGACAGGACAGGTATTTATCCAAGAAATTTATCTTTTATTCAATGCCAGTCATTGTTTTTCCTTTCTAATACTAAGTTTTATCGGTATTATAAGTTTCAAGCCATTTTATTGTTTTGTTTACTAATAGATTATTGAGGTTATGTTTTCTAGTTTAACAAACCGCGTGTACGTTAATTCTTGATGTTTGATACTTGAAATTGAAAAATGTACCTACATGGAATTAATATGATTGTCTTTATATTTTTTTCAAGGTAATCTCACAGTACAATTAGAGAAATTGTTAATGAAGGAGAAAACAATTAAGGATTTTTTCTACACCAGGAGGAACACCAAAACAGTTGGCGGAAACAAGAATTAGACGATTTTGATCTGTGAGCAATTAGACAAAAAGTTCTACACTATAACGAAATAGTCAAGTATTTTTTTTTATGTTAATGCTAATATCGCATACCACAGTAAAAAAAATATAATTAATATTTATTATTTTTCAGGTGCCTATTCTACGTAATATATTACCTATAGTTTGAGGAGACGGGTTGTAATGGGAGCCGTAAACGTGTAAGAAAGATTTTTACACTATTTTCATAAATAAGAAATGTAAAACTGACACATCAGTGTTAATGGAATAAATCTATCATAGCACCGAAAAGGAATACAAGAATGATGTTACGTTACGTTTTTATTTTTAAATAAAATCTAAACTTTAGCGTGTTATTTCATTTTCATTATCATGTGAATAGTGATAATGTTATGTACCCCGCATAGACATACCTGACGCCTTCATTAATCAACTGTTCAAGTTTATTCGATATTGCCCGTACCTTTTGAATGCGACATGCTATACGTACTCTCTGACTTCCGATTAGTTTCCGACAGTAAGCAGCTGTAAGTCGCCTTCTTGTCGACTATAAACTGTCAGCATTAACAGGATTCGTTCAGTATCATTCATGTCAAATTGGATACATGCATACCAACCATCGAATGGTTGTGAATACCCTAGATGGTGGCCGCAAATGCGATTGCTGAACATTATGTCTTGTGTATGGGGTTCAATCGGCAATCCCTGAGTGTAATTTAATTAATTTTTAAACTGAATAAGTTTGCATTATGTTATTATGATGGCACTCTTAGATAAAAAGTTATTCCAGCGTAATAATGCGCAATCTACTATATACATTGAAAGTAAAAGACTGTGTGCCTATCAAGTCTTGAAATCTTGACTGATGAGAATTTCCGGGATCTCGTGTTTGTGGATTAAAACAACAAGTATCTTATCACTTTTAGTCCTAGTATACTGGGTGCCCATACCTGCTAAGCAGGCGCCCTCATTTTTTCCAGACTCTTTTTTGCCAAGCTGTACGTGACAACGACTTTGAGTGGTAAAATAATTTTAATGTGAATATTCATTCGTATAGTAGGAAGAAGGATGAAATAATAGTAACAATTTAAAACATTTATTTATACAAAGAATTATATTTAAAACATTAATTGCATTTAAGGGACGCGTGCCTTTCACTTTTTATGTCTGTCTCTCTCGCTCTTAGGCGGGCTAACCATGCCCGAGTGGAAGGGACGCGTGCCTCTCACTCGCTCTCATTGTGAGCGCATAACGTGAGCGGAGCGTAACGCAGTTTCTTGAAGTGTCACCCGGCAAACCAATTTATAAGACGTTGTCACGTCAAAACAACTGGGAACATAACACAATGACAGAGAAGCTACCTGTAGTTGATAAACAAAGCAGTGTTGCCACAAAAAATATATTTTAGTTCCATCTGTCACCGCGTCAGACTCTTTTTTGCTAAGCTTTACGCGTCGACTTGAGAACCTCCTCCGTTTTTTCGTTTGTTAAAAATTACTAAAACCCTAATTATTTTGTCCTAAATCAATTCACTTTAAGTAATATAGATTACCAACCAATCCAAATCCGATCAACTTGTATGCTTAGACCATTCACTAAAAAAAATCTGTCTCATTGTGGCATAAAGCACGCTGCTTACTATTTATTTGCATCGTGTCAAATTAGTCGATTTTATTTATTTTCATTTTAGTAACTCTGTGGCGTCGTGCATGTCCCATCATTATCATTTAGCAACATGGCTGATTTGCTTGGCCTAGCATTCCAAATAGGTTAACGTTGTGTTCAAGTATTTCTGTTTGTACATAAAACATTGTTTGGTGATAAATATATATAAATTTGTGTGTTGTGTAGTTGTGAAGAGCGGCGTATATAATGTTATAGTGTATTATTAAAGTCTAAGGTAAGAATAACAATATGAATGATTGTCTGATTGGCCATTTTAGCAGGTCCTCAATGGCCGAAAATGTAATGAACTTATTTCTTTGATTAGGTATCGAAGTAATAAACCATGGATTTCGGACACCCTCCACCGAATTTGGGGATGCCTCCTCCGGGCATGGGTATGAGCATGGGCATGGGACCACCTATGGGTCCGCCCGGTAGAAACAACATGCGCCATAATTTTAGGCCGTTCAACTACCAGATGCGGTTTCCACCTCAAGGGCCACTGAACATGACTCAAGATGATTTTGATGGTAAACGTTTACGTAAATCCGTTATGCGAAAAACTGTAGATTATAATGCTGCTATTATTAAAGCTTTAGAATGTCGCGTTTGGCAGAGGGACTGGCGGGACAGGCACGCGCTGCAGCCCGATGCTATGTATACCCCTGACTTGTTGCCGCCACCCTCGTATCCCGATAA
The DNA here is from genome assembly GCA_932294355.1 of Aporophyla lueneburgensis. Taxonomy (NCBI): domain Eukaryota; kingdom Metazoa; phylum Arthropoda; class Insecta; order Lepidoptera; family Noctuidae; genus Aporophyla; species Aporophyla lueneburgensis. The sequence goes on from OW028754.1 coordinate 17,018,723, forward strand.
TCCTATAAATGCCGTCACAACCCGATTTGTTAAAACTGCTACTAATAAAATGAGATGTCCAATATTCGCCGTGGCTTGGACGCCGGAAGGCCGTCGTTTAATTACTGGGGCTTCGTCTGGAGAATTCACATTGTGGAATGGACTGACATTTAATTTTGAAACAATCCTTCAAGCTCACGATTCTCCTGTAAGGTCTATGGTTTGGTCACATGGCGAAGGCTGGATGGTCACTGGGGATCACTCAGGATTTATAAAATATTGGCAAAGTAATATGAACAATGTTAAGATGTACCAAGCTCACAAAGAAGCTGTTAGAGGTATTAGTTTTAGTCCTAGTGATTCTAAAATTGTGACATGTTCTGATGATGGTACACTGAGAATATTTGATTTCTATAGATGTCAAGAAGAGAGAATATTAAGAGGACATGGTGCAGATGTCAAATGTGTCCAGTGGCATCCTACAAAAGCACTTATTGTGTCAGGAAGTAAAGACAATCAGCAACCTATAAAGTTATGGGATCCCAAGTCTGGGACAGCCTTGTCTACGCTCCATGCGCATAAGTCTACTGTGATGGATCTGAAATGGAATGAGAATGGTAACTGGCTGATCACTGCTTCTCGTGACCATTTACTTAAATTATTTGATATTCGTAAGTTAGGGACAGAGTTACAAATATTTAGAGGTCATAAGAAAGAAGCCTCTAGTGTGGTTTGGCATCCTACTCACGAGGGTTTATTTTGTTCTGGAGGTTCTGATGGAGCTATCTTATTTTGGAATGTTGGTACTGATAAAGAGGTTGGTTGTATTGAAGGAGCTCATGAATCTATAGTCTGGACAATGGCTTGGCATCCTCTTGGTCACATCTTATGCTCAGGTTCCAATGACCATACATCTAAGTTTTGGACTCGTAACCGTCCTGGAGATCTCATGAGAGACAAGTATAACCTGAATACACTGCCACCAGGTGTTCAGGATGACCATGACTTGGAAGAACCAGCAGTTATACCTGGTATGGGTCCTGAAGATAAAGTGGAAATATTTTCCTCAGATGCTGACAAAGTCATTCCAGGGTTGGATTTGGATACCACATTAATTCCAATGGACTTTGAGAAAAAGGTTAAGAAGGTGCCATACAGCAAACCTATTCCTAGAAATTTCCAAGCTCAGTGGAATCATGGACCAAATAGTGAAGATGCTGCAACTGAAGCTTTGACCCAAGCTCTAGTGGAATCTGTACCAGGGGCTATACCTCTTCAACAAATAACACCATCAGCAATTTTTATTTATGGTAAACTGATTGGAGTAGAACCTGGGTCAAAATTGGAGAAAGCTATATCAGACGGACCAATTGCATTAAAAAAATACATAGCTTCAGGTGAAATAGAAGAGTTACATGATGTCATGCCTCACTTAGAAGATGATGCAGATGAAGATAACTACCAACCATTTGAATATCCTGACCCTGAAAATGATAATGATGGCCCTGATGATGAAAATAATGAACAGGAAAATTATGATAATTATGATCAAGATAATGATTATTATGATAATGACATGGATGTTAATGAACAAAATAGTCAAGATGATGAGCAAGATTTTAATAATGGGCCTGACATGGATAATATGGGTCCTATGAATAATATGCCTCCCCCTAACATGATGCATCCACCATTACCAATGGGGCCAATGGGTTCTCGGCCTCCAATGGGCCCGATTGGTCCAATGGGTCCAATACACATGCCTCCACCTCCACACATGATGGGCAACAGGCCACCGTTGGGTAATATGCCACCCATGGGCAGCATGCCACCCATGGGTAGCATGCCATCACGTCCACCTTTTCCTGATAATGGATTTAATAAGCCTCGTTTTGATTCTGGTTATGATAACCAACCATACTCACAGAATGATGATGATTACAACGATGAAGATTCATCATTTGATCAAAACTATGAAGAAAACTATAACAATGAGGACAACAATGGTGATGATGGATATAACAACAATAACATGCGAAATCAGAGATGGGATGGCGCTTATAGAGGACGTGGTCAAGCCCGTGGTAGAGGGCGCGGCATGAACGGACATGGCGGGCGGAACAACTGGAGAGGAAATGCTGGCTCACGCGGCACCTCGCGAGGGCGGCGGGGCAGCGGGGGCAACAGGAGCTTCAGAAGAGGCGGAAAATCCGTCTCCAACTAGCACACCGCGTTCAGCTTCTTCTTAATTATTATTAAACATAGACTTTATTATGAATTTCTTCCGTTACTATCGAGACTTAAAGACGTGTTTCGAAAGTGTTAAGACAATACAGTGATGTTGATGCAAAAGGTTGTACATAATTTTTATTTACGCCTTGTATTCTATTTTGATAAGCTAAACACATAATAAAATTTATATTATGTCAAAAATGTAAGATTTCTGTTCAGGTGTGTTTTCTCCTAAATTGCTGCAACCATTGGTAAGTTAATCAGTTTCATTGTAAGTTAATACTTTTGTTCAACCCATTTACATGTTATTTGTTATGGCATCAGGTAATTATTTGGAGAAGAATCGTATCCAGTGCGGAGTCGGGCGCAGAAGCAGGCCGTAGAAACTTGCACTTTACGTCTGGCTGATACTCGTCGTGCGATCATCTTCATCATTCTTATAGTAAGAGCCTGGTATTTTTTGAATTTGTTTTGTCAATAATAAAGAAATAAAGAATCACGAATAAAGTTTTACCCGATTTCCAATTGTAAAAAATATATTTTGAAATACATGGGGTTGAAATAAATGATGAATAAATAAATAACACCTTCCGTCCAAGGGCTATCCTGTCCTTTTCGTGTGTGTCAGTACATGTGTACATGATTGTTATTGTGTTAGGTTTGTGCTAGTTTTTGTTTCGAAAACCCTTTCTGTTATTTTTTGTTTATTTTTTAATAGTATTTACTTTCTCAAGTTATGATGAATTTATTAATAACGTAGAACTTCTCAATAAATTCATCGTGATTATCTGAATTTATAACTTTATGAATAAATATAATTTTGATGCACAGAAATGTCACATAGTTTTATGGATGAATAGGCAAAGTAAAAGTTTTTGTTCATATTTTGGATATTTTTATTATGAAAATCAGAAGCCATTCTTCTTATTCTCATAAAAGACTGGATTGTTTTGAATGCACCAGTAAAGTTCGTGTAGAGGTAGATACATAGTAATTCACCAGTAGTGTCTAAATGCTAAATTAAAGCCTATTTTGTACTAGCTGACTTAATAGACGTCCTGTCCAAACAATAATTCCTATAAAAAAGTCGTCAATAACTTTCCGAGGAACTTTCCAAAATTTTCGTAAAGAATTTGAAAATGTTTCCCGGAAATTTTAAAAGCCATAAAGCCAAATCAATAACTAGACAATAGGCAGCAGCGTTCTCTATCCATTTGACCACCATACTGCGATCGCCAACTCGCCTGCCAAGCGAAGCGATTATGGCAAACGTCCCTTAAATTGGAGGTAGCCCTATGTCAAGCAGCAGGACGTCTATTGGCTGAAATGATGTAAGCCAAATCCTCGGCCCAGCTGTTCTCAAGTTACACACTTAACACTTTTACTGCCGCGCACCCGGCTCCCGGGTCGAACGATAATTCGTTCGTATGCCCACGACTCGCTTCCGAGTCCTACGTATAAGTAGTTATGTATCTTGCGACCATGCCGAGCACCCGCCTCCCGGTGCATATCACAAAAATAAGGGTGTACTTTTGAATAATTCTTTTTTCAATCGGGCACTGAAAGTGTCAACGTTCTGCAATTCATCTTCTTTATATGATATATAAAATTCTCGTGTCACAGTTTTCGTTGCCATACTCCTCCGAAACGGCTTGACCGATTTTGATGAAATTTTTTGTGCTTATCCGGTATCTATGAGAATCGGCCAACATCTATTTTTCATCCCCCTAAATGTTAGGGGTAGTCCACCCCTAATTTTTTTTTTTAGTTTTTAGACAAAATTTTTAATTTCAATTATTTTTGTGATACAACATACAAAAATACATACAATCTTCAATTGTCACCCTTCTACGATCAACCCTTATTTTTTAATAGCCATTTTAGTAATTTAATCATTTTTCCTCTCCGGTCGAAAACTGATCAATCGTCATTTAATTAGTTATCCCCGCCTAGGAAATTATTTATATGGCAAAACAACGTTTGCCGGGTCAGCTAGTTACATAGTATAAAACTAAGTCGCTTCTGCGCCTGTGCGCTTAGATTTTTAAACTACGCTACGGATTTTTAAACTGCTTTTCATCAATAGACAGTAATTCAAAAGTAAGGTTTATACGCGGGTGAAGCCGCTGGCAAAAGCATATTTTATTATATCGTTACCGGCTTCAGTACTTTATTAGTAGAAAAAGTTCTTTAATTTATATTTTGATCGATATTATATATACATAAATTGAATGAAAAGTTAATGTTAATTTGTCTCCAAAATAGTTAATGCCTAAAGATGAATAAATATTGGTTTCTTTTTTTACTTAGCAGATAATAAAGTTTAATTGTTCACATGACGTTCAAATTATTATGAACCTAATACCCGAAAATTATAACTAACCCATAATGATTACCTAATCAAATACATACTGGTGCATCAAATTCAAAATCAAATTATCACATCTTTCGCTCAAATAAGGCACAGTCATCTCCAAAGTGACAAACTCTGTCTCCTGTCTATTGTGCCTCAAAATCATTAAAGTGTTCTGGGATGTTTGTTGTTCGAAGAATAATGAGTTACTAACTACCTACAACTTGTATAGGGACCACCAAGGCAGGAAATGTTTATAGATCGTAAAATATTTTATTACTATGTACTGACTCACTTGCAACCACCACCAGACATCCTATTTCCTTGGACAATCGTCGGACTTGGGTTATTAATTATATTTCAACGCAACCATAGGATTTGAATTAAAACAACAATGTTCAATGAATAAAATTTTGAAAATTGAAAGGGTTTCATTTGATACCGTCATCAACCTACATGAATAAAGAATTGTTGAGAAATGAAATGTAGTTTTAATTACTTTTTTTTTACTTTTTTGCCCTGAGATTATTGCTAGTCACAAAAAGTCAACGTTAGTTTCTTTTGTTCCAGATGACCTCTTGGCGATGGTTGAGTTGGCTGTTAGTGATATTAGCATGTCGAGCGAGCCAATTCGACACCGGTGGCCACAAAAACGCTATAACAGATATGACCGACAATGCTACAGAACGCCTTGAAATAATAAACGGCACGCCAAATTATAGACTGATTAAACCAGACAAAAGTACACAATGGTTCCCGGAACCGCAGATCAAGCTCGACAGCTGCGTGCGGCGAGCTCGGTGTGAGCCACTCAACAGGACGAGCTGCTTGGGGACCAAGCTGCCCTACGCCAATACGAGCGTTCATCTAACGTTTCATGATAATCAGTACCAAATCCAGACACAGCTGGAACTCTATAGAGAACTGATAAACGTGCCAAACTGCTGGGCCGTTATACAGCCTTTGCTTTGCTCCACTTTTATGCCCAAGTGCGATCGAGTTCTGGGCAATGACATGGTTTATTTGCCCTCTTATGAAATGTGCAAAATAACGATGGAGCCATGTTCTGTACTGTACAATACTTCATATTTCCCGTCCTTTCTGAAATGCAATGCGACGTTGTTTCCATCGAGATGCGAGAACGCAGTGAGGGAGTTGAAGTTTAATACGAGTGGGAAATGTCTGCCGCCCCTTATACATACTGACAAGCCTCTGCATTTTTATGAAGGTGAGGTTTGAGGTTTAATTTGAACCACTTGGTATTTTACTCCACCTTGACCCTGACCTTAGGTGAGAATAACACATTTTGCTTCTCTTGTTCAGGCATATCAGGCTGCGGTCTTCCATGCCGTGATCCGCTATATACTGAAGACGAGCACCAACAGATCCACCGTCTGGTGGCGTGGGGCGCCGGCGTGTGCCTGGCTCTCAACCTGCTGACGGTCGCCACGTTCCTCATAGACTGGCGCAGCGCTAACAAATACCCGGCGCTCGTCATCTTCTATATCAACGTATGCTTCGCCGTCGCTTCTATGGGGTAAGTTTCGTTACTCCTATACAACGTGGAAGGAAAGTTCCAAGTTCTCTTCTTTTTTTTTATTTGTCTACGCTGTCCCACTGCTGAGCAAAGGCCTCCCCCAAATCCTTCCAGGCATCCTTCCCAGGGCCACCTTGATCCAACCCTTGCAGTACGCATCTAGGTCGTCTCGCCACCTCTTCTTGGGCCGGCCTCGGTTGTGCCATCTATCCTCAGGCAACCACTGTGTGGAGACTATTGCCCAGCGGTCACTGTGCATGCGGCTGGTGTGACCCGCCCAATCACATTTTAGTTCTCCTCTAAAATTTACATTTTCGCCATTATTTTGATGTTATTATGTCATGATAACTTTATTTGAACGTGAACAAAAGTGACAACAATGACTTTAGCCATAATTTATTGTCGCATTGTTTTAATATTAGATAGGTATTACGCTCTAGTTGAATGTGATGAATACAAACATTGAAACCGTTTTCAAAACATAATTAGAAACTAACGGTCATACAGTGCATATTAGGTTTGCAATGAATAATAAAAATACACTTCGGAACAATAGTAACGACCGGCGGCCTAACAAATCATCGAATCAAAAGTATTTTTGTTGTAAACCGTGGCGCCAAAGCTTTTTGCATAGTTTCTGATCAGTGAGAGTTTAAGAGCTATGGTATCGGCCCCTACTTACCGAGTCGCGAGTTCGAACCCAAGCAGGCACTGAACTTTGTGTGTTTATTTTCATCACCACTACTCTCTAAACGGCGAAGGAAAACATTGTCAGTAAACTATAGTACCAAAGTAGTGTAGTAAAAAAGTAAAATGTCCTAGAACCAGACACCTACCAACCTGCATTGGGACCCATGGTGGAATATGGCCTACTCATAGAGCAACTTGTGCCCCAGCAGACCATTATAGGCTGTGATGATTGTGGGAGTTACGTTAATTCCTCATTATGCTGGAAACACATCTGTAATAATCTGTCACACTATTGTTTTAAAGATTCGTTCTTGTTCTATGTGTAAGTGATATTGCTGACTTAATTTATGATTGTTTGTTGCAGATGGCTCATTCAGTTTGGCGTGGGATCTAGAGATGACATCGTGTGCTCAAAGGACGGCACTCGGCGGCAGGGCGAACCTTCTGCAGAGGAGAATCTTTCCTGCGTCGTAGTCTTTGTATTGGTAAATAAAAATGATATTTATAAAATTGTCTATTCCTCCAATAGGCCAGTCACTGTAGAGAAAATGCGTTAGGTTTAAAAAAGCACGGTACTTTTGTTTTGGGATATTGTTAGGATAGATACCAATGATGTCAAATTAAGTTTGCAGCTTCGAAAGACGTGAGCTAAGTACCTGCGTGGTGTTCGGAAACCCTCGAAAATGTCCACTTCTTTCAGTTTTTGGTTTACAAATGCAGCTGTATTTTTTTGCGATCTACGATGTTTTTAACCTTTTGACCGCCAGAGTCACGTATAGATGACAAACCAAAACGTGCCCAGCACGCCACGGTCACGATACCGTGACAGACTTATAAGCGTAAATAAAACTCATAAAACAACATTGTTTTTATTATTTCCTTTGCTAATTATGTTCCTTGACTCGTCCTAATTTATATTAGTTGAGCTTCTTTCTTTATATTTCATCCGTATTAACATAAGATGGCAAAAACTAACACCAATTTATAAAGTTCGAAAAACATAGTGCCCTCAGCGCCACAGTCATCATATCATGACACGTAGTGTTGTAGCTAGCAATCAATTTAACAAGAATATCGAATTTGACAGTAACCTACGTTATATTTAATTTCTTTAAATTATTCAACAATAAATAAATAAAACTTTTGATATAGAAGTTTAATCATTCAGGAATCATGAAAATTATTTTAATATGATTAAAATACTGAACTATCTGCTCATTAAATGTCGGTGTTAGTTGATTATCGATAAATCATAATGAGTGTAATGCCCATCTCCATCAAACTTTCATATTGTCTGTGCCTGGAGCGCCAGAGTCATCTAATCGTGACAATTCGATGACGTCACATGTGGTCGATTTGTAAATAGAGCTGTTCCTTTACTTGTATCAGTGTAGTTTGTTCTCATTACTTTATTATTCTGAAAGACTTTTGTGGGTGGGAAATCATTAAATGACGTCTCCCGCTCTGGGAGGAGCGGAAAGGCGTGCATATCAGACTATAGTCATCGGAACATACATCTTTGTTTACCGATACGATTGTGTTATAAGTCATTTGTTTCAAATAAAACTACAAAGTGAAGTTCAGATTTTATAATTAAAAAGAGAATAAAATTCATGTAAACCGTTGCAAACAGCTATAAGCTCGGCTCGCGTGTCATAAAATAAACTCGTATCCGATTGAGGTTTGTTTGAATTAAGTTTCATTCGTTTCCGAGGATAATATTGTCCCTTTCTTCGTATTTATTATAATACTAGCTTCTGCCTGCGACTTCGTCCGCGTCAAATTTTTGCTCCCCTGACCATTCCCGTCGCATCGATTTGCCTGCTAGTGTTGCTGCTTGCTCCTTTTGAGTTATAGTGAGTCAACCTTAAAAGATATTCATATGCTCTCGCGGACTTTTTTTAGAACTTTTTTAAAGGAACATTTCCGTCATACATGATTTTTGCGTTACCTTAACCGTTTACGCAGCGCACGCAACGGAAACTCTCAAAAGGAATAAATTTTCCCCGTTTTTACAACATTTTTCATTACTGCTCCGCTCCTTTTAGTTGTAGCGTGATGTTATATAGCCTATAGCCTCCCTCGATAAATAGGCTACCCAACACAAAAAGAATTTTTCAATTCGGACCAGCAGTTCCTGAGATCAGCGCGTTCAATCAAACAAACAAACAAACTCTTCAGCTTTATAATATTAGTATAGATTTGTACTTACAAATCTTGAGTACTAAAACTTCGTTTAATGATTAAAATACAAATTCATTTGATGATTTAAATTTGCTTTCGCCTATTTTCGTCATATTCTGATAAGTATTTATCTACAGTAAATGTTTTTTTTTTTTTCAACTGAGATATCATCTGTACTTACGTGGCGGTACATTAAGGCATTATTACTGGTTGTTCTTTCAGAGAAACTTAAATCTATATAAATAAAAATGAATGTTAAATATATAATGGCTCGACTGATTCGTCTAATATTTTTTGTATGGCCTTCGGAAGATTTTAATAATAAAAAAAAAATCGCTTGGACAATAGTAAAAACAATACTTTTCTTTTTCATATAAAAAAATATACATATGATGCGACGGGATGGGTTGGGGGAGCAATAAATATAAAGCGGACGAAGTCGCGGGCAGAAGCTACTTGTATTAAATAAAAATGCTACTACTGTATATAAAAAGCGAAACCATTTAAATAAAATAACTCTTATTATTTCGATATTATTCATAAATATCGGATGCGCACCTCTAGTGCAGAGGCGAGCAAATTAAGAAAAGTCGTGCCAGCTACGCCAGTGTCATCCTATCGTGACAAGAATGTACGTCATGATTGACCGTAGTGCTGTGATGGTAATGACTTGCTTTTATCGACTGTTGTTTTGAATTGTGGATTTAACGCCGAAACTGTGACACATATCGTATCATTTTTACCATAAAAGACAAAGCGGGATGAAATAAAACTCCTTTATTATATATTCCTGGTATAGTAACCTTTTATTAAAAACATACTATATGTTAAAAAATACGTGGTTAATGCTTTATCGATATAATTTCGAACTCACTACTATTTTTTAGGTATTAAAGGATGAATTCATAGCTTGGCGCTGAGGGCACGATTTTACTTTTTTGTCGTGGCGCTCAAAAGGTTAATAACTGGCCTAAAAGAGGAATACAGGGGTGTATAGAACCTTAATTTTGGCAGTCATGTTTCTGTCTCAAGTAATCGTGTACAACCCTATTACAATTCATTGGGCTTGGGACCAAATTTGTCGCTAATAGAAATACACTATACATTATTATAACATTCGATGATTTATTATGAAAAGTACTTACTGAATATTTTTTTTTGTTTCTAGGTGTATTACTTCATGATGGCAGCTTGCGTGTGGTTTGTTATATTCACATATGCATGGCACATGAGCTTTCGGGCTTTAGGTAAGTTCATAATTCTTATAATATCATGGTCAAATACATTATAAAAAATGGTAATACGTTTGTCCACTACAGAGCATAGGTTGTACATGCAAGGGACATTTCCAAGTTAACCAACCCAGAATAAAAAGGGGCTGACAAAATTTTCTGTGCTTGTTTTCCTATGTAGTATATTTATCTCATGAAGCGACGCGTCCTTTATTAGCATAAACCAAGTGCACAAACACGCTGTGAATGATGTGCGTGTAAGCGTAGTAACTCTCGGTACTGTCAGAGACAGTGGCGAAGTCGGAAGTATGTCTGTTACGTGTTGACGCTACCTATCTTCTCACACACATTCTCAGCGTCTTTTTACCTTTATTTCCATAGCAATTAAGTGGAAAAGTGGTCAACCGCTAGGGTACGCGATGGTGCATAAACTTTAGTGATTACATAAAAACATAAAATTTTAAAAATTGGTTATTGTTCCAACAAATTATCCTTGTCTTATTATTCGTTTGTTTTTTAAAACCCCTGAATTAGGTACTCAATCCACACTTAATATTATAAACGCAAAAGTAACTCTGTCTGTCTGTCTATCTATCTGTCTGTCTGACAGTCTCTCTTTCCTGCTAAAACTACTGAACTGATTTAAATGGGTACACAGATAGTTTAGAGCCTGAGAAAGGACAGGCTACTTTTTATCCCGGTAGCATGTTCCCGCGGGATAATTTCCGACCTCCACGCGGGCGAAGACGCTGGCAAAAGCTAGTTCTGAAATATTTTCTTATCCTAAAGGAAAAATCCAAGACCGCATAGACAAGAAAGCCGCATACTTCCACTTAGTAGCGTGGTCGCTGCCCCTCATCTTCACGATAGCGACCATGGCGTTCGGCGAGGTGGACGGCAGCAGTGTGACCGGCATCTGCTTCGTGGGCTACGTCAACCATCCGATGAGGGCTGCCTTGTTACTGGCGCCGCTCTCTGTTGTACTAGCCTTAGGAGGATATTTTTTACTTAGAGGTTGGTTGAACTGTTACTTACTCATAATACTCATACTGATTTTATCATTAACATCAGCATCTTCTAAATATATAAAAGGCAAACCTGACTGACTCATCTATCAACGCACAGCTGAAACTACTGAACGGATTTCGCTGAATTTGGCGTACAGATAGTTGTAATGACGTAGGCTTCCGCTAAGAAAGGATTTTTCAAAATTCGTTCCCTATGGGGGTGAAAAAGGGGGTAAAATTTTGTATGTGAGTCCATCATTTTTAGAGCTAGAAACCGGAAACTTTGTTTTTAGGTTAACAATTAGAAACAAACAATTACGTGTCCTAGGGTTTTTGAAAATTCAACCCCTAAGGGGGTGAAAAAGGGCAGTTTGTATAGGGAAACAAAATTAGTATCAATAAATGAGTAAACAAGTGTCTCAGGCTCTTTCAGAATTCAACCCCTAAAAGGTGGAAAAGGGGTGACAAATTATGAAAATCAACATGGGTATCGTTTTTATGGTTTATCGGGTCGCTGATTAAGAAAACAACAACTATTTCACAAAAATTGCACAAAAACATAAAACGAAATAGACAAGAAGATTTATACAAAAAATAATCTCAGGAACTATTTGTCCGAATTGTCGTGAAATCTTTTCGTGTTGGGTTGCCTATGTATTGAGGAACACTATAGACTATATAACATCACGCTGCAATCAAAAGGTGAGGAGCAGCAACGAAAAATGGACGAAAACTGGCAGACAATTCGATGCGACGGGAAGGGTCAGGGGAGCAAAAATTTGACGCGAACGAAGTCGCGAGCACAAGCTAGTTTACTATAAGAGCTTTGTTGGGGTTAGTTTTCTGATATACAGGGTATAGTAAAATTAGCGAGCCATACTTTACCCACGTGCTGGGTATCGATATCGAAAACTACTAGAACAAAAAAAAAAAATAACAAATATTTCTTACGAATTCCCATAAACGAAAGCATCATTCTTAGCAGTCATTTGTGATGTTCCGCGAATAAAGGTACCAGTAGGGATGTATTGAGTTAGGCCGGATGTAGAATCTAGAAGAGTCCCTTGATTATGCTGATTACAAAAATATATTTTTCCTAATACTTTTTTTTTAACAGACATCCAAAGTTGAAATTCTGAAAAAACTAGTTTCGAGAAAATGGAGTTTGAAAGTTAAGGTTACAAAAAAAAACAATGTTCTACTCTCGGCAATTCCCTAACTATCACTAACACAACCGATACTGTACTGCCAATATACAAATAGTATTAAAATTCAAAAACTCAACATAATAATCATGAAAATATCGACGTTTAATAAGACCTACCGACATCTGGTATCTTTTTACTAAACATTTGGTTTAAAAAAAAGTATTTAGAAATGTTGTCTGTAGAATAAGTTAATTGTTTCAAATTGTAGCAAAGGTGTAGAACAATAATCAGTAAAAATCACAAAATGCCATATTTTCACCCGATTTTACAAAAACGCAAATAACTCGGAAATTAAATGCCGACATCTGGTACCTTTATACGCGGAACGCCACATTTGGTTGCTTTAATATACATGTCGGTGACATTGAAACTTTTGGACAAAATTGGAATGATTAAATAAAAATCTTTAGATTCGATATCGATAAACACATGGATCAAGTATTGCCAGCTAATTTAATTTGACCCTGTACAATCTAATCAAAAAGTATTAAATGCCCGAACATATTCTGTTAATACCAAAATTAAAACTGTGTTTTCCCCTTAGGTGTGTTCTCCCTGATCGCGGTGCGTGTGTCCAGTAAGGACGTGATATCTCCGCGCGCAGCCAACAAGATCCGCCAGACCATAACGCGCTGTTCGCTCACCGCCGCGCTGGTCGCCATCTTCATCTGCGTCACCTTCGCCTGCCATATCTACGAGTTTAGAAACGCTGAACTTTGGAAGGAATCTTTTAAGAAAAATATTATGTAAGTCACCTGATATCCCTTACACTATGAATTTGTAAAGAATCGGTTTCTTCAACAATACATAAGTGATTTCTTTCTTTATGATAAACTAGCTCTTGCCAGCGTCTTCGCTCGCGTATATAGATAAACCTTTCTCTTGAATCACTCTGTCTATTGATGAAACCCGCACTAAAACCCGTTGCATAGTTTAAAAGATCTTAGATTATAGACGCGGGAAACGACTTTGTTGTTTGTTTTATACTAAGTGAAGATGAAACACGAAAGGCAAAATTAATTTATGCCACTGTCAACCTTTGAGCACTACAGCTGCTACATACGAGTACGTAGTTGCTGAAAATCAGTGCTATTGTTGACGACATGTTCGTCTGAAGTCACAGCATTTTGATTAACAACAACCTGTTCTTGCACAGATACGACGCACAGCCTAATTGTTCTTGTTACAAAAGTCGTGTCTTGTCTTTCCACTCAGCGGCATCTTGTTTTTACTGTTTGCTTGTTGTCGTTTGTCAGTGTCGTAACATTTATGCAATATGGAGTGCAATGACATAGAGAGCAATAGACAAAGCTGACGAATTTTAATTCATTGAATAATAGGCTTTTGGGTACTTTATCTGCGTATTTTGTAAAAAAAAAAATAAATCGTCGTTTTGTTTGTGCAGAATAAACAATGTTTTATTCTTTCTTTTCTATATTAGTGCGAGATAGGAACATAGAAACATTTTTATCCTTGGTTCGATTGATATTAAAAAACCAGAGGTCGTGGCTATTTAAATTTATTTAATAATACATGACTTTGATTTTGGCGACCATTTGTTCTTACAGACTTGACTTTTGTGTAGTCTGTACAAATCACAATTTGTGTACAGCTGCCGCTTGGAAGCCCTGAAAGCTCCGGAGAAGGAGTGTTCGGTGGGCGCGCGGCCGTCCGTGTCGGTGCTGCAGCTGCGCCTGCTGTGCTGCTTCGCGGCCGGCGCGCTCATGGCGTCCTGGACCTGGACCCCCGCCGCCGCCGCCGGCTGGAGGCGCTACTTGGCAAGGTGTGGTACGACTATACTACATCTTAGGGGCCTCCATTAATCACGTGATGTTTTTTTTTGGCATTTTTGAACCCCCCCTCCCCCTATATCACGTGTATTTTTAATACCTACAAAGAATCTAATTTTTTTTGTAATTTTTTTAAAATACTACAGGTATAAGTATCATCTAATTAAAAAAAGAAAAAATACACGTGATATATTACTACACCGCCCCTCCCCCTTTGTGATATTTCGTGATTTTTAAAGAACCCCCCCCCCCCCCCCCCCCTTCGAGCCTCACGTGATTAATGGACAGCCCCTTACAGGCACCCACTCAAATCCGTCACGGTTTTCTTAGGTAACATGCTAAGTGCCTATGGATGAGGACAATTCAAAACTTTTTTTTGCTGTCTATTTGTTCTAGTGGTTTCAAGCACTACTGCCGAGCATGACGGTTGGATTCCCAGGTTGAGGAAAGTGTTAGTGGATTTTTCTATCGAGAATTTCTCAGTAACAGCCCGAAAACACGATAACTGTCCTGTATATGGCAATCAACTCAGCCTTGCTACATGTGAGTTTAACATAACTGGCCAAATCACCAATGTTGTGTACTATAGGAGTAAGTAAGTCTTTTGTCTTTGTCGTATTCAATGTTAGTAGATCATGTGCCTTAAAAACAGGGTACTGTACTCTGGTAGGTTAGGCATAGAACTAACCTCTTGAGCCGAGTTATGATTTTTTCAACCGTTAGTATTATGAAGTAGATCGAGCAAGCTGAGAATCATAGGTAACACTTTCCACCCTTCACCAAATCATCGCAAAATAACCCTTGTTTTCATATATTTACAGGAAATGCGGGTGTTCCGTGGAAGCGGAGGTGACGCGTCGCGCGCGTAAGCACGAGCTCATCGCGCGCGCCTACCGCCGCCGCGGGGAGTTCGCGGCGCGCGGCCGCCTCTCCATCTCGCTGGGCGGCTCGCGCCAGGACCCCGTGGGGCTGTGCATCGACCCCACCTCGCCGGCCGACTACCCGGACGATGCTAAACACGAGAGGTGACGCCACGCTCTAATATAACCAAAATAAACTACAATTTCAAAGAACATTTTTTCATAGTGCATACTACTGTAATAAAATGTTAATTCATTGTCCGTTATTTTCTCATGAGTCAGATCAATCAATTCAACCTGTCGCAGTCCGCTGTTGGACATAAGACACTTTCAAGTTACGCCACAATACCGACCTCCACATCCAGTCTATATTAGGTATATTTTTTCATGTGTAGTAACTTATTCAATGAAAAATAGACTAATAAAAGATTTAAATTCCAGCGGAGAACTGTCGTCGTCGTGGGCGGCGACCCTGCCCCGCTTCGTGCGGCGGCGCGACGCGCTGGTGCTGCCGACGCACACGCACCACTCGCTGAGCTCCACGCCGGACCGACGCAACTCGCAGGACTCGCAGATCAGTATCAGCCTGCGCCACGTGTCGGTGGAGTCGCGCCGCAACTCGCTGGACAGCCAGCTGTCCGTGAAGATCGCCGAGATGAAGACCAAGGTGGGGCGGCGCCGGCCCAAGCACAGCAAGGCCAAGCGCAAGGCGCGCGCCGCCAGCTCGCGCAAGGAGAGCACGCCGTCCATCGAGAGCCAGATCAGCCGCTACTGGCTGCAGGCCGTCGCCGCCAACAACGATCCGTCCCGCGAGGAGGTCAAGTTCAGCTTCGACTGATACGAGCCATATCGTGATATATATCCAAATTGCAGCTCATGCATAGCACTATGGAAACATTGATACTTATAATGCAAAGTATCTGTGGATTGTTTACTTATAATAATTTACACTGACTAGATGTAAGGATAAAAGTTCAAATTAGAATCGCATATGCCCAAAGGACTGCTAACTGTAAAATAAAGAAAGAAGCATACTCTTTTAGCCCTTTATTATTTTAGAAAAAGGGTTTGAATTTTATGGGGCAAATTAATTTGTGATTTATCATTGAAGATAAGGAAACAAAGACTGATCAGAATCTCTTAAGGAGTAATGTTTTATATTACTCCTACATTTAACAATATCCATGACAATGCATTTTTGTGATATCCATGACCTCTACAGTACATGTGCCATAAAAATAGCTATTCGTTATATTTCATTGGAATCGACTGAAATACTTTTAGCATGTAAGAATCAAGTTTCTTATCATACATCTATTGTATTAAAATATGAAATGAAGCAATGTTAAAAACTTTTAATGTTTAAATTTTTTACAAATATTAATTGAGCAATAAGAATCTGTTGCTTATCCATAGAACTTGTGTACAAGATATGGTTGTGATGCCAGTTTTTATTGTGAGGCTATATTTTGATGATGTGGACAATTACATCGCCACTTATTTTTACTATGTATTTAGTATTAAAATGTTGATATGCGAAAATTATGCACCTGGCAGCTACATTAAGACTCACGTTTGTATATTTGTATTTTATTTTTACTAAGTCTGCTAGCTTTAAATTTTGATATTAATTTTGTATAAGTTTTACTACCAATAATTTACTTATGATCGTAATTGTACAATAAAAAGATACGTTTTTTTTTTTATAACATTGCCTTTTATTTAATAGAATGGCTCTAGTATTTGCCTTTTTCCTGTCATGTGTGTGCCTCAGCCTCAACTCTTCGTGTCTCGCGTGCTTGGGGACATCCGTATAAAAAAGTACTCTGTGGACATGTGTGACAGCATCAGTACATAGTATGGGTGGATCTCGATGGACTCGATGGTCACAGGGTTTTTCAGTAAGCTTATTCAGCACGAAAACTTGATAGCCGAGTAGGCGGGGCGTGATGAGAAAAAGCCAAAAATATATCACGTTTACATTCACGTGTATCGTTACAAAAAAACAATCCCCCATTCTCGGCAATGAGGATCAGCGACGAATTTGTCCGGAAAGATATTGGTGCCGATTCTGTTGTCACAAAATTCTCTAAACTAAACTAAAAATCACTCAAATTTGGCTTATTCCTGCCAAACGACGATTTCCTATTCTGAAATAGACTAAAGTGACACAACTTAACTATATTTTAGTTTGGCAATGGCAGCACTAAGATTGCACTGAGTTATTAGTTTAGTGAAAATTAACAATTTTGCTATTCTGAGTTTGCCGATTTTCACCAAAAATTTTGACTATTATAATTTATTTTAACTAAATCTGACTATTTTTAACGATTAAAAAGGTGTGGAATAAAACTAGTGGTCATGAACTAAAATTCACACCAACGAACGCCTCGCCTTCACGTGCAAAAACACTATATTTTTGTTTTCCTTTTCTTTTGCTTATATCTCGAAAATGGCGTTTCCTATCGCAAAAGTAATGAAATTTTCGATCCCCTTTACAACCCCCTCACATATAAATCTCAACACGTGGGTAATATTTATTTTTCGAAGAAAAAGTGAAAAATTCCATATAAAACACGTCCTTCGGCGCGCCTTCGTCTCTCAAAAAATTCATTGCGTAGCGCACCCAAGTAAAAGCTGAAGAGTTAAGTAGGTACGTTTAGTGTTGGAAAGCCCATTTATCGAGGAAGGCTATAGACTATATATTATATAACGTCACGCTAAGACCCTTAGGAGCCGAGCACAAACAAAAACGTCACGCATACAAAGACCTCGCACGGGCAGGCGATTCGATGCGACAAGATGGGTTGGGGGAGCAGGAAATTTTACGCGGACGAAGTCGCGGGCAGAAGCTAGTAAGAAATAATAATTAAAAAAGGTAGAGAGGTGCCTACACATTGTAGAAACACGAAAATGGTACCTACCTGCCAAATCAAAACATTCTAAAACGTAGTACCTACCTAGTACCTAACCTAAGTACCTGCCTACGAAAGCAAATCTACTTATCTTGTCATTTTATCTCATCGTATGTGTGCACTGGAATAAATTGTTTTTTTTTTTAAATTTTCAACCATAAACGAATCAATCTTCGCGAGGTTGTCCGACTGGGCCTTGGGTAAATCCGACTTCCAGGTTTCCTATCTACCAATATCTATAAAACATAAATACCTAAACAAGAAACAACGACTAAACTCCGCAAATCATAACAAAGCAGTGCGGCGCGTGGCCTGGCGGGCGATCGAGACTCGTGACGTCATTAGCAGTTTCGCGCGCGCGGCGTGCGTTTTAAAACTCCTTTTTTTTAACTTTAATAACTTCGTAATTTCTCGATGGATTTGGGTGATTCAAAAAGAAATGAACTCAGATATTTATATTGTATTCGATGTAGTATTCAAAATAGCTATATCCTTTTGTCGAATTGATCCTCATTCAAGGCTAACGACAACACATATGCTTCATTGTATAGTGCGGTTCAAATAAGAATAGGAATGTCAATAACCTCTATCTGTCAAATTTCACTTGAAAAGTACGGTTTGCAAAAAAATGTATTTGCTTATCAATAATAGTAGTCTTACATCAAATTTTGATAAAAGGGTTAAATAGTAGTAAATCGTCTTAATATAATATTTAATTATTTAAAGTCATAATTCGTTTTTTAAAACCATACCATAGCCTTTTTTATTTTCATTGTTGGCGCAAAGGCCCAGTAGCCACGCCAAAAAGTGCATGTGCTTGTGGACTGATAATGTTTCTTTAATTGTGTTTCTTACATTGTTGTTATTTTTTGTGATTGTTGTTATTTGTTTTTGTTATTGTCTTACTCATTTTGCTCGAAAATGAGTAAACGAGGCGCTGTGTAGATAAATAGTTGGAGAGCGAGAAACAGCAAACATTAGAACTGATGCAACAGTGGAGGAAATATAAGTTTGACTAGTGAAACGTACGGTACCATTTTGCAAACACTGCAAAATGCAAGAAAAGTCGCCAAGCGAGGTCATTTGGCTACGGGGATAAATTAATAATAATATTTTTCACTAAATCTTTGTTAATAAAATTTATTTTAAAAAAATCTTTTTTTGCTCACCCTACGTAACTGGTTAGAATTGACAGCTATGACGTCACAATATGGCGCAAAGTCAATCCTATTCTCATTTGAATCGCATTATATCACTAACTTAACCGATACTGTATTGCCAATATACAAATAGTATTAAAATTCAAAAACTCAACATGATATATGAAAATATCGAAATTTTATAAGACCTACCGACATCTGGTACATTTTACTAAACATTTCCTTTTAAAAAAAAATGTGCTTAGAAATGTTAATTGTATCAAATTGTAGCAAATATTTTCACCCGATTTTACAAAAACGCAAATAACTCTGAAAGGAAATGCCGACTGGTACCTTTATGCGCTGAACGTCACAATTCTGAAACCTAGGAGCTGCAGTATATGTATAGAGAATGATGTAAGAGGAGAGGAATGAAAACAAAAATTATCCATTTACCATATAATTGAGAACCAAAGCAAGCAACTTAATGTCCCAGAAATACTTTATTACCTTGTAATGAATGTCATGTATTTTATTTACTAGTGATAAAATCTATAGTAAATTAAAATATAAATCAAATCTACAATACCTATTGTATAAGATTTGTATAACTACTGGACGTTAACAATACTATTAAAAAATAGCTCATTATCACTGCATCTGCATTCTTAAATTATAGAGGCAAGATAAGATGCAACAATAATTAATTTGCATATATTTGCTCCATAAAGAAAATATTATGCAAAATCATTCCATTCGATATTTTTTTTTTTTGTTTTTTAAATACTCAAGATTCTTAAAAGAAATGAGAAGTCGCTTTATATCTCTCCAATTTGGCATTAACAGAAAAACATGCTCAAAGTACATGTTTTTGAAAATTCCAAACTGAAAAGAGTGTTGTATGTGATGAAGTGTAAAAGTTAGATATTTACATAAATTATCGAATGGAACACAAGAAGTGTACCTATCCACAGTAAAGGTGAATAGATATATTATGCATTGTCATCACTCTAAGGTACATTTAATCACAGATGCAACATTATGTGGCAAGAATAAATTGATTATGTACTAAATCACTTAAATTAGGTCGTTTTCAATATTCGAGTAAAACCAAATAAACATTGAAGATAAATATAATGCAAAATAATTGCAGGATGGATTTATGATGCACTACAATCAAGGATGGAATTTTATTTCATAAATAATAGGGCCTCTAATCATATAGTGAGCGAGTAGACAGGCACAATTAGAATATTATGATGCGTGTAATTATGCAACATTACGTAAAACTTTGTCGTCATTACAATTTATCTTCAAAGTTATTTACATTATTATTTATTCATTTCCATGTTGTGAGAATCGTCGGCAAGTTTTTTTTTTCTTTATAAGTTATGTTTTACAATAATACCTTTTCTCACGGCAATTTTATTTAGGAAATGAAGTAAGATGTTAACTGTTGACATCGACCAGTGTTAATTTATTAGATAATTAATTGTAATTTTATCATAGCCATTCTAAATCAAATAAAATGCTGACCAGCATGCATAGTAAAAAGATAGGAAAACAACACCAAAAGGAACATAATAAGTTTAAGTAAGTATATAACACTTAATCTAAAGCAGCAAAGAATGTAACATTTGCCACTAATATGCTTAAGTTAAAAGTCAAAATTGCACGATTTTATTACAGAAAAACTCGATCTTTGGTGCTTACGAACTAAATATAAAAAATCACAATCTACAAAATAAATTCGGTTTTAAACCTAGCAAATAAAAATGTAAGTACAACCAAAAAATAACAAACAATAAAAAAATAAACAAAACATAAAATAAACCATATGATTATGTGCAAACTTATACCGTTTAGACGCGAATTATGATAAAGTGCACACAACTAGTTACTATATTGTAACCTATATGAGCTACCTCTCGTCCAAGACGACAAATAATAAAATAAGACCTATCTAAAATAGTAACAAAATTATCTAGTAATAATGTCATATCACACGATCACAGCAGTCTTTCCTACAATGTCCTCGCCTTGCGTATATTCTTCTTTTCTGTATCAGTGAAGCCAAGAATGTTCTCGATGGCGTTGAGGTGGCCCTGGTGGTTCTCGGGATCCGTTAGGAAGTAGTAGATGGCCGATTTTAGGAACTGCAATGTCACTTCTGGATCTACGTTGGTCTTGCTGCCCTTCTGTGACTCGACAATGCGACGGTACATTGCCTGTAATAAATAAAATAATGTGAGATTCTTTATTTTGCTGAAGTGTGGGCGCATGCATTCTACCTACTGGCACCAGACACGAAACTTATTTTGGCTGAGCTGTAGATTTCTGCTTAGGAGACTTCTGTACACTCCTCAATTCTATGTTAACAATTAAATGTAATTTATAAACAATCGATGTGTCAATAGAATTTCGTAGAGACTCTTTGAATAGCGCGACCAGTTTGCAATAAGCAGCGTGAAGAATGGAAAGCTATTATAATTTTCCATATTATTGTAAAGATTAGGGTAAAAAAAAAACCTAATCTCCACACAACGTCAACCAAAAAAGTTAGTGTGATGGCAATATATTTTGTATAGAAACACATAAAGTTACTATTCAACAACTTAGGATTTATCTACATAAGATCTACAATGCGCAGACACCTGCATTAATTCCTCAGATTTATATTAACAGTTCTCAAAGAGGAACTAATGAATGCAGCTGTCCTTACATTTAAACTTGAAACAATAATGAAGGAACCTAATTACCCAAAACCAAAAGAGGCTGTTTCAACCAAATAGGTAACATGCGAAGCCAAGGTTAGGCGAGAATAAACCAAAACGGGTTAGTTTTTACAATAGTAAAGCCTTGCTAAAGAAAGTGAATTAATACAAGTTGTAAGCTTTCTATCTATACCACTACAATCTATAAAACTATTTACAAAGAAAAATGTAAAGAAAACAAAACCTATCCGAAAGACAAGTTAAAATATACAATCGAGAACATAATCCTATAAATTAGACAACTCAAGGCCAAACCTCTGAATTTTATTTACTTTCTAATGATTTTATTATTACAGGTAATTTATGCATCTTTGTCTAATTTTATAAAAATGGATGTTTCATTTTGTTAAAATTAGACTTTAAATAAAATATATTAAATTAGACAGTATATAATATATCAATATCTCTCAGAACCTGTGTAGTAAGCAGGGTGTAATTTACAAAAATAAAATATATAAAGTGTTCAGCAGTACTGCTATTTGTCCGGTATAAAAATCCAACCTTTCGAGCTCCTAGGACCCATAAAGAAACAGCCTCCTTTGCACTTAGCAGTACTTGTGACTTTGCTGATCGGTCCTCTGTGAATGTCGTGTCCTGGAATGCACTACACGTTAAAGCTGGCACATGTTAATCGCCACTACATGCACACACTAATACTAAATCCGTGTACATTGCTGTGGGTTAATTTGGATTTTAAATTGGTTAATCAACTTCAAACTGGTGACTCAATCTTCTATTTCTAAAGTTTTGATATTAGTTTATTTGAAAATGTTATTTGAGAATGATTTAAGAACAGGATAGTGAGAATGTTTACCACTGTGAAAAATATCCTTTAGTAAAAAATGAATATAATAGTTGAAATATTGCTGGATAATTTTTCAATGTGATAGTACAATATTTGTAGTGATTTAGTTAGGAATAAAAAAAGGGATGGTAACTCACTCGAACTTTCTCGAGCTCTGTCTGAGTAATCTGCAACTGCTCCAGTAGTTCCTCTACAGACACGCGGCTGACTTGCCCCTGTGAAGTACCAGGGTCAATATCCTGGAAATGTTAACATACACAACTGTTTAATGACTGATTAAATTTTTTATATTATGATTCTCTGTTTTCTTTAATTGGTTGTTGTTGACTTATAATCAGTGATTGGATATTCGGATGCATATTTACCTAATGTTAGTATTTCGCTGTGAAAGCACGGAAGCGGCTTCATATTTTTTATTAAAGCCGGGTTTCTTGAATCATATTTATTTAAAATTAATGTTAACCACAGATGCAGATGATGATGATGATGTGTAGGGAAGTATTTGTTAGTTAAAACAACACACAAAACACGGTAAAAACGCGCATTCCATATTAGCCAACATTTCAACTTTAGGTGAGTATGCATCTGAATATCCAATCTCTACTTATAATGAATATGTATTTTATTTTTAATTACTTAATTCAAAAAAAAATTAAAACAGGTTTCAATGTTTTGCAAAACGCATTAATGATGGCAACTGTTATTCAGGTGTTCCTAACTTTACACTGCTATGTTTACAAACTATACAATGTTATTTATATGCAGGGTCTTTTACAGTTAAGATCTAAGATACAATACAAGACAAGACTTAGGGTAATTTACAATACAAGACTTAGGGTGTTCAAGATTGCTTACCTTTTCTAGCTCATACTTAGCAGCCTCAACACCTTTATTGTACATCTGGAGGTAGACAGCGCGATGCCTAGTCTCCTCCTCATGCAGCTGCTTGCTCAATTCTTCCAGCTGCCTCTCCAGGGAGTGGATCCTCTCTTTGGCTTGCTCACAATTTGGTAGTAACTCACAGTATCTCGTGTTCACATCTGCCAACTTCTGCAGTAATGACTCCACTTTATCATTATGCTGTTTCTTTAGTTCCTGTGTCTCTCCAACATGAGCCCTTATTATATCCTCAATCTTCTTTTCGTAATACAATATTAAACTACGACGTTCCTCATCTCCGTCTCCTATATCAGTCATACAGGATGCCTCATGGGTAAGCATGTGCACAGATTCTTTGGAATGTAGTGATGAATTTGTGAGATCGTCATAATGACCAGAGTCAGTGAATGAGCCTTGCATTTCATTGCGACATCGGGTTGGTGTTTGATTTTTAAACAATGGGCTATCAGTGATGTCAAATGATCTACAATTATCCCCATGTTTTGGGCTGTTTTGTTCAATAGAAGCTTCATCAGCGTTTTCCCTTATTGTTACAATTTCACTAGAGTTCGATTTTTCATCAGGTGAACATATTGATGCTTTATACAGTCGTAATTCTACGACCTCTTTTGTGAGTTGGAATATTTCACTATCTTTTTTGTCTAGGTCTTTCTTGGCTTGGCTTAGAAGATTTTTGAGTCGCCGTATTTGTTTCTGTGCGCGCTGAGTGGGTGTTAAATATTCTTCCCCAGCAAGCCCCGCATGTGATGAACAGTGTAATACGTAACGCATGGATCTTCCACTAAAAGTTGTGCCATTGAATGGTGCGTAGCCTGCATCAACGGAAGCAGCTGTGGCAGCACTTCCGTAGCTATGGAGTGATTCATCATCAGGAAGGTCTTCTGGAGAGCCAGGTGGAGTGTGAGCAGAGTCAGTCATACTCAACTTCCTGCCTAAACCAGTCTCCTGTTGTTTTAAGCAGGATTTTTTAGGCTTCTGGACAGGGTTTGAATTGAATGACTGAAAAGTAGAAATAGCTGAATGAGAACAAGGTGAAACAAAAAGTACTCAAATGTCTATTTTTAAAACTAGACTGTTTAAAAACAACTGCTTGCTGGGTAGTTAATTTTTATTTTTGACATTTAAAATAATATAATCCATCCAATTAACCTCAATTCCAAAATAAATGACTATCGAAATAAAACTGTTTCACTAAAGCATTGGGTTAATGAAGTTATAAAAAATTAAACATATATGTGTGGCTTGGCTACTGTCGCTATGGTAATTTTTCATATTATTATTGAAAGAGTTTGCATGAGGGGTTACTTACATGGCTTCGCTGGCGATGGCCAGGCTCCTGGAGTCGTGGCACATCGCTGCGTTGTTTCTGGTGTGTATTTTCCGTGATTATTGGTATTAATTTCCTTGTTGCCAAAGGCGAGCGCTGCACCATTTTCTCCCCGCGCAGCCGCAATGAAGAGCTGCGCCGGAAGTTCCCGGTGACATTACCCGCGCAGCAATGTTCATCGTGGAAGTCAGCGACCCTTCTACTATAATTTCTGTTCATTTTCTTCAATTATTTACATCAGCGTACCGTACTAAAAGAGAAAACACCTGTTTGAAATCACTTTGCGGCGTAAATAAACGAAACGAACCAACGTTATCGTAATTTGACATTTCAGTTTTTTTTTTCAGTGCGTGATACGATAATACAGCACAGGTATTTTTGTAATAAGCCGAACTTTTTTGCGATAAAAATGAATACCTAAAAACTTTCACAACACTATCACATCGTACACTCACTACTATTCTGTAATAGGTATGTTAAATAATGCTAACCCAGTAGAATAAAATAGTTGAGATGGGATTTATAAATTGCACAAATATTTGCAAAAATATTCACACGTGTTAACTTCTGTTCCAGCTGCGTTTAAATGCTGACAATGAGACAGACTGCGATATCAATACCAACTAAAATAATATTTGTTCAGGCAGCTCATTCAGTATCTACCTATAATTTAACTATTGTTGTTGAATACAATAATACTAAGTCAGCATTCTTAACACTACACACTATTCATACTAACACAAAAAGCACAAAGCGATTCAAGCAATTTCCCAAGCCGCCAAATGTGGCCTAGTTCCCGCATTCAACGTGGAAAACTGTCCTTCGCGAATATTAACTGCATGCATGTCGGCGCAACACGTTTAGTTATCTACCTACTTCCTACATTTTTTTATAACTCGTTTACTATATATATATAGTAGGTAAGTACGTGGGTATGAATTGAATAATAATATCGCGTTCGTTGCGTGCTTGATTTGCACTTTTACGAATTATTTAGGTGACATTAATCTCAACGGCACACAAAATGTGTTTTTGCAAATTACTTCGGCGTGACCGAGGCCGTATAAACTTAACAGGTATGCCACCATGGCCGGCATCACAAAATGATACGAAAACTGCAGAATTATAGCCCACCAATTTCGAAAAAAGCCTTTTAGACATACTTCCCCTACCGATTTAGCACTTCGAAGTTTATCTACATGACTAGCTTTTGCCCGCGGCTTCGCCCGCGTGGATATTGGAAGTTAACGCAGGTATTTTTCTAAAATGAAAGATTTTTTCTAAAATAAAAGTAGCCTAAGTTACTCCTTGTTACATCAGCTATCTGCCAGTGAAAGTCCCGTCAAAATCGGTCCAGCCATTTCAGAGATTAGGCGGAACAAACAGACAGACAGACAGAAAGACAAAAAAATTAAAAAATGTTGTTTTGGTATATGTACCGTGTATACATCCATATACACTTAGTAAAAAGCGGTTATTTTAATATTACAAACAGACACTCCAATTTTATTTATTTGTCTAGATATGGACCCCTGCACAACGACAGGCTGACTACGTACATAATAAGCCTATAATGTTCCCACTGCTGGGGCCCAGGCTACCTCTCTGAGAGGGAGTGAGCCGCAACCCACCACACGGGCCCAGTGCGGGTTGGTAGATCTCAAATGTCTTCGGCTTTTTGGTTCAAGGACATGCCAGTGATGCCTGTTTCCGCACGATGTTTTTTCTTGATCGTTTTGAGAGTAGTGGTGAAGAATTATTTTACACAAAGTAAATCACCTGTCTGGATTCGATCCTACGACTTACAAGTCGTAAGTCGGGGCCTTTTCCATTGGGCCATCACTGCTCTACAACGTAGTCACTAAAAGAGATAAAAGTCCAGAGTCGCCGGTTATAGTTGAAGTTTCCGACAACCCTGGTTACATTTCTTTTTTGGTGACCGTACCTACCTCACGAATAAGTTGTTGATTTAACGTGATTTTATTAAGTGTTCACGTAACGCAATTTTATTTTTAGATATTCTATAAAGTATAAAGGTTTATTTTTCAGAGACTAATGCAAACGTTATATATAACTTATAATGGTCTGACTAGACTAGACAGACGAATTATTACGACATCGTTCACCGTTGCACAACGCGCTAACAAATTATTATCTACTTACAAAACATTGCGAGAACTTACGAAGGCTTACTAGGTATAGATATCTTTATGTATAATTTAATGAATTCTTCAGAATTATACAAATTTCACCATCTATTTACAAGGTTGTTTAGAGTTTTACAAAACCTGAAATAGGGAGGTAAACGGTCAACCTGTGATCGAATAAATTATTGCCATAGGGCGAGGCCACAACACTGCGTTGCGGCGTCGTATCGCAAAAACGACGTCGCACAGCAATACAATTCGATGACGCAACGCAAAAATTTCATCGCATACGACATCGTACGACAATACGCTAACCGTCAGTTCAGTTTCTAGTGAGACATGGACCGCAATACACGGGTCCTACTTTTGTCCCAAAGGACGGGACGTTCCTGAACTAAGAATATCAGGTAATCGATATCGTAATCCGCCATCATGAAACGTGCGCACCTCATTCAATGTTGACACTAACTAAGAGGTAGCGCGTCGTCGCACTGCAGATTTGTACGTTGCGTCAGCGCATCGGAAATTTCCACGATGCGTTGTGCGGCATCGTAGATTGTTACGATGCGACGCCGCAACGCAGTGTTGTGGCCTCGCCCATAATCGCAACACAAACGACACACAACTTCTTGTTAAATAGGTTACGTACCTATTTAACGAGAAGTGCCTTTAGAGGCCTTTGTCTGTTTAATATGTTTAGGCCTCCCTTCTTAAAACCTATTGTGGAATGCCGCAGTGAGTAATCTAGATGTTCAATAAGGACTGAATTCGCACATGGTGCAGTTAATAACCCAAATTAGCTATGTATTGCGTAGTACACTAACAGTAGCAATAGCTGTCATTTTGACAGTTCAACAACGCTCATTGCTTGTTTACGTTGTTGACCAGAATTTTTTTTCGAACAGACGAAGTAATGGATTATAGGTATTAGCAATATCCTTCAAAATGAATAGGTAAATCAGATTCTGCTTGACAGCGTGTTAGGTACTCATTTTCTGTAGGTGCTCTGAAGCTACGACTGGTTGCGTGACCGGCTGTACTCTTGACCGCAAAACTTCCGACCAAGAAGAGAGCTGGGCCGCAACTGGTCAGACGATCTCGATCAGTCTGTTCTTGATCAGAGCTTCTATGGCCAAGACTGCTGGCGATCTTGCAATAGGTTCCAGTCGAAGCCGCGTAGCGTGCGAGTCAAATAAAAATGATTTGTCCAACTAGGTAGGTACTACGAGTAATTTGTTATTTTTTCGCGCAAGTTTTTTTTATCGATACTAACTTATCTACTCACCTCTTTCATTAAATTGTTTTTGCGATCGCAACAAGTTCCAAAGTACAACAAAATAGTGTCACGACTTCTCCGCCATTTAATTAATTTCCTGGCAGGCGTTTGAGTTCAGTAGCTAATTTAGTTCTAATTTGTTGTCGCTATACATGTTTCATACATTATTACCTATATTCTGTTCATATTTTTTAATTTAATGTAATTCATTTACGTTTCTTTGCAGATTTACTCATCATTTGCATTTTCAGCAAGTAATTATTGCTCTATATTGTTGCCATACAGGACCACGTCACACCATGTATCCTCCACGGACTATCCACCGTCGATTTTTACACGATCTTTTAACGAGAATCGCGAGTCAATTGGTCATAATTATATTATTTTTGGCAAGAAACAGCTAACTTTATAACAGAACTACTATGATATGACTTGACAACGGTTCCAAGCACTGCATGTTACCACTAAGCTAACGATTATTTTGGCTGACTCTAAAGTGTTGCTTAAAATTAAATTATGCAAGTTACGAAGATGCGCAACGCGAAGGTGCACCAAGGTGAGAAGCTATCGTACCATGAACAATAATTTTAATGTTTTAATTTTCTAATTTGATTGTCTGTTCCTTCGAAGTTTCGGTTCTGTCTGAAGTTTTGATTCGAGGTTTGTATTTTTGTCTTTACGATTCATAAGAATCGTTTTTCATATATAAGACCGGGGTATGAAAATTTATGGGGAGTAAAAGCAAACCTTCTCCGTTTAGTTATGTTTACTAATCTATATATTTTATAATAGTTCGTAAGGAGCAAACTCTTGTCGTGCGTCGGAGCTGACACACACATTTTGACACACACCAACGACGCAGCTCTGTGTGT
Organism: Aporophyla lueneburgensis; assembly: GCA_932294355.1. NCBI lineage: Eukaryota > Metazoa > Arthropoda > Insecta > Lepidoptera > Noctuidae > Aporophyla > Aporophyla lueneburgensis. The sequence goes on from OW028754.1 coordinate 17,047,950, forward strand.
CCTGTCTACATTACACGACGAAGGTTGAGGAGATCGTGGAGTATGTACGTGTGAAGACCAACTTTACCTTGAGGGTGGAAAAGTTGGAACTGCGCCACAACACGAACTTCAAGTAATTCGTGGTGCGAGTTCCAACTCATCAAATCGAGACCTTCCTCAAGAAAGAGTTTTGGCCGAAGGGTGTCGTGTATCGGCGATTCCGCGGAAGGCTACGCGACACCACGCAGCGCAACACGACGCCGAGCGCCACTTCGTGTTCAATAGTTTTATGTTTACATTTTTTATATTTGTATGTATGTTAGTCTGTAAGGTATTTATTATATGGGTCTTTGTAGACCGAAATAAATTGATTTGATTTAATATTTTTTTTTTTTTTTGTTTTTGTTCGTAATGTGGTAAAATATTATGTGTTCTATTGGATAGTACCTATAGTGACTAGTAGGGATGGAATTCGTAATCCGCAGAGGATGCTACGCGAAAATACGCGCCTCTACGCACTGCTACGCACGGCTACGCGCCGCTACACGTAACTACGGCTACGCGACGATGCGCGAAGCTACGCGAGGATACCCGAAGCTACGGGAGGCTACGCGAGACTTTATTTATTGGTGACTACCGTTTGCCCGCGGCCTCGCCCGCTACACACTACGCTTCAACCGTTACGGCGTGAAATGTTTAGAACGCAACGTTTAGAATAGAATATTAGCATCGATAGTAAAATTGTAGACATTGCTATTGGAACGGAATATTGTAAGGAGTCTTTTGGTATGCAAAGATGGTCACCCATTCACGGACCAACCACGGCAAACGTAGCTTATCCTGATCGATCGACCCGTGCGGCTGTTATTACTTATCGACTTCCAACAACGGAAAATGCCTATGCGTGTTACATGTGCATCTGGATTGCGTACCGAAATAAGATTTATAGGGAAATTAGTTAAAAATAGTAAAAACTTAAAGCAAAAGGTCATAAATTTCTTAAACGTGAAGTAAAACTGTTATGATGAAATAACTTGGGCCCTCAATCCAGACGCGTGCATAAAGTGGCATAACCTAAATCTCAGTAAGTACTATCTCTGGGTTAATAATTTTTGTTTAAGAATTTAGTTAAGAATTTCTTAGATAAGTATTTTAAGAAATTCCCAAATCTGTAAAATATAACATTACCGATTTATGGCGGCATATCTAGGGCCCTCACTTCATTATCGTTTGTACTGAGGAATCTGCAAAACATGATTATATCTGAAGAAATACATAAATACGACTTTAACATGTTTTACTTACCTACCTATGTGAATTAGTTAAAAAGAAATAAGGACACAAAACTTAATTGTTAAGATGTAAATGAAAGTCGAATTTTACTAAAAAGTCTAAACTGAGAGCCCAATATTTTCGGCTTTATTGACTAGGCTCAACCTCATTGAGTAACGCAAATTAGAATAAAAGTTTTAACTATTTCTTAATTAAATTGTAACATATCATTCGTTCTTCTAAATTTCATACTTTCAAGAGAAAATTGATTTTCAACTTTTTGAAAGAGAATTATTTGTAGAGTGACCATAATGTTCCATAATGTTAATAATGTTAATTATTAACCCAGAGATAGTACTTACTGAGATTTAGGCTATGCCACTTTATGCACGCGTCTGGATTGAGGGCCCAAGTTATTTCATCATAACAGTTTTAATTCACGTTTAAGAAATTTATGACCCTTTGCTTTAAGTTTTTACTATTTTTAACTAATTTCCCTATAAATCTTATTTCGGTACGCAAGGTTTCAAAAAATGGGCCCTCAATCCAAATGGGTCATTGTCATAACCCTAAAAAAAACTGTTCATGCATACGAATCATATATGACACTTTTATTTGCGTCTTAATTTTACATCATACTAATAAACGAAACTTACTAGATCATAACTGTAACAGATTTACTAAAGATTTATTTATTTTTTACCTTATAACAACCACCATGTTACCGAATTTTCCATTTCGGTGGACTGTTCGGATACTACCTTTCAATAGAATGTAGCTTATAATAAATAGTTGTTTTTTATTATTTTACAAAAATTACATATTTTCCGAATCTACGTATGTTTTCCATTTAACGTTAAAAGTATTAAAAAACATTATAGAAAAAAAACACACTTTTTGCATCATTTAATCTTGTTACAACATTTTTTGTCTTTACGGTGGACATTACTTTCGATACTGACTAAAATAAAGTAAATGTCAAATAATGGAGCGGAACGTAAAATTGAACGCAGCCAATATCGTACTATCCCTGTGAGAGGCCATTTTGCCGAGACTCGTATGCTGAAAACGTTGTTGTTGTATTATGAAGAATATTTGGTAGTGTCAAAGTTGAGTTGTCTTTCCGGTTACTGCTGTATTTTGGTAAGTAACACACTATAAATTAATCAAACATTTTTAATAACTAGTTAAGCAATGAGACTTTATTAATATACCTTGGCTTTTGACACAACTTATAAACGGCGCAAGGTGTGAATGATTTTGCGAAAAAAGTTCATTCGGTGGACATCTTTTTGGTGGAAATTTTGTCCACCGAAACGACAGATGTCCACCGAGTGAATTTGTTTCTTGAATGTGGGTTATTTAGTTACTCTAACTTATAAAACTGCTTCTGGTTACTGGTGTTTTTATCAGTTAAGGACTAATTACCTATTTTTATTTCATTTTCGCTTTAATTTTATGTGTAAATATGTTTTAAACCACCACTTCCTTCACACCTTTCTACATCATGTCAACTTGTAATTAATGTAGTTATCCATAGTTACATTCTCTAAGTTAACAATGATTGGTACCTGTGATTTATTTCTAACGGCATGGGAAATAAAAAAAAAATACATAAGCACGGTCGTTTCGCCTATGCAAATTATTTTACCAACAAAATCTGCTCTACCTTTGCACAGCTTTACTTTCCTTTTGTTTGTGTGCATTGCTTGTTGTGATTTTTCAAGCGATGGCGAAAACAAGAAGTAAACTTAGCGGTAAACAGGAAAAACACGAAGCTGTAAGCAATAATACTGAGTATGAGGAAGGCGCGTGATAAACTTAAACAGGATCCAGAAGCCTTGGAAGAAAGCGAAGAAATTACCAGAGAATAATTCTATCAGAAGAATTCCGAAGGGTAAATACAGGAAAACTATAGAAGATTTACCAGATATGTAAAAAAAGCTTTCAAAAAGGAAATGGAGAGAGGATGTAAGAACGCGCAGAGAAAAAGTCAAAATTCGAAAAGAAGCTGAAAACTACATTGCACGCGAAACGCCTGTTAAAGAAACCGTCTGCACATCCAAACGTCAATTAGTCTACCATTTGCTGGATAATATAAATATATCAAAAACATGTATGTAGACGTTAGGTACTACGGAAAATTATCGACTCGTCACAAAATCATTTTGTACCGTAAATGAGATTAGGAATCACAATCCTATTTACATTTGTATTCATTTGAAGCCTATTATAGCTGCAATGAAGACCCTTGTGCCAAATTTGAAACGGATGCATATTTTGAGCGACGGACCTTCAACTCAGTACAGAAACAAGACGATGTTCCACTTCCTTGCTCAAATAAGCAGCAATTAGCTACTTACTTGAGCAAGAAAACTTGTCATAGCACTGTGTCCCAGACCACTCCAAAATACCCAACTCTATCAAGTCCAGTCCTGACGAGGCCTCTTCAAAGTCTTACTCAGAATGACATACCACCGAGTGGATAAATTCACAGAGTCCAACCTTGACTCCTATGCACAGTCCAGTGGCAAGCCAATGGAACCATTGAAAATTGGCGAGCGCAGTTCATCACTGCTGATTGGAGGTACTGTCCATAAGCGCATACAATTTCCGGACGTAAGCATATTCTGACAGCTCAGATACGTCAACGTCAAAACCAGACAAGCCACCAATCCCCCTTTCTCTGGCTGAACGGATTGAATGCTTCTGGTCTTCTGACCACGAAGACATGTTTTGACCACCGAAACGAATTATCTTTTCGGTAGACAGACACAAAACATTTTTTATTTACTTTTTGAATGCTTTTAAGTGACTGATTTGTTTGTGATTATGTGAAGATAGCATTAACGTTCTTTTTGTTCAAAATTTTAATCACTTTTTGTTTTGTTTTGTTTCAATAATCAACATTTTAGTCCACTAGGTGGACATATTAGTCTTTTCGGCGGAACCGAAATATCGTTATTTCCTTATAAATCGCTTTTTTCGAATTATTGATCTCAGACTGACACGCACTTTTATTGTGACGTTATGCAAGAGTCATAATATACCTTTGATTTTTATAAATCACGTGTTTCATTTTTTCGCCAAAAAAAACCCTAAGCTTGACAATGACCCAAATGCACATGCGTGTTACAACTTCCGCACATAATTCAGATTTTGCGGAAAAAACATTATTTATTAACCTGTCAATTCACTTTCATTACGCACACAATACTGCAAGATAACTGCAAATAATATATAAACACTTTGTATAAATAATTAGACACTTCAAATTAAAGAATAACCTTGTTATTAGAAAGTCAAACACTTCATACTTAAAACCAATTAAATATTTATTTTGAAGTATTTAACATCCAATATAGGTATAAATGAGTAATTATTTGTACTTACAAAAGAGTCGGTAACTAATCGATGTGAGAACTCAAAAACACACAATTAGTTAAGTTAACCATAAAAGAGTTCCTAAACGATTTCACCGTGATCATTAACCGAGCGTTATATTAAGCAATTAATTAATTTTTGACATGGCAACGTAATAATGAGTAATGAAATAACTTTGTAACCCAATTAACATTGTATTTGCAAGCTAGAACAAATTACTGCAAGTTGGAAGTAAATAGTAAAACAAATATTCTTTAGGTATGTAGGCAAATAGGTAAAATGTTTACTATTGCAGTTTCTATGTATGTAAGTACCTAATTGTTGAAAGTAGGACGACCGTTGAATGATGTCTGCGATTGCTTCGACTTCTAGATATTAATAAACTAAACATCAATCACCTTTTTCACAATTCACGATTCCTATGATTAGCTCTATATGAATGTCTCGTGACTTCAACTTCCAATGGAATTTTTATAATTTCCTGTGAATTACTTGGTTTTCTATCAACTTAGACACATGGCTAACAGTATTGCGAGACTTTTTTCACAATCGAAGTAGATACCTATCTGGATAATTTTATGAACATCGACGCATAAGATCTGATATAAGTATACACTAGCTGCGGCCGCATAAGTCTCGATCCCGTGAGATTATCGGGATATAAAATATTCTATGCCCTAATCCCGGTCATGTCTACCTATGTGCCAAATTTTATTCAAATCAGTTCAGCCTCTTTCAGAAAACCTAATCTTTTTTAAAATTATAAAATGAAATAAAGGATCAATTAATATGAAATTTGTAAAAAATTACCTTATAGTGGTTTTATGCTGGTTGCAAGGTTTGATTCCATGCTAGGAAAATTGTTACCTGTAATGTAAGTAAGCGAGTATCGCGATGCGAAGGACTTGTATAATATCACCTCTTCTATTCCAACTTTGTCCAAAAAGGTCATAATCAAAAAGTACGTAAATAAAAAAAAAACACTCACACGACATATTTATGACGTCGTTCACTGTGTAATGTTTAATAAATTTAATATCATGCATAAGTCACGCATTCTATCTAATATTAATAATTAGATATGTACATTAGTGATAAATCTGAAATAATTTTGTAAGCATTCACATGTGTAAGAATTCTCAGTAAGGTATTTATCTTATTTTTAAATAAATTTAAAATGTAATGTTATTAATAAAACTGTTTGTAGCTAAACAATAACAGCCGCAAGGTTCGATCGATCAGGTTATGCTACGCATGCCGCGGTTGCTCCGTGGATGGGTAATCATCTTTATACCAAGACCCCTCCGTGCCTCGGAAAGCACATTAAACCGTTGATCCCAGCTGTCATTCGTGGGTCTTTGAAAGTCGTTACGGGTCGTCAAAAGTTCGAAAGTCTGTCAATCAGTCTTGCTACGGGGTATTGTATTACCCAGTAAGTGGGTTGTGTTGCTCAGATAGACAGACACTCCATGTAAATTACTGGTTTTCAGCTGTATCCGATTAGACTGGAAATCGAAAATAGTTGGGAAAAGGCTAGGCAGATGATGATGCTTAAGTAAAATTCGGGATAGTTTAGTGTATGTAACTATCTATAACTATGTGTAACCTGTACCAAGGTAACTGACATAGCCCGAAGAATTGCCAAACTTAATTGGCAGTGGGCGGGGCACAACGCTCGCACATTGCAAAACTGATGGTCGATGGGGCTGAACGGTTCTGGAGTGGCAACCGCGTACCCAAAGACAGAATTGTAAAGCTTCCTACAAGATGGACTGATGTCCTTATTAAGGCCGCAGGAATCCACTGGATGCGGCAAGCACAGAAACAGTTGAAGTGGTGGTGCTTGGGTGAGGCCTATATAAATCTACAGCAGTAGATGTCTTAAAGCTGAAATGATGTTCATAGATGACCCGCAGAACCTCCCTCTCTTCTTCTTTGTACTTCTTTATAACATGGGGGTTAGGTATTACCAAGCACTACTCGTAGCTACTATTGCAGGATATTGAAGTATTCTTATCAGTCATAATATTAGTGGACGGCAGTGGATTATTAAGTTAGTTGATACTCTACTACGTTTCAGTTTCAGTAGCAACTAGCTTATGCCAGCGGCTTCGCCCGAGTAGAGGTCGGAAATTATGCAACGGGAACGAACTACTGAGATAAAAATATCTTGTTATAAACTATCGGTTTAAGAAATTTCACCAAATCCGTTTAGCCGTTTTTGCGTGATGAGTGACAAGCATATAAACCGCCAACTTTCAATTTTACAATATTATTAGAATTAGCAGGTTTAGACTTAGGGTCGCTGGCACCAAAAACTGTTAAACTTATTTATTACAATATCGTTCTGTTCCTCTCAATCGCTTGACAGAGATAAAGAAAAAGTAATGTTAACTAAATTAGACTGAGAAAAAACTTGATAGTTGGGTATACCGTATACCCAACTGCCCTACTATTATCATACGTATATGTATTGCCCAACCCTATCTGATAACAGTTGAGGCAGACCCTTTCCTAAATATAGCATAACGACTTGCGGTAACTGATACGAGACCATGGTAGAGACAGTTTACAGGAACCTACGAAAGGCTTTATACCTACCACTATACGACGATGGAAAAACTGGAAAACATCTTACAAAATTAAAGTTTACCGTAATTTTTATGCATGCGCCTTCTCCCCTCAAATGAGTTTTGATCATTTTCGGAGCATTGGAATTGAAACATAATCGGATTGGAAAACGATTGAGATTGGGATTGATTTGAAGAGTAAGCCTTAAAGCCAAACTTTGCTATAGAAATGTTTTTCTAACATACACGTCTATAGATATCTATACAGACTTTTCACCTCTACTTTTCCTTTCAAATGCTATCACTTGAAAGGGTAGATAGATATAAAAAGTAGTCCCACATTTTGCCGGTAATGTTCATCATGCCTTGTCATAGAAGGCTAAATATTTTCATAATCTTGGGCAAAATACTTATCTTTAGCGTTTGTTAGTACGTATTGTTGTTATCAATCAATGTAACCACAATGCATAACACTTTTACGTGACCAAACAATGAAGTGTCCAATCGATTGTTTTGGACAAAGAAATCACGTTGAAAGCAGTTCCCCGGACACCGACTCTTGCGTTGCGAAAAGAGATTCAATTTACCTTACCTACTTAATATTGAATAAGAAGATTGATTTTGAACCTTATAAACAGACTTTCGTGATTTATATCTGAGTGTAAAAGAAATGGAAATTGTTAACGTAAAAGCCTCTAATTAAACAATTTAATGAGCAAAGTTTACGCTCAATCGCTTTTGCATCATTCACGTTGTTTAGATTCCGCACGTTGAAATTATAATAACGTCATGGACAAGTAGAGTAATTTCCGCGTAAACTCTCTAAATTCTTACTTGTTATGGTTCACATGAATTGTTTTGCATGTCGTTCTGTGGTTTCGCGATTGACTTGCTATTTAAGACGTTGCTAAATCTTGTTCAAGGCCTAACGTATTATTTAGAATTAAGTGTACGCACTTAGAGACCTACTACATTAGGTATTATTTGTTATGATGCAGCAAAAAACGAACGTGAATCATACTTAGCGAATAATCTGGAATGATTATCGCATTGTATATTTTTGATAAATTCGCAAACTGAGCGTCAAAACTGAACATCAAGACCGGATACGCTCATTCACGGAAGGTGTCTTGGCTATCATAATGCCGCTGCAAGTGAAACATTATTTATCGTTAGTTGAAAGTAAAATGAAATCAATCATACTCACTAATTGCATCTTGCACGAATTTTCCAGTCTCCATGGAATTCAGAGAAAACATTCTCGTAGCAACATGAGCAAAACACATCGTTTACGGCACAGTGGCAGTTCGGAATACGTCACAAGTCGGTCGCACAATCGTTGTCGAAGGGAAAACTTAGTATCAACTCGAACATCGCAAATTACATAGAGTAAACCATCCACGTTAACTTTTACGCTAAGAATGTTGCGGCAAGTTGTCGAGGCCCGGAGCGCAGTGCGTGCTTGGTCAATGTTTGTTCACGGTGTGTTGGCGCCGCCGCCGCCAGCGCCCCTCTGCGGCCACGTTGACGCAACCCGCTAGGTTAGCAAAAGTACTCCATTGTAGTCACTAACATTACAACACAATACCTGCTGGAAACGCATAAAAACGCGAATCGAAGAAATGGACCCGTTAACTTTTTGTTACATCAGTGTGACGATGTCTTGAGAACCAGAGCTTGATGCGCCATCTGGTGCTGTTATGTAGCGTCTACGTCCGCTCTAGTTGCAGTTGCTATTATGTAAGATCCACTACCTGGTAGTTCTGTAACATTATCAAGATTCAGCATGTATCATATTCACGTCCCCCTTCTTATTTCAGTATCAGTATTTATGATTACAGGAACTGAATTCGTAGCCCGACGTTTCAACAGCCGAACTGTAGATAAGAAGACAGCTAGATTAGTTACTGTTAATCTTTCATCTTTATAGAGGGTAGTCGGCACTGCAGGTGTCCTAAATATTGCCAATAGTGGCTATGCATCAATTATTAGCGCCTGCATTGTCACTAGAGCGCGGATGGATGTGTTGGCGGCGGTTTTGTTCCACAATAATGACGACATACTCTGATAACGATGAAAACACGTTCCACGGACAAACGGGCGCGATTGCGTTAAAGTTTCTAATTTGTTTTATTTACATTTAATTATTTCGCGGTAATTAAGTGGGCAATGATGTAGCTGAAGAAAATTATATAAGAGCAAGAAAAGGTGAATATTCAAATAATAATTAGCGTAGAGTTTTCTACAATATTTGAACTGCGAAGAATTTTCGCAATCCATCTTTAGGTTCGCGTAAAAATTACAGAGTATGTAATATGATCGTATTACCGACTGCGTTATTTTTTACATCTATCATAATATTTCATGTATTTCGCCTTGGGCCATTCACTGCGCTAATTGCTTAAGTGCAATTTATTATTACGTATTTCAATCCTTAATTAACACGCTTCCTGTGTGATGTTAATATTACTTGCAGTTTATGACCCTCGACGATGGCAGAGATCCTCGGATTGTGCTAACTATAATATATTATTATATTGATGATCTAGGATTATTATTATGTTGCTATCTAGCTATCAATGTCTTGATTGTGATCTTCATTAAAATAAGTTAGGTATAAATCTTGTAAACAGATAATAGTTAAAATGTCTAAAGATAAATTAGGTAAAGTTTAGAGTGTCCTATAAAACTGTCACACGTCACAACATGGACATAAAATACACCATCTAAAAGGTCCAAAATAAAAAAAACTCTGCGTCCATCATTATCTGTCGTTATGCATGCCTGATATTAGAAACTTAGTGCTTCACTAAATCCGTGTGAAAATCTTTATGAACTTTGTCGCTGTCGACGATGTCGCCGACAATCGCTAGCATTGCATAAAGGTAGGTATAATCATTATCAGGCAAATGGCCAATAAAATGAGTACCTACAACATCAAAGAACGGTGCTGAACTGTTATGTAACGTTGGCGCTTGAAAATAGTTCGTGAAAGAATCGATATTGTAGTTACTTTTAGAACTACATTTTGGCGCATGGATCAATTTAGAGTTTTAAATGGTCTAACTTCACTTAAGCCCAATATGTCATTTAATTCATAGGTTCTAGCTCCAAGGAGGCAGGAGTACTTGTGAGATCGAACTATGTTGGATATTGTTTTAGACGTTTATTTCAATGATGAAATCCAAAAAGATTCATGAATTTAAGATGATGGTTGCAAAGGTATTAATCACATATAAGAGACAACAATGCCTTTTTCATAATGTGAGAGCGACACAATTGACCACAATGGTTAGTATTGCGGTAGTGCGTTTTCGGAAAAATGTGACAGTAGCTACAGAAAGGCCAATTTTAACACCAAGCCGACCAAGATTTCCAAATGACCATTTGTGACCTTCTTGAAGGGTCATTCTTCAGCCTCATATCCGCTCTGTCGTGGCGGGATTTTGGCGCATATCGGTGCACCTACCACGGTACTTTCGGGTTACTTCCAGATATATGCACTTGTACCGTGTGGACGTAAAGAATAACACCACCCCATTTATTCCCGTGGGTGTCGTAAGAGGCGACTAAAGGACTTACTAGGGAATGGGCAGCAGCGTTCTCTATGCATTTTACCACCAAACTGCGATCGCCAAGCCGCCTGCCAAGCGTGGCGATTATGGCAAATCCCCCCCAAAAAATGTGCCGGTCAAATTAGTGGTGCATGGGGGAGGCCCATGTCCAGCAGTGGACTTCTTGCGGCTGAAATGATGATAACGATGATGATATGCACTTGTGATTTCAATTACGACATTTGTAAAGTCTTGTATCGGAGCTGCATACAACTTGGGTCGTATGAATAGATATTTGGAGATAGCTATAATGTTGTTACAGTTAATGATAGTGAAATTTCTCATGCTTGTCCACATTACCAATCTTTGAATACGCAGGGCAAACTTTTACAATCATGTAAGCACATACCGAAACTCAAGCATTAAAATAAAGGTAAACAAATTCGATCCAGAACGGAATTCTTGTTACAATTCCGACTCAAAGTTATCGCGGGCCAGCCTTATATGAAAAACAAACCTAGTATTACACCGGTTCGTTTTGTATTAATTCATACGTAGGAGAACACGTTTGGTTTCGCCACAATCTAGAGAATTACAAATATGTGCCTATTTATTTCAAATTCTAAAGCATCCGGTATAGTTTCTAGACTACAAGAAGGTGAAATAAAAAAAAAAATGGTGATGCGTCATTGTTTTAATTAGGATTCCAATCGTTTGGTTTCCTTTTTGTATAAATTATAGATATTCTAGCAAAAACGTGCAAATAGTCTATTCAAGTTGTTTGATTGAAATGTCGACATGAAAATGCATTTTGTCATCATTTAGGTTTTAGGTTGTAAGCCGGTATAAAAGATGAAAACAATATTTTAATTGCCAATATAATAACATGTAATAAAACAAAGTCCCCCCGCCGCTTCTGTCTGTCTGTCTGTCTGTATGAACGCGATAAACTTATAATTCACAAAGGTTTTGTGCAAATTGGCTGACATATGACGATGATCGTTGAAGATATAAAAAAAAAACCACCGAGAAAACTGAAAAGCAAAAAATAATAAACCCTAAAATTATGAGTCAGCGCTTTGAGCGATCTTTGTTCATTGATTTTTCAGCGCCGTCTCAAAATTTCAAGGTTTATTATTTTTTGCTTTTCAGTTTTTTCGGCGGTTTAATTTTTTGTTAAATAGTTTTTTATTTTTGTATTTTTTGTGGCTTTATTGTACAAATAATACTTGGCAAAGTATACCCTATCCAATAAAAAAGAATTATCAAAATCGGACTACTCTGTATAAAGTTATGCGTGTTTATACATTACAATCGGTGAGTGAACAATCAATCATCCCCTGTTTTCAGACCCTTACGGTTCGATTTTGTTTTCCAAATTTATATGGGACCACCTTCGAAGTATACCCTTTAAAATAGAAGAAGAATTATCACAATCGAACCACTATGTAAAAAACTATGCGTGGTCATACATAAAAAGAAAAATATATATACGCGTCGAATTGAGAACCTCCTCCGTTTTTTTTCGTCAGTTGAAAAAGGGAGCTTTACTGGCGTGCGCCGCGTAAACCAGAGTTTTAAGAAAACAATGTATTGCGGAATTGTAATATTGTTTACCTACACGCGTAGCATGACCACCATAGAAAGAACTTTGTCTATTCTTGGTAGAATAGAGATAGAATTGTCATGCTACGCCAGCATAAAACGGTACAAATTTTCTACAATCTTGGGTTGCATATTTTCCGACATCTGCGGGCAAAAGCTAGTTCATAATAAATAGCTTCCCGGTAATATAGTTAAAATGGTCAGTTAGTAAGTGAGGCCGTACAAGAGAGTAAAGACGTTTTCGAAATTACTTAAAATCTGGTACCTTGAGCTCATTCTGAGAAAAAGAGCCTTGTCATAAAGACAGAGTAACTGATGCACTACAAAGCATTATAAGAGAATTATGGTCCATAAAAGGCAAGGAACCCAAAAAACACATTTGATCCCAAATGAATTCACTGTTACTGATACCTGCCAGACCAAATAATAAGCCAACCCATCCAAAAACCGCACCGCTGTGGGACCCACCCGTCACCACAAATATTTAAAAAAAGATGATTGAAACATTCTCCGACGAAGAAGCTTTCGTTTTGGTGTATTTTACAAAGTCATGACTTGTCAGCATTCATATTTTTGTATTGATTGTGTCGTGATTCACTGTAAATTATTGCACTATTATGAATATTGTTCTAGTTCAGTAGCTGGTTTCAGTTTAAAATTTCAACGGGAGTGTGAAACGATGTTTAGATTGTTCATTTCTCATAAAATAGGTGCCTAATTCATACTGTGCATTGTAAGTATTTAAATGATTAGTAAACATTTGTATTGTCGGGTAGTTATTAAAAAAAGGCATGTTTAGTTCGTTGTTGTATTGATCTATGTGAAGTTAGGAGACATCCCCTCCATGAATCACCATAGAGGTGATGTCTGACCATTTTGCAATGGCAGAGGGAACACTTCTTCGGCGACTGGGTAACCGCAAGGTTCTCTTGTGACAACACATGTACGGAAATAAAGAAAATACTGGAGCGATAATAGTAGTTTCATTTTAATTGTGTGCGTTTTTACTTTGAATACATCTTTGTTGGGGAACAAACTTGATAACTTTATTTGTTAAACGAGATATAATTTTTAGAAGTTAGTGACGGTTTAATAATTCATGAAATGTAGGTTACTCAACGACATCGATTTGAACAAAACAATGGAGTAACTAACTGCTTTTGGTACCCTCCATCAACATTCTTTCCGTAACAGCCGTAAAGTATTTTTTGAAAGAGCCAAGACTAAAGGGAGGTACTAATCTATAATTTGGTTTAGTAGGCTCCCAATGACTAATGTAGAGTATATGATCTTTTCTTCCTAAGTCTACACAGTTTATCTGATATTTCTAGTTTCGTTTATTTATCTTTAACATATTAAATACACTTTAAATATTTTTACAACAAACATTCAAAAGTAAAAATGTGGTGTATGGGCATCAGGAATAGGGTTGTCAGGGCTCTAGAGGAACTCCTCACTATAAGTCCCGTGTCCAAGAGTACTGCTTTCTGAATCAAGCCATAGATCCGGCCGCCTGATTATAGGGTAAAATGATTGCAGAGTCAAGATAATTACTTGTTTTTTTTCCAGCTTTCACGAGATTTCCGTCATGAGGGACAGCGATATCAACAATCATTGCACGACGCTCTTGTCGATCTATCACCACAATATCACACTTATTGGTGTCATTTGTTCTGTCAGTCAAGATAGATCGATCCCGGGGATCATCGGTTCGGGTAGTATCGGACCCCACAAGGTTAGACTCGTAAGTTGCTTGTGGATAATCCTAGCCACTAGATTGTGTCTGTGCAAGTACTCGCCGTTAGCAAGACGAGAAGAACCGCAAGTAATATGTCGGATAGATTCACCAAGACAATGACTTGCTCGACAGATGTCAATCGAACCGTACTTGACAATGTATTTCCGATAATTATTAGTTATAGCTTCTGCCCGCGACTTCGTCCGCGTTAAATTTCTTGTTCCCCCGACCCTTCCCGTCGCGTCGAATCGCCTACCCGTGCGATTTTCCTCGTTTTTGCAACATTGTACATTACTGCTCCGCTCCTCTTGGTTGTAGCGTGATGTTACATAGCCTATAGCCTTCCTCAATAAATAGGCTACCCAACACAAAAACAAGAATTTTTCAATTCGGACCAGTAGTTCCTGAGATTAGCGCGTTCAATCAAACAAACAAACAAACTCCTCAGCTTTATAATATTAGTATAGATGATACTAGTTACTATATTATTTAGATTTATTTTTTGCCTATAACATTATACTATCATTTGTTTTATTGCTTTGTAAAAGTCCCAAAGAAATCACGGCATTGTATGAATCCCTGCTGATTTCGCGGTAGACCCCTAACCATCAGACGAAAGTATGCGGTGTGATGCCTATATTTATCGGCTCTCGGGCTCGGCTGTCTGAACCGGCCCAACAACCTTGCCGCCAGTGGAGGCCACTTTTTTACAACTCAACGGTTGCCATTTATTGCCTCTTATATGTAAGCAAAATGGCAAGTTTTCTCCGGCTAATAAATTAGTGCACCGCGTGTAATGATCAAGGAAACAAAAACAATCATTGAACGCTTTAGAGGGCACCTGATTCCTTTGTTGAGTATATCGCAGATGACAATGAGATTAAGGTAAAGATAAAAACTTTTCTTAGAGATATATCGCATATGTACAACTTAAAGTACCTATTGTCTAGCATATATGCGGAGCAGTGGTAGCCCAGTGGTAACGGCCGCAACTTAAGAGTCGTAGGTTTGAACCTAGACAGGCGCTTTACTGTGTGTAAACTATTTCATCACCACTGCTCTCAACACGGTGAAGGGAAACACCGTGATGAAACCGGCATGTCCTAAAACCAAAGAATCGAAATTTGTGGCATCTGCCAACACGCACTGACCCCGCATGGCCTGCCAGGGTCGCGAGATTGTTCGAAAAAGATACCGTGACCCTGGCACATGGGCAACTGAAGGAACACGGGTGAGTTTTAGTCAGTAAAAGTCTGACACGCCCTCCCGCTCAGAGCAGGAGAAGTCATTTGATGATGTCCCATCGAAAAAAAAACCCCGCATCACCATGCGGGGTTTTTTTTTTGGGGTGGAAACTTTCTCTCTGTGAGAAAGTTTGTGTCACAGTTGTGGGAACATTTTAGGCTTTTCTAGTGCTGGTATTTAAATTTGATAATCAATTCCCTGAATTTCGGCATTCATTTCGGCATGGACGGGCAGGCGACAGGCAGACGACTTCAAAAAAATAGTAGACTAGAAGGATTGGAATCTAACAGACGCATAAACATAACATCACGCCGTGTGTCCCCGAAGGGTTGGGCAGATGTGTACCTATAGTACACCCACATTTCGCCTGTTATGTTTAAGTCCCATGTAATAGGGGCGAGCCTATTGCCATCAACTGGGCACAAATCCAGACTCCGAGCTGCTACTGAGAAATTCAACAACAGACGCGACGATGAAAAAAAACAAAACAGAGAAAAATGGAACATCTATTAAGGAAGAAGTACTGGTTGATAAGTTATTTGTAAGCTTTAACAGGAATGGTCACAAAACACCAAAATACGTGGGCACATTCGAATCTCAGTGTAGTAATAGCCAAACAAACAGTTTGGACAGATGTCACTTTAATGATCTTCGGCATAAAAATAACGTTAGCGTGGGCAGCTATCGATAACATTTCTATAAACGAGCGATCGAGCTATTTAAGTATGTTATCTATGGTATTGACGCAAAACATCAACGCGAGCTCCTTGCTTGAATGCGCGCTCTCTCCACCTTTCCCGGGAGCTATGAACATTTGCATGCACATGCATTTGACTCAATCATAAGTAAGCACATCAGATAAGATAATAAATTCTAACCTCATAATGCGCATAGTGGCCGAGGAATTAGCTGATCGTGCAGCTAAGTATAGTGCAAGTATTGCGATCATCTAGATCACTGAATATGTAAAGCATTTGAAATTTTTCAGGAGTTCGTGGTTTTGCTGTGTGGTAATTAGTTTTTATCAGGTGCCTTCATCTGTTCGTGATGAAAGCAATTAATATTAATTTCTTTTTAATGGGTGGTAGTATCTTAGGATCGTCGCTATTGTCAATTCTTGAGTTGTGGCAACATTTATTGTTGTTTTTTTTAAATATATTTACTTCTTTAAGGCTCGTGCAGACAGGCGCGACGCGACAGTGCGACACGATTCTTGTAGCATATTTTTTCCATGATTTTTTAATAGAAATTGGTCTACTAGAATAGCGTCGCGCCAGTATGCGGGAGACTTTAACTGTGTGTTATTATCAAGACATACATACATACAACAACCATAAGAATAATCAGCCCACAACTTTCCCACTGCTGGGAGTGTCCCTGTGCAGTGGCACTGGCCTCGTCACTGCGAGACCAATCTTTAGAAACAACATTATTTTAAACTAGCTTCTGCCCGCGACTTTGTCTGCGTAAATGTCGGTTATCGCGGACGCAGACAAAGTCACAGAATAAAAAGTAGCCTATGTCCTTTCTAAACTATCTGTGTACCAAATTTCATTTAAATCGGTTCAGTAGTTCACTCTTATTAAGATTGCATTCAAAGATTCACAAAATATAAGAGAAATACTAAACTAAATGAACCGTAAAAATATGGAGAACATAATAAAATTGTAACAGATGTTTTTTTTTATGAATATTGATACAAGTCTTTTAAATCGAAAGGTGTGTGCAGAATCGGAAAAAGAAAACAAATAAACGACTTCATAAACAGGTTTTACAATACTTTACGTATAATAATCAAGAGTAGTCTGACTCACACGTATTGCCTACTTATCTGACATTGACCTAACTACGTATTAGCATATGTTTTCTTAAGAAAATATTTGCATTGCTTCAAAGCATTTGGTTAACAAGTGTTTAAAGTTTCATTTTCTATTTTTCGATGGAAATAGAGCATGTTTAATTTACAATACCGTCAATCACCATTGTTAGGAAAGTCAGTATTTCATTATCTTATTGAAATATTCATATTCCTTCGGAAATTCTTTCTTTTTCTGTATTTAAGTACGATATAATTCTACACGGGGAAAACCTACGCAGATGAATAAATCTATACTGCTACTAAAATGTATCGGAAACGCGATTTCTGATAAATGAGTAATATAATTTACAATCTCGGAATATAAGGCTTATAAACGATATCTAATTTAAATCAATTACAGCTAGTTAGATTTACTAAACAAGTTTACTGGCCTATGGGTCTTACGAAGTGTGGTGTAAACGCAGCATGATATTTGTAATACCCACGGAACAAGGCGATAGATAGCGATAATGTCAGCTTATCATAACTTATCTATGACAATCGATAATACGACCGCGTTTTGATAATAGGAAATGTCGTTTTTGGAGGTGCATTTATCAAAAAAAAAATTTTTTAATACGATCCCATCAAGTACTTTACAAGTCTTACATGTGGTTGTTTCGATGCCTAGATCAACGGCATCATCAAACACTCTGATGATTACGTACTTCAGCGGATTACTAATACTAGTAGTCGCCCACAGCCTTCGCGATTCGACCATGTTATAAAAAATAAAGAAAACAATTGAAATAAAATTGTTACAAAATGGCTCCATGAAGTCCATGTTTAGATCAAATGGACATAGAACTGAATGCTACGAATGCAACACAAAAGTTTGGCTTGATGCCCGTTTTCAGACTACGAGGCCTAGTTTTCCAATTTTCTAGAGAAAAGTAGAAGAGAATAATAAAACTGGCCGACTTTTAAGAAAATGAATAGGTAAGCAGGTAGCTGTAGGAAAATTGCTCATATCTATTTGTATAATATCCCATGGAAACGATACTCATATCAGTAATGTGTAGGTACTTAAGGATGAGCTAATGGAGCCCATATAGTTAATTAAATCGAACCGAATCACGTTTCATAATCAACGGGATTAAGTGAACTTAGAGGCTTGTATTGATGATTTAAATGGAAATAATACTGTAAATACATGAGTAGGTTTACGGTCACGACTCATATTTTTCAACATACTAGTCTTACTAAGGGGTATCGAACTACCCAGTAACTGGGTTGTGGAGACTGAAAGCTCCACATAGTTGGGAAAACAGCAAGGCAGATGATAATAATACAACCTAGACTGTGAATTGTAAAAAAAATTAAGAAAATTTGAATTTCCGGGCTAGTTTAGAGCATCATCCTTAAATGATACTTGTGTGGTCATACCTACCGTGATACCAAGTAGAGACGGTATTCTTAAAAAAAAAAAAAAAACTACGAAACTTTAAAAGGGCTAGCATGATATGCGATTTTGCTTTACACGTTGTATATTGAAAAGTAATTCGTCACGTCGCCGTCGATAAAAACTAATCTCAGAAAATCAATTGTATTATTCAAGGCCTCCTCGTAAGTCACATTGTGATTTGTGATAAACTCCACTGTTGTATAATTTACAATACTACGATAACATGGCCTTTACCTATACATTACTTCCTCAGCCCATTCTTCTCTATAGTCATATCTTTTGTAATGGGCAATGCATTATCAGCCTACAAGTTCTCACTGCTGGGACATGAGCCTACTCTGTGGGCCACTACGCGGGCCCATTGCTGGATGGTACGGGATATGCAATTTAATCTATATCCATACTAATTTGTTTCAATTTTTGTAGGCATAATATCTGGAACTACTTACCTTTTTTTTGGATGGGAAATCGTCAAATTACTAAAACCCACCTGTGTTCCTTCAGTTGCCCATGTGTCAGGGTCACGGTGTCTCTTTCGAACAATCTCGCGACCCTGGCAGAGGTTATAGACCATTTAACGTCACGTCACGACCCTATGGAGCCTATTAAAAAGAACGGTAAAAAACTCAGAAAGAACGCTAAAAGGAAATGAATTAGTAACGCGGGCGATGCGATCTATAGGATATATTTTATGTTAAAAAAAGAAAATTACGAAAGCGAAGTCGCAGCAGATTGTACTGTTAATGTTTATTTTCAAAAGTGCCTTTGGTGGATTAATCGAAAGAAATTATTTAACTTTGAAAACTTTGGAACGATGTGACTTATGCGTGAAGTAGCAAAAATGATTTCCATATTTATCATTTTAGTCCAAACTAGATTTTCAACATGTTAATTAAGATATTTGGCCTTCAGCACTTATATTTAAGTATTACATACACCTGTTCGTTAACGGTCTTAAACAGGATCTATGAGTAAAAGATAATGTTTGATAAATTGAATACTGCTAATTAGGTAACTTCTCAGCAAAAATTAGGTTAGCAAGTATGAAAACGAGGAAAATATTTCACAATATTACATTATATATTGTTGAGTCAACATATCGACAGCAAGATGACGTTATTTTTGAATCTGTGGAACTGTTTTGTCATGATTAATGTGTGTTTTTTTTTCTTTGTTTCCTTGTTTTAAAAGTTTGTCATAAACAACTTCATGCTGTTTTACTTTAAAAAGAATTAATTAGGGTCCAATTTAAACTTTAACAATTTTATGTTGCAACTACCTTCAGTTATATAATATATCCGCATGCATATTTTACTATAATTATTAATCTTTTTATTATTACGTGACGCATAAACTTTGTACCCCTTTCTTCGAAAATTATGCTGACGTAGAAGTATGAAGTTAGGTACAATTGAAGTTTATATGGAGAAGAAGAGCAGAATGCTAATATTTCAATTTAATAGCGTATTTCTATTTATATTCATTACTAGCTTTTGCCAGCGGCTTCGCCCGCGTGGTGGTCGGAAATTATCCCGCGGGAACATACTACCGGGATAAAAAATAGCCTATGTCCTTTCTCAGGCTCTAAACTACTTGTGTACCAAATTTCATTTAAATCGGTTCAGTAGTTTTAGCAGGAAAGCGAGACAGACAGACAGACAGACCGACAGACAGACAGAGTTACTTTTACATTTATAATATTAATATTTATAATATTAATATATATAATTAGTAATATTAGTAATTAGTAATTAGTAAAATTAGTAAATTAGTAATATTAGTAATTAGTATATTAGTATATTAGTAATTAGTATATTAGTATATTAGTATGGATAGTATGGAAGTATGGATAGTATGGAAGTATGGATGGACGGATACCGACCACTGGGCGACCACTACTTATTATTGTTCTAGAAATACGTCCATGTTACGTTTATTTTTAAATGCCATTGTACTCTACTTTTTATTTGTAATTATGATATTATATTATTGTGTTAAATATTATCCTGTATAAACAATAGCATGGTTTTCCTTATTTATCCCTCTACAAAAATAGCTTCGCAAGATTCCTTCGTAATGTTATTGTAATGAAAGTGCCACTTGTAAGTCACTTGTAAGTTGTAGTAGATTCTCGGCAGCCTGTGTTTGTGCAGTAGGGTAATGTGCGAAGGCACTATCAGCGCATCTTGAGACGAAGAGCGTCTATTTTTACCGCGAGGTTCGCCGGCCGGCGGCCTAGCCGACTGCATGGGGCAACGACCAAGCGATGCATCGACACGGTTAATTTAAAAAAAGTCATTGCCCCTAAGTCATTATCGACACTTACAAACACAAATTCCTTCACAAACAGTGTCCTATAGAGAACTAAATTGATTTGTATTGTTGTATTTTTCAATATATGCACTCTCTATCTCGAAATGAAAATAAGGTTCACATTTGACTGTTTTTCACGCTTAATATTTTGGTGTTGTCTTAACAAAGGAAAATATGCCTTTCTTTGTTTATTTATGATAACTTCATAGTCGTTGACATGAGTCAGTTCATTCATTTTTAATAAGTTTTATAATGCGAGATGTTCCCGAGACGATGACGTTGATGTCTTTCTTATAGAGAAACAAAACTTTCTTATTAAAATTAATAATTGCGTTAAGGCTATTTATTTTAATAATATTCTTAATTATAATGTATATTATCTAGGACTGATTGAATTTTAAAATTAATGTTTTATTGTAATAGAAAATAAATGTTCAGTCCATTTTGAAAAGTAGCGCATTTTTTAATGATCGTGATATATATGTAAGCGCTGTTTCTGTGGGTTTACAACTGCATAGTTGCATATCCACAAACAAATGTTTGTACACGTTCAGAGTAAAAGTAACATCAGAATCAAATATTTGTACACGACTGACGAGTATTAATTATGAATGCGGCACCGCGTAGGCAGTGAGTGTTGCCTGTTACGGCAGCTAGTTATACGATAATGTGAACAAGAACAAAGCGCGGACGTTATACGATTTTCGGCCATCCGTTTATACGTTACGTATAAGGCTTCATAGAAATAATTGTTACAAAGTGTGTTTATATCTCGCTCACACATGCGTGTGCGTCTCTTGCGCACGACGCTACGTCATCGCAGAAACCAGCCAGCCAATTGACCGGTATACTGCCAACCTTCAGTTTTTTTTATTTATAACTCGCTCTGGCTGGGTAAGTTATGCTGCGTTCAAACGCCGGTTACCTGTCGACTTGCCTCTTACCTAAAATGACAGTAGCTGTAGGGAAAAAAGGACAGTTGACTGTTTTAATTTATTTCTGTTATGTGTGGGTGGCGAAAGTAGCAATCAAATAATAACATGTGTAGAAGACGCAATAAGTATTTATATCAGCCAAATTAAACACAAATATTCCTTAATCCATCTCCCAAATGGTGACTTTGTGGCTTATGCGTAGCAGTCACAAAATTACATTGGATACCATAAAATCATCGCATTATTAATTAATAACCGAATAATCAGGAGCGAATTATTTTTACCCAATAAATCAATAATTTTTAATAAAAATCTGGTGCGTTTATTTTTCAACGTATGTTTTAAACAAAATAAAAAAAATGTGCTGTTAGCATCTTATTCTTATGTTTACGATTTTCACTACCAATTTCCTAATTATGAAATGTCAGTAGGTTTATCTAATCAATTTACTGATTAGAGCATGATTGATAAGAATGATAAGGCAACTAAATTTAATATCGATTAGGCAGGTAATTCCCTTAAACGTTTACATTACATAAGGTTATGAAATACTTATTACGGGTACGCCAATTAAAATATATGTTTATTCAGGTAGGTACCTTCCCAAAATGAATGATTTTTTCGATAGCACCTAACGCGCATGGTTCGACAATGTCCAAATTAGTTAATTACTATAATTTTAATTATTTTTGGTAATCAGTCGAATTCCAATTGAGTTGTTATAGTACCAGGGTCATTTACAGCGTGGCAAACATTATCACCACAGAGTGATCAAGCAAGTTTACTGGAACAAGTTGCTATCGCGTGTGAACAGAGCATTACACGGTTTAATGAACGAGCAGCGATGGCGGCGGCGCACGGCGCGAACTCGGTGCGCAGTCGGCCCCGAGCTACAGGCGGCGCGCGCGCAGCTACGCGTTATACCAGTGAAAGGACGCATGACTCATATGAAAACCAGTCATGAACGAGTACGCCGAGTACGACTGGAAACTGCATCAGATGCAGAATGAGCGCCTTTGTGAAGTGGCCAGGAAACGACTCACAGACGGCGACAGACAACGCGCCCTAAACGGATTGCGGGATACGGTGGACAAGAGCCTCAACCTCGCCCTTCGCGACAAGAGTAGATGTCAGGATGACAACTTCCTGCGGCGTTTTCTGTACGCGCGCAAACACGATGTGCAGCAGAGCTTCGAGTTGTTAGTGAGCTACCACCAGTACCGGCGCGAGCACGCGGAGCTGTGGGCGCCGGCAGATGGCGGCGTGCTGCGCGCGCTGGCCGACGGGCTGCCCGGCGTGCTGGCGCAGCGCGACCGCCGCGGCCGCTGCGTGCTGCTCATGTTCGCCTCCAACTGGATCCCGCACGCGTGCCCGCTACTCTCAGTGTTCAGAGCCCTACTGCTCACGATAGAACGCACCCTTGACGATGTTCAGAACCAGGCTAACGGATATGTCATTATCGTTGATTGGACTGAATTTACGTTTAAGCAATCGTGTAGTTTACAAGCCAAAGTGTTGAAAATGATGATTGACTGTCTACAAGATTGTATGCCTGTTCGTTTTAAAAGCATACATTTCATCGGACAACCTTGGTATGTGGAAACCGCTCTCGCTGTAATAAAACCGTACCTTAAGGCGAAGACGCGTGAGCGCATTGTGCTGCATGGAAACAATCTCTCAACGCTTCATGATTCTCTGCCACTTGATATTCTACCAGCGGAGTTGGGAGGAGAGGGCCCTTCGTACAATTCAGAACTATGGCTCCAAGACTTCTGTCGAGGTGAAAACATAAACCCGGCGCCGATAACGACGACTACAACGCCGATAGTGCCCATACCAATTGAAAACGATCCGCCTTCAGCAAAACTGGACAAAGCATACAAACAAAAGGACAATCCAAATTTTTCTTTCCACGGAAACGAAAAAAGTGCTAAATCAGAGTTACTGCGTGATAAAGATTGACCTTACCGCACATTGTGGTAGCAGCATGGTTATAATGGACACAAAGGACTGTTCCGTCCGTGAAAACGCCACCAATGTGTCGTTGCACTCGTGTGCTTCGATTTGCATTTTGTGATATCAAGTGTATTTTTAATTTAAGGCATTGAGACTGCTTAGAACATTAGAGTAAACTGCTTATTAGGAGCGTAGCAATATTGTTAAGTACTCGGGCTGAAGTGCATTTATATGGCCTCAGATTAGAGCGGCGACCTAGTGGAAGTCGTTGTCCAAGTTAGTGGGCATTCGATTAATGAGTCAGGCACATTTTGGTGGCGGTGGGAGGCGATGAGGTCGGCGCATCCCCCGCGGCCGCACGGCGCACGGCGGGCGCAGGTAACGGTGCTCAGCTCTCGTTTCGTCGCATCCGTTCGAATCACGAGCGCAGCCGCTGGATCTCGGTCTACATCCAAATAAGCTTGCATTAATATTGAGCTTATGTTCTTCATGTTATTTATTCCGTACTAACCAGTTCTTTTTCATTTGAACACTTCAGTTATCACTTGATAGTTGTAGACACTTTGCTTTAACCATGTGAGGCTTATTGCGCATTTACTATTATGTTTAAGTCCATGTTTGAAAAATATGAGATGCCGAAGCGATTTATTTTAATAATAAGTATCTATTGTCCTGCTAGTGGAAGGTGTCGTAAGTAATCGGTCTCAATAATAACATTTTGATTGCGGATAAAGAACAGTATTAAGTTTTTGTTAGCGTGATCCCTGCGTAGCCATCTGGCACGTGCTGGGTGTTTGTATGCGGTGTGTAACGTCTTTAACGGTGTAATAGCTCTCACTAATGAACTTCAGAGCTCTCTCATATTCATTACTTATTGTATAGTGTAGGGAACCTTTTGTCTACATAGTAGACGTCGAATGGACACTAAATTGTATATATATAAACCTATGTATATAGTTTAAAAGGCAGCTGCTGTGTAACAGGAAGTCATAATAATATTTTGTACTTGTACACCGAATCTTATTCGCTTACTACAAAAGTTATTTCGAATTATTGTAAATATTGAAATGACTGAAACAATGTATTGATATTATTACAGTGTAGCATTTGATAATAAATGTATTGATGACAAATTTATGTATCCATTTCGTTTTATTTATCCGCGCGACGATCCGGAAAGTTTGATGATGCTAATATAGTTAGCGCACGAACTTCCTATGTGCTAATTAAATACAAATGTAAATTGTTTGGACTTGTAATCAGTGTCTAATTAATGTGCAGACGAGCATCGCCAAGTAATGCTTCATTAAAAACATCTATAAAATTCAAAAAGAAAGAGTGCTCTAGACTCTAGAGAAAACATTGAAGATGATTCATACTATCATAGCATTTCTAACCTCTAGAATCAAATGTGCATCATAAGTGATGAAGCTCAGTATAGTCGAAGGCTGGACTTAATGATACGCTAATGTAAGTGATATCATTCGTCTGGTCTCATTGACGCCTTGTAGAGCGATTTCTAAGTACTCGCAGCTAATGTACCTGAGGTACGAAGGTTGATAAGTACCTGTAAAAGACGTAAACATCTCGAATACTTGGAGTTTATACACCACATGTGCTGATGTGCAGTGCAGGTGTGCGATGATTTTCATCATAATAGTTTCTGTTTAGAATATCCAAAAGGCAACTTAAACAACATTTGGTCTAATACAAAAGTATAACATTTAAGTATTTGTTGGTCAAATCAGGGTGTCGATCTTCTGTACCCAAAAATTAAAGTGTCAGAGAAAATAAATATACTTTTCTTCAACATTTTTTACTCCTTTAATAACGGTAGGTATACAATTTACCGTTTGAAAATATAAAGTATCTTATTTTGACTTAAAATAATAGACATAAAGCATAACATTTGAAAAAATACCGATTTTGTATTTAAAATAACACCCTGAAAATGTTGTAACTATTACAGTATAATCTCTCTCAATAAGTCTCCGGTTGCTGTTTTTGTTTTAAAGTACAAAAATATGTATTAATCGTGTATAAGTATTTGTGTCAAAAATATTTTAGGCACTTCTAGACTTTCGTTGTAATATCGCACCCCCAGAACGACAAAGGCGTAAGTAAGATTACGTCACTTTTTTTTATTGCAGTTTCTTATAGCCCAGATAAAGATACACAATGCTGATTTTTTTCGTTAAGATTTGACGAAAATTTGAGCCATTATACCAAAAAAGACATTTAGATCAAATGCTAAATAGTTCTACCAGACCTAACAGTTTTTTGCTCTCCTGTAAAGTTAGTTTATTCTTCTTACGCCTTTGTTGCACTGGGGGTGCGATATATATCTAAAAAAAATATTATAAAGCTGAAGAGTTTGTTTGTTGGATTGAACGCGCTAATCTCAGGAACTACTGGTCCGAATTGAAAATATCTTTCTGAATTGGATAGCCTATTTATCGAGAAAAGCTATAAGCTATATAACATTACGCTACAATCAAGAGGAGGGGAGCAGTAATGAAAAATGTTGAAAAACGGGGAAAAACGCACGAGTAGGCGATTCGACGCGACGGAAAGGGTCGGGGGAACACGAAATTTATCGCGGACGAAGTCGCGGGCACAAGCTAGTATATAAAAAATTATTCAAGATGTTATTTCCCATAAGAAAACATTGGGATAATTACGTCATACTCTATCAGTACGAATCGCTCTCATTTTGACAGTTTAACCACATTCATGGCGTTGTTTACGTTGCTAAGCAGATAGTTTTTACGAACATATGAAAGAATGGTTTAGCAAAAATCTGCAAAATGATTCAGATTCTGATTTATAGTATACTAGCTTTTGCCAGCGCCCGCGTGGAGGTCGGAAAATATCCCGCGAGAACGTACTACCGGGATAAAAAGTAGCCTATGTGTTAATCCAGGTTATAAACTAACTGTGTTCCAAATTTCATCCAAATCCGTTCAGTAGTTTTTGCGTGAAAGAGTAACAAACATCCACACATCCATACATCCATACATACAAACTTTCGCATTTATAATATTAGTAGGATTAGGCAATTAGGGTGCAGTTTTGTTTATCTGGCTTTATGTTTTGAGTACGAAATGGATGATATCCTTTACTCTATTTATCAATGAGATAACATTTTTAGAAAAACACATGATAAATAATGTAGATAAGTAGACGCTAAATTGATGAAGAGTCGGATAAAAGTTACTGTTTATATTACGATCTTCCCAAAGAAAGGGAAATAAGACAGAACCATGACATTATTACATTCATCCGAAGCACATGCGGCGATAAATACCTTACGAGGAAAATTTTCCCATTCAGAGGTAGATGATATAATCTGTAATCAAAACAGCTGCTTTTGTCTTCCGCGTTGTTATCGATATCATCCGGATATTTCCTTCGATACTGAATCACAGACTCTACCTGCCCTAGATTCAGCTGCAACGAAAGGTGGATGTTCAACATAGACCATAAATAACATTAGCCGATTTCTTATCATACATATGAAGAACGAGCATCAATTCCAATTCAATACGCTTGATCGCGATTTCAGACTATCACGTTTTGACCAATATAATTTTAATACGAAGCAATACTGTCCAGGCTAACTCATTCAGTAACAATTGGAGGCCCTGTTCATAACAGGGGACCACTCATCATTTTCCAATAATGATCCATTCTGCGCTCGACCCTAAACAATAATGGAACCACTCATTTTAATGTGACTGTATTCATCCATATACATTATGTCCCTATTTTTGTTTCGCCTATGGCATAAATGAGCGAAGTTTATGGAGTGTGCAGACAATGGGTAGTGAGCCGAGTGCTGTGCGCACACGCAGTGGACATGTGAGTCACGTGGCATTGCTTCCGTCGACCGACCGCAGCGGAAGGAACTCACCACTTCTAATTGACACACAATATATTTAATCCTTTTTATTCAGGCTACATTAGGGGCCTTCCTCGTGGTTAGACTGCACGTTTATAGGCAAAACACCGGAATTAGAATCGTGCGCCGCTCAGCCATAACTGTAGATTAATTCCGCTGTTAAATTGTTGCCACATGCAACGTTGGTTAGAGATTAGCTTTATAAAGATTTGTACAGACGCCAACACATCAAGCTACTACAATCTGTCAGATTTCTTTGATAGATTTTCAACTTTATTTCTAGAGCATTAGGTTCAAGGTTCATTGGGAAAAATTGACAGTTTCGGGTAGCTTGACCTGGTGGCGTCTGTACATTGTTAGAAAAGTTGGTCATGTGAGGAAATGTGAGTATGAGATTATCAGATCACATACATTACGTTAACGTGACACATTTAGAGTAACTTATACATTAAATCAACACGCAAATTACACATGTAAAACAGATACATTAAATCCTACAATCACGTACCACCTTTGTCCGAACATTGACAATCAGGGCATTGTTTTAGATCATAATTATGTTAACTCGCCATGAACGATCCGCACTGTGATCCAGTCAGACCGCAAGCTTCGGTTTTCCTTGAGATTAACTTACAGTATGAGTACATGCACGTGTTTCTGAGTAATTACAGCGAAGTTAATCGAATTGGAATTGTCTTTCCATTTTGCTAAACGGCGGTAAGCTTGAAAACGACTGTTCACAGTGAAGAAAGTGGCTATTTATGGATCTGTAAAACAGTGTTGAGTGTTGCAGTAGATTACAGGTAAAGGAGATTATCAAATCATAGATTGAGAACCACTATCTAGTTTAGGATATTACTTATGTAATGTCTTCCAGTAAAGTGAGTGTCAACTAACTGAAGTTGGTTCAAATGATAACGGCAAGAAACCGTGTATTTTCAAGTCATAATAGCCTACTTATATTGAAATTGAACATGATATAATTTCAGGAATTAAGTACTTACATCATTCGAATTGGACAATTTTGTATAAAGACTCCTGCACACAAGCGGGACACGAAAGCGTGCTGCGTGACGCGATTCTTGTAGAGCAGTATTACAATCGCGTTGCACCGCGCCTCGTCGCGCCTTTCTGCGGGAGCCTTAGCTCCATATAGAAACTGTCTTTTTAGGGTTCCGTTGCCAAATGGCAAAAAACGGAACCCTTATAGATTCGTCATGTCTGTCTGTCTGTCTGTCTGTCTGTCTGTCTGTCTGTCTGTCCGTGTATGTCACAGCCATTTTTTTCCGAAACTATAAGAGCTATGTTGTTGAAACTTGGTAAGTAGATGTATTCTGTAAACCGCATTAAGATTTTCACACAAAAATAGAAAAAAAACAATAAATTTTGGGGTTCCCCATACATAGAACTGAAACTCAAAAAAAATTTTTTCATCGTACCCATACGTGTGGGGTATCTATGGATAGGTCTTTAAAAATGATATTGTTGTTTCTAATATCATTTTTTTCTAAACTGTATAGTTTGCGCGAGAGACACTCCCAAAGTGGTAAAATGTGTGTCCCCTGTAACTTCTAAAATAAAAGAATGATAAAACGAAAAAAAATATATGATGTACATTGCTATATAAACTTCCAACGAAAATTGGTTTGAACAAGATCTAGTAAGTAGTTTTTTTTTTTATACGTCATAAATCGTAAACCGCAATTTACCTTTCATTCAATCAACTCAAATATAAAAATTAAAATAATAGGATTTAATTTCATAAACACAAGCCTTATGCATAAACCGTGAATACCTACAGGTTTGTACGGAACCCTCGGTGCGCGAGTCCGACTCGCACTTGGCCGGTTTTTATATTGTTTTCTCATCATGACATTACACGCTTATACATATATACATGTCGATATTTGATAAGATACAACAAGACGGCTTATCTTTTCGTCATCGTAATATTTGAGGTTTTTCTTTATCCGATTTGCATTCACAAAAAAACTTTTTACAAAAAATAACAACCAACTTCCTTAAAAAACACTACAAAGTCAAAAATAACTTTAATTTTTGAAGTCGGTGTCTTAGGATCTGTATTTAAGGTTTTTTTTTGCCACCGACTTCCGAAATTATTGTTATTTTTGACTTCGTAGTGTTTTTTTTAAGGAAGTCTGTTGTTATTTTTTTATAAAAAGTTTTTACTTTTAACTTTTTAAGCAAGCAAATACTTAATGCAAAGACTTATATGATTCACATGGATCCCATTGTCCGAATGGAAACAATTTAAAATGGGACCATTCGGGAAGCACCAGCTTTCAAATAAAAAAAAGAATAATCAAAATCGATTAACCCAGTCAAAAGTTATGAGGTAAGAAACATTTAAAAAAAATAGAGTCGAATTGATAACCTCCTCCTTTTTTGAAGTCGGTTAAAAATCGATAACCTTGTCAAACTTAAATAGATATGGTGACGCAATGATCTTATTTTACATTTTATTACCCGACTTCTAGGCAAGAAACGACATCATCGAGTTTTTAAGTAGGTACCTAGACATAGCGTTTGTTTCCTAGGGAACTTCGTTGATACTTGTTCTACCATCAATTAACTCACTAAGCGGATTAAATTGACGGTCACGGTGACACACTTCACGAATGCCTATAGGTATATTCAATTCTCCTTGCCAGGAAAGATTATTGAACTTGTAGAGTATATACATTTAACATAACATAACGTCACGCCGTGTTTCCACGATCCGAAGGGTCTGGACAGAGGTGTACCTTCAGTACACCCATATTTTGCCAGTTCTGTTTAAGGCCCATATTATAGGGAGGGGACCAACCGGGCACAAATCCAGACACCAGGCTGCTACTGAGAAATTTCAAACTGAAAACGCAATAACACGTTGCTTGACCTGGTTATCGAACCCAGGACCTCATGCTCAGCACCGCGCCTGTGACCACTGTACCACTGTACATAAACAGATTTAATAGAAACTATATACTAATGAGACATGGTGAAAAGCGATTTTTCCTTTTTCATGCGCGTGCTACTACCTAATGTGGTGAGGTTTATTCTCGGTGCGCACCCAGGTGACATTGCTACACCCTTGAGGATAACCTACTGAGAGCCGGATGAAAACAAAATGCTAAATAAGTATGTAAGTACCTATGCATATTCATCGTTTGACTGACTATGCTTAAAGATAGCTCTGTTAACTTAAATAGTTGCAGAGAGAAAATGTGAATATATGCGTAACGGTGAGCAACTGAGCACACCCAGTGGTATTAGCCTGAGTAGTAGTTGTAGGTAGATATTTAACTAGCTTCTGCCCGCGATTTCGTCCGCGTTAAATTTCTTTATGCCCCGACCCATCCCGTCGCGTCGAATCGCCTACCCGTGCGATTTTCCCCGTTTTTGTAGCATTTTTCATTACTGCTCCGCTCCTCTTGATTGTAGCGTGATGTTATATAGCCTATAACCGTCCTCGATAAATATGCTACGCAACACAAAAATAATTTTTCAATTCTGACCAGTAGTTCTTGAGATTAGCGCGTTCATTCAAACAAACAAACATACAAACAAACAAACTCTTCAGCTTTATAATATTTTACTAGCTTCTGTCCGCGACTTCGTCTGCGTTAAATTTCTTGTTCCCCCGACCCATCCCGTCGCTTTGAATCGCCTACCCGTGCGATTTTCCCCGTTTTTGCAACATTTTTCATTACTGCTCCGCTCCTCTTGGTTGTAGCGTGATGTTATATAGCCTTTCTCGACAAATAGGCTACCCAACACAAAAAAAAAAAAACAATTCGGACCAGTAGTTCCTGAGATTAGCGCGTTCAATCAAACAAACAAACAAACTCTTCAGCTTTATAATATTATATGTCGGGTCGGCGGACTAAAGCACATAAGTCAAAAAAATGCTTTATTTTTTCTTTGTACCAAAATTATTCATTTACACCAATACATCGGCAGACTAAAGCACATAAGTCATATTCGCTTGTTCGGGCTTGAATCTAAGTAGTGTCCTTTTTCAACCTCTTGAATCGCATTAATCTTGCGGCGTTATAAAAAACATAAGTTGAGTTATGTTAAAAGGAACACTTGAAGCTCTCGGACTTCATGGACGCAGAAAGTGACTTATGTTATTAGGAACGTCAAGTGCGTCCTTTTATCTCGATTTTTAATTCGAGGGTAGGTACTCAAATTATTATTTATTGCTTACAAAAAACTGAAGTGGTAACTGTAGTGATTTGGGTCACACTAGTCGAGTTAGTTTTGCTCTGATTTGTTAACAGAACAGTTGTGGTGTGTGACATTTTACTTGAAAGTATTCCCAATTAATATGGATTGTCAGCGAGGAAAGAAATTAGTTGAGATGGTGATGAGGAGAAACACAAATGTTGAAGGTAAGTTTGCCATGTTCGATTTAAATCAGAAAGTAATATATTTATCTTTCATTGTAGTTTTAGCAGAAATCATCAGTGATTTGTTCATTTTAGCATCAATCATTAATAAATGATTAAAATAATTATTTTTTTAGCCTCTACAGTACGTTTTTTATTTTTAGATGAACGAAATGAACAGCAATCTACAGGCACAATAGCGGAAGAAGAACCAATGCCTTCCACATCATCAGGCCACACTGGCGTCATGTTTATTAATCGAGAAATGGATTTCTCAAGTGATGATTCTGTTCTGGATCCACATTTCGAACTCCCTGAAACAGCAGTAGATTCGTCGACATCTACCGATACTGACCGAAGAGCCGACACGCCACCTGCGGTCGAAACATCTCCAAAAAAAAGTATTCGCATTACGAAAAAAGAAAAGAAAATAAAACGCAACACAGGTCAATCATATAAAACATTAAAAGGTAAAGTTGTTTCCAGCAGAACAATGAAAGAGCTAGGGACGTGTCGAATGAAATGCAAGGAGCGTATATCATTGAACGATAGACAAGCTATTTTCAACGAATATTGGCAAATGGGAACATATCTCAAGAGAACAACTTATATGGCATCTTTAATTGAAATACACGACAAGGCAACTCAAAGACAACGCACACTAGATCCTGACCAACAAAAGAATCGCATGAAAACATACAAATATTTTTTATTAATTCACGGGAAGCGTGAACCCATTTGTCGGGGATGCCTTTTAAAAACGTTAGGCGAAAGCGATAATTTTATAAAAACAGTTGCCACGAAAAAACGGTCTTCGATAGGTGGCACTCAAACAGATGATAACCGTGGGAAGAGTATACCCAAACATAAGATTTCTGATGAAAAAAGACAAGAAGTTAAGGAACATATTTTATCATTTCCATCCTATGAGAGCCATTACACAAGAAAAACTACATCAAAAAAGTACTTGCCTTCTCATCTAACTATTACGAAAATGTATGATTTATTTTGTGAAAACCGCGACAATCCACCTTCAGTAAAAATTTATAGTCAAGAATTCCACAAATTAGGATTATCGTTCAAAAAGCCCCGTGCCGACACATGTTATACTTGTGACAAATTCAAGATGCAAATTCAACTATGTCAGGAAGATCAGGTGAAAACTGAACTAATTGCTTAACATGAACATCACAAGACTGCCGCAGATCAAGCATACGAAATGAAAAAATGTGATACTCAAGTAAATAAAAGTGATAGTACTGTGCAAGTTTACACATTTGACTTACAACAGTGTTTACCCACTCCAGCCCTCAGCTCTTCTGTAGCTTTCTACAAACGCCAGTTGTGGACGTTCAACCTGACTGTCCATGACAACAAAACTGGAAAAGCTGTGTGCTACATATGGTATGAAACCATAGCTGCTAGAGGAGCTAATCAAATAGCATCATGTCTTTTTAAACATCTTCAAACATACGTACCTGAGAATACAAAACATGTAATATTTTAATCTGATACTTGTGGCGGTCAGAACAGAAATTCTCATGTCAGTTCAATGTTGACTTGGGCTTTGCAGAAATTAGACATAGATGTCATAGACCACAAGTTCATGGTTCCGGGTCATAGCCACATGGAAGTGGACACGGATCATAGCATCATTGAAAAAAAGAAAAAGAAAACGGATTTGCAGATTTATCACCCGCATGATTGGATTCAACTCATCAGATCGAGCAGTAAAAAATTTGAAGTTGTCGAAATGCGTAGTTCCGACTTTTTGGATTTTTCTTCATTGTTAAAGGGTCCTTTAGTATTAAGAAACAAAGATGTAGAAGGGCGACAATTTAAATGGCTCGATAAAAAGTGGTTGCGCTATGATTCTGAATTTGGCGTAGTCTCCTACAAAGACACTTTGGACACGGAATGTAATTTTTACAAATTTAACTTGAAACGTCGAGTTTCTGCCATACCTGACACTATTCCTGTTATATCGGTACAGCCCTTACCGATATCAAAAGAAAAGAAAGATGATCTGATTTCTTTACTCTCCTTAATACCCGACGTTTTTCATAGATTTTATTTAGATTTGCCTTCTGTGAACAATGTACGTAATACTGACCCTGATATTTTAGATAGTGAAGAAGATGAATAAATAGTTGAATATAAATTATAAATATAGGCTAGTATATAAATGATGCATGCTAAACTAATTTTATGTTCATAGAAGTAACTTTTGAATGTCAACTAAAACATAGTTTATAATTAAATTTACTGTTCTCATACACTTAAGTCACAAGTACCTACTAGGTACACAGTGTTCTTTCTAACATAAGTCACTAAAATCGCTTTTTATTATATTTTTTCAAATTATATTTACGTGCATGTTAGTATTAATATTAATTAAAAACATCCCAATATTCCAATAAAGTTGAATTTATAGTTAAACGCTATTTTTTTATACAGTTTTTAGTTGTTCCTGAAAAGTTTCACTTTTGGACTTATGTTTTTTAGTCTGCCAGCCCTAGATAGTGTATAGATTATATATTAGTAATTAGTATATAGTATAGATTTCATCACTACTGCACTCTAAAAGGTAATGGAAGACGTGGTGAGAAAGCCGGCATGTTCTAGAACAAAAAAATCGAAGACATGTGACGTCTACCAACCAGCACAGGGCCCGCGTGGTGGATTATGGCTCCTTCCCACTCACAGAGATGACGCCTGTGTTCCAGCAGTGGGAACATTACAGCCTGTATATGAGAGAGATAATGTGACTAGTACAGACGACGACAATGACGATAACTAGCCTATAAGTACCTGTCTCTCTGTAGGGTAAAGGCAAAAGTAGTTTTTAGTACAGAGAAGGCAGAAACATTGATCATCACGTATTTTTTTTTGCATGTTGCTCGATTTCAGACTCACATTCTCATGACACATCAAATAATATTACTGTGAAGTAATCTAAATATATAAAAGGCAAACCTGACTGACTCATCTATCAACGCACAGCCGAAAGTACTAAACTGATTTCGCTGAAATTTGGCATACGGATAGTTATAATGACGTAGACATCCGTTAAGAAAGGATTTTTGAAAATTCGCTCCCTAAGGGGGTGAAAAAGGGGTTAAAATTGTGTATGAAACTTTGTTTTAGGTTAAAAATTAGAAATAAACAATTACGTGTCCTAGGGTTTTTGAAAATTCAACCCTTAAAGGGGTGAAAAAGGGATTGAAAGTTTGTATGGGGAAACTAGATTAGTTAAATTATTTTATTCGAAAATTCACTCCTATCATTAAATGAGTAAACAAGTGTCTCAGGCTCTTTCAGAATTCAACCCGTAAAAGGTGGAAAAGGGGTGACAAATTCTGAAAATCAATATGGGTATCGTTTTTTTCGTCGTTTGTCGGGTCTCTGATTAAGAAAACAACAACTTCCACATAACACAAAATAAAATAAACATAAAACAAAATAGACAAGAAGATTTATACAAAAAATAATCTCAGGAACACCCCTAAAAGGTGGAAAAGGCAATTTCGACATTCGTGGCACGGTGACAAATTCTGCAAATCAATATGGGTATCGTTTTTTTCGTCGTTAATCGGGTCGCTGATTAAGAAAACAACAACTTTCACATAACACAAAATAAAATAAACATAACACAAAATAGACAAGAAGATTTATACAAAAAATAATATCAGGAACGACTGGTCCGAATTGAAAAAATCTTTTTGTGCTGGGTTGCCTATTTATTGATGAACACTATAGGCTATATAACATCACGTTGCAATCAAAAGGAGCGGAGCAGCACCGAAAAATGGACGAAAACTGGCAGACAATTCGACGCTACGGCCTTCCCGTAGCGTCGAATCAAGGGAGCAAAAACTTGACGCGAACGGAGTCGCGAGCAGAAGCTAGTATTTTATAATTTCGACATTCGTGGCACAGTGACCACATAGCTAATAAAGGATAATGAGAGAGTTATGTAGTAGGTATTAATTGGACTTGTGTTTTGTTTTGACATTGCTATTGTTATTTTCGTAAATGTTTTCGTCCTGTCTGGAATTGGCTCTACATTTTATGATCTCATATTCCTTTGCGCAAATGATTAAATTGCACTTCAGCAATGTCAATTGCAGTTTTATTTTTAAGCCGAGTGAAGGATTAGAAAATAAATACTATACTAACTCTTAATCCTACACTCGTCTTAAAAATAAAAATGCAATTCTTATCTTATTTCTTTTGTCATTGTGTAG
Source organism: Aporophyla lueneburgensis (assembly GCA_932294355.1). Classification (NCBI taxonomy): domain Eukaryota; kingdom Metazoa; phylum Arthropoda; class Insecta; order Lepidoptera; family Noctuidae; genus Aporophyla; species Aporophyla lueneburgensis. Next base: position 17,084,306 of record OW028754.1, read on the forward strand.
GATTTTGACATCGTTAGCATTTGCACTGTAAACTGTTGCTTGATGTATAAAATGAAAGTTACTTATACCTAACGTACAGTCATAGTCTTAGCGTACCCAGAAATACATTTCTTGACCCCGTTTCTCTCAGACTGGATTGCCGAGTCGTTTCCACACAATAGGAAGAAGATTTGCGCTTTATATGGAGTCTCATTTTCGAGAATTGTCTTCTTGTAGATATAAATTACACTGAACATTGCATCCGTTTGTCATTGACCTTAAACTCTTTGCTATTTGGGAGAAACGTCTAAGTTTACGCAAAATTACGGCAATGGTAAACATCAACTTTAAAATTAAGTAGTTGTTGAACACGAGGCTTTAATTTGCGTTGCTTTTAAAACATTTAACTTCAATGTAAACCGTTATTATATGAAGTGTTCGGTAAAAGAACAGAAATTATCGTGTTCCGCTTTTAACTCCCCTCCATGCGGAATTAATTAGGCACAGCTGCACAATTTTGTGGCTCATGCAAATTGACGGCAAGCATGTACGAGTATGTAACAGAATCCGCAGTATTAAAACAAGATTCAAGATTATAAAATAAAATTTTCAAGATTCTATCAACTGTGATATTAACACATATGAATCTTTCAGAATAAAACTAATAGGGACTTTACGACGACCCAGTGGGTCCGACTTAATGGCAAACGACATCGCAGCGGGCCCAGATGGTGTAGCACTCCTTTAATAAAGATTGGTCCTTGGCAGCTCTGTATAGTGAGCGGTGGGAAGAGAATCCACCAGAACCCTACATCCAGCAGTGGCACATTAAAATAGAACAAACAGGAAAACGAAATGCAGTTCGTTACGGGAAACCTTAAAACCTTGAAAGACTTAATTGAACTGCAATAATTGGGTATAACAATAAAATTCTAATTGATAACACAAACATAACGTTAGATAAGAATCACCTATGAATTGCCTAGAGGGGTGGGTAGAGGTGAATTTTATAGTACCTACACCCACATTCCTACACTTCAGCTTTTTTGTTTAGAGCCCCATGTAGAGGGGCTTGCTAGGCTAGGAAGTAATTAAATATTCAGACAATACTTCAGCTAGGTTTTAAGCCACTCCTAAACATGTGGAGCATCTGTTTTCTGATCCGTAAACAAATAAATAGGCTATTGTTCCAAGTTTCATCATCCGAAACAAAGCGTGCTCTTTCATGTAAGACAAAAGACAAGGTATGCTGGCTGATTCAGTCGTTGAAACGTAACATGTCTACATACGTTGATACTTTGCATACGTACATATGTCGCTGACGTTTCGAGTAAAATATTTAAAAATATACTAGTCATTTGGGAACGTCTTTTTCCACGAAGGGAAAGGGCAGAGGTAATTAGTGACTACACCTGCTTTTTTGTTTTATAGGTTTCATGTAATAGGGGCAATGCTTTTGCTATTAGAGAACAAGTGGTAGCCCAGTCGTAACGGACATCGTGAGGAAACCGGTGTGTTTAGAACTAATAATTCGAAGACATGTGACATCTACCAACCCGCAATACAGCCCACTCCCCCTCCCAGATAGGAGGCCTGTGTACAAACAGTGGGATAATTATAGGGTAATTATGCTATTACCATTAACCGATCACAAATTCATACTCCGCTGCTGCAAAGAACCTTTCCCCCTGTTTTGTAATAAACAATCCTATGTACCTAGGTAATAGGGAGTGAGTCCACTGCGAATAATTGGAGACATATTTAAACTCCAGGCAGCAACAGAGAATTTTGCAGTGGTAAATTCTGAAAAACACCTTTGTCCCATGCCCCATAGGATCCCTTCATGCTCAGCAATCGCGTTTGCGACTTCTACTTACACCAAAACTAGCGAGGCAGTCGTCATATTCTTACATGACTCGAGTTATGTTTCGGCGATCGGGAATTAAGTTAAAAAAAACTTTATTTATTACAATTACTTTAATTATAGAAAAACAGTGTATTACGTTGAAGGCTGATGTCAAGACTGATTTTACAAACAATAAAATGGAATAACATGAATTTGATCTTATTACTAGGTTGCACTTTATTACGTAGGTTGGCGGCTGCGTACTCAGCGTAAACGGTTGTTAGGCTGAGTTAACTCCTCCCTCCATAAGATAGAAGCAACTCTTGCTTCTGGCGGCGTCCACGCTGCCTTTGGTTTTCTCGCTGCCTTTGATGTCCTCTGAAGTCTTAGCTGTCTTCCATTTGTACAGCTTCCAGAATGCTGCTGCTACTAATAAGATGTAGAGGAGTACTGTAGTCCAGCTTGGCGTGGCCATCATCATTGGCCAATTGATGTCATCTGGTACGGAGAGGTCGCTTGCTTTGTTGATTAGTTCATGGATGCTGTCTAGTGAGATGTCTTCTAATTGTAATTCATATTGAACTGTTTCTTCTACGACTTGATGTTGCTCTGGTAGCGGTATGATTTCATTGATGACGAGTGTGTCTGTGTGTGCTCGTAATGTTCTGTTCATGACGTTAATTTGACAATCTTCTGTTAGTGTGACGAGATAAATCCCAGTGAGCCTTTTGTATTCTGTCTTAGTATTGCACTGTGTTTTGACAATTTCATCGTCCTTCAGGACAAGTAGCCAAGTGTTATCCGCGATCTTTTGAATTTTTCCTCTTTTTAGGCTCATTTTGGCATGTGTACAGTTTGCTTGACGATGCTGAATGAGGGATGGGATGCAATCTTCGGTGTCTTCAATTCTTCTAGTGTCCAGGGTCTTGCAAAGGTGGATGTCATCGGTGAGGGGTTGACAGTCTTCTTCTAGGTATGCGTACTCATCGTTTCCAAGTGCAAGGTATTTGGATTTAGGGATAATAGTTAGGTTATTTTTATTGGGAATGGAGTAGAGATGGATAAGGTCATAGGTTTGTGGGGCTACTGATGGGATTTCTAGGATAAAGTTTATAGAGTGTACTGTACTATAAGCCTTAACTTTAATTGATTTTTCTATCCTATGAATATTACTAAGATTAATTACAGCTACTGGTTTAAACGAATAAATGTTACCTAAGTTAATTAATTCCCTTATTAGATTTTGGGGACTTATTATACTAGGATGCATGGTGCCCAGTTGTGCAAACGTCATGGCATCTTCTAACAACATTAACTTATCTAAGATAATCTGCAAACTAAAATCTATCTGTACGTATAAATCTAGAAAATGTATATGATTAGTTACGTCGTTACGATTACGTGTAATGTTTTGCAGTATATTAGCCAAATTTTTCTGATTCCTATCCAATTTACTTAATTGATTTCCAAACTCATTTATTGTATTTTGTGCTAGAACTAAGGACTTCCTTTGCATATTTTGAACATTATTAATATTATTCCTTATGTTTAATATTTCTTCTTCGAATTTTGCTGCGTCATCATGATCGAGATTTCCAGTTATGGATTTAACAACAGTACCTAACCCATTAATCAAGCCGCGCCTTTTTCTAACTTGCGGGCTTAAAAACTTCATCTTTTTACCTATTTGATCTAAGCTATACTCTATTTGATTTCTATATGTTTGATGTAACTCTCCTGATTTTACACTTTCCGCTGCTTTAGTGCTTGCATATAACGACATTAATTGGATGGAAGTTAAATGAAGATTAGTAGTATTGTAAATGCAAGCGAGACTAAAGTAGTTATCTTGTTTAAGGAGCTGTCCTTGTTTTAGGAGAAGGATACCATTTTCATTATTAACGGGGTCAAAGGTTATGATTCCTGTTGCGTTGAGCACGACGGCTCCTGAGATGAGGGTCCTGCAACAAGATGAGGCCTCCGTAGTAACTTGAAGTGTACCCTGATGGACTTAGAATTTGGGTGGTTACCTATGATTTCAGCCACATTATTTGGATGAAGGTGGATGATCTTGTAGGGTCCTTTGAAGACAGGCTTAGTTTTATCGCTGCGTGCTGACTTTGCAATCTGCTTATAAACGGTCTCACCTACCTTGAACATGATTTCTTCTGCTGCTTGGTTTCGTTTAGAAATCACGTGCTCCTTGTTTTTAGACATAAGTGCTGCGATACATTCTTGAACTGCTTCGGCATTAGCGCGATGTTTAATAACGTAATCCTGATAAAATTCTTTGGGATAGTATAGTTCTAGCGGATTTCTAGATGCTGTGTGTCCAAATAATAGCTCATGAGGTGTATAATCTGTTGCTGAATGGATAGAGTTATTATATGCAATAATAGAATACTTCATGATGAGCTGCATGGGGTCGTCTTTATTGGTCATTCTTTGAATTCTAATTATTTCAGCTAATGTGGAATGTAAACGTTCGATGGGTGAATTCGAGTTCGGGTTATACGGTGTCGTGAAATGTATATGAATATTATGTAAGGCACAGATATCTTTTATGACATCATTATCAAACTTAGTATCTGAGTCCGTGGTTATTTTGTTTGGTAAACCTAGAACCGAGAAAACGTCTAGCAATGCTTCTGCTACATGCACACTACTACACGCATTTAAAGGAACTGCTTGAGCGTATTTGGAGAAATTATCAATAATTGTGAGGAAAGTTACTCCTCCTGTTGAATAAAGGTCCATAAATATGTGTTCCATTGGCTTCCGCGGTGTATTGGTAATGGCCAGAGGTGGTCTTAGAGGATTGCGCTCGTATTTTGACTGCAAGCAAATCTCGCACTGATTAACAAATCTCTGAATGGTAAGTAACATGTTAGGCCAGTGATAATTTCTGTGCAACTGTTTATAGGTCTCTTGAATACCGCGATGGACTGTTTTTCCTTCGTGATATTTTTTTATTAACTCTTGCTGTTCCGTCTTGTTCTCTACTAGGGTCACCCGCGTAGTGCATTTAAGTAATTTTGGGCCACGCTCGTTAAATATAGTAGTATAGACTCTAGAGAAGGCATGATATAGTTCTTCACTATGGAAATAACAATGAAAAACTCGGTCGGCAATTGTGTGTTCCTTTAAAAATCTGACTATCTCTGATTCTGTATTATTAATTGGAATAAAAACATCTTTAATGACTACTTTTGCGTTAGTGGATCTGTTATCTACTCTATAAGTTGAGCCTGGTGTTGATCTAATGTGAAATTGTTTCAGTTGGCGATCTATAGCGTCCGATATTATAGGTATGCCCTTGTTTTCATTATCCGGTTGTGTGTGTCGTGTAGAGACTAATTCAGGTTCGGCTGACACTATGCTCATGCTATCTGATTCTGTCTCTATGTGAGATGGGAGAACGCTAGGGTTTAATGATGGGATATTGTCATTATATTGGGGCACGGGTGCCTCTGTTTCATTTTCGGCTTCTCTACGAGCGTTCTCAAATATTCTGTTGATTATTTCATCATCCTCATTATCATCTAAGTTGACTGCTAATGAATCCATACTACCGTGAAATATTTTAACGCGAGATAAGGCATCGGCGTTAGTATTCTGACGACCCTTTTTGTATACTACTTTATAGTCGTATTCTGCGAGCTTTAAACGCCATCTAGTTAATTTGGAGTTAGGATCTTTCAGTGACATTAACCAAGTAAGAGGCCTGTGGTCTGTGTAAATAACGAACTTCCTGCCATAAAGATAGGGACGAAAATACTTGATTGCCCACACTATTGCTAGTAACTCTTTCTCTATCGTAGAGTACCGAGATTCGGTGTCTGACAGTGTCCGAGATGCATAAGCTATCGGCTTATCGGAACCTACAATGCCCTGTGACAATACAGCACCTAATGCTACATCCGATGCATCGGTGGTGAGCACGAAAGGTTCATCAAAATTAGGATATTGTAGTATTGGGGCATTTGTTAAGATTTGTTTACATTTATTAAAAGCTTCTAAAAAGTCTGGAGAATGAAAAACTTTACTATTTTTCTTAAGACATAAGGTCATTGGTTTAGTTAACTTCGCGAAATCCTTAATAAATTTCCTGTAGTACCCCACGAGGCCTAGAAAAGCCTTTATGTCTTTCTGAGTCTTAGGCAACGGGAAATTTAATACTGCCTTAATTTTATCCTTGTTAGGTTTCAAGCCCTCATTTGTAAGTTCGTGTCCTAAAAAGCTAACCTGCTTTTGTAAGAAGTCTGATTTATCCAACTGAATTTTCAAATTGTGAATTTTAAACCGGTCAAATACTTGTTTTAATTTTTCCATGTGTTGTTGTAAGGATGTTGATATAATAATTACGTCGTCTAAATAAGTATAAACGTTATCTATTCCTCTCAGAATATGGTCCATTAAGCGTTGAAAAGTGCTTGGTGCATTTTTGAGACCAAAGGGCATTCTTAGGAACTCATAATGCCCTCGTTCAGTTGTGAATGCTGTCTTTTCGATATCATTAGGGTGCATTTCGACTTGGTGGTAGCCGCTGGCGAGATCCAGGGTTGTAAAATACTGGGCACGCCCTAATCTATCTAAGATGTCGTGAATGTTAGGTAAAGGATACTTGTCTTCGATTATACGATCATTTAGTCGTCTGTAGTCGATTACAAGTCTCCATTTAACTTCTCCTGATGCATCAGGTTTCTTTGGGACAATATGCACGGGACATGACCAAGGAGATATACTCTCTCTGACAATGCCTTGCTTTAAAAGTTTGTCTACCTGTTTACGGATCTCATCGCGTTGTTGCGGGGCTTGCCTGTAACTACGTACAAAAATTGGCGTATCATCGCTTATTCTAAGTTCATGTTTGACTGCGTGTGTAAACGTCAACGGAATATCTTCTGAATAGAATAGGTCCCTATACTGATAGCATAGCCTAGTAACTTCACGCTTTTCTTCCTCATTCATATGCCCTGTACGAATTTTCTTCAAGTTCTCATTTAATATACTATCAATGTCTGATTGCACTTGTACGGCATTAATGTTATGACTTTGAATATTATTATCCTCGTTATAAGACTCTAATTCCATTGAACTCTTATCTAGAATATATTTTTTATCATCACTATAATTAATTACTGAAGTTTTAAAACAACCATTACTAACGTTAACTATAGCTGCCGGAGATTTTAAGTTATCTGACCAAAAAAAATCATCGTGTAAGTATTGTCCATCCACGTAGTTAGTTTTAACCGTGACTAGCTTTTCACACTTAGGATCGATTTTTATCTTTTGCGGTGGAGAGCTGAAGTGAATAGGTACTTGTGCCGTTGATGTTCGTAACACGTTATTGTTCAAATCAATATTGCTTTTCAGCTTTTTTAAAAGATCGAATCCTATTAGACCCTTGTACTTTGAATCAAAATCAAATATTAGGAATTTATGGATTATATCGCTATTGAACGCAGGGGGTAAGGGCAGGTACACAACTTTGTCGTGCACTGATGAACTATGAGCCGTAACTATTTGATATGGCTCTGTTTCTACACAGTATTCAAAAATGGTACCAAAAATTTCCTCAGATGCAATAACAGAATGACTCGCTCCTGTATCTATTAAAAACTTACCGTTAAATTCTGGCAACTCAATATATGGTAGAAATTGTTTAGTTTGTAAGTTAATGGAAACTATGTCCGGTTGTCTTGATTGGGGTCCAAAGAAAAATCCTGTTCTTGACTTACCTGTTGCTCGTTTATATCTACTTTGGGTTCAGAGACATCGCTATTTATGTCTAATAACTGACTGAAAAACTCACTATCAATAGGTATTGGTTGCACCTGATCTTCCATTTGGCTCGGGATATAGAATAGCTGTCCCGACGCAAACTGTGGTTTTTCTGGCTTACCTGCCGTACGCATAGTGACGTCCGATGACACCTCAGGTGGATTAATCTGCTGTTTAGGGACGTTCGGTTGGTTCCTAAAGTTTCCGCTTCTAACATTACCTGAGCCACCTGGTCTGAAGTTACCTGATGCTGGTCGGTTTTTCCAGGGCAACATAGACTGTATCCATTGTTGTCGTTGTTCTGGGGTCATGTTATTCTGCTGGGGCTTATATGGCAAAATTGTTGGATTTACTAGATTAGGATGAAAAGGACTATTGATAAGCTGCTGCTTAGGCAACTCCTTTGGTTTCGCTTGAGATGTTGAAGGGCTATTAAAATTATTAGACCTATTATATGCAAGCCTAGCCTCTTCTTGCCTAGCTGCAATAATAGCTTCTTCAAATGTTTCCGGTTTCGCAATTCTCACACCTAATGACACATGAAAATCTAACTGATTTATGTACTGTTCAATTACCATCTTTTCATAGTACGATTTAGTAAGATGTTCCCCTACAGAGTATAACGTATCTAATAGTTCGCGGAGCCGCTTGCCAAAGGTTTCCGCGTCTTCATTCTTTGACTTACGTACCCGTGTGAGCTCCTGCATTACTTGGATCTCATTCCGTGGCTCTCCAAGGCGTCTAGTTAAAGCGATTTTAATTGACTCCCAGGAAGTAAGATATTCCTCAAATGCTATAGCATCGATAGCTGGGCCACTTAGCCTACTTTTAATCAGGCAGATAAATGCCGGATGCGACCGATCTGCTTCACTAGTTAGCGTTAATAGGCTTTCTACCTCTCTAATATAATATCTAAGTAATTTGGGATTGCCATCATATCTTGGCATCAAATCTGCAATTAGTTTGTATGGTTTATAGTTAGCATCATAATCTCTGAGCGACATTGTTTTACTGTAAGTTACCTGTCTAATGGCACTCAAACAGAACAATAGAAGTGTAATATTTCACGTGGAATTTCACGGAATATCTTAACGCTATAACAAATGGGTGCCTACCGCGATTTTAGCTTATAGACAGACACACATTTAGTACAAATAAAATACAAAAATTACATTAAGGCAGGAAATAGAGCAAGGACACTTGGTGGTACGAGAGCACTTACCAAAGCAGCCACTGCATCTCCTGTCGAGTCTTGTATCTGCCAACAGCTTCCTCCAATTCTCCGGAGAAACACGTTCTTGCTTCTATACAGGTGCCCGACCGCAAGATAGGTTCTTTGCGGATCGCGAAGGAACGATTTGAGAACCGTCACTCTTATACCGAAGAGTTGTATTCGAACGAAGAGCGTCGCGATCCTACCGACTGCGCCAGTTATGTTTCGGCGATCGGGAATTAAGTTAAAAAAAACTTTATTTATTACAATTACTTTAATTATAGAAAAACAGTGTATTACGTTGAAGGCTGATGTCAAGACTGATTTTACAAACAATAAAATGGAATAACATGAATTTGATCTTATTACTAGGTTGCACTTTATTACGTAGGTTGGCGGCTGCGTACTCAGCGTAAACGGTTGTTAGGCTGAGTTAACTCTCGTCATATTCTTTTGACTGGCCTGTTAGTCTAGTGGTTAGTGACCCTGACTGCTAAGACTGAGATCGTGGGTTCGATTTCCACCCAAGACAAATCTTTGTGTGATGACCACGATTATTTGTTCCTTGCCTGGGTGTAATTTATCTATTATATCCTATGTATTTAGAAATAATATATAAGTATGTTTATCAGTTGTCTGGTTGCCATAGTACAGGCTCTGCCTAGTTTGGGATCAGATAACGGTGTGTTGGTTGTAAAATAAAATAAAAAAATGCTAGGACTTTTCTCTCAAAAACTATAACACCAAAACGTCTGCAACAGTTACGCAAATGTAGCTAGATAGCAACACAAACATGATTTACAAGCGTGAAATATTTATTTACAAAGTCTGTTTTCCTGAAACAAATGAGATACAATGACCTTAAACTGTGACTCATTCCAGTTATCACTTATCAGTCACAATGTGACTGTCATCTCATCTTAGATGGCTGTATTTACTTTTAATTAGTTATAATCTTATTTAAAGAAATAAACTACCTTACTTTGGACATTAATAAATGTTTGGAGTGCGTTAATGTTGAACCAATATAAGCTGGATTATTTTTTTTCGTTTGATTATCTCTTTTTCGTGATTATGAAAGCTAAAAGCACTAAGTAGGTAAACTTTTCTGATGGTAAACTAATTTTAATATTAAAGCTTGTTTTGTTATGAATTAAAAATTCAAATCTTCAGTGAATAGTATATAAGTTAGGAACCGTTACTTTTCCATTACGATAAGTTGATTTTCTTTAACCAATAATAAATTAAAGTCTACTATTCCGACTCTTTCTTGAAATTAGATTTGCTTGGACAAAGCAAATTAACACTTCGCTTTATAACTCATAAAGCCTTTCGAAATGTTACGGTTTATGGTTATTCTCGTTTACTCAGTGCGCCATACGGAATTATCTTTATGATAACGTGGATAGACACTCTTGTTGCCATATTAACATCTATTAATCATAGAGTCATACATAAACACACGCCTTTTTACAATGGGGGTAGACAAAAACTAACCTGCTACGAGAGTTAATCGAGTCAATAACCTGTAATATGCATAATTAAATTATAAATAATGTATGTAGGTATGTATGTGCGAGAACGATCACTTATATTATTGCAAGTGGTCATTCGATTAAAATATTTCAATAAATTGTCTTCGTGCCCTTTTTAATTCGTACCGACTTTGGTGTCATATTTGCGTCGTTCTATATGCAAATACACTGACTGACTATGTCATCCAGGTAAATATATAAATTGTTACTGTAAAGCGTGACTAATTGCAGGAAAACAATTGTCTAGTCTCAACAATGGACACAGTACCTATGCGGTTGGGTTAGATGTCTGATAACGTTATCGTTGTCCTGAACTTGCATTTTTTGCAAGGCCAGACAAAAACTAACCTCCTTAATATATTTTAAGAATTTTCGTTAGCTGATATGACAATGAATAGCATAGTTTTAAAGTAGGTCTCATCAGACCAATTAACCCGTGTTTGTCTTAATTAGTCAATTACTACTAATACTTACCAATTGCGGTATCTACCTACGCAATACTAACTAGGTATACTGCATATACCTACAGTTGGATTTAAAACTGTTATGTTGCAAGGTAAAGTAAAAGCGAAATTTTATTTTATCATGTTTTAGTGCCAGTGTAATATCGCGCAGTATTATTATAAAAATGTCCTACGTATATTTAAATTGGTCGTTAGCATAGAACCTTTAACGTCCCATATACATATAAGGTGTATCTATTCATACACGAAATATTTTAAGAGTTTCACCTGTAGGTGGTAAAGAAGCTATAAAAGCAAAAAGAAAATTTTTATCTAAGCGTTTTTGAATTTTCGTAATTATTATAATTTTAAAACTGCTTGAGACATTTTGCATTAACCTTTACTCCAAATTCTATGAATGGCCTGCCTGACGCTGCGAGGGCGGCGACCGGATGGCACGAGCATGGCCGCGGTGTCTCGGGCCGTAAAAAATAAGAAGGAGCCAGTATTTCTTAAGTGCGTCAAATAATTTATAAATATTAAATTTTGAAAAAAATACATTTACAAAAATTTTTTTTCGTTGCTGTAGATTCTTTACCACCTACAGGTGTACCTCTTAAAATATTTCGTGTATGAATAGATACACCTTATACAAGATTATTTTTAGTTTATGCGAAACCTGAATATAGTTTGTTCATAATCAGTAACTGTCTCGATTCCAATAATTTTTACACCATGTTATATTTTGTACCAAAAATATTTAATTACGCTTCCAAGTCGCGGGCCTTAGTGTTTTGTTTCGATTTTAAAATTATCATGTCTTTCTCGTATTCAAACGTCTATTACACGGAGATAGTACGTACACTAGCTGTTTGTGGTGATCTGCATATGTTTTTGCGTGGACAACCAGAACGTTTAGTAGTGTTTTATGTTGATGTCATCATCATTGTTCTGCCCTTATCCCAATTTATTTGAGGTCGGTGCAACTTGTTTTTTTCTTCCACATTTCTCTCAAAGTCAAAGTTAAAGCATTTATTTCAACGTCAACGTAATTCAGTCAGTCTCTTTTAGTGACTATCTCAGTAGTCACTCCCTTTCTACCTGTATCATAATACACACAGTCCATCCATCGTTTCTTTGGTCTACTCTTATAGCCATCGACATTCATACTCAAAACTTGTTGATGTATGTTATTTCATGTTGGTGTATCGAATAAAAAACAAAAAGCATTTTTCATCCCACCATCTCGGAAAGAGTATTTTTAATCTTCAATATCTGAGTGAAAAAGCCGTCTTTATTCTCTAGAGGATAAAGTAAATTGAATTTAGAACATCGTGTGCACTAAGTTTGTGATAGTGCACACGATGTGAAAAACGGCTTTTCCACTCAGATATTGAAGATTAAAAATACTCTTTCCTCGCTGAGGTGGAATGAAAAGTTACGTGTTGCACTCGAGTGCAAAGATTTTTCACCTCGTGCTCTTTTGATTCCCTCGCTAACGCTCAGGATTCTAATTTTGAATCACTCGCTGCGCTCGTGATTCAATTTTAGAATCCTTCGCTTGCTCGGTCATCAAAATTGAGCACGCGGTTAAAAAGCAACTTTGCACTCTTGTATAACAAATAACTATTCTTTTGTTTGGAGTTTATTATGGGAGTAACCTAACTGCTTTCTCAACAAGAGCAAACATTTCAAAGCTGATCAGTGATCACATACACCAATCTACATGGTCTTCACATGATCTGACCAAGATTATGTCTGGACTTTAAAAGAGACTGTGACCTCTGAGTTTATTTCGGCCTATCTTCTCAGAGAAGTCAAGAAGGAAACGCCGACACCATCGAATTTAAAAAAAATATGCTTGACAAGCAAAAGTGTTTGTACAAACCTACTTACAGAAATAAAATCATCTATCATTTCAACCCACCATAGGTTGTATTCCATTACGAGGTAGGTACTATCTGACACCGTCAGCACATCATGCAGGTAATAACTTTCTTGATATGAAAATAGCGAACACTAGAGTACTTATTTGTTTCCATTGTGTTACAAATTGGGTATTAGGAAGTTAAGTTCAAAGAGCACATGACCTAATCGGACTGCAATATATATCGATATCTACAATTCGCAAGGTTGAATGAAGATATAGTCTACCTAAAAACGGACATATAGTTATCTGTGAGTCAGTCATTATTTTTAAAGATCTCATCACAAGTAAATCAGCTGGTATGTTCAATCGGATGACCAAACATTCAAGTGGAAACGTGCTACGAAAAAGTATAACAAGGATGCATATTTGGAGCGTGACCAAAAGGAATTCCCAGCCAAACATTGTAGTAACTAGTAAGGAGTGTAATTCAACAGATGTATTCCAATCTTCATTATGAAAGGGTAAAGTCGTGTTGTACAATAAAGGTGTGTGGTTCAAGTGGCGCAGGTGTAGCCAGCGGCCGGCGTCGGGTTTCAAAACAACCTCAGCTACTATGCGCGCGCGCAACCCGGAAGCGAGCCTTGTCGCGTGGTATTTCACAAGAATTTCTTGTTGCTAGAACTTCAACGGATACGAGCTGTTCTATAGGCGTCTAGTTACAATGAAACTACAAACACATAGGGAGTTAAATGTTTACTTACGTGAATCTCCATGTTGTTTCCTTGAATAAACATTCCAAGCTTTGTCGTTCATGCATTGGATTTGTAGGTACTGATAACGGAAGGTACCTATGTTTATCTATTGAACAAGTTGACATGTTGGGCCTTTGATCAAAAATGTACATTATTGATCGAAGTGTTGGGCCGACCCCAAATAAATTAAAATAAGTCATTATCCCTTTTTATTCTGAGGCAATCCTCATGAATATTAATTCTCCTTCTGGAGAAAACGGAGTGTTATGTCGGATTTCGACCGACTAAAACCCCAGGATTCCTAATATTAGTCGAGGACATGGAAGATACTCGTACATTCATGCCAAGCGAGCCCAACGTCCTCCCTAGAAAGCCAAAAGTCATCGTCAACCTCCAGCCCTCGCAGGTCTCAAAAGGAAAGTCAAAGAAAAGGGTACGAAGCCTTGATTGAATACTTTTCGCACATAGCAAGGTTTTTATGATTTTCATTGTTATTCAACTTTAATGCCAAGGTTTCTTTTTGTAAACCAGAATAATAGTTGGAGCGAGCACATAATGCCTGTTGTCTGACTCATTCTCAATCCTCCACATTTCTTAATATGCTGTAAAGACCTTCAAGGCATAAGTATTGTACAGATTTAATGCAGTGTGAAATAATTACATGATTATCTGAGTAGTTAGTTACCTACATGTTACTGTGTCTATTCATTGTGACTGTGTGTTTGATTGGCCTGTTAGTCCAGTGGTTAGTGACCCTGACTGCTAAGACTGAGGTCGTGGGTTCGATTCCCACCCAGGACAAATCTTTGTGTTATGAGCACAACCATTTGTTCTGTGTCTGGTAATGTGTATGTATTTAGAAATATATAAGTACATTTATCAGTTGTCTGGTTGCCATAGTACAGGTTCTGCCTAGTTTAGGATCAGATAACGTTGTGTTGGTTATCCTAAGATATTATTTAGGTATTTATTGTGTAGATGATTGTTGACTCTTTTGCGTTCGTTGACTAACAAGGTGGGTGATCTTCTCTTGATCAATCATTCTTTTTAAATTTATTTCTAATGCATTATTACATACAAATATTAGCTTTCTACACTCCTTTTCCATATGAACTTTAACTGCGCCAAATTTCATACTCCGGTCGCGTAATTTTCGTAAAAAAGTATATAAAGTTTTTGCTACACATATATAGACTCCAATTGATCAAGGAGAAAAGATAAATATATCCATTTAAAAAATAAAAAACGTTATGAAAAAAAAAACTACAAACATCTGGAAGACGAAGCTAGAATGCCATGCCAAAAAACTGCCACATTAGTATGTACTAAGCTATTACTTTTATTTTTCTTGATTTAAATTAACGTTTGATAGATGTGATGGGCATCCAACATCCATAGTCATTAACGTTAACTAGGTACGCTTATAAAGGAGTATAGTAACGACAAATCCGTTTTCAAAGTATTATTTTGTTGTTCCCGAGCAAGACGATAATGCTATTCATCCTCTACTCCTAATGCTACGCGGTCCGCCACACCCAAAGAAGCAAAAACATCTTCGGGACACCACACGGCAATACTGTCCAGCCAATTTCACGACTCAAAATGGTAAGTTAAATTTACCAAAAGGTAATGGCAAAGCGTCCAATAAACCAATAAGTCGTGAACTCCTGTAATTAGCTAACGGTGCATACCAGATAGTACCGTTCGTGGTAAGTAAAATGTTGCTCGCGGTGTGGTTACGGACGCATATCACTGCCCACCACAACGTAGATACATATAGATCGACTCGCAATACCATATAGAATTTCAGATACATAATACGGGTACCGATCCAGTAGTATTGTTGATTAGTTCTAACTACTCTAGACAGATCATTCTGATGGAAGTAAAGTGTGCTGAACTGAAGTTGACATGTGAATTTAGTTAGAGGTATTCAAATTCAGCATAGCAGTGGTGGTAATGGTCGGGTGTTGGAGTCGTTGGTTCGAAAAACACAGATGTGTATCTGGTCTATGGTTCGAACCCAGATAAGCGCTATATTTTGTGTGATTTATTTCATCGCCACTCTCAAAACGAATGAGGGAAAATAACGTGAAAAACTGACATTTCTTAGAACGAAATAATTCGAAGACATGTGATATCTATCAACCTGCACTGGGTCCGCGTAATGGAGGTCCAGACCCTCTCACCACCAAGAGGAGGTCTATGTCCCGGCAGTGGAAACATTAGACTGATTATGAGATATTAAAATTAAATACTTGTTAACAGATGTTCCCTACCTGCTTTTTTTTGTAGGTGAAAAATCATCAAATCGCGTCTCCCGCTCTGGGTGGAGCGGGAGGCCGTGTCAGACTTTTACAGACTAAAACCCACCCGTGTTCCTTCAGTAGCCTTGTGACTCTTTCGAACAGATCTCGCGACCCTGGCAGGGATATTACCTGCTTACGTGTTTATTTTGTGTTTACAAGACTGGTTTAGAACTCGAAAAGAGAGAGATATAGAGTTCAACAAATTACGTCACTTCCTAAGCAATCATGAGAGTACAGCCGTGAACATTGCGAAAGATTGAACAAGGAGGTCAATAAAACAAAAAAACTTTGTTGTGATTCACTTGCTTCTGAAAGTAAGCTAATCCGATGAACCCAGATATCCACACTTAGTCCAGTCATTTAAGCTTAAATTAGGTAAGAATCTCGGAATTCGAGATACCCAGCTGTAAGTCTGTAAATACTTGTATATTGACACCCTAAAAGTTGTCTCAAAACCTACATATGGTAGGGTGTAAGCAACTATTAAATTTCAAGGTCAAAGGTCACAAAAATCGGTTTTTTGCGTTTTTTTTGGAAATATCTCATTTCCTATGGATTTTTTGCTATTTGTATTTATTATCAATATTGTAGAATACAAAATTCTCTACAAATTTTGTTAATTTTTTTTTTATACGGTGAACCGTTTTCGAGATAGAGGACGGAGAGCGCGCGGTCACAGCATCACTTCAGGTCAACCGGTGCCTCCGGTCGAAAACGCGCTATATATTGTTGATGAACTATCGATAAATCAATGATTACAAATATTTGTAATTTTTTATTAACTATTATATTATATTTTATCATTTTCTTCATGCAATAAATCTATATCAATTCAATAATACTGATAACCGTTTACTAAAATTAAAAAATAATTAAGAGAAAAACTTAAATCATAATATAATTATATTCCCATTTACACTAATGACAAGTTCAAACTTGGTTAGGACATGATTTGGAACCCCAGGTATAGGGTTGGGCAATACGAAACGATTTTCTGGAGCCTATCATGACAATTTTACCACCTGCTCCAGAAGAATTGCTAAATACAATTTTCTGCAACTGCAAGAGTGGTTGTGGTTCGCGATGCGGATGCAGGAAAGCGGGCTTGCAATGCTCTTTAGCTTGTGGCCAATGTAATGTCTCAATGCTCAATGCTCTACCATATCAGAGTGACATTAATGAAGATGGAACCTTTGACCCCGAAATCATGGAAGAACTTGAGACAAATGTCGTTGAAGACGATAATGAAGACCAGTTTGAAATTTACCAGCAGCCAGAAGACGACGATGAAGAGGAAGAAGATGATTAAAATTATAAATTGTGGTTTTTGTACCCTTTATTCCATTTTTTTACTTTCAATAAAAATAAATGTATTCAATGATATTTTTTAATAAAAAGATAAATTCATAATTTATTTGTTTTTTTTTTCATCATGTAAGAAGTTATTAATATTAATTAGGTTAAAATTCAAATATAATTCCTATATTTTCATTAACAATTCTGCAATTACATGGGCAGGTAAGTGTTGTTAAATAAATTAATACTGAATAAAAAGTGGATAAGTTAGGAAAAAAATGATAAAATATAATATAATAGTTAATAAAAATTGACAAATATTTATAATCATTGATTTATCGATAGTTCATCAACTATATATGGCGTGTTTTCGACCGGAGGCACCGGTTGACCTGAATTGATGCTGTGACCGCGCGCTCTCCGCCCTCTATCTCGAAAACGGTTCACCGTATAAAAAAAATTTTTAAACAAAATTTGTAGAGAATTTTGTATTCTACAATATTGATAATAAATACAAATAGCAAAAAACCCATAGGAAATGAGATATTTCCAAAAATGTGGTGGTGTCTGTCTGTCTCGCTTTCCTGCTAAAACTACTGAACCGATTTAAATGAAATTTGGTACACAGATAGTTTAGAGCCTGAGAAAGGTAGCATAGGCTACTTTTTATCCCGGTAGTATGTACCCGCGGGTTAATTTCCAACCTCCACGCGGGCGAAGCCGCTGGCAAAAGCTAGTAGTTTATACTTCTAGTAGGCACCTAATTCGTTCCGTGTGGTGCCGAACGTAAAGAATAGTACCATCCCATTTCTTCTCGTGACGGTCGTAAAAGGCTATTAAGGGACTTTATTAGAGTATGGGCAGCATTCTCCATGCATTTTACCACCACACTGCGATCCACAACCCGCCTGCCAAGTGGGGCGATTATGGCAAACCTCCCCACCAAATAGGTTCCTATGTCCAGCTGTGGACGTCTTTCGGCTGAAATGATGAAGATGAATTAGTTTTATCTACATACCAGGGATGGATAGTATTTATCTTATATCTTTAAACGAGCAATTCTTGTATATATATATATAATCTGAATCTCGAAAACGGCTCCAACGATTTTCATGAAATTTTGTATTCAGGAGGTTTCGGGGGCGATAAATCGATCTAGCTAGGATTCATTTTTATAAATTTAAGTTTTATTCGTGTTTTCAATGATCAACTTTATCGTTAATCAACTTGAACATAAACTTATTATTTTAAACACAATTTACCAAAAAATACCGAGCAAAGCTCGGTCATCCAGATATTAACTTTATTAATCGTCTTATTCAAATAAGTAACTATTAAGTAATAAAGTAGATAAATAATCAATGAACTTAATAGTGAAAGTGACGAATAGCTAAACATTAGAACCTATATAGTAAGCAGTTTCAGAATGATGAAATAACTTTAATGACTCTATTACATTATGCAATTTAAGTAATAACATGCTAAATATTGACACCGTATTCAAAATTAATAAACGATGCGGTTGTTAGCAAAGACGATACGGTTGACTCATACCTTGAAAGATCGAGTACCTTGGAGGTATAATAATATGCAGGTAGGTAGGTAAGGCCCTTTATACAGTTCAGGTGGTCAAATATGCAGCTGTGTGTGCATCATGGTTGCCGCTTTTGGCGAGTATGACAATAACCTCCAGATACTTGTTTGTACTTGCTACGAAATACTTGGGGTTTAAAGGTCGTTTTTTGACTCGCAATCTCATGATTGTATTAACGTAATTTAGTAAATAAAATAAATAGAAAAACAGTCGCCATTGTAACATAAATGGATTCAGGTAGGAGTTATCTCTACCTAGACCATTGATTTAAAAAAAAACTTATGTATACGTAGGTACTTACGTACACATCCACTTTAATCTTACTTGTTAGAATTAATTTAATTATTATTTAGGCAGATAATACCTTTAAAAGACCATGCGAGGATTTGTATAAACTCTGGTCCCACCCTCCAATAGCTATGTGTCGCTGGATAGGTATTTTTAAATTGAACAAAAGTTCTATGGTACCAAGTTTCATATCTTAGTCAGTTCAGATTTATGCATTATTAAACAAGTTAGTTTAACATTAGCCAAAAATAACATATTTCCCTAATATAATGCACTTTTTGAATTAACACTAGTATTATCTACGTAACATGTAACTATTGGAGAAAGGGACCAAAATTGGCATGATCCTTAATCGCAATTTAAAACGAAGTGGAATTTCACTTTTACATGATGTGTGTAGTGTCGTGTATATGTAAATTTGTCTGTCTCTACAGATAATAACATTGACTTTACAACTTGTGGACACATATTTTTTGTGAACTCTGTGACAGACAGACAAAGCCGTATAAGACATATCTATTGCTTCACGTCATAAAGTTTACCTTACCTTCTGACGTCGTTTACCGCTGCTTGACTCGTCCTGGCAGCTTTGCCAACAGTGCCTTGAAAATTACAAGAGAAGGAGACCAGTATTCAGCTAAGTAGATAATTTTGTGGATCAAAACAGACTCTCTGTAGATAGAATTGGGTATTTTATAGTAATATGGTTACAGGATAAAGGGTGTGCAAGCGAGAAGTCAACATAAATAAACATCGTAAGGAAACCATGTCCAGAAATAAAAAAAATTGAAGGCATGTGACATCTACTAACCCTCGTTGAGCCCGCGTAGTAGATTGCAGCCTGATCTAGAAAAGAGGAGGCCTGTCACCCACCATTCCTGTCCCTGTCACGTACTCGTATCGATTGATCCAAGTTGCTTTATGAACTTATTTTAACTTAATATTACAATACAGTTTCTGACCTTGACCTATTTCTGTTCTGTGCCTATACCACAGATGATCGCAGTTTAGTATTAATAATCGAAATGCTTATCTACACTCAAGACCAGGTACCTAAACAAAGATCTCAAATACGGAATGGCTGTGGGCTGTGGAATTCATACTATTATTCAAGTATTAAGTTCTACGGCGTTAATCACATGGGGTCGAGTGCTCTTGATATTTCGTGTTGGCACAGCAGATAACAAGCAGGTAAGTCCTTAAACAGATCAGATAAGATTTGTTGGCTGTGATAACACTATGAGAAATTTAAGCACCTGCCTCAATAAAATAATATTTACACATTAAAGACGTTGATATACTTACAATACTTGTATATTATGATTTACTTTAGGTATTTAAGATAAATTATTGTTTGACAACAACATTTTACCGAGTTTAGGTACAGTCAGGGAAATTAACTGTTTATCAAATTGACTACCTCAATTTGCCACTAAAGCCATTTCATACAATTGCCAGTTAGCACCCTAATTACGTATCACACTATCAATCAGAATTTGAATTATTTTGGAGAATATTGCTAATCTATATATATAAAAAAAAATGAATCCCTATTTCCCTTGGTCACGCCATCACGCGTGAATGGCTGGACCGATTTCACTTTTATTTTTTTTGTTGTGTTTGTTATTGTCAGGAGAAGGTTCTTATGAAAGAAAAAAATTTAAAAAGTGAAAAAACAAGTGAAATCGGTCCAGCCGTTAACGCGTGATGGCGTGACTAAGGGAAATAGGGATTCATTTTTATATATATAGATACCAATTCGAATTAAATAGTTATCGTTAAGACAGGACAACGTCAGTCGGGTCAGCTAGTTGCTAGTAATTATGTTCGAAAAATCTGTCTGCCTAACAACGTAAATAATACAATAAATTTTATTGAACTGTCAAAATGAAAACCAACCGTTAGCGTTTAAGAGACACCGTGACCCTGGCACATGGGCAACTGAAGGAACACGGGTGAGTTTTAGTCAGTAAAAGTCTGACATACCTTCCCGCTCCGCCCAAGAGCGGGAAACGTCATTTGATGATTTCCCACCCACAAAAAAAAAAACCGTTAGTGTGTAACGCAGTTATCCCGCAAATCAGCTCCAAGCTGTAATGGCTCCTACTCCAAAACCTTCCAGACTTGCCTTGCATTGTTAGTCTCACATAAAATCCTAATAGTATGAACTATAAAAAGACCGTGTATCGACTGGATACCGTGTGGTGCCGGACGTAAAGAATAACACCACCCCATTTCTTCCCGCGGGTGTCGTAAAAGGCGACTAAGGGACTTACTAGAGAATGGGGGCAGCAGCGTTCTCTATGCATTTTACCACCATACTGCGATCGCCAACCCGCCTGCCAAGCGTGGCGATTATGGCAAAGCCCCCAATTTGGTGGAGGCCTAAGTCCAGCAGTGGACGTCTTACGGCTGAAATGATGATAAAAAGAGACCATGGCCTCTTCAGTTTATTTCGGCATTTATTCTCAGGGATCAGTTAGCTAGCGAATGCTGGTGCCATCTAGTTTTAAAATATAACAACAAAATATTGAAAAGTAAAAGTGTCATGTAGATGATCTACATATTAATTAATTTACATATTAATATATTTAACTGAGTGTCGTATTTATAAAGTAGTTGTGATTTAAATACTTATTAATTCCCTATCATATCCTTTTTTTGTGGGTGGGAAATCATCACAGCACTCACAATTTAAAAACTATAATAGGTACATATAATTATTAGCATTAGAGAAGAAACCTAGGCAAAGACACAATTTTTTATTAACACGCTTTTATTTTATTATAATCGTTTGATATTATACATAAACCTATTTTTTTTTTTATATATTGGGCTGGTGTGAAGTTTGGTATTTGTTGTATGATGTACCGCCCTACTAATTCGGTACTGAAAATATTTAGGTATCTAGGAAGGTTTATGACTACCTACTACCCAATCGATATAAAGTTGATTCCATTTTTCAACCTGTCAAACTGTCAACTTACAAACCTAATATAATGTTAACGACCTAGAACTGGTTTCCAATATCGACTCAAATTAGAAGTTAATTTTAATTCTTCGTTCGTACTAATCATATTTAACTATTTGAATGTGAACTATTATTTGGGGATAAAACAAAAATATATAGAAATATTATCAGAATAAAATATCCCGTAAAGCACGCTGATTGCCTTTGTATCTACTAGATAAATGCAACCACACCTAAGGTACACAATAAGGCCCAATAAGTAACGGCCCCGACTAACAACTTGAAAGCAGCAGGTTCGAACTCGAACAAATCAAATCGGGTAAGTATGCAATGTACTCTCTCACAAAGAGGCCTAACTCAGGAGTGGTAACATTTTAGGACGATTATGAGGTCTTATTGAGTTACTATTTTCATTAGATTGATCTTCGATCATGATTATTCCCATAATATTTTGATAAAAATCCCATTACAAATCGCACCTTCAGAATTATAGAGACCTAATCATAATAAAAGAGCTCTAAATCACAATAATAGGCTTTTTTTTATAAGAGTTTTATTATTATAATAGCTGACCCAGCGAACTTCGTACCGCCTCAGAATCAATAAATGTTGTGTTAACTTATTAGATCCCACCAACACAAAGCAACTTGGTGCTCACCAAGTACCATATACCCATGTTAGACCAAGTTATGACAAACTGGTACTTTGAAGGCATAATTTTCCGCGCATTTTTTTTATTTTTTCTTTCATATGAACCTTCCCCTGACAAAACAAACACAACAAAAAAAAAAGTGAAATCCGTCTAGCCGTTCACGCGTGATGGCGTGACCAAGGGAAATAGGGATTCATTTTTATATATATATAGATGAGTCAAAGTTGAAATCTTAATATTTATAATTAGGTCTCCTTAATTTCTGAAGGTGCGAAATGTATTAAGATTTTTGTAGTTTTAAACTTGCCGCCATTATGTGGTACATTGTCTTTTGAGTAATGGTTATCGTTGCAGAGTATTCTCGTTATGCCTAACGATTGTCGAATACTGATTAGTGTTTCAATTTTATACAACTTTTAGTGCCCAGTTGAAAAAAGACTTATTCAAAAGTACACACTATTAACACCTAGCTTATTTTTGTGATTTGCACCTGGTAGGCGGGTGCTGGGCATAGTCGCAAGACACTTATAACTTTTTATACGTAGGACTCGGAGGCGAGTTATGAACATGCGAACGAATTATCGTTCTACCCGGGATCTGGGTGCTGGGCACTAAAAGTGTACAATATAATTTAGAATGTGTAGTTGAAGTTTGCCTATTTTTATGAATAAAGGAGGCTATCTAAGCCCACACCACAGCAAAAACGTAGTTCATGTATGTACCTATCTCAGTAACTCTTTTTAACTCTGAAAATTGTGTATCAGACGTTTTTAGGCGATTTTAGCCGATGAATTCTACAAATGTGTATCTGACGTAAGATCTGACAACACTACTATGCAACCAACTGACACTGACAGCACTGTAGCTGAGTCACTGACATTGACAATCAGTGTTACCAACTTAGTCGATTTTCCACTAAAACTGGTGGTTTCGACCCCCCTTTTAGTGGTGAAATTTTGCTTTTAGTGGCTGGTGGTTTTTTCTAGTGGTTTAATAGAATTCAGTTTCAATGACTGAAAATGTTATCACTCAACCACTAAGCCACTAAAACGTTACGGAATATGTTCTTTTTACTTCCATTTAATTTTCTGAAGTATTTACTTTTACTGTGTGTGTAGGCAACCTGATAGATACGTTTGTCAGCAAAGTTACGTTACCTACAAATAAAGCTAGTATTTTTGCTCATGATATTCGTAATTTCCTGGATCAAAGTTGTTATCTGGGATTCCGATTTCGACAGACCAAAATTCATCTGAAGAAGACGAATTTTAGAATATCACTTTTTTAGTATAAGTAGTTGTTGTTATTGAATAATTTTTATGTTCCTGATCTTGTTTGACTTGTTGATTACTACTAATATTCTAAGAATGTTGATTTACTGATTTTAAATATTTTATTACGTAATAATAAAGAACAGTTTTTACTAATATAATTACTTACTGTTTTCTTTTCTAAACCAAAAATTGGTTTAGTGGAAATATTAGCGATTTTTGGCGTACGGTCGATTTTTATTAGTGGTTTTCTGGTGGTTTTAGAAGTTGAATCTGGTGGAGAGCTAGTTTATCTGCAGGCAACACTGTTGACAATACTGCACCAAAAAGGTTTTCATTCGAGGTTACATGGGATCTAAGTCAACCAGCGTTGCGATTGATACGGCAATTGCCGTAATATACGGCATTCCATGATGTTTTTTCATATTTTACGGCATACGGCAGACTTTTCATTACCGTATCAAGTAATACGGCAATTCAGCTTTGCGACAAATCACAATGGAAAATTATGAACAAAACGATTTTTAATCAGTAGGCTGATTGATTATGCAATGCAGCACATAAAAACACAAATATACCTATATCGATATCGACTTTTTTTCGCTTTCGCCATCTCTTAAATATTGATAATAGAATACTTGTAGAGTGTGGTTGTTTATGACGAGGGGAATTACCGTTTCGTCTTTCATTTTATGAAACTGACAAAGATAGCATGATACATGTTTAACGTGAATGAAAGAGATACTTATATTTTTATGCTATTTTGTATAGATATACTGACATGGGTAGCAAAGCAAATCGAACTTTGGTTGGTCTGTGTAGTATTTACTATTGTCAGTAAATTGAACTTGGATTACGGTCGTGCTTGCATTACTTTTTTAATATATTACTTATTATCCATCTACTCTTACAAGATGAGTGACACTGAAGGAGAAGGCCCTTCTACGCCAAAGAAATCTAGAAAAAGGAAACACATCAAACAAAAATATCGTCAGCAGTGGGAGAGTGAAGAATTTTTCAAAGACTGGATTGCTCCTGTTGATGATGATCCATATAGAGCGAAGTGTACTAAGTGCGATGTGAAATTATCATGTGAACTCTCAACTCTGCGACGTCATGTGACAAATAATACACATAAAGAATAGACAATGGCTGCATCTTCTACAAAAACTTTAGGTTCTTACTTCAAATCACGCGAAAAGGATCAGGACGCCTTAGTCGTTGAGGCTGAAATCAAACTCGCGGGTTTCGTGGCTGAACATAATATATCATTTCTTGCAATGGATCATTTGTCGGACCTGTTAAAATCTTGCTTCCCCGATTCAAAAATAGCGGCTGATTTAGCCATGAAAAGAGACAAATGCACAGCACAGCAACTGTGAAAAATGTGATTGGTGAAAGTCAGAAAGAGTACTTAGAGAATATTTTGAGACACCAGAAATTTAGTGTACTTGCCGACGAGTCTACAGATATTGCATCCTGCAAAACAATATGCATTGTTGTCAGGTATTTTGATAAAAATTACAAGAAAATTATGACATGCTTATGGCAACTAGAGCCACTGCACGAGAAAACTGGCACAGGAGAAACGTCATCGTCACGAGGATGTACTGCTGAATCACTTTACTTAACCATTATTGAAACATTCACTCAGCGTAATGTGCCATTAGAAAATATTATCGGTTTTGCTACAGACGGATGCAACGTGATGATGGGCGCTCACAACTCGGTTGCCAGTCGATTACGATCTGCTTTACCTGTTATACAAATAATAAAGTGCATCTGTCATTCCATGCATTTGTGCGCAAATGAAGCATGCAAAGAATTACCGCGACGTTGTGAAGATTTGGCGCGAAATGTGTATGCATTTTTTAAACATAGTGCGAAAAGACAGGCAGAGTACGTTGAATTTCAGATTTTTATGAATGCAAAAGTTCATAAATTGCTACATCCTTCACAAACGCGATGGTTATCACTATTATCTGTTGTAAATAGATTGTTAGAGTAATGGGACAGTTTGAAATTATTTTTTGCCCAAAAATGGCTTAAAGAACGCACCGTAGCTGCAGAGCTGATTTTTCGCGAATTACATGACGATTTTGTAAAATTATATATTTTGTTTTTACAATGGATATTGCCTAAATTTGTAAAATTAAATGAGTATTTTCAAGGATCGGAAGCTAGATTGATTGAACTTGACGATAACATGAAAATTCTTTACAAAGAGATCTTGCAATGTTATATGTCCAGAGATTATGTAAACCAGACTGAAATATGTTCTATAAACCCAGAAAATTCTCAGCATTTTCTTCCTCAAATGTACATGGGTGTAAAAATCCTCACCGAAACTGAAAAACCAAATATTACAAACCAAAAAGACCTGCTAAATGAATTTAATACTCGGTGCCGAAAATTTTTAATAACGAGCTACAACGAAATCCGAAAGAGGTATGATTTTTCAGATAAAGTACTTCCACTTCTTAAATATTTATCACCAGAAGAAGCTGTGCGTCAAAGTGCCAGAGAAACATTTCCGTCGTTGTTGCCACTGACCAAGCAATTGCCACGAATAGTGAGTGAATTGGAAATGCAACGAATTGATGACGAATGGAGGTTGCTACCAAACATACACAAATTTACAGGATTAGAAATAGGCACATGGAAAGTACATGAATTTTGGGCAAATGTCCACGATAAGACAGATTGCAAAACATTAGCAAATTTTGCGCTAGACGTATTATGTCTACCACATAGCAATGCAGATTGTGAACGAGTTTTCAGTGAAGTAAACAATATGAAAACAAAATCTAGAAATAAGTTGATAACATCCACTGTCAACGGAGCTCTACTAGCAAAACAAGCAGTTAAAAATCAAGGAGGTTGTACGAAATGTCAAGCGTCAAATGACATGTGTAAGAAAATGAAAAGTAAAGAAAAATATTCATTGCATAAAAAAGATAGTGAAGTTTTCGAATCAATTAGAAACCTATACGGTGAAGATATTACAGATATTGTTTAACATATGTATTTTCTAATTACTCGTAGAAATAAAGTATTTACGGCAATTTCATGTATTTTTTTCATAAATACGGCAATTTTACTTCTTAGATACGGCAGTTTAATTTTTTACCATCGCAACACTGAAGTCAACCAAAATTGTTAGTGCTTCCAAAATGGCGAGTTCACAGGACGTACAGCAATTTATCAAACAAGCAATTTCTCAAGACAAAGTTGTTGTTTTCTCAAAGTCATACTGTCCCTATTGCGACATGGCTAAGGAAGTAAGTACCTAGCTTTAATGAATTTTCAAGTTTTAATTGTTTTTCCCTGCATTTTATAAAGCTCATGTTATGATTATGACTCATAAATCTTTTTAAAGTTTCCGGAGGTACCTGTTTAAAATGATTGTGCAATAATTAATGTAAAATATATTTCTCAGACTAGTACAAAGTCTATGTATCTTTCTAATATCTAAAAGACTAATCAAATAAGCTTTATCAATGTTTTATTGACATTAGATTACCCATGTTAAAAAAAGATTAAATTGATGATTCCAGGTGTTCCGTAAAGTCAAGCAACCAATAAAAGTATACGAGTTGGATGAGCGTGATGATGGTCCTGCAATCCAGGAGAATCTCTCTACCGTAACCGGTTTCAGAACTGTAAGATATTTTTAACTTTGTCTATGATTCATATTTTTTTACTAATTTGTCATCCATTTGGGTTTTACCTCATATTTGTGTTTAACATAGGAATGATAACTCATTTTTTCCTAGCTATTTATTGATGACAAGTGATACAGCACATTTATTTTTAACTTTTAAGGAAACATTTTGACCACTAGGAGGTGAACTTAATGTCATTCATTGATTGTTTAATTTAATTACCATTTAATGGTAATGATCACCATTTAAATACCCATTATTTATATTATTACACCATAATTATTAAGATCTTTCTTTTTAATGTAGAAGAGGTGTAATCCGCCTCATCCTCAGTTATGATTCTCTCCCATTGAGAGATATTGAGGAAAAATGGCGGCCACATCACCTGATAATTATGGAAATAATTTAAACATATTTTCTGCAAGTTTTATTATCTATTGTGATTCACCAAATTCACAAACTCTGTGAATAGGTATGTATTTATCAGCAGCCACACTAGGAGGTCACAACACAATGAAATCAGTTAACTATATTCAATTAATTTTTTACTCTATGTAGGTACACAGAAAACATTTACATAATTCTTAGTTTATGGAACAATTTGTTTTAGTATATGTTTTGAAGACACGAAAGATTGTCATGCAAATGAAGTTAAATTTCACAACAAACATTTTATATAATGGTTTTAATACATAACATTAATTTGTCTTTTCCAACATTTCAGGTACCTCAAGTATTCATCAATGGCAACTGTGTGGGAGGAGGCTCTGATGTGAAAGCTTTACATGCATCAGGAAAACTAGCGCCCATGCTTATTGGATAAATCTAAAAAAGTGTCAAATTAAAATGGAATGTAAAATTGAAATATTTATTAAGTGTTTAAATGATGTTAGTGTACAGTAATGTTTATCAAAGTACAAGTACCTTTAATGTAATTTCTCTTAAAAAGAATAATTATTGTGCTATTAAAACTCTGTAATGCAACAAAAATGTAATGTAGAACAATATTAAAATTCTGTCAACGTATTTGCTATTTGAGATTGATTTCGTTTTGTTATAAATTTTTTCAATTAAACCATTTATTAAATGTTCATTCTATTTTTTATTACTGCCGAATTATTACTATACATATATGTTGATGTATGAGACATCAACGTGTAATTTGTTACTGAGGATTCAAAACATGAATCTGAATTAGGTTAAATAAATTAAATTAGTCATTCTATATATTTTGACCTTGTAAGTATTCCACGTTTCTATGAAACAGATAATTTATTAGATGATAACTGGTAAAACATTTCTGCACTAGGGACTGTTTGGAATCATGTGCTGAATTCATGATTAGTTTGCGCGTCGAAGTCCCACCCTGTGTATCTTATATCTTTAAACGAGTAATTCTTGTATATATATATATAATCTGAATCTCGGAAACGGCTCCAACGATTTTCATGAAATTTAGTAAAGAAGGGGTTTCGGGGGCGATAAATCGTTCTAGCTGGGATTCATTTTTATAAAATGTCGTTTTATTTGTGTTTTCAATGACCAAATTTATCGATAATCAAATCGAACATAAACTTATTATTTTAAACGCAATTTAACAAAAAATACCGAGCAAAGCTCGGTCAACCAGATATTATTTATATAATTACAAGACAAAATTATTTATAAAACAAACAGACTTCGAATTTAGTTTGTTTAAATCATTTTTACCATTATGTAAATGATATTTAAATCTGTTATAGCTTCACCCTATGACAAGCGGGAGGGCCACAATCGGGCCGAATTAATTTTAGAGATTCCTCCATAAATCCTTCAGCTAAAGTCACTTGTCCCTCCCTAAGCGCTTTATTACGCACACGGGATGAAAACATCAGGCCTACTCAAGGCCACTACGCGCAGCCGAGGGGCGCCGGCCGGCTGAGTCGGGCACGACAGTGCGTAGTAATATTATGTTTCCTATGTCATTGATAAAAGCGTCGTTTTTGCGTAACGCGATAGAGTATTGTGACAATTAAGGCGAAGTGTGTGCGAATGAGAGGGAAAAGGCCCACGCTCACCCTAGCGACCCCAGTTGCCGCCGCCCTACCGCCTGCTTCGCGCGCTCGCCGCTAGTCGGCGCTGCGAGCCCGCCCTAGCACAACATGATATTATTACATATTATTTAGCTTACATTCATGTAAACAAACTGGATTGTGCTGTGTTTAGTGTTTATACTTTATGTTATACATTGACCGTAACATTGGTTTGTGAGAATCATGTGATGTTTGAACAGCGGGACTGAGAAATCTTAAGGTCAGTTATATTTATAGTTGTTTAAATATACCTAGCTATATTCTAAGTACGGCACAAGCGAAAGGTAAAGATAAATAAATGGGATAGGTGTCTGAGATTGTCGTTTAATATTTTGTATCAAGGTTTAGGTTTTTTACGAATTACATCTGGTTTCTGTACGTTTTATGATAAGAATGACTTAAGTAAGTATTTTAAAGGATAATTATAAGAAGATCTGCCTCCCATAAAGGTAATTTAAAGGTGTCTGTCTAGACTGGATATCTGATAGGTTTGTGTGATAGAACTTATGTTTTATACAGTTTTCTTCCATTTCTTCCATTTAGGTTCTACCCACAATTGTAAGTAAAGTTCAATTCAGTTTAAACTGATCATCATAGCTCCTTGCTCCTTGTTTCTAATCAAATCTATCATAGCATTAGTACATGTCAAATCAAATGATAATTGGTGACAGTAACCTAGTAGAAGGTACTCTTAGCCAACTAGTATGATAGGTAGACGTTTATCATCTTCTGCTGTCTAGCTTATTCCCAACTTATTTGGGATCGATTTTCACTATGATCAGAAGCCTTGGTTATTAGTTTCGTATCCACATGATCTTGCTTCGGAAAGCACGTTGAGCCGTTAGTCCCGGTCAGCATTTATAATTCTTTGACACTCTTTATGGGTAGGCAGAAGTTCGAGAATCAGACATCCAGTGTTACTATTGGAGATCGCTCCTTGTATAATATTGGTATTCAGCAACATCTATTAGGACTGAAAGCCGACCTCGGCATAGTTGGGAAAGGTTAAGCAGATGATCTACATGGCCCTTTTTAGGACCCTGGAAGTAACTTTACAATACCAACTTTAAAAGAGGGACGCCTTTATTATAGTCTAAGGACTGACGACCGGAATAGAAGTTTTATGGGATTACACAGCTTAAAAAAGTTTTTTTTTTTCATTCATGGATGTAACAACCGGTATTGGTAAGTTTAAGATTTATAACCCTGTACTTTATTTGATGATGAGGCAAGTAACAGGCTTATCCAAAGCTTCTATATTCAATATCTGACTAGCTTCCGCGTAATTTTAATTGTATCAGTTTGTTAGTATTGAAAACAAAAGTTGCCGATCGTCGATTCTATGTATTTATTGACGGGCAGCGATGGCGATTGATGCTTTTTCAAGAGCTCTATAAGGAAAAATCTCGTTAAAGGTCCTGCCATGGTATGTCAAGAATGTTCTCTATAACAGTACCTAGATTTGAGAAAACTGATTGATGTTATCAGGAACGCTAGAGATTAATCCTGCTTTCTTATTCTGATACCTCGAACGCTGTCGAATCTTACGAGTAACGGGATGTATCTACTACCCACTCACAGCAAGGCTCGGGTTTAGTTATTAGATTAGATTACTGACATGTAGATTGTAGCATGATTGCATTCGCGACTCAACAATTTTGTACATATTGTGAGCAGATTTCTACGCAAGTTCAAATTTTATTTTACAATGAATCATAAACGTAATATACAAAGCAAAACACTCCTATTTAAACAAATACTTTCTTAATTAAGTTCAAGAAAGTACATGTACCTAACGCTCAAATCGCAAGAGCCTTTATTTCTTTGTCAGGCATTATTAAAACGGTCCCGTAACAGTGAGGCTCGAGAATTTCTGTGAGTACGATGTAGCCCGATGTAGGGGATGTTTCGGCGGGAAGGGCGGACTTAGGCGGGCGGGAGAGTGCTACGAGGTGAATAAAAGGCGGGCGGCAGAACGGCGCCAGTTCAGAGCGGTAGCAGCTCTCGGCTACGGCGTAGCGTCGCGTAGCCCGTGCTACGAAACTCTCTAAACAACTTTCTACGAGATATTTTGAAAATAACGTTTTTTAAATTTTCGCGGGTGGATTCTCTTGTGCAGATATTGTTATTGTTTTTGGCTCTTTCATTACTTGGTAAGGTTAACTGAATATTTAATAGTAGCTTTGTAGTTCGTCTGTTGAATTTAAACTTTTATTTTCATAGCACTTCTAATTGTAACAAGACACACTTCACTCACTTCACTTCTCTTGCACTTCTGATTGTTGTTGTTGTGTATAAGAACAAGAATGTAGAAAAATATGCTGTTATGTAATTAGTTATTGATTTACATAACTTTGTGCACTAACTCAGTTTTTTATTTTTATAAAATGAAAATAAAAATGTTTGTTTATTAAAAAAAAGTTGCCTTTGGTTTTGTATTTTCGTTATTTTCCACCGACTTCCGAAATTTTAGTTATGATTCACATAATTGTGTTTTTGTTTAAGTCTGTTGTCTTTTATTTTGTAAAGATTTTTTTTTATTTTACACTTTAGCTGTGGTTGCTACTCTACACAAATTCGGATGTCACTGCTTGCTGTGTAAATAACAGTGATAGAAAGTTAATATAACATGATCAATATTCACTAAGTGAAATAGAAAACGTATTATTGCAAACGTTATTTTATACACAAATAAAAAAGAATATTCGGAACCAATCAACAATTGCCAGAGATATCGAGGTACTTAACATATTTTCAAAAAAATACAATAGAATTGAGAAACTCCTCCTTTTTGAAATCGGTTAAAACTGGTAAGTTAATTATGTTATGTGAATAAATTTCGTTTGTCACCTGTATATATTAATAATTTAATATTCAGAAAACGCCACATTTCAGGCAGCTTCGATGTAAACAATTATAATTGTTAAGTTGTTATGTTAAAAGAGAATGAATTACTTCCTACAATGGCCTCTTAAACAAAAACAATTACCACGTCATATTTCACTTGATGAGGAGACATGATTATAGTATTTAATTATTTCTTTAACAAAAAACACAAATATTCAGCATTGGTTTCCGTTGTTTTTCTGTACTACTATTAGATAACTACGTTATAGTTAAATATTGATTACATTGATAGCTACGAACGCTACGTTATGATTACTTTTTAACAAAAAATATATATTTTCTTGCACGTATCAGATCTTCTGCCTTTGTTCTTCAATTTTTATCTTGTATAGGCTTATATTTAGTAGTAGTAGGAAAGGGTTCGGTGTGGTGCCGAACGTAAAGAATAACACCACCCCATTTCTTCCCGTGGGTGTCGTAAAAGGCGACTAAGGGACTTACTAAAGAATGGGCAGCAGCGTTCTCTATACATTTTACCATCATACTGCGATCGCCAACCCGCTTGCCAAGTGTGGCGATTATGGCAAAGCCCCCCAAATTGGGGGAGGCCTAAGTCCAGCAGTGGACGTCTTAGGGCTGAAATGATGAGGAATGGGTTCCATTTGACAGTTCAACAATATTTGTCGTGTTACATTGTTGAGCAGACGTTTTTCGGCATGCATAGCATGCAAGATTTTCAAATTATAATTCATATTGTGTTTCGCGATTAGGTGAATTTAGATGAAATTTGGTAGACAGATAATTTATAATTAGATACATAGATTATCTATACTCTATACAAATAAATAAAACTGAAGTGTCTGTAATTTCAAATTAACAGCTTTTCATTAAATGCATATGAAAGTAAATACGGTATGTACACCAAAAATACAATTTTTTAAACTTTTGTCTGTCTGTTCCGGCTAATCTCTGAAATGGCTGGACCGATTTTGACGGGACTTTTATTGGCAGGTAGCTGATGTAATAAGGAGTAACTTAGGCACCTTTTATTTTTGAAAAAATCTTTTATTTTAGAAAAATACCTGCGTTAATTTCCGACATCCACGCGGGCGAAGCCGCGAGAAAAAGCTAGTTTAACATATAGCGTACTTTTAATCCCAGTGGTACCTTCACGTGGGATATTTTCTAATATTCACGTAGGCGAAGCAGCGGGCTACAACTAGTAGTTAAAACACTTTGTTTTTAAAGAGTTAAAAATTGAAGTGTAGTAAGTAAATTATACTTAACATTTATGAAAATATCCACAACAAGAACCTGTACAATGAACAAATCTGTTAACAATAATGAATCTCAGTATTTTTACGCAAAACCTTAGGAAAACAAAGTACATAATTAAAATCCATATTTATTTATTCTGATCTCTAAAGGTTATACCAGTTTTTCCAACGAGCGTCAGTTTATAATTATAAAACTACAAAGAACAAACAAGCAGCGTTTTTCTCTTTTATCTTAAACGCATACGTGTCTAAACAAACTCGACTTTCATTATATAATGTACTGCTAATTTTCCTTTTCACTCTCTCATTTCCATGTTGTTCAAACGCCAGACAAGAGTACTTATCGTTTTTTGAGTGAAACGCGCTTGATTTTATAATAAAAGCAGTTTCTGCGCCGACGTCGAGACGCGAGCTCTCTCCGCGAGAGTGGAAAAGCGGAAAAACGAAAAAGCCCCGTTACTCGCTAGCATGTCAACAAACTTGGGTCTAGTATATGTTTGCACTTATTTGCACTCATTAATGAGACCGAATATAAAAGAATTTTTATTCTCAGAGTAGGTACCTCTGTTTTGTGGGAGTGAACTTTATGGTACTTGCCGCTATTTTAGTTTATGAAATGTTTGATATCTCATAAAGCTTTTGAATTTGTTTTTGTTTGAAAAGAGATTTATGAACAAAAAAAGTTGGTTTTATATACTTCAATGGGTCCGGTCTAATCCCTGTAAGTAAATCTCTTAAGTAAAGATAAGTATGGGTACTCACGCGCTATGCAACTCACCTGTTTGTACTCACATCAAAAGTATCTAGGGATCTAGCACGTTTTTTAGTTACTAAAGTCAAGTTTATTATATTTTTTTGTAACTGCTATGGATACTTTTAGTAAATTTCGTCATTTAAAAGGGGTTTTAAATTTCTGGAACAAGATGAAGATCTTCAGTCAATTCGTATTCCTTTAGAATCCTGCGGGTTTGAAGCAGAATCAGGGTATTTTTTTATGCACATAACGTTATTAAGGCGGGAGGGAAAATTGTGAGCCGTTAAAACGTTGGAAACTGGTTCTCGACAAAGTGCTGTAGCAATCGATCTGGACACTACGCAAAGTGTTAAAAATCGACTTGGAGACCGCATCAAAAGGCAGCATGGCAGAGTGACATGGAGGCAAAGCTCGCATCACCACACGCAGACAAGATCGTTACATACTGCTCGAGAAATTGAGAAATACAAAGACTGCGATGATGTTAGAAACAAGGCTTTTTAGCTCTTCAGGGATGATATTAAACCATCTAACCAGAAATCACTTGCATGAAGTCTATCTTCGTTTCCGAAGTCCGGTACATGTACTACCCATTGAGCCCCGCAATCACAGATCCCGTTTACAATGCGTTCGCCAACACACAAATTGGGCAGAAGAAGAGTGGCATTTCGCGTATCTTTCTCATAAATCTCACTTTGGTATGAGGCCAAATACTAGACTTAAACGGTATTGGAGGACACCTGGACGCCAAGGACGTTTAAAACTATGCCAGGAAGTCCATGCATACAATGATGGAACAATCATGATATGAGTGGGTATTTGGATCGCCGGAAGAACCGCACTGATTTGGATCAGAGACAATCTCAATGCACAGATTTACGTTGAAACGATTGTATCAAATATGTACGTACATTGTCATTCCTTTGCGGACCCAATTTGATGCTTGATTCTGCTTATGATAATGCACGACCACCCACTGCTAGGGTCGTTGCAAACACGCTTGCCGCAGCTAATATCAATGTCTTACCATTTCCTGTTCAATGCTTCAAAGAAGAACCCTGCCATATATGCCATATACACCCGCCAGAGAGTCTTTTTCGCGTGCTACAACGGACTTGGGCGGCCATTCATCAACTTTATTTGTATGAACTCATATTGACTATGATCACTCAGATTGAGTTATAAGCGGAACGACGGTAAAACAAACTACTAATTGAATGTTTTACGTATTAAAAACTTTTATTTTATCTTTTTATCATATTTTAAAGTCCAGATCAACCAAGGTGAAAAATCCAGCAAAAAATATTTCGAAAAACCTTGATACCTAAACACTTTTGATGTGTGTATTTATAAAAGCAATTTTAAATAACTTTTCACTTCGCAACAGAATATATTAAGGAAAAACAAACAAAGTGAAAATTAATTCACTCAAATAAATCTATAAAAAAATTCGCGAGTTTGAAACTTTCAAAGTTTGATGGAAAATGTATTAATTAAACGCCGCGAATGCGTCGTCGGGTAGCTCATCAAAAATGTATAGAATTCGTATGATTTGCATAAAAGTCATTTTATTGCCTCGAAAGACAAACAGAATGGGATATTAGCTGTTGGAATGAATCCAACATTGCGGTGTGAACTATGCTCTGCCGGTAAAGGTATCTCCTTATACAGGTGGAGTTTTATCTACGTGTTGAACCGCGTCCTAGTTCAGTCCTCGCTTTTATTTTAATTAAAAGTTATTCAGCGCAATATGTACGAGCATTTGTTGAATTTACTAGAATTTATGAACAAGTCCGCTAATTAATTAAACTTGAGACACAACTTGTTCCAGGTGCATTTAATAATCAAGCAAAAAAATCCTCTAAGTACACACATTAAAGATGAGTGCACAGATTCCCCCTTACGAGAACAACCGTTAAGAATTTAAATAAGTGTCGGTTGAGTTTGGCAAAGAATTCAATGAGTTGGCGTAATTATGTCGAGCAAGTTGGCGCATTCATTAGGCGTGTTGTGTTTAATATTCATCAGGGCGCGGTCTACAAGTAACATTTTTACTTTACGACTGGCTGCCAAATCCCTGGTACCTACGAACGTAAATTACATGGAAATTAGTCTAAGTTCGTTTTGAACCGAGCTTCGTTACAAAGACTGGTGAAGTAACGAAGTTGCTTATTGTGCTAGACGGTGGAACTCGTTGTTTGTGGAACTCTAATATTTTAACTTATTCTTATTTATTCGTGTTCAAACTAAGCATAAGTATTATATATTTATCTTATTTTAGAAGACGGTTGGTATGGTAACAACAAGACATAAAATATTGCTAACAACGCCTACTAATTAGTTTAAAGATTCTATAGCTATTGTTAAAGTTAAAATAATTTCAACAATATTTTTAATAGAAAAAGACGCCCCTCCCAATAATACGAGCCGTAGTATAATAACGAACCTTTATTAAGTACTAGCTTTTGCCAGCGGCTTCGCCCACGTGGAGGTCGGAAAATATCCCGCGTGAACGTACTACCGGGATAAAAAGTAGCCTATGTGTTAATCCAGGTTATTTTCTTTTAGCTCTAAAGCGCATTTTCATCCGACTTGCTTCAAATTTATCGTCACTGCTCGGCTCTTATGTGTCTTAGCGTTATTTTATATAGCCTATTACCTGTCCAGGAGTATGGACTACAATCGTACCAAGTTTGGTTAAAATCCCTTCTGTAGTTTTTGACTCATGCGTGCACATACAGACAGACAGACAGACAAAAAATGTACTGATTGCATTTTTGGCATCAGTATCGATCACCATTTACCCTCCAATATTAATTTTGAATATATTTTCAATGTACAGAATTGACCTCTCTACAGTTTTATTATAAGTATACATTTTACAATGAACACTTCTGTACTGTTGCTTAATTGTATTTACAATATTCTCTTCTGTAAGTCTATATTACCCGATGCCCTATATTTCTAGAATCGTACTTAAGTTAAAAGCAAAGAGTAATATTAAATCTACTATCGGAACATTCCTACTTAATCTGAAATCTGTTTTGATTCAACTTTTCTTTGTTTTGGCTCATTTACCCAAATGGAACAGGCCGCCATTGGCATTAATGTGATAAAGTTTTGTACAAGTAATTGAACAGTGATGGTGAATGCTGTCGTTTATGTTCAGCACCTATTGTACTTTTATCTCATTCAGTATGCTTATGGCGCTTAAAGATATAGAGTCGTTTACCATCTAAAAAAAATATGAGCAGACAATATAACGAAAAGCGTTTCAAAATTATTCATAATATTACTTAAGATTCATTTCTCCTACATCATAACATTTAAAAGAAATGCTTAATCCCCTAAACCGACCTTTATATTCAGAGATCGTGAAATATTCCAGTGAAACTAGTTTAAACGAAGTAAAAAAACCATACATCAAATATCAGGAAAAACTGCTATTTCTAAAGCTTGCTATTCCTAAACCGTTTCATACACAGTTAGTGTTATAACAAAATAGTTTGTAGGAAACTGATATTGCTTGATAGATTAGAACTAAAAATATGGTGAAACCACATAGGTTAGGGTATCTTTGTGGGTAAAAGTTTAGTTTTAAACTCTTTAGACTTGGTGGGTTTCGTAGGCCTTCCAGTAATCACATATAAAACGGAATGATTATAAAATCCAATCTTTCAACGGTGAATTTCGTCGTAGTATTATTTCAAAGTTCGTAGAGGGTGGTGCGTAGCCGCTGATGTCTACGCCCCGTAGCGTGCGGTGCGAAAGTGCGTAGCACGAGTATTACGAAATTCGGTTGCCAGAATATATTTTCAGCTAAGACTCTATCGAAACAAGTGTGGTGGTTTTTTGATAGGTCCCAATGTTTTGTAACATATGCCCATGTAAACAAGCGTATCGTACTACGGCGGCGGCGGAGCGTACATTTTGCAATAATTGTACTGTCATTCCCTGAAACGATGAATGATCATCGTGCGTTTTACATATTAATGAATGCATTCTCTCTTGGTTCCAGATGCTGAATCGGACGTTAAAACAGCCTTCCATAGAATTAACATAGCAGTGCAGCACAAATTATTAATATCTTCTAAAAATAGTACAAAGCTATCGAACTTAATCGCTTAAGTATCTCTTAGTTTATTTTTGTAACGCTTTTAGGAACCGAGAGAAACCGATTCGCTAAATCGTCGCTATTTTCTATAACGAACAGCGGTGTAGATAGCTCTATCGCTGCGGTCCGTAGTTTTATAGGGGAAACAATGCCAGAGGTTCTCATAAAGCATCGATATCTTGGAGGTTGTGATTTTTCGTGGGTTGTGTAATGGTAGGGTGGTAGTGCGGGGTAGTGGGGGGTAGTGTAATGTGTGAAGATAAGGAGGAGGTGCGCAGCGAGGCGGGCCCGGAGAGCCCGCGGCGGCTTTGCTGGTCGCGCCCCCCGCCGCCGCTGCTCGACACGCGCGGCCTCTGCTGCGCCAAGCTGCTGCGGAAGAACGGCAAGCCCAAGAAGGTGAGTCTACCACCTCTCTATTAAAGTCCATCTCCTTACATATTGGTGCTCTAAGAAACATACCGCAAGGCAAGTACCGGAAACCGTCCGCCTCTATCACTTACGGTACCGCCACCGACCGACTGCTAACATTGTAAATCGACTAGTGTAGGTATCGCTGGTGATGAGTCCGAGGATACTTCAAGTGATGAATAGCAGCGTTGTATTATGTACAGGTACCCTCACTTTTATTATTAAAATATTTTTTTACCTATATGTGTTTGAGCCACATTTTATCTTACAATAAATTACTGTACGCCATTTATACCCGTAGGAGCCAGTACACCTCCACTATTTAAGCGGATAAACTATATCTCGCTTACATTTCGAGATATCCCAAGTAAGCGCACTTTTACGGTACGTAATAAAGTCAAAGTTTATGGATAAACATTACAAATGTAATGTTACGAGTTTGTATAAGTACGTCGCTGTAATGATTCAATACCTCGTGTATGTGTCGAGCCAACAGTCCCCGAGTAGCACTTTAATGTTATTTCTCTCGTATCGGAGAAATTACTTAAGTATAACGGTTTCACGGCTATTGGAGCTTACTAAAGAGAATACAGAATCTACTGCGATAAACATAATTAGTTCGCTCGACTTATAAGGAGGTTCCAATCTTGTTATTTAAATGAAACACCCGACCCGGAGGTATCCTCCATATTTCAAGGTAGAGCGCGTTTAAGCTCAATATAATCGAAGTTTGAACTAACTTTTAGCCATGGCGGTTGACTCGCACCGCACTTACGAAATACATCTTTGATTACCTTTATATGTAGTTATGCAAAGGTGTACTCAGACTTATTATACAAATTCGAGACCGAAGTTGATATTATGTACATTGTGTTAAGATCATAACTAGTATAGCAAATAAGTTGTCCGCGAAAGTGCTAACTTTGGATGAAATTAGTTTTAGCTGACGTGGAGCGCTCCTCGACTTTGATTAACCTCCTCGGGGGAAACAAATGCACAACGATTTATGTGTGTTGCACGAATATAATAAAATACTCATTAAGGTACGTCGGAAGTTTGAATAGAGCTCGGGTGTAATTGTGATCTACTGGCGCCCGTGCGCTGAAGTATTGTGTGAACAGAAGTTATTTCTGCTGCAAACTATTGCAACTTATTCTATAAGTTCTTTACATTTCATGTCACTGGTTTGGCTTGTGGCTAAGAAATAACATCCGCACGGGTCGATCGATCAGGTTAACCCTTAAATGTATGAATTTTACTTTTTAACCAAATTAAATTTATTTGGATGTAAGATTAGCTATAGAGTAAGGGAAAAATATTTAAAAAATGTGTTCATTTTTTTTAATGGGTTTGTGGAAATTTACCTCTTTATGTAATCAGAACTAACCTACTGAGAACAAAATGTGTAGTGAGATAATAAACCACTTTTTAGGGTTCCGTTGCCAAATGGCAAAAAACGGAACCCTTATAGATTCGTCATGTCTGTCTGTCTGTCTATCTGTCTGTCTGTCTGTCTGTCCGTCCGTATGTCACAGCCACTTTTTTCCGAAACTATAAGAGCTGGGCTGTTGAAACTTGGTAAGTAGATGTATTCTGTGAACCGCATTAAGATTTTCACACTAAAATAGAAAAAAACAATAAATTTTGGGGTTCCCCATACATAGAACTGAAACACGA